>OX421898.1:4751732-5951732 GCA_949128065.1 Beris chalybata
CGGAAATAAATCAATTTTCTGGAAAACTGTTTTTGGATAGTCACAAGTTGCACATCAAATCAAAGGTGAAACTACCAGCTACTCAAAAAATCAAACAGAATAAAAATCGGGTCAAAAATGAGGCAGTGAAACTGTGGAGCGCCGTAGCCCAAAATTCGATCTTTTTCGATTGAAAACTTGGCACGGGTACCTACCCCCTTGTGAATTTCGCGCATTTTTCGGGAATAAATCAATTTTCTGGAAAACTGTTTTTGGATAGTCACAAGTTGCACATCAAATCAAAGGTGAAACTACCAGCTACTCCAAAAATCAAACAGAATAAAAATCGGGTCAAAAATGAGGCAATGAAACTGTGGAGCGCCGTAGCCCAAAATTCGATCTTTTTCGATTGATAACTTGGCACGGGTACCTACCCCCTTGTGAATTTCGCGCATTTTTCGGGAATAAATCAATTTTCTGGAAAACTGTTTTTGGATAGTCACAAGTTGCACATCAAATCAAAGGTGAAACTACCAGCTACTCCCAAAATCAAACAGAATAAAAATCGGGTCAAAAATGAGGCAGTGAAACTGTGGGGCGCCGTAGCCCAAAATTCGATCTTTTTCGATTGAAAACTTGGCACGGGTACCTACCCCCTTGTGAATTTCGCGCATTTTTCGGGAATAAATCAATTTTCTGGAAAACTGTTTTTGGATAGTCACAAGTTGCACATCAAATCAAAGGTGAAACTACCAGCTACTCCAAAAATCAAACAGAATAAAAATCGGGTCAAAAATGAGGCAGTGAAACTGTGGAGCGCCGTAGCCCAAAATTCGATCTTTTTCGATTGAAAACTTGGCACGGGTACCTACCCCCTTGTGAATTTCGCGCATTTTTCGGGAATAAATCAATTTTCTGGAAAACTGTTTTGGTTAGTCACAAGTTGCACATCAAATCAAAGGTGAAACTACCAGCTACTCGAAAAATCAAACAGAATAAAAATCGGGTCAAAAATGAGGCAGTGAAACTGTGGAGCGCCGTAGCCCAAAATTCGATCTTTTTCGATTGAAAACTTGGCACGGGTACCTACCCCCTTGTGAATTTCGCGCATTTTTCGGGAATAAATCAATTTTCTGGAAAACTGTTTTTGGATAGTCACAAGTTGCACATCAAATCAAAGGTGAAACTACCAGCTACTCCAAAAATCAAACAGAATAAAAATCGGGTCAAAAATGAGGCAGTGAAACTGTGGAGCGCCGTAGCCCAAAATTCGATCTTTTTCGATTGAAAACTTGGCACGGGTACCTACCCCCTTGTGAATTTCGCGCATTTTTCGGGAATAAATCAATTTTCTGGAAAACTGTTTTTGGATAGTCACAAGTTGCACATCAAATCAAAGGTGAAACTACCAGCTACTCCAAAAATCAAACAGAATAAAAATCGGGTCAAAAATGAGGCAGTGAAACTGTGGAGCGCTGTAGCCCAAAATTCGATCTTTTTCGATTGAAAACTTGGCACGGGTACCTACCCCCTTGTGAATTTCGCGCATTTTTCGGGAATAAATCAATTTTCTGGAAAACTGTTTTTGGATAGTCACAAGTTGCACATCAAATCAAAGGTGAAACTACCAGCTACTCCAAAAATCAAACAGAATAAAAATCGGGTCAAAAATGAGGCAGTGAAACTGTGGAGCGCCGTAGCCCAAACCCCGATCTTTATCGATTGAAAACTTGGCACGGGTACCTACCCCCTTGTGAATTTCGCGCATTTTTCGGGAATAAATCAATTTTCTGGAAAACTGTTTTTGGATAGTCACAAGTTGCACATCAAATCAAAGGTGAAACTACCAGCTACTCCAAAAATCAAACAGAATAAAAATCGGGTCAAAAATGAGGCAGTGAAACTGTGGAGCGCCGTAGCCCAAAATTCGATCTTTTTCGATTGAAAACTTGGCACGGGTACCTACTCCCTTGTGAATTTCGCGCATTTTTCGGGAATAAATCAATTTTCTGGAAAACTGTTTTTGGATAGTCACAAGTTGCACATCAAATCAAAGGTGAAACTACCAGCTACTCTAAAAATCAAACAGAATAAAAATCGGGACAAAAATGAGGCAGTGAAACTGTGGAGCGCCGTAGCCCAAAATTCGATCTTTTTCGATTGAAAACTTGGCACGGGTACCTACCCCCTTGTGAACTTCGCGCATTTTTCGGGAATAAATCAATTTTCTGGAAAACTGTTTTTGGATAGTCACAAGTTGCACATCAAATCAAAGGTGAAACTACCAGCTACTCCAAAAATCAAACAGAATAAAAATCGGGTCAAAAATGAGGCAGTGAAACTGTGGAGCGCCGTAGCCCAAAATTCGATCTTTTTCGATTGAAAACTTGGCACGGGTACCTACCCCCTTGTGAATTTCGCGCATTTTTCGGGAATAAATCACTTTTCTGGAAAACTGTTTTTGGATAGTCACAAGTTGCACATCAAATCAAAGGTGAAACTACCAGCTACTCCAAAAATCAAACAGAATAAAAATCGGGTCAAAAATGAGGCAGTGAAACTGTGGAGCGCCGTAGCCCAAAATTCGATCTTTTTCGATTGAAAACTTGGCACGGGTACCTACCCCCTTGTGAATTTCGCGCATTTTTCGGGAATAAATCAATTTTCTGGAAAACTGTTTTTGGATAGTCACAAGTTGCACATCAAATCAAAGGTGAAACTACCAGCTACTCCAAAAATCAAACAGAATAAAAATCGGGTCAAAAATGAGGCAGTGAAACTGTGGAGCGCCGTAGCCCAAAATTCGATCTTTTTCGATTGAAAACTTGGCACGGGTACCTACCCCCTTGTGAATTTCGCGCATTTTTCGGGAATAAATCAATTTTCTGGAAAACTGTTTTTGGATAGTCACAAGTTGCACATCAAATCAAAGGTGAAACTACCAGCTACTCCAAAAATCAAACAGAATAAAAATCGGGTCAAAAATGAGGCAGTGAAACTGTGGAGCGCCGTAGCCCAAAATTCGATCTTTTTCGATTGAAAACTTGGCACGGGTACCTCCTACCCCCTTGTGAATTTCGCGCATTTTTCGGGAATAAATCAATTTTCTGGAAAACAGTTTTTGGATAGTCACAAGTTGCACATCAAATCAAAGGTGAAACTACCAGCTACTCCAAAAATCAAACAGAATAAAAATCGGGTCAAAAATGAGGCAGTGAAACTTTTGAGCCCCGTAGCCCAAAATTCGATCTTTTTCGATTGAAAACTTGGCACGGGTACCTACCCCCTTGTGAATTTCGCGCATTTTTCGGGAATAAATCAATTTTCTGGAAAACTGTTTTTGGATAGTCACAAGTTGCACATCAAATCAAAGGTGAAACTACCAGCTACTCCAAAAATCAAACAGAATAAAAATCGGGTCAAAAATGAGGCAGTGAAACTGTGGAGCGCCGTAGCCCAAAATTCGATCTTTTTCGATTGAAAACTTGGCACGGGTACCTACCCCCTTGTGAATTTCGCGCATTTTTCGGGAATAAATCAATTTTCTGGAAAACTGTTTTTGGATAGTCACAAGTTGCACATCAAATCAAAGGTGAAACTACCAGCTACTCCAAAAATCAAACAGAATAAAAATCGGGTCAAAAATGAGGCAGTGAAACTGTGGAGCGCCGTAGCCCAAAATTCGATCTTTTTCGATTGAAAACTTGGCACGGGTACCTACCCCCTTGTGAATTTCGCGCATTTTTCGGGAATAAATCAATTTTCTGGAAAACTGTTTTTGGATAGTCACAAGTTGCACATCAAATCAAAGGTGAAACTACCAGCTACTCCAAAAATCAAACAGAATAAAAATCGGGTCAAAAATGAGGCAGTGAAACTGTGGAGCGCCGTAGCCCAAAATTCGATCTTTTTCGATTGAAAACTTGGCACGGGTACCTACCCCCTTGTGAATTTCGCGCATTTTTCGGGAATAAATCAATTTTCTGGAAAACTGTTTTTGGATAGTCACAAGTTGCACATCAAATCAAAGGTGAAACTACCAGCTACTCCAAAAATCAAAGAGAATAAAAATCGGGTCAAAAATGAGGCAGTGAAACTGTGGAGCGCCGTAGCCCAAAATTCGATCTTTTTCGATTGAAAACTTGGCACGGGTACCTACCCCCTTGTGAATTTCGCGCATTTTTCGGGAATAAATCAATTTTCTGGAAAACTGTTTTTGGATAGTCACAAGTTGCACATCAAATCAAAGGTGAAACTACCAGCTACTCCAAAAATCAAACAGAATAAAAATCGGGTCAAAAATGAGGCAGTGAAACTGTGGAGCACCGTAGCTCAAAATTCGATCTTTTTCGATTGAAAACTTGGCACGGGTACCTACCCCCTTGTGAATTTCGCGCATTTTTCGGAAATAAATCAATTTTCTGGAAAACTGTTTTTGGATAGTCACAAGTTGCACATCAAATCAAAGGTGAAACTACCAGCTACTCCAAAAATCAAACAGAATAAAAATCGGGTCAAAAATGAGGCAGTGAAACTGTGGAGCGCCGTAGCCCAAAATTCGATCTTTTTCGATTGAAAACTTGGCACGGGTACCTACCCCCTTGTGAATTTCGCGCATTTTTCGGGAATAAATCAATTTTCTGGAAAACTGTTTTTGGATAGTCACAAGTTGCACATCAAATCAAAGGTGAAACTACCAGCTACTCCAAAAATCAAACAGAATAAAAATCGGGTCAAAAATGAGGCAGTGAAACTGTGGAGCGCCGTAGCCCAAAATTCGATCTTTTTCGATTGAAAACTTTGCACGGATACCTACCCCCTTGTGAATTTCGCGCATTTTTCGGGAATAAATCAATTTTCTGGAAAACTGTTTTTGGATAGTCACAAGTTGCACATCAAATCAAAGGTGAAACTACCAGCTACTCCAAAAATCAAACAGAATAAAAATCGGGTCAAAAATGAGGTAGTGAAACTGTGGAGCGCCGTAGACCAAAATTCGATCTTTTTCGATTGAAAACTTGGCACGGGTACCTACACCCTTGTGAATTTCGCGCATTTTTCGGGAATAAATCAATTTTCTGGAAAACTGTTTTTGGATAGTCACAAGTTGCACATCAAATCAAAGGTGAAACTACCAGCTACTCCAAAAATCAAACAGAATAAAAATCGGGTCAAAAATGAGGCAGTGAAACTGTGGAGCGCCGTAGCCCAAAATTCGATATTTTTCGATTGAAAACTTGGCACGGGTACCTACTCCCTTGTGAATTTCGCGCATTTTTCGGGAATAAATCAATTTTCTGGAAAACTGTTTTTGGATAGTCACAAGTTGCACATCAAATCAAAGGTGAAACTACCAGCTACTCCAAAAATCAAACAGAATAAAAATCGGGTCAAAAATGAGGCAGTGAAACTGTGGAGCGCCGTAGCCCAAAATTCGATCTTTTTCGATTGAAAACTTGGCACGGGTACCTACCCCCTTGTGAATTTCGCGCATTTTTCGGGAATAAATCAATTTTCTGGAAAACTGTTTTTGGATAGTCACAAGTTGCACATCAAATCAAAGGTGAAACTACCAGCTACTCCAAAAATCAAACAGAATAAAAATCGGGTCAAAAATGAGGCAGTGAAACTGTGGAGCGCCGTAGCCCAAAATTCGATCTTTTTCGATTGAAAACTTGGCACGGGTACCTACCCCCTTGTGAATTTCGCGCATTTTTCGGGAATAAATCAATTTTCTGGAAAACTGTTTTTGGATAGTCACAAGTTGCACATCAAATCAAAGGTGAAACTACCAGCTACTCCAAAAATCAAACAGAATAAAAATCGGGTCAAAAATGAGGCAGTGAAACTGTGGAGCGCCGTAGCCCAAAATTCGATCTTTTTCGATTGAAAACTTGGCACGGGTACCTACCCCCTTGTGAATTTCGCGCATTTTTCGGGAATAAATCAATTTTCTGGAAAACTGTTTTTGGATAGTCACAAGTTGCACATCAAATCAAAGGTGAAACTACCAGCTACTCCAAAAATCAAACAGAATAAAAATCGGGTCAAAAATGAGGCAGTGAAACTGTGGAGCGCCGTAGCCCAAAATTCGATCTTTTTCGATTGAAAACTTGGCACGGGTACCTACCCCCTTGTGAATTTCGCGCATTTTTCGGGAATAAATCAATTTTCTGGAAAACTGTTTTTTAATAGTCACAAGTTGCACATCAAATCAAAGGTGAAACTACCAGCTACTCCAAAAATCAAACAGAATAAAAATCGGGTCAAAAATGAGGCAGTGAAACTGTGGAGCGCCGTAGCCCAAAATTCAATCTTTTTCGATTGAAAACTTGGCACGGGTACCTACCCCCTTGTGAATTTCGCGCATTTTTCGGGAATAAATCAATTTTCTGGAAAACTGTTTTTGGATTGTCACAAGTTGCACATCAAATCAAAGGTGAAACTACCAGCTACTCCAAAAATCAAACAGAATAAAAATCGGGTCAAAAATGAGGCAGTGAAACTGTGGAGCGCCGTAGCCCAAAATTCGATCTTTTTCGATTGAAAACTTGGCACGGGTACCTACCCCCTTGTGAATTTCGCGCATTTTTCGGGAATAAATCAATTTTCTGGAAAACTGTTTTTGGATAGTCACAAGTTGCACATCAAATTAAAGGTGAGACTACCAGCTACTCAAAAAATCAAACAGAATAAAAATCGGGTCAAAAATGAGGCAGTGAAACTGTGGAGCGCAGTAGCCCAAAATTCGATCTTTTTCGATTGAAAACTTGGCACGGGTACCTACCCCCTTGTGAATTTCGCGCATTTTTCGGGAATAAATCAATTTTCTGGAAAACTGTTTTTGGAAAGTCACAAGTTGCACATCAAATCAAAGGTGAAACTACCAGCTACTCCAAAAATCAAACAGAATAAAAATCGGGTCAAAAATGAGGCAGTGAAACTGTGGAGCGCCGTAGCCCAAAATTCGATCTTTTTCGATTGAAAACTTGGCACGGGTACCTACCCCCTTGTGAATTTCGCGCATTTTTCGGGAATAAATCAATTTTCTGGAAAACTGTTTTTGGATAGTCACAAGTTGCACATCAAATCAAAGGTGAAACTACCAGCTACTCCAAAAATCAAACAGAATAAAAATCGGGTCAAAAATGAGGCAGTGAAACTGTGGAGCGCCGTAGCCCAAAATTCGATCTTTTTCGATTGAAAACTTGGCACGGGTACCTACCCCCTTGTGAATTTCGCGCATTTTTCGGGAATAAATCAATTTTCTGGAAAACTGTTTTTGGATAGTCACAAGTTGCACATCAAATCAAAGGTGAAACTACCAGCTACTCCAAAAATCAAACAGAATAAAAATCGGGTCAAAAATGAGGCAGTGAAACTGTGGAGCGCCGTAGCCCAAAATTCGATCTTTTTCGATTGAAAACTTGGCACGGGTACCTACCCCCTTGTGAATTTCGCGCATTTTTCGGGAATAAATCAATTTTCTGGAAAACTGTTTTTGGATAGTCACAAGTTGCACATCAAATTAAAGGTGAGACTACCAGCTACTCAAAAAATCAAACAGAATAAAAATCGGGTCAAAAATGAGGCAGTGAAACTGTGGAGCGCCGTAGCCCAAAATTCGATCTTTTTCGATTGAAAACTTGGCACGGGTACCTACCCCCTTGTGAATTTCGCGCATTTTTCGGGAATAAATCAATTTTCTGGAAAACTGTTTTTGGATAGTCACAAGTTGCACATCAAATCAAAGGTGAAACTACCAGCTACTCCAAAAATCAAACAGAATAAAAATCGGGACAAAAATGAGGCAGTGAAACTGAGGAGCGCCGTAGCCCAAAATTCGATCTTTTTCGACTCAAAACTTGGCACGGGTACCTACCCCCTTGTGAATTTCGCGCATTTTTCGGGAATAAATCAATTTTCTGGAAAACTGTTTTTGGATAGTCACAAGTTGCACATCAAATCAAAGGTGAAACTACCAGCTACTCCAAAAATCAAACTGAATAAAAATCGGGTCAAACATGAGGCAGTGAAACTGTGGAGCGCCGTAGCCCAAAATTCGATCTTTTTCGATTGAAAACTTGGCACGGGTACCTACCCCCTTGTGAATTTCGCGCATTTTTCGGGAATAAATCAATTTTCTGGAAAACTGTTTTTGGATAGTCACAAGTTGCACATCAAATCAAAGGTGAAACTACCAGCTACTCCAAAAATCAAACAGAATAAAAATCGGGTCAAAAATGAGGCAGTGAAACTGTGGAGCGCCGTAGCCCAAAATTCGATCTTTTTCGATTGAAAACTTGGCACGGGTACCTACCCCCTTGTGAATTTCGCGCATTTTTCGGGAATAAATCAATTTTCTGGAAAACTGTTTTTGGATAGTCACAAGTTGCACATCAAATCAAAGGTGAAACTACCAGCTACTCCAAAAATCATACATAATAAAAATCGGGTCAAAAATGAGGCAGTGAAACTGTGGAGCGCCGTAGCCCAAAATTCGATCTTTTTCGATTGAAAACTTGGCACGGGTACCTACCTCCTTGTGAATTTCTCGCATTTTTCGGGAATAAATCAATTTTCTGGAAAACTGTTTTTGGATAGTCACAGGTTGCACATCAAATCAAAGGTGAAACTACCAGCTACTCCAAAAATCAAACAGAATAAAAATCGGGTCAAAAATGAGGCAGTGAAACTGTGGAGCGCCGTAGCCCAAAATTCGATCTTTTTCGATTGAAAACTTGGCACGGGTACCTACCCCCCTGTGAATTTCGCGCATTTTTCGGGAATAAATCAATTTTCTGGAAAACTGTTTTTGGATAGTCACAAGTTGCACATCAAATCAAAGGTGAAACTACCAGCTACTCCAAAAATCAAACAGAATAAAAATCGGGTCAAAAATGAGGCAGTGAAACTGTGGAGCGCCGTAGCCCAAAATTCGATCTTTTTCGATTGAAAACTTGGCACGGGTACCTACCCCCTTGTGAATTTCGCGCATTTTTCGGGAATAAATCAATTTTCTGGAAAACTGTTTTTGGATAGTCACAAGTTGCACATCAAATCAAAGGTGAAACTACCAGCTACTCCAAAAATCAAACAGAATAAAAATCGGGTCAAAAATGAGGCAGTGAAACTGTGGAGCGCCGTAGCCCAAAATTCGATCTTTTTCGATTGAAAACTTGACACGGGTACCTACCCCCTTGTGAATTTCGCGCATTTTTCGGGAATAAATCAATTTTCTGGAAAACTGTTTTTGGATAGTCACAAGTTGCACATCAAATCAAAGGTGAAACTACCAGCTACTCCAAAAATCAAACAGAATAAAAATCGGGTCAAAAATGAGGCAGTGAAACTGTGGAGCGCCGTAGCCCAAAATTCGATCTTTTTCGATTGAAAACTTGGCACGGGTACCTACCCCCTTGTGAATTTCGCGCATTTTTCGGGAATAAATCAATTTTCTGGAAAACTGTTTTTGGATAGTCACAGGTTGCACATCAAATCAAAGGTGAAACTACCAGCTACTCCAAAAATCAAACAGAATAAAAATCGGGTCAAAAATGAGGCAGTGAAACTGTGGAGCGCCGTAGCCCAAAATTCGATCTTTTTCGATTGAAAACTTGGCACGGGTACCTACCCCCTTGTGAATTTCGCGCATTTTTCGGGAATAAATCAATTTTCTGGAAAACTGTTTTTGGATAGTCACAAGTTGCACATCAAATCAAAGGTGAAACTACCAGCTACTCCAAAAATCAAACAGAATAAAAATCGGGTCAAAAATGAGGCAGTGAAACTGTGGAGCGCCGTAGCCCAAAATTCGATCTTTTTCGATTGAAAACTTGGCACGGGTACCTACCCCCTTGTGAATTTCGCGCATTTTTCGGGAATAAATCAATTTTCTGGAAAACTGTTTTTGGATAGTCACAAGTTGCACATCAAATCAAAGGTGAAACTACCAGCTACTCCAAAAATCAAACTGAATAAAAATCGGGTCAAACATGAGGCAGTGAAACTGTGGAGCGCCGTAGCCCAAAATTCGATCTTTTTCGATTGAAAACTTGGCACGGGTACCTACCCCCTTGTGAATTTCGCGCATTTTTCGGGAATAAATCAATTTTCTGGAAAACTGTTTTTGGATAGTCACAAGTTGCACATCAAATCAAAGGTGAAACTACCAGCTACTCCAAAAATCAAACAGAATAAAAATCGGGTCAAAAATGAGGCAGTGAAACTGTGGAGCGCCGTAGCCCAAAATTCGATCTTTTTCGATTGAAAACTTGGCACGGGTACCTACCCCCTTGTGAATTTCGCGCATTTTTCGGGAATAAATCAATTTTCTGGAAAACTGTTTTTGGATAGTCACAAGTTGCACATCAAATCAAAGGTGAAACTACCAGCTACTCCAAAAATCATACATAATAAAAATCGGGTCAAAAATGAGGCAGTGAAACTGTGGAGCGCCGTAGCCCAAAATTCGATCTTTTTCGATTGAAAACTTGGCACGGGTACCTACCTCCTTGTGAATTTCTCGCATTTTTCGGGAATAAATCAATTTTCTGGAAAACTGTTTTTGGATAGTCACAGGTTGCACATCAAATCAAAGGTGAAACTACCAGCTACTCCAAAAATCAAACAGAATAAAAATCGGGTCAAAAATGAGGCAGTGAAACTGTGGAGCGCCGTAGCCCAAAATTCGATCTTTTTCGATTGAAAACTTGGCACGGGTACCTACCCCCTTGTGAATTTCGCGCATTTTTCGGGAATAAATCAAATTTCTGGAAAACTGTTTTTGGATAGTCACAAGTTGCACATCAAATCAAAGGTGAAACTACCAGCTACTCCAAAAATCATACATAATAAAAATCGGGTCAAAAATGAGGCAGTGAAACTGTGGAGCGCCGTAGCCCAAAATTCGATCTTTTTCGATTGAAAACTTGACACGGGTACCTACCCCCTTGTGAATTTCGCGCATTTTTCGGGAATAAATCAATTTTCTGGAAAACTGTTTTTGGATAGTCACAAGTTGCACATCAAATCAAAGGTGAAACTACCAGCTACTCCAAAAATCAAACAGAATAAAAATCGGGTCAAAAATGAGGCAGTGAAACTGTGGAGCGCCGTAGCCCAAAATTCGATCTTTTTCGATTGAAAACTTGGCACGGGTACCTACCCCCTTGTGAATTTCGCGCATTTTTCGGGAATAAATCAATTTTCTGGAAAACTGTTTTGGATAGTCACAAGTTGCACATCAAATCAAAGGTGAAACTACCAGCTACTCCAAAAATCAAACAGAATAAAAATCGAGTCAAAAATGAGGCAGTGAAACTGTGGAGCGCCGTAGCCCAAAATTCGATCTTTTTCGATTGAAAACTTGGCACGGGTACCTACCCCCTTGTGAATTTCGCGCATTTTTCGGGAATAAATCAATTTTCTGGAAAACTGTTTTTGGATAGTCACAAGTTGCACATCAAATCAAAGGTGAAACTACCAGCTACTCCAAAAATCAAACAGAATAAAAATCGGGTCAAAAATGAGGCAGTGAAACTGTGGAGCGCCGTAGCCCAAAATTCGATCTTTTTCGATTGAAAACTTCGCACGGGTACCTACCCCCTTGTGAATTTCGCGCATTTTTCGGGAATAAATCAATTTTCTGGAAAACTGTTTTTGGATAGTCACAAGTTGCACATCAAATCAAAGGTGAAACTACCAGCTACTCCAAAAATCAAACAGAATAAAAATCGGGTCAAAAATGAGGCAGTGAAACTGTGGAGCGCCGTAGCCCAAAATTCGATCTTTTTCGATTGAAAACTTGGCACGGGTACCTACCCCCTTGTGAATTTCGCGCATTTTTCGGGAATAAATCAATTTTCTGGAAAACTGTTTTTGGATAGTCACAAGTTGCACATCAAATCAAAGGTGAAACTACCAGCTACTCCAAAAATCAAACAGAATAAAAACCGGGTCAAAAATGAGGCAGTGAAACTGTGGAGCGCCGTAGCCCAAAATTCGATCTTTTTCGATTGAAAACTTGGCACGGGTACCTACCCCCTTGTGGATTTCGCGCATTTTTCGGGAATAAATCAATTTTCTGGAAAACTGTTTTTGGATAGTCACAAGTTGCACATCAAATCAAAGGTGAAACTACCAGCTACTCCAAAAATCAAACAGAATAAAAATCGGGTCAAAAATGAGGCAGTGAAACTGTGGAGCGCCGTAGCCCAAAATTCGATCTTTTTCGATTGAAAACTTGGCACGGGTACCTACCCCCTTGTGAATTTCGCGCATTTTTCTGGAATAAATCAATTTTCTGGAAAACTGTTTTTGGATAGTCACAAGTTGCACATCAAATCAAAGGTGAAACTACCAGCTACTCCAAAAATCAAACAGAATAAAAATCGGGTCAAAAATGAGGCAGTGAAACTGTGGAGCGCCGTAGCCCAAAATTCGATCTTTTTCGATTGAAAACTTGGCACGGGTACCTACCCCCTTGTGAATTTCGCGCATTTTTCGGGAATAAATCAATTCTCTGGAAAACTGTTTTTCGATAGTCACAAGTTGCACATCAAATCAAAGGTGAAACTACCAGCTACTCCAAAAATCAAACAGAATAAAAATCGGGTCAAAAATGAGGCAGTGAAACTGTGGAGCGCCGTAGCCCAAAATTCGATCTTTTTCGATTGAAAACTTGGCACGGGTACCTACCCCCTTGTGAATTTCGCGCATTTTTCGGGAATAAATCAATTTTCTGGAAAACTGTTTTTGGATAGTCACAAGTTGCACATCAAATCAAAGGTGAAACTACCAGCTACTCCAAAAATCAAACAGAATAAAAATCGGGTCAAAAATGAGGCAGTGAAACTGTGGAGCGCCGTAGCCCAAAATTCGATCTTTTTCGATTGAAAACTTGGCACGGGTACCTACCCCCTTGTGAATTTCGCGCATTTTTCGGGAATAAATCAATTTTCTGGAAAACTGTTTTTGGATAGTCACAAGTTGCACATCAAATCAAAGGTGAAACTACCAGCTACTCCAAAAATCAAACAGAATAAAAATCGGGTCAAAAATGAGGCAGTGAAACTGTGGAGCGCCGTAGCCCAAAATTCGATCTTTTTCGATTGAAAACTTGGCACGGGTACCTACCCCCTTTTGGATTTCGCGCATTTTTCGGGAATAAATCAATTTTCTGGAAAACTGTTTTTGGATAGTCACAAGTTGCACATCAAATCAAAGGTGAAACTACCAGCTACTCCAAAAATCAAACAGAATAAAAATCGGGTCAAAAATGAGGCAGTGAAACTGTGGAGCGCCGTAGCCCAAAATTCGATCTTTTTCGATTGAAAACTTGGCACGGGTACCTACCCCCTTGTGAATTTCGTGCATTTTTCGGGAATAAATCAATTTTCTGGAAAACTGTTTTTGGATAGTCACAAGTTGCACATCAAATCAAAGGTGAAACTACCAGCTACTCCAAAAATCAAACAGAATAAAAATCGGGTCAAAAATGAGGCAGTGAAACTGTGGAGCGCCGTAGCCCAAAATTCGATCTTTTTCGATTGAAAACTTGGCACGGGTACCTACCCCCTTGTGAATTTCGCGCATTTTTCGGGAATAAATCAATTTTCTGGAAAACTGTTTTTGGATAGTCACAAGTTGCACATCAAATCAAAGGTGAAACTACCAGCTACTCCAAAAATCAAACAGAATAAAAATCGGGTCAAAAATGAGGCAGTGAAACTGTGGAGCGCCGTAGCCCAAAATTCGATCTTTTTCGATTGAAAACTTGGCACGGGTACCTACCCCCTTGTGAATTTCGCGCATTTTTCGGGAATAAATCAATTTTCTGGAAAACTGTTTTTGGATAGTCACAAGTTGCACATCAAATCAAAGGTGAAACTACCAGCTACTCCAAAAATCAAACAGAATAAAAATCGGGTCAAAAATGAGGCAGTGAAACTGTGGAGCGCCGTAGCCCAAAATTCGATCTTTTTCGATTGAAAACTTGGCACGGGTACCTACCCCCTTGTGAATTTCGCGCATTTTTCGGGAATAAATCAATTTTCTGGAAAACTGTTTTTGGATAGTCACAAGTTGCACATCAAATCAAAGGTGAAACTACCAGCTACTCCAAAAATCAAACAGAATAAAAATCGGGTCAAAAATGAGGCAGTGAAACTGTGGAGCGCCGTAGCCCAAAATTCGATCTTTTTCGATTGAAAACTTTACACGGGTACCTACCCCCTTGTGAATTTCGCGCATTTTTCGGGAATAAATCAATTTTCTGGAAAACTGTTTGTGGATAGTCACAAGTTGCACATCAAATCAAAGGTGAAACTACCAGCTACTCCAAAAATCAAACAGAATAAAAATCGGGTCAAAAATGAGGCAGTGAAACTGTGGAGCGCCGTAGCCCAAAATTCGATCTTTTTCGATTGAAAACTTGGCACGGGTACCTACCCCCTTGTGAATTTCGCGCATTTTTCGGGAATAAATCAATTTTCTGGAAAACTGTTTTTGGATAGTCACAAGTTGCACATCAAATCAAAGGTGAAACTACCAGCAACTCCAAAAATCAAACAGAATAAAAATCGGGTCAAAAATGAGGCAGTGAAACTGTGGAGCGCCGTAGCCCAAAATTCGATCTTTTTCGATTGAAAACTTGGCACGGGTACCTACCCCCTTGTGAATTTCGCGCATTTTTCGGGAATAAATCAATTTTCTGGAAAACTGTTTTTGGATAGTCACAAGTTGCACATCAAATCAAAGGTGAAACTACCAGCTACTCCAAAAATCAAACAGAATAAAAATCGGGTCAAAAATGAGGCAGTGAAACTGTGGAGCGCCGTAGCCCAAAATTCGATCTTTTTCGATTGAAAACTTGGCACGGGTACCTACCCCCTTGTGAATTTCGCGCATTTTTCGGGAATAAATCAATTTTCTGGAAAACTGTTTTTGGATAGTCACAAGTTGCACATCAAATCAAAGGTGAAACTACCAGCTACTCCAAAAATCAAACAGAATAAAAATCGGGTCAAAAATGAGGCAGTGAAACTGTGGAGCGCCGTAGCCCAAAATTCGATCTTTTTCGATTGAAAACTTGGCACGGGTATCTACCCCCTTGTGAATTTCGCGCATTTTTCGGGAATAAATCAATTTTCTGGAAAACTGTTTTTGGATAGTCACAAGTTGCACATCAAATCAAAGGTGAAACTACCAGCAACTCCAAAAATCAAACAGAATAAAAATCGGGTCAAAAATGAGGCAGTGAAACTGTGGAGCGCCGTAGCCCAAAATTCGATCTTTTTCGATTGAAAACTTGGCACGGGTACCTACCCCCTTGTGAATTTCGCGCATTTTTCGGGAATAAATCAATTTTCTGGAAAACTGTTTTTGGATAGTCACAAGTTGCACATCAAATCAAAGGTGAAACTACCAGCTACTCCAAAAATCAAACAGAATAAAAATCGGGTGAAAAATGAGGCAGTGAAACTGTGGAGCGCCGTAGCCCAAAATTCGATCTTTTTCGATTGAAAACTTGGCACGGGTACCTACCCCCTTGTGAATTTCGCGCATTTTTCGGGAATAAATCAATTTTCTGGAAAACTGTTTTTGGATAGTCACAAGTTGCACATCAAATCAAAGGTGAAACTACCAGCTACTCCAAAAATCAAACAGAATAAAAATCGGGTCAAAAATGAGGCAGTGAAACTGTGGAGCGCCGTAGCCCAAAATTCGATCTTTTTCGATTGAAAACTTGGCACGGGTACCTACCCCCTTGTGAATTTCGCGCATTTTTCGGGAATAAATCAATTTTCTGGAAAACTGTTTTTGGATAGTCACAAGTTGCACATCAAATCAAAGGTGAAACTACCAGCTACTCCAAAAATCAAAGAGAATAAAAATCGGGTCAAAAATGAGGCAGTGAAACTGTGGAGCGCCGTAGCCCAAAATTCGATCTTTTTCGATTGAAAACTTGGCACGGGTACCTACCCCCTTGTGAATTTCGCGCATTTTTCGGGAATAAATCAATTTTCTGGAAAACTGTTTTTGGATAGTCACAAGTTGCACATCAAATCAAAGGTGAAACTACCAGCAACTCCAAAAATCAAACAGAATAAAAATCGGGTCAAAAATGAGGCAGTGAAACTGTGGAGCGCCGTAGCCCAAAATTCGATCTTTTTCGATTGAAAACTTGGCACGGGTACCTACCCCCTTGTGAATTTCGCGCATTTTTCGGGAATAAATCAATTTTCTGGAAAACTGTTTTTGGATAGTCACAAGTTGCACATCAAATCAAAGGTGAAACTACCAGCTACTCCAAAAATCAAACAGAATAAAAATCGGGTCAAAAATGAGGCAGTGAAACTGTGGAGCGCCGTAGCCCAAAATTCGATCTTTTTCGATTGAAAACTTGGCACGGGTACCTACCCCCTTGTGAATTTCGCGCATTTTTCGGAAATAAATCAATTTTCTGGAAAACTGTTTTTGGATAGTCACAAGTTGCACATCAAATCAAAGGTGAAACTACCAGCTACTCCAAAAATCAAACAGAATAAAAATCGGGTCAAAAATGAGGCAGTGAAACTGTGGAGCGCCGTAGCCCAAAATTCGATCTTTTTCGATTGAAAACTTGGCACGGGTACCTACCCCCTTGTGAATTTCGCGCATTTTTCGGGAATAAATCAATTTTCTAGAAAACTGTTTTTGGATAGTCACAAGTTGCACATCAAATCATAGGTGAAACTACCAGCTACTCCAAAAATCAAAGAGAATAAAAATCGGGTCAAAAATGAGGCAGTGAAACTGTAGAGCGCCGTAGCCCAAAATTCGATCTTTTTCGATTGAAAACTTGGCACGGGTACCTACCCCCTTGTGAATTTCGCGCATTTTTCGGGAATAAATCAATTTTCTGGAAAACTGTTTTTGGATAGTCACAAGTTGCACATCAAATCAAAGGTGAAACTACCAGCAACTCCAAAAATCAAACAGAATAAAAATCGGGTCAAAAATGAGGCAGTGAAACTGTGGAGCGCCGTAGCCCAAAATTCGATCTTTTTCGATTGAAAACTTGGCACGGGTACCTACCCCCTTGTGAATTTCGCGCATTTTTCGGGAATAAATCAATTTTCTGGAAAACTGTTTTTGGATAGTCACAAGTTGCACATCAAATCAAAGGTGAAACTACCAGCTACTCCAAAAATCAAACAGAATAAAAATCGGGTCAAAAATGAGGCAGTGAAACTGTGGAGCGCCGTAGCCCAAAATTCGATCTTTTTCGATTGAAAACTTGGCACGGGTACCTACCCCCTTGTGAATTTCGCGCATTTTTCGGGAATAAATCAATTTTCTGGAAAACTGTTTTTGGATAGTCACAAGTTGCACATCAAATCAAAGGTGAAACTACCAGCTACTCCAAAAATCAAACAGAATAAAAATCGAGTCAAAAATGAGGCAGTGAAACTGTGGAGCGCCGTAGCCCAAAATTCGATCTTTTTCGATTGAAAACTTGGCACGGGTACCTACCCCCTTTTGAATTTCGCGCATTTTTCGGGAATAAATCAATTTTCTGGAAAACTGTTTTTGGATAGTCACAAGTTGCACATCAAATCAAAGGTGAAACTACCAGCTACTCCAAAAATCAAACAGAATAAAAATCGGGTCAAAAATGAGGCAGTGAAACTGTGGAGCGCCGTAGCCCAAAATTCGATCTTTTTCGATTGAAAACTTGGCACGGGTACCTACCCCCTTGTGAATTTCGCGCATTTTTCGGGAATAAATCAATTTTCTGGAAAACTGTTTTTGGATAGTCACAAGTTGCACATCAAATCAAAGGTGAAACTACCAGCTACTCCAAAAATCAAACAGAATAAAAATCGGGTCAAAAATGAGGCAGTGAAACTGTGGAGCGCCGTAGCCCAAAATTCGATCTTTTTCGATTGAAAACTTGGCACGGGTACCTACCCCCTTGTGAATTTCGCGCATTTTTCGGGAATAAATCAATTTTCTGGAAAACTGTTTTTGGATAGTCACAAGTTGCACATCAAATCAAAGGTGAAACTACCAGCTACTCCAAAAATCAAACAGAATAAAAATCGGGTCAAAAATGAGGCAGTGAAACTGTGGAGCGCCGTAGCCCAAAATTCGATCTTTTTCGATTGAAAACTTGGCACGGGTACCTACCCCCTTCTGAATTTCGCGCATTTTTCGGGAATAAATCAATTTTCTGGAAAACTGTTTTTGGATAGTCACAAGATGCACATCAAATTAAAGGTGAGACTACCAGCTACACAAAAAATCAAACAGAATAAAAATCGGGTCAAAAATGAGGCAGTGAAACTGTGGAGCGCCGTAGCCCAAAATTCGATCTTTTTCGATTGAAAACTTGGCACGGGTACCTACCCCCTTGTGAATTTCGCGCATTTTTCGGGAATAAATCAATTTTCTGGAAAACTGTTTTTGGATAGTCACAAATTGCACATCAAATCAAAGGTGAAACTACCAGCTACTCCAAAAATCAAACAGAATAAAAATCGGGTCAAAAATGAGGCAGTGAAACTGTGGAGCGCCGTAGCCCAAAATTCGATCTTTTTCGATTGAAAACTTGGCACGGGTACCTACCCCCTTGTGAATTTCGCGCATTTTTCGGAAATAAATCAATTTTCTGGAAAACTGTTTTTGGATAGTCACAAGTTGCACATCAAATCAAAGGTGAAACTACCAGCTACTCCAAAAATCAAACAGAATAAAAATCGGGTCAAAAATGAGGCAGTGAAACTGTGGAGCGCCGTAGCCCAAAATTCGATCTTTTTCGATTGAAAACTTGGCACGGGTACCTACCCCCTTGTGAATTTCGCGCATTTTTCGGGAATAAATCAATTTTCTAGAAAACTGTTTTTGGATAGTCACAAGTTGCACATCAAATCATAGGTGAAACTACCAGCTACTCCAAAAATCAAAGAGAATAAAAATCGGGTCAAAAATGAGGCAGTGAAACTGTAGAGCGCCGTAGCCCAAAATTCGATCTTTTTCGATTGAAAACTTGGCACGGGTACCTACCCCCTTGTGAATTTCGCGCATTTTTCGGGAATAAATCAATTTTCTGGAAAACTGTTTTTGGATAGTCACAAGTTGCACATCAAATCAAAGGTGAAACTACCAGCAACTCCAAAAATCAAACAGAATAAAAATCGGGTCAAAAATGAGGCAGTGAAACTGTGGAGCGCCGTAGCCCAAAATTCGATCTTTTTCGATTGAAAACTTGGCACGGGTACCTACCCCCTTGTGAATTTCGCGCATTTTTCGGGAATAAATCAATTTTCTGGAAAACTGTTTTTGGATAGTCACAAGTTGCACATCAAATCAAAGGTGAAACTACCAGCTACTCCAAAAATCAAACAGAATAAAAATCGGGTCAAAAATGAGGCAGTGAAACTGTGGAGCGCCGTAGCCCAAAATTCGATCTTTTTCGATTGAAAACTTGGCACGGGTACCTACCCCCTTGTGAATTTCGCGCATTTTTCGGGAATAAATCAATTTTCTGGAAAACTGTTTTTGGATAGTCACAAGTTGCACATCAAATCAAAGGTGAAACTACCAGCTACTCCAAAAATCAAACAGAATAAAAATCGAGTCAAAAATGAGGCAGTGAAACTGTGGAGCGCCGTAGCCCAAAATTCGATCTTTTTCGATTGAAAACTTGGCACGGGTACCTACCCCCTTTTGAATTTCGCGCATTTTTCGGGAATAAATCAATTTTCTGGAAAACTGTTTTTGGATAGTCACAAGTTGCACATCAAATCAAAGGTGAAACTACCAGCTACTCCAAAAATCAAACAGAATAAAAATCGGGTCAAAAATGAGGCAGTGAAACTGTGGAGCGCCGTAGCCCAAAATTCGATCTTTTTCGATTGAAAACTTGGCACGGGTACCTACCCCCTTGTGAATTTCGCGCATTTTTCGGGAATAAATCAATTTTCTGGAAAACTGTTTTTGGATAGTCACAAGTTGCACATCAAATCAAAGGTGAAACTACCAGCTACTCCAAAAATCAAACAGAATAAAAATCGGGTCAAAAATGAGGCAGTGAAACTGTGGAGCGCCGTAGCCCAAAATTCGATCTTTTTCGATTGAAAACTTGGCACGGGTACCTACCCCCTTGTGAATTTCGCGCATTTTTCGGGAATAAATCAATTTTCTGGAAAACTGTTTTTGGATAGTCACAAGTTGCACATCAAATCAAAGGTGAAACTACCAGCTACTCCAAAAATCAAACAGAATAAAAATCGGGTCAAAAATGAGGCAGTGAAACTGTGGAGCGCCGTAGCCCAAAATTCGATCTTTTTCGATTGAAAACTTGGCACGGGTACCTACCCCCTTGTGAATTTCGCGCATTTTTCGGGAATAAATCAATTTTCTGGAAAACTGTTTTTGGATAGTCACAAGTTGCACATCAAATCAAAGGTGAAACTACCAGCTACTCCAAAAATCAAAGAGAATAAAAATCGGGTCAAAAATGAGGCAGTGAAACTGTGGAGCGCCGTAGCCCAAAATTCGATCTTTTTCGATTGAAAACTTGGCACGGGTACCTACCCCCTTGTGAATTTCGCGCATTTTTCGGGAATAAATCAATTTTCTGGAAAACTGTTTTTGGATAGTCACAAGTTGCACATCAAATCAAAGGTGAAACTACCAGCAACTCCAAAAATCAAACAGAATAAAAATCGGGTCAAAAATGAGGCAGTGAAACTGTGGAGCGCCGTAGCCCAAAATTCGATCTTTTTCGATTGAAAACTTGGCACGGGTACCTACCCCCTTGTGAATTTCGCGCATTTTTCGGGAATAAATCAATTTTCTGGAAAACTGTTTTTGGATAGTCACAAGTTGCACATCAAATCAAAGGTGAAGCTACCAGCTACTCCAAAAATCAAACAGAATAAAAATCGGGTCAAAAATGAGGCAGTGAAACTGTGGAGCGCCGTAGCCCAAAATTCGATCTTTTTCGATTGAAAACTTGGCACGGGTACCTACCCCCTTGTGAATTTCGCGCATTTTTCGGGAATAAATCAATTTTCTGGAAAACTGTTTTTGGATAGTCACAAGTTGCACATCAAATCAAAGGTGAAACTACCAGCTACTCCAAAAATCAAACAGAATAAAAATCGGATCAAAAATGAGGCAGTGAAACTGTGGAGCGCCGTAGCCCAAAATTCGATCTTTTTCGATTGAAAACTTGGCACGGGTACCTACCCCCTTGTGAATTTCGCGCATTTTTCGGGAATAAATCAATTTTCTGGAAAACTGTTTTTGGATAGTCACAAGTTGCACATCAAATCAAAGGTGAAACTACCAGCTACTCCAAAAATCAAAGAGAATAAAAATCGGGTCAAAAATGAGGCAGTGAAACTGTGGAGTGCCGTAGCCCAAAATTCGATCTTTTTCGATTGAAAACTTGGCACGGGTACCTACCCCCTTGTGAATTTCGCGCATTTTTCGGGAATAAATCAATTTTCTGGAAAACTGTTTTTGGATAGTCACAAGTTGCACATCAAATCAAAGGTGAAACTACCAGCTACTCCAAAAATCAAACAGAATAAAAATCGGGTCAAAAATGAGGCAGTGAAACTGTGGAGCGCCGTAGCCCAAAATTCGATCTTTTTCGATTGAAAACTTGGCACGGGTACCTACCCCCTTGTGAATTTCGCGCATTTTTCGGGAATAAATCAATTTTCTGGAAAACTGTTTTTGGATAGTCACAAGTTGCACATCAAATCAAAGGTGAAACTACCAGCAACTCCAAAAATCAAACAGAATAAAAATCGGGTCAAAAATGAGGCAGTGAAACTGTGAAGCGCCGTAGCCCAAAATTCGATCTTTTTCGATTGAAAACTTGGCACGGGTACCTACCCCCTTGTGAATTTCGCGCATTTTTCGGGAATAAATCAATTTTCTGGAAAACTGTTTTTGGATAGTCACAAGTTGCACATCAAATCAAAGGTGAAACTACCAGCTACTCCAAAAATCAAACAGAATAAAAATCGGGTCAAAAATGAGGCAGTGAAACTGTGGAGCGCCGTAGCCCAAAATTCGATCTTTTTCGATTGAAAACTTGGCACGGGTACCTACCCCCTTGTGAATTTCGCGCATTTTTCGGGAATAAATCAATTTTCTGGAAAACTGTTTTTGGATAGTCACAAGTTGCACATCAACTCAAAGGTGAAACTACCAGCAACTCCAAAAATCAAACAGAATAAAAATCGGGTCAAAAATGAGGCAGTGAAACTGTGGAGCGCCGTAGCCCAAAATTCGATCTTTTTCGATTGAAAACTTGGCACGGGTACCTACCCCCTTGTGAATTTCGCGCATTTTTCGGGAATAAATCAATTTTCTGGAAAACTGTTTTTGGATAGTCACAAGTTGCACATCAAATCAAAGGTGAAACTACCAGCTACTCCAAAAATCAAACTGAATAAAAATCGGGTCAAACATGAGGCAGTGAAACTGTGGAGCGCCGTAGCCCAAAATTCGATCTTTTTCGATTGAAAACTTGGCACGGGTACCTACCCCCTTGTGAATTTCGCGCATTTTTCGGGAATAAATCAATTTTCTGGAAAACTGTTTTTGGATAGTCACAAGTTGCACATCAAATCAAAGGTGAAACTACCAGCTACTCCAAAAATCAAACAGAATAAAAATCGGGTCAAAAATGAGGCAGTGAAACTGTGGAGCGCCGTAGCCCAAAATTCGATCTTTTTCGATTGAAAACTTGGCACGGGTACCTACCCCCTTGTGAATTTCGCGCATTTTTCGGGAATAAATCAATTTTCTGGAAAACTGTTTTTGGATAGTCACAAGTTGCACATCAAATCAAAGGTGAAACTACCAGCTACTCCAAAAATCAAACAGAATAAAAATCGGGTCAAAAATGAGGCAGTGAAACTGTGGAGCGCCGTAGCCCAAAATTCGATCTTTTTCGATTGAAAACTTGGCACGGGTACCTACCCCCTTGTGAATTTCGCGCATTTTTCGGGAATAAATCAATTTTCTGGAAAACTGTTTTTGGATAGTCACAAGTTGCACATCAAATCAAAGGTGAAACTACCAGCTACTCCAAAAATCAAACAGAATAAAAATCGGGTCAAAAATGAGGCAGTGAAACTGTGGAGTGCCGTAGCCCAAAATTCGATCTTTTTCGATTGAAAACTTGGCACGGGTACCTACCCCCTTGTGAATTTCGCGCATTTTTCGGGAATAAATCAATTTTCTGGAAAACTGTTTTTGGATAGTCACAAGTTGCACATCAAATCAAAGGTGAAACTACCAGCTACTCCAAAAATCAAACAGAATAAAAATCGGGTCAAAAATGAGGCAGTGAAACTGTGGAGCGCCGTAGCCCAAAATTCGATCTTTTTCGATTGAAAACTTGGCACGGGTACCTACCCCCTTGTGAATTTCGCGCATTTTTCGGGAATAAATCAATTTTCTGGAAAACTGTTTTTGGATAGTCACAAGTTGCACATCAAATCAAAGGTGAAACTACCAGCTACTCCAAAAATCAAACAGAATAAAAATCGGGTCAAAAATGAGGCAGTGAAACTGTGGAGCGCCGTAGCCCAAAATTCGATCTTTTTCGATTGAAAACTTGGCACGGGTACCTACCCCCTTGTGAATTTCGCGCATTTTTCGGGAATAAATCAATTTTCTGGAAAACTGTTTTTGGATAGTCACAAGTTGCACATCAAATCAAAGGTGAAACTACCAGCTACTCCAAAAATCAAACAGAATAAAAATCGGGTCAAAAATGAGGCAGTGAAACTGTGGAGCGCCGTAGCCCAAAATTCGATCTTTTTCGATTGAAAACTTGGCACGGGTACCTACCCCCTTGTGAATTTCGCGCATTTTTCGGGAATAAATCAATTTTCTGGAAAACTGTTTTTGGATAGTCACAAGTTGCACATCAAATCAAAGGTGAAACTACCAGCTACTCCAAAAATCAAACAGAATAAAAATCGGGTCAAAAATGAGGCAGTGAAACTGTGGAGCGCCGTAGCCCAAAATTCGATCTTTTTCGATTGAAAACTTGGCACGGGTACCTACCCCCTTGTGAATTTCGCGCATTTTTCGGGAATAAATCAATTTTCTGGAAAACTGTTTTTGGATAGTCACAAGTTGCACATCAAATCAAAGGTGAAACTACCAGCTACTCCAAAAATCAAAGAGAATAAAAATCGGGTCAAAAATGAGGCAGTGAAACTGTGGAGCGCCGTAGCCCAAAATTCGATCTTTTTCGATTGAAAACTTGGCACGGGTACCTACCCCCTTGTGAATTTCGCGCATTTTTCGGGAATAAATCAATTTTCTGGAAAACTGTTTTTGGATAGTCACAAGTTGCACATCAAATCAAAGGTGAAACTACCAGCTACTCCAAAAATCAAAGAGAATAAAAATCGGGTCAAAAATGAGGCAGTGAAACTGTGGAGCGCCGTAGCCCAAAATTCGATCTTTTTCGATTGAAAACTTGGCACGGGTACCTACCCCCTTGTGAATTTCGCGCATTTTTCGGGAATAAATCAATTTTCTGGAAAACTGTTTTTGGATAGTCACAAGTTGCACATCAAATCAAAGGTGAAACTACCAGCTACTCCAAAAATCAAACAGAATAAAAATCGGGTCAAAAATGAGGCAGTGAAACTGTGGAGCGCCGTAGCCCAAAATTCGATCTTTTTCGATTGAAAACTTGGCACGGGTACCTACCCCCTTGTGAATTTCGCGCATTTTTCGGGAATAAATCAATTTTCTGGAAAACTGTTTTTGGATAGTCACAAGTTGCACATCAAATCAAAGGTGAAACTACCAGCTACTCCAAAAATCAAACAGAATAAAAATCGGGTCAAAAATGAGGCAGTGAAACTGTGGAGCGCCGTAGCCCAAAATTCGATCTTTTTCGATTGAAAACTTGTCACGGGTACCTACCCCCTTGTGAATTTCGCGCATTTTTCGGGAATAAATCAATTTTCTGGAAAACTGTTTTTGGATAGTCACAAGTTGCACATCAAATCAAAGGTGAAACTACCAGCAACTCCAAAAATCAAACAGAATAAAAATCGGGTCAAAAATGAGGCAGTGAAACTGTGGAGCGCCGTAGCCCAAAATTCGATCTTTTTCGATTGAAAACTTGGCACGGGTACCTACACCCTTGTGAATTTCGCGCATTTTTCGGGAATAAATCAATTTTCTGGAAAACTGTTTTTGGATAGTCACAAGTTGCACATCAAATCAAAGGTGAAACTACCAGCAACTCCAAAAATCAAAGAGAATAAAAATCGGGTCAAAAATGAGGCAGTGAAACTGTGAAGCGCCGTAGCCCAAAATTCGATCTTTTTCGATTGAAAACTTGGCACGGGTACCTACCCCCTTGTGAATTTCGCGCATTTTTCGGGAATAAATCAATTTTCTGGAAAACTGTTTTTGGATAGTCACAAGTTGCACATCAAATCAAAGGTGAAACTACCAGCTACTCCAAAAATCAAACAGAATAAAAATCGGGTCAAAAATGAAGCAGTGAAACTGTGGAGCGCCGTAGCCCAAAATTCGATCTTTTTCGATTGAAAACTTGGCACGGGTACCTACCCCCTTGTGAATTTCGCGCATTTTTCGGGAATAAATCAATTTTCTGGAAAACTGTTTTTGGATAGTCACAAGTTGCACATCAAATCAAAGGTGAAACTACCAGCTACTCCAAAAATCAAACAGAATAAAAATCGGGTCAAAAATGAGGCAGTGAAACTGTGGAGCGCCGTAGCCCAAAATTCGATCTTTTTCGATTGAAAACTTGGCACGGGTACCTACCCCCTTGTGAATTTCGCGCATTTTTCGGGAATAAATCAATTTTCTGGAAAACTGTTTTTGGATAGTCACAAGTTGCACATCAAATCAAAGGTGAAACTACCAGCTACTCCAAAAATCAAACAGAATAAAAATCGGGTCAAAAATGAGGCAGTGAAACTGTGGAGCGCCGTAGCCCAAAATTCGATCTTTTTCGATTGAAAACTTGGCACGGGTACCTACACCCTTGTGAATTTCGCGCATTTTTCGGGAATAAATCAATTTTCTGGAAAACTGTTTTTGGATAGTCACAAGTTGCACATCAAATCAAAGGTGAAACTACCAGCAACTCCAAAAATCAAAGAGAATAAAAATCGGGTCAAAAATGAGGCAGTGAAACTGTGGAGCGCCGTAGCCCAAAATTCGATCTTTTTCGATTGAAAACTTGGCACGGGTACCTACCCCCTTGTGAATTTCGCGCATTTTTCGGGAATAAATCAATTTTCTGGAAAACTGTTTTTGGATAGTCACAAGTTGCACATCAAATCAAAGGTGAAACTACCAGCTACTCCAAAAATCAAACAGAATAAAAATCGGGTCAAAAATGAGGCAGTGAAACTGTGGAGCGCCGTAGCCCAAAATTCGATCTTTTTCGATTGAAAACTTGGCACGGGTACCTACCCCCTTGTGAATTTCGCGCATTTTTCGGGAATAAATCAATTTTCTGGAAAACTGTTTTTGGATAGTCACAAGTTGCACATCAAATCAAAGGTGAAACTACCAGCTACTCCAAAAATCAAACAGAATAAAAATCGGGTCAAAAATGAGGCAGTGAAACTGTGGAGCGCCGTAGCCCAAAATTCGATCTTTTTCGATTGAAAACTTGGCACGGGTACCTACCCCCTTGTGAATTTCGCGCATTTTTCGGGAATAAATCAATTTTCTGGAAAACTGTTTTTGGATAGTCACAAGTTGCACATCAAATCAAAGGTGAAACTACCAGCAACTCCAAAAATCAAACAGAATAAAAATCGGGTCAAAAATGAGGCAGTGAAACTGTGGAGCGCCGTAGCCCAAAATTCGATCTTTTTCGATTGAAAACTTGGCACGGGTACCTACCCCCTTGTGAATTTCGCGCATTTTTCGGGAATAAATCAATTTTCTGGAAAACTGTTTTTGGATAGTCACAAGTTGCACATCAAATCAAAGGTGAAACTACCAGCTACTCCAAAAATCAAACAGAATAAAAATCGGGTCAAAAATGAGGCAGTGAAACTGTGGAGCGCCGTAGCCCAAAATTCGATCTTTTTCGATTGAAAACTTGGCACGGGTACCTACCCCCTTGTGAATTTCGCGCATTTTTCGGGAATAAATCAATTTTCTGGAAAACTGTTTTTGGATAGTCACAAGTTGCACATCAAATCAAAGGTGAAACTACCAGCTACTCCAAAAATCAAACAGAATAAAAATCGGGTCAAAAATGAGGCAGTGAAACTGTGGAGCGCCGTAGCCCAAAATTCGATCTTTTTCGATTGAAAACTTGGCACGGGTACCTACCCCCTTGTGAATTTCGCGCATTTTTCGGGAATAAATCAATTTTCTGGAAAACTGTTTTTGGATAGTCACAAGTTGCACATCAAATCAAAGGTGAAACTACCAGCAACTCCAAAAATCAAACAGAATAAAAATCGGGTCAAAAATGAGGCAGTGAAACTGTGGAGCGCCGTAGCCCAAAATTCGATCTTTTTCGATTGAAAACTTGGCACGGGTACCTACCCCCTTGTGAATTTCGCGCATTTTTCGGGAATAAATCAATTTTCTGGAAAACTGTTTTTGGATAGTCACAAGTTGCACATCAAATCAAAGGTGAAACTACCAGCAACTCCAAAAATCAAACAGAATAAAAATCGGGTCAAAAATGAGGCAGTGAAACTGTGGAGCGCCGTAGCCCAAAATTCGATCTTTTTCGATTGAAAACTTGGCACGGGTACCTACCCCCTTGTGAATTTCGCGCATTTTTCGGGAATAAATCAATTTTCTGGAAAACTGTTTTTGGATAGTCACAAGTTGCACATCAAATCAAAGGTGAAACTACCAGCTACTCCAAAAATCAAACAGAATAAAAATCGGGTCAAAAATGAGGCAGTGAAACTGTGGAGCGCCGTAGCCCAAAATTCGATCTTTTTCGATTGAAAACTTGGCACGGGTACCTACCCCCTTGTGAATTTCGCGCATTTTTCGGGAATAAATCAATTTTCTGGAAAACTGTTTTTGGATAGTCACAAGTTGCACATCAAATCAAAGGTGAAACTACCAGCTACTCCAAAAATCAAACAGAATAAAAATCGGGTCAAAAATGAGGCAGTGAAACTGTGGAGCGCCGTAGCCCAAAATTCGATCTTTTTCGATTGAAAACTTGGCACGGGTACCTACCCCCTTGTGAATTTCGCGCATTTTTCGGGAATAAATCAATTTTCTGGAAAACTGTTTTTGGATAGTCACAAGTTGCACATCAAATCAAAGGTGAAACTACCAGCTACTCCAAAAATCAAAGAGAATAAAAATCGGGTCAAAAATGAGGCAGTGAAACTGTGGAGCGCCGTAGCCCAAAATTCGATCTTTTTCGATTGAAAACTTGGCACGGGTACCTACCCCCTTGTGAATTTCGCGCATTTTTCGGGAATAAATCAATTTTCTGGAAAACTGTTTTTGGATAGTCACAAGTTGCACATCAAATCAAAGGTGAAACTACCAGCAACTCCAAAAATCAAACAGAATAAAAATCGGGTCAAAAATGAGGCAGTGAAACTGTGGAGCGCCGTAGCCCAAAATTCGATCTTTTTCGATTGAAAACTTGGCACGGGTACCTACCCCCTTGTGAATTTCGCGCATTTTTCGGTAATAAATCAATTTTCTGGAAAACTGTTTTTGGATAGTCACAAGTTGCACATCAAATCAAAGGTGAAACTACCAGCTACTCCAAAAATCAAACAGAATAAAAATCGGGTCAAAAATGAGGCAGTGAAACTGTGGAGCGCCGTAGCCCAAAATTCGATCTTTTTCGATTGAAAACTTGGCACGGGTACCTACCCCCTTGTGAATTTCGCGCATTTTTCGGGAATAAATCAATTTTCTGGAAAACTGTTTTTGGATAGTCACAAGTTGCACATCAAATCAAGGGTGAAACTACCAGCAACTCCAAAAATCAAACAGAATAAAAATCGGGTCAAAAAAGAGGCAGTGAAACTGTGGAGCGCCGTAGCCCAAAATTCGATCTTTTTCGATTGAAAACTTGGCACGGGTACCTACCCCCTTGTGAATTTCGCGCATTTTTCGGGAATAAATCAATTTTCTGGAAAACTGTTTTTGGATAGTGACAAGTTGCACATCAAATCAAAGGTGAAACTACCAGCAACTCCAAAAATCAAACAGAATAAAAATCGGGTCAAAAATGAGGCAGTGAAACTGTGGAGCGCCGTAGCCCAAAATTCGATCTTTTTCGATTGAAAACTTGGCACGGGTACCTACCCCCTTGTGAATTTCGCGCATTTTTCGGGAATAAATCAATTTTCTGGAAAACTGTTTTTGGATAGTCACAAGTTGCACATCAAATCAAAGGTGAAACTACCAGCTACTCCAAAAATCAAACAGAATAAAAATCGGGTCAAAAATGAGGCAGTGAAACTGTGGAGCGCCGTAGCCCAAAATTCGATCTTTTTCGATTGAAAACTTGGCACGGGTACCTACCCCCTTGTGAATTTCGCGCATTTTTCGGGAATAAATCAATTTTCTGGAAAACTGTTTTTGGATAGTCACAAGTTGCACATCAAATCAAAGGTGAAACTACCAGCTACTCCAAAAATCAAACAGAATAAAAAACGGGTCAAAAATGAGGCAGTGAAACTGTGGAGCGCCGTAGCCCAAAATTCGATCTTTTTCGATTGAAAACTTGGCACGGGTACCTACCCCCTTGTGAATTTCGCGCATTTTTCGGGAATAAATCAATTTTCTGGAAAACTGTTTTTGGATAGTCACAAGTTGCACATCAAATCAAAGGTAAAACTACCAGCCACTCCAAAAATCAAAGAGAATAAAAATCGGGTCAAAAATGAGGCAGTGAAACTGTGGAGCGCCGTAGCCCAAAATTCGATCTTTTTCGATTGAAAACTTGGCACGGGTACCTACCCCCTTGTGAATTTCGCGCATTTTTCGGGAATAAATCAATTTTCTGGAAAACTGTTTTTGGATAGTCACAAGTTGCACATCAAATCAAAGGTGAAACTACCAGCAACTCCAAAAATCAAACAGAATAAAAATCGGGTCAAAAATGAGGCAGTGAAACTGTGGAGCGCCGTAGCCCAAAATTCGATCTTTTTCGATTGAAAACTTGGCACGGGTACCTACCCCCTTGTGAATTTCGCGCATTTTTCGGGAATAAATCAATTTTCTGGAAAACTGTTTTTGGATAGTCACAAGTTGCACATCAAATCAAAGGTGAAACTACCAGCTACTCCAAAAATCAAACAGAATAAAAATCGGGTCAAAAATGAGGCAGTGAAACTGTGGAGCACCGTAGCCCAAAATTCGATCTTTTTCGATTGAAAACTTGGCACGGGTACCTACCCCCTTGTGAATTTCGCGCATTTTTCGGGAATAAATCAATTTTCTGGAAAACTGTTTTTGGATAGTCACAAGTTGCACATCAAATCAAAGGTGAAACTACCAGCTACTCCAAAAATCAAAGAGAATAAAAATCGGGTCAAAAATGAGGCAGTGAAACTGTGGAGCGCCGTAGCCCAAAATTCGATCTTTTTCGATTGAAAACTTGGCACGGGTACCTACCCCCTTGTGAATTTCGCGCATTTTTCGGGAATAAATCAATTTTCTGGAAAACTGTTTTTGGATAGTCACAAGTTGCACATCAAATCAAAGGTGAAACTACCAGCAACTCCAAAAATCAAACAGAATAAAAATCGGGTCAAAAATGAGGCAGTGAAACTGTGGAGCGCCGTAGCCCAAAATTCGATCTTTTTCGATTGAAAACTTGGCACGGGTACCTACCCCCTTGTGAATTTCGCGCATTTTTCGGGAATAAATCAATTTTCTGGAAAACTGTTTTTGGATAGTCACAAGTTGCACATCAAATCAAAGGTGAAACTACCAGCTACTCCAAAAATCAAACAGAATAAAAATCGGGTCAAAAATGAGGCAGTGAAACTGTGGAGCGCCGTAGCCCAAAATTCGATCTTTTTCGATTGAAAACTTGGCACGGGTACCTACCCCCTTGTGAATTTCGCGCATTTTTCGGGAATAAATCAATTTTCTGGAAAACTGTTTTTGGATAGTCACAAGTTGCACATCAAATCAAAGGTGAAACTACCAGCAACTCCAAAAATCAAACAGAATAAAAATCGGGTCAAAAATGAGGCAGTGAAACTGTGGAGCGCCGTAGCCCAAAATTCGATCTTTTTCGATTGAAAACTTGGCACGGGTACCTACCCCCTTGTGAATTTCGCGCATTTTTCGGGAATAAATCAATTTTCTGGAAAACTGTTTTTGGATAGTCACAAGTTGCACATCAAATCAAAGGTGAAACTACCAGCAACTCCAAAAATCAAACAGAATAAAAATCGGGTCAAAAATGAGGCAGTGAAACTGTGGAGCGCCGTAGCCCAAAATTCGATCTTTTTCGATTGAAAACTTGGCACGGGTACCTACCCCCTTGTGAATTTCGCGCATTTTTCGGGAATAAATCAATTTTCTGGAAAACTGTTTTTGGATAGTCACAAGTTGCACATCAAATCAAAGGTGAAACTACCAGCTACTCCAAAAATCAAACAGAATAAAAATCGGGTCAAAAATGAGGCAGTGAAACTGTGGAGCGCCGTAGCCCAAAATTCGATCTTTTTCGATTGAAAACTTGGCACGGGTACCTACCCCCTTGTGAATTTCGCGCATTTTTCGGGAATAAATCAATTTTCTGGAAAACTGTTTTTGGATAGTCACAAGTTGCACATCAAATCAAAGGTGAAACTACCAGCTACTCCAAAAATCAAACAGAATAAAAATCGGGTCAAAAATGAGGCAGTGGAACTGTGGAGCGCCGTAGCCCAAAATTCGATCTTTTTCGATTGAAAACTTGGCACGGGTACCTACCCCCTTGTGAATTTCGCGCATTTTTCGGGAATAAATCAATTTTCTGGAAAACTGTTTTTGGATAGTCACAAGTTGCACATCAAATCAAAGGTGAAACTACCAGCTACTCCAAAAATCAAACAGAATAAAAATCGGGTCAAAAATGAGGCAGTGAAACTGTGGAGCACCGTAGCCCAAAATTCGATCTTTTTCGATTGAAAACTTGGCACGGGTACCTACCCCCTTGTGAATTTCGCGCACTTTTCGGGAATAAATCAATTTTCTGGAAAACTGTTTTTGGATAGTCACAAGTTGCACATCAAATCAAAGGTGAAACTACCAGCTACTCCAAAAATCAAACAGAATAAAAATCGGGTCAAAAATGAATCAGTGAAACTGTGGAGCGCCGTAGCCCAAAATTCGATTTTTTCGATTGAAAACTTGGCACGGGTACCTACCCCCTTGTGAATTTCGCGCATTTTTCGGGAATAAATCAATTTTCTGGAAAACTGTTTTTGGATAGTCACAAGTTGCACATCAAATTAAAGGTGAGACTACCAGCTACACAAAAAATCAAACAGAATAAAAATCGGGTCAAAAATGAGGCAGTGAAACTGTGGAGCGCGATCAAACAGAATAAAAATCGGGTCAAAAATGAGGCAGTGAAACTGTGGAGCGCGATCAAACAGAATAAAAATCGGGTCAAAAATGAGGCAGTGAAACTGTGGAGCGCCGTAGCCCAAAATTCGATCTTTTTCGATTGAAAACTTGGCACGGGTACCTACCCCCTTGTGAATTTCGCGCATTTTTCGGGAATAAATCAATTTTCTGGAAAACTGTTTTTGGATAGTCACAAGTTGCACATCAAATCAAAGGTGAAACTACCAGCTACTCCAAAAATCAAACAGAATAAAAATCGGGTCAAAAATGAGGCAGTGAAACTGTGGAGCGCCGTAGCCCAAAATTCGATCTTTTTCGATTGAAAACTTGGCACGGGTACCTACCCCCTTGTGAATTTCGCGCATTTTTCGGGAATAAATCAATTTTCTGGAAAACTGTTTTTGGATAGTCACAAGTTGCACATCAAATCAAAGGTGAAACTACCAGCTACTCCAAAAATCAAACAGAATAAAAATCGGGTCAAAAATGAGGCAGTGAAACTGTGGAGCGCCGTAGCCCAAAATTCGATCTTTTTCGATTGAAAACTTGGCACGGGTACCTACCCCCTTGTGAATTTCGCGCATTTTCCGAAAATAAATCAATTTTCTGGAAATTTGTTTTTGGATAGTCACAAGTTGCACATCAAATCAAAGGTGAAACTACCAGCTACTCCAAAAATCAAACAGAATAAAAATCGGGTCAAAAATGAGGCAGTGAAACTGTGGAGCGCCGTAGCCCAAAATTCGATCTTTTTCGATTGAAAACTTGGCACGGGTACCTACCCCCTTGTGAATTTCGCGCATTTTTCGGGAATAAATCAATTTTCTGGAAAACTGTTTTTGGATAGTCACAAGTTGCACATCAAATCAAAGGTGAAACTACCAGCTACTCCAAAAATCAAACAGAATAAAAATCGGGTCAAAAATGAGGCAGTGAAACTGTGGAGCGCCGTAGCCCAAAATTCGATCTTTTTCGATTGAAAACTTGGCACGGGTACCTACCCCCTTGTGAATTTCGCGCATTTTTCGGGAATAAATCAATTTTCTGGAAAACTGTTTTTGGATAGTCACAAGTTGCACATCAAATCAAAGGTGAAACTACCAGCTACTCCAAAAATCAAAGAGAATAAAAATCGGGTCAAAAATGAGGCAGTGAAACTGTGGAGCGCCGTTGCCCAAAATTCGATCTTTTTCGATTGAAAACTTGGCACGGGTACCTACCCCCTTGTGAATTTCGCGCATTTTTCGGGAATAAATCAATTTTCTGGAAAACTGTTTTTGGATAGTCACAAGTTGCACATCAAATCAAAGGTGAAACTACCAGCAACTCCAAAAATCAAACAGAATAAAAATCGGGTCAAAAATGAGGCAGTGAAACTGTGGAGCGCCGTAGCCCAAAATTCGATCTTTTTCGATTGAAAACTTGGCACGGGTACCTACCCCCTTGTGAATTTCGCGCATTTTTCGGGAATAAATCAATTTTCTGGAAAACTGTTTTTGGATAGTCACAAGTTGCACATCAAATCAAAGGTGAAACTACCAGCTACTCCAAAAATCAAACAGAATAAAAATCGGGTCAAAAATGAGGCAGTGAAACTGTGGAGCGCCGTAGCCCAAAATTCGATCTTTTTCGATTGAAAACTTGGCACGGGTACCTACCCCCTTGTGAATTTCGCGCATTTTTCGGGAATAAATCAATTTTCTGGAAAACTGTTTTTGGATAGTCACAAGTTGCACATCAAATCAAAGGTGAAACTACCAGCTACTCCAAAAATCAAACAGAATAAAAATCGGGTCAAAAATGAGGCAGTGAAACTGTGGAGCGCCGTAGCCCAAAATTCGATCTTTTTCGATTGAAAACTTGGCACGGGTACCTACCCCCTTGTGAATTTCGCGTATTTTTCGGGAATAAATCAATTTTCTGGAAAACTATTTTTGGATAGTCACGAGTTGCACATCAAATCAAAGGTGAAACTACCAGCTACTCCAAAAATCAAACAGAATAAAAATCGGGTCAAAAATGAGGCAGTGAAACTGTGGAGCGCCGTAGCCCAAAATTCGATCTTTTTCGATTGAAAACTTGGCACGGGTTCCTACCCCCTTGTGAATTTCGCGCATTTTTCGGGAATAAATCAATTTTATGGAAAACTGTTTTTGGATAGTCACAAGTTGCACATCAAATCAAAGGTGAAACTACCAGCTACTCCAAAAATCAAACAGAATAAAAATCGGGTCAAAAATGAGGCAGTAAAACTGTGGAGCGCCGTAGCCCAAAATTCGATCTTTTTCGATTGAAAACTTGGCACGGGTACCTACCCCCTTGTGAATTTCGCGCATTTTTCGGGAATAAATCAATTTTCTGGAAAACTGTTTTTGGATAGTCACAAGTTGCACATCAAATCAAAGGTGAAACTACCAGCTACTCCAAAAATCAAACAGAATAAAAATCGGGTCAAAAATGAGGCAGTGGAACTGTGGAGCGCCGTAGCCCAAAATTCGAACTTTTTCGATTGAAAACTTGGCACGGGTACCTACCCCCTTGTGAATTTCGCGCATTTTTCGGAAATAAATCAATTTTCTGGAAAACTGTTTTTGGATAGTCACAAGTTGCACATCAAATCAAAGGTGAAACTACCAGCTACTCCAAAAATCAAACAGAATAAAAATCGGGTCAAAAATGAGGCAGTGAAATTGTGGAGCGCCGTAGCCCAAAATTCGATCTTTTTCGATTGAAAACTTGGCACGGGTACCTACCCCCTTGTGAATTTCGCGCATTTTTCGGGAATAAATCAATTTTCTGAAAAACTGTTTTTGGATAGTCACAAGTTGCACATCAAATCAAAGGTGAAACTACCAGCAACTCCAAAAATCAAACAGAATAAAAATCGGGTCAAAAATGAGGCAGTGAAACTGTGGAGCGCCGTAGCCCAAAATTCGATCTTTTTCGATTGAAAACTTGGCACGGGTACCTACCCCCTTGTGAATTTCGCGCATTTTTCGGGAATAAATCAATTTTCTGGGAAACTGTTTTTGGATAGTCACAAGTTGCACATCAAATTAAAGGTGAAACTACCAGCTACTCAAAAAATCAAACAGAATAAAAATCGGGTCAAAAATGAGGCAGTGAAACTGTGGAGCGCCGTAGCCCAAAATTCGATCTTTTTCGATTGAAAACTTGGCACGGGTACCTACCCCCTTGTGAATTTCGCGCATTTTCCGAAAATAAATCAATTTTCTGGAAATTTGTTTTTGGATAGTCACAAGTTGCACATCAAATCAAAGGTGAAACTACCAGCTACTCCAAAAATCAAACAGAATAAAAATCGGGTCAAAAATGAGGCAGTGAAACTGTGGAGCGCCGTAGCCCAAAATTCGATCTTTTTCGATTGAAAACTTGGCACGGGTACCTACCCCCTTGTGAATTTCGCGCATTTTTCGGGAATAAATCAATTTTCTGGAAAACTGTTTTTGGATAGTCACAAGTTGCACATCAAATCAAAGGTGAAACTACCAGCTACTCCAAAAATCAAACAGAATAAAAATCGGGTCAAAAATGAGGCAGTGAAACTGTGGAGCGCCGTAGCCCAAAATTCGATCTTTTTCGATTGAAAACTTGGCACGGGTACCTACCCCCTTGTGAATTTCGCGCATTTTTCGGGAATAAATCAATTTTCTGGAAAACTGTTTTTGGATAGTCACAAGTTGCACATCAAATCAAAGGTGAAACTACCAGCTACTCCAAAAATCAAAGAGAATAAAAATCGGGTCAAAAATGAGGCAGTGAAACTGTGGAGCGCCGTAGCCCAAAATTCGATCTTTTTCGATTGAAAACTTGGCACGGGTACCTACCCCCTTGTGAATTTCGCGCATTTTTCGGGAATAAATCAATTTTCTGGAAAACTGTTTTTGGATAGTCACAAGTTGCACATCAAATCAAAGGTGAAACTACCAGCTACTCCAAAAATCAAACAGAATAAAAATCGGGTCAAAAATGAGGCAGTGAAACTGTGGAGCGCCGTAGCCCAAAATTCGATCTTTTTCGATTGAAAACTTGGCACGGGTACCTACCCCCTTGTGAATTTCGCGTATTTTTCGGGAATAAATCAATTTTCTGGAAAACTATTTTTGGATAGTCACGAGTTGCACATCAAATCAAAGGTGAAACTACCAGCTACTCCAAAAATCAAACAGAATAAAAATCGGGTCAAAAATGAGGCAGTGAAACTGTGGAGCGCCGTAGCCCAAAATTCGATCTTTTTCGATTGAAAACTTGGCACGGGTTCCTACCCCCTTGTGAATTTCGCGCATTTTTCGGGAATAAATCAATTTTATGGAAAACTGTTTTTGGATAGTCACAAGTTGCACATCAAATCAAAGGTGAAACTACCAGCTACTCCAAAAATCAAACAGAATAAAAATCGGGTCAAAAATGAGGCAGTAAAACTGTGGAGCGCCGTAGCCCAAAATTCGATCTTTTTCGATTGAAAACTTGGCACGGGTACCTACCCCCTTGTGAATTTCGCGCATTTTTCGGGAATAAATCAATTTTCTGGAAAACTGTTTTTGGATAGTCACAAGTTGCACATCAAATCAAAGGTGAAACTACCAGCTACTCCAAAAATCAAACAGAATAAAAATCGGGTCAAAAATGAGGCAGTGGAACTGTGGAGCGCCGTAGCCCAAAATTCGAACTTTTTCGATTGAAAACTTGGCACGGGTACCTACCCCCTTGTGAATTTCGCGCATTTTTCGGAAATAAATCAATTTTCTGGAAAACTGTTTTTGGATAGTCACAAGTTGCACATCAAATCAAAGGTGAAACTACCAGCTACTCCAAAAATCAAACAGAATAAAAATCGGGTCAAAAATGAGGCAGTGAAATTGTGGAGCGCCGTAGCCCAAAATTCGATCTTTTTCGATTGAAAACTTGGCACGGGTACCTACCCCCTTGTGAATTTCGCGCATTTTTCGGGAATAAATCAATTTTCTGGAAAACTGTTTTTGGATAGTCACAAGTTGCACATCAAATCAAAGGTGAAACTACCAGCTACTCCAAAAATCAAACAGAATAAAAATCGGGTCAAAAATGAGGCAGTGAAACTGTGGAGCGCCGTAGCCCAAAATTCGATCTTTTTCGATTGAAAACTTGGCACGGGTACCTACCCCCTTGTGAATTTCGCGCATTTTTCGGGAATAAATCAATTTTCTGGAAAACTGTTTTTGGATAGTCACAAGTTGCACATCAAATCAAAGGTGAAACTACCAGCTACTCCAAAAATCAAACAGAATAAAAATCGGGTCAAAAATGAGGCAGTGAAACTGTGGAGCGCCGTAGCCCAAAATTCGATCTTTTTCGATTGAAAACTTGGCACGGGTACCTACCCCCTTGTGAATTTCGCGCATTTTTCGGAAATAAATCAATTTTCTGGAAAACTGTTTTTGGATAGTCACAAGTTGCACATCAAATCAAAGGTGAAACTACCAGCTACTCCAAAAATCAAACAGAATAAAAATCGGGTCAAAAATGAGGCAGTGAAACTGTGGAGCGCCGTAGCCCAAAATTCGATCTTTTTCGATTGAAAACTTGGCACGGGTACCTACCCCCTTGTGAATTTCGCGCATTTTTCGGGAATAAATCAATTTTCTGGAAAACTGTTTTTGGATAGTCACAAGTTGCACATCAAATCAAAGGTGAAACTACCAGCTACTCCAAAAATCAAACAGAATAAAAATCGGGTCAAAAATGAGGCAGTGAAACTGTGGAGCGCCGTAGCCCAAAATTCGATCTTTTTCGATTGAAAACTTGGCACGGGTACCTACCCCCTTGTGAATTTCGCGCATTTTTCGGGATTAAATCAATTTTCTGGAAAACTGTTTTTGGATAGTCACAAGTTGCACATCAAATCAAAGGTGAAACTACCAGCTACTCCAAAAATCAAACAGAATAAAAATCGGGTCAAAAATGAGGCAGTGAAACTGTGGAGCGCCGTAGCCCAAAATTCGATCTTTTTCGATTGAAAACTTGGCACGGGTACCTACCCCCTTGTGAATTTCGCGCATTTTTCGGGAATAAATCAATTTTCTGGAAAACTGTTTTTGGATAGTCACAAGTTGCACATCAAATCAAAGGTGAAACTACCAGCTACTCCAAAAATCAAACAGAATAAAAATCGGGTCAAAAATGAGGCAGTGGAACTGTGGAGCGCCGTAGCCCAAAATTCGAACTTTTTCGATTGAAAACTTGGCACGGGTACCTACCCCCTTGTGAATTTCGCGCATTTTTCGGAAATAAATCAATTTTCTGGAAAACTGTTTTTGGATAGTCACAAGTTGCACATCAAATCAAAGGTGAAACTACCAGCTACTCCAAAAATCAAACAGAATAAAAATCGGGTCAAAAATGAGGCAGTGAAACTGTGGAGCGCCGTAGCCCAAAATTCGATCTTTTTCGATTGAAAACTTGGCACGGGTACCTACCCCCTTGTGAATTTCGCGCATTTTTCGGGAATAAATCAATTTTCTGGAAAACTGTTTTTGGATAGTCACAAGTTGCACATCAAATCAAAGGTGAAACTACCAGCTACTCCAAAAATCAAACAGAATAAAAATCGGGTCAAAAATGAGGCAGTGAAACTGTGGAGCGCCGTAGCCCAAAATTCGATCTTTTTCGATTGAAAACTTGGCACGGGTACCTACCCCCTTGTGAATTTCGCGCATTTTTCGGGAATAAATCAATTTTCTGGAAAACTGTTTTTGGATAGTCACAAGTTGCACATCAAATCAAAGGTGAAACTACCAGCTACTCCAAAAATCAAACAGAATAAAAATCGGGTCAAAAATGAGGCAGTGAAACTGTGGAGCGCCGTAGCCCAAAATTCGATCTTTTTCGATCGAAAACTTGGCACGGGTACCTACCCCCTTGTGAATTTCGCGCATTTTTCGGGAATAAATCAATTTTCTGGAAAACTGTTTTTGGATAGTCACAAGTTGCACATCAAATCAAAGGTGAAACTACCAGCTACTCCAAAAATCAAACAGAATAAAAATCGGGTCAAAAATGAGGCAGTGAAACTGTGGAGCGCCGTAGCCCAAAATTCGATCTTTTTCGATTGAAAACTTGGCACGGGTACCTACCCCCTTGTGAATTTCGCGCATTTTTCGGGAATAAATCAATTTTCTGGAAAACTGTTTTTGGATAGTCACAAGTTGCACATCAAATCAAAGGTGAAACTACCAGCTACTCCAAAAATCAAACAGAATAAAAATCGGGTCAAAAATGAGGCAGTGAAACTGTGGAGCGCCGTAGCCCAAAATTCGATCTTTTTCGATTGAAAACTTGGCACGGGTACCTACCCCCTTGTGAATTTCGCGCATTTTTCGGGAATAAATCAATTTTCTGGAAAACTGTTTTTGGATAGTCACAAGTTGCACATCAAATCAAAGGTGAAACTACCAGCTACTCCAAAAATCAAACAGAATAAAAATCGGGTCAAAAATGAGGCAGTGAAACTGTGGAGCGCCGTAGCCCAAAATTCGATCTTTTTCGATTGAAAACTTGGCACGGGTACCTACCCCCTTGTGAATTTCGCGCATTTTTCGGGATTAAATCAATTTTCTGGAAAACTGTTTTTGGATAGTCACAAGTTGCACATCAAATCAAAGGTGAAACTACCAGCTACTCCAAAAATCAAACAGAATAAAAATCGGGTCAAAAATGAGGCAGTGAAACTGTGGAGCGCCGTAGCCCAAAATTCGATCTTTTTCGATTGAAAACTTGGCACGGGTACCTACCCCCTTGTGAATTTCGCGCATTTTTCGGGAATAAATCAATTTTCTGGAAAACTGTTTTTGGATAGTCACAAGTTGCACATCAAATCAAAGGTGAAACTACCAGCTACTCCAAAAATCAAACAGAATAAAAATCGGGTCAAAAATGAGGCAGTGAAACTGTGGAGCGCCGTAGCCCAAAATTCGATCTTTTTCGATTGAAAACTTGGCACGGGTACCTACCCCCTTGTGAATTTCGCGCATTTTTCGGGAATAAATCAATTTTCTGGAAAACTGTTTTTGGATAGTCACAAGTTGCACATCAAATCAAAGGTGAAACTACCAGCTACTCCAAAAATCAAACAGAATAAAAATCGGGTCAAAAATGAGGCAGTGAAACTGTGGAGCGCCGTAGCCCAAAATTCGATCTTTTTCGATTGAAAACTTGGCACGGGTACCTACCCCCTTGTGAATTTCGCGCATTTTTCGGGAATAAATCAATTTTCTGGAAAACTGTTTTTGGATAGTCACAAGTTGCACATCAAATCAAAGGTGAAACTACCAGCTACTCCAAAAATCAAACAGAATAAAAATCGGGTCAAAAATGAGGCAGTGAAACTGTGGAGCGCCGTAGCCCAAAATTCGATCTTTTTCGATTGAAAACTTGGCACGGGTACCTACCCCCTTGTGAATTTCGCGCATTTTTCGGGAATAAATCAATTTTCTGGAAAACTGTTTTTGGATAGTCACAAGTTGCACATCAAATCAAAGGTGAAACTACCAGCTACTCCAAAAATCAAACAGAATAAAAATCGGGTCAAAAATGAGGCAGTGAAACTGTGGAGCGCCGTAGCCCAAAATTCGATCTTTTTCGATTGAAAACTTGGCACGGGTACCTACCCCCTTGTGAATTTCGCGCATTTTTCGGGAATAAATCAATTTTCTGGAAAACTGTTTTTGGATAGTCACAAGTTGCACATCAAATCAAAGGTGAAACTACCAGCTACTCCAAAAATCAAACAGAATAAAAATCGGGTCAAAAATGAGGCAGTGAAACTGTGGAGCGCCGTAGCCCAAAATTCGATCTTTTTCGATTGAAAACTTGGCACGGGTACCTACCCCCTTGTGAATTTCGCGCATTTTTCGGGATTAAATCAATTTTCTGGAAAACTGTTTTTGGATAGTCACAAGTTGCACATCAAATCAAAGGTGAAACTACCAGCTACTCCAAAAATCAAACAGAATAAAAATCGGGTCAAAAATGAGGCAGTGAAACTGTGGAGCGCCGTAGCCCAAAATTCGATCTTTTTCGATTGAAAACTTGGCACGGGTACCTACCCCCTTGTGAATTTCGCGCATTTTTCGGGAATAAATCAATTTTCTGGAAAACTGTTTTTGGATAGTCACAAGTTGCACATCAAATCAAAGGTGAAACTACCAGCTACTCCAAAAATCAAACAGAATAAAAATCGGGTCAAAAATGAGGCAGTGAAACTGTGGAGCGCCGTAGCCCAAAGTTCGATCTTTTTCGATTGAAAACTTGGCACGGGTACCTACCCCCTTGTGAATTTCGCGCATTTTTCGGGAATAAATCAATTTTCTGGAAAACTGTTTTTGGATAGTCACAAGTTGCACATCAAATCAAAGGTGAAACTACCAGCTACTCCAAAAATCAAACAGAATAAAAATCGGGTCAAAAATGAGGCAGTGAAACTGTGGAGCGCCGTAGCCCAAAATTCGATCTTTTTCGATTGAAAACTTGGCACGGGTACCTACCCCCTTGTGAATTTCGCGCATTTTTTGGGAATAAATCAATTATCTGGAAAACTGTTTTTGGATAGTCACAAGTTGCACATCAAATCAAAGGTGAAACTACCAGCTACTCCAAAAATCAAACAGAATAAAAATCGGGTCAAAAATGAGGCAGTGAAACTGTGGAGCGCCGTAGCCCAAAATTCGATCTTTTTCGATTGAAAACTTGGCACGGGTACCTACCCCCTTATGAATTTCGCGCATTTTTCGGGAATAAGACAATTTTCTGGAAAACTGTTTTTGGATAGTCACAAGTTGCACATCAAATCAAAGGTGAAACTACCAGCTACTCCAAAAATCAAACAGAATAAAAATCGGGTCAAAAATGAGGCAGTGAAACTGTGGAGCGCCGTAGCCCAAAATTCGATCTTTTTCGATTGAAAACTTGGCACGGGTACCTACCCCCTTGTGAATTTCGCGCATTTTTCGGGAATAAATCAATTTTCTGGAAAACTGTTTTTGGATAGTCACAAGTTGCACATCAAATCAAAGGTGAAACTACCAGCTACTCCAAAAATCAAACAGAATAAAAATCGGGTCAAAAATGAGGCAGTGAAACTGTGGAGCGCCGTAGCCCAAAATTCGATCTTTTTCGATTGAAAACTTGGCACGGGTACCTACCCCCTTGTGAATTTCGCGCATTTTTCGGGAATAAATCAATTTTCTGGAAAACTGTTTTTGGATAGTCACAAGTTGCACATCAAATCAAATGTGAAACTACCAGCTACTCCAAAAATCAAACAGAATAAAAATCGGGTCAAAAATGAGGCAGTGAAACTGTGGAGCGCCGTAGCCCAAAATTCGATCTTTTTCGATTGAAAACTTGGCACGGGTACCTACCCCCTTGTGAGTTTCGCGCATTTTTCGGGAATAAATCAATTTTCTGGAAAACTGTTTTTGGATAGTCACAAGTTGCACATCAAATCAAAGGTGAAACTACCAGCTACTCCAAGAATCAAATAGAATAAAAATCGGGTCAAAAATGAGGCAGTGAAACTGTGGAGCGCCGTAGCCCAAAATTCGATCTTTTTCGATTGAAAACTTGGCACGGGTACCTACCCCCTTGTGAATTTCGCGCATTTTTCGGGATTAAATCAATTTTCTGGAAAACTGTTTTTGGATAGTCACAAGTTGCACATCAAATCAAAGGTGAAACTACCAGCTACTCCAAAAATCAAACAGAATAAAAATCGGGTCAAAAATGAGGCAGTGAAACTGTGGAGCGCCGTAGCCCAAAATTCGATCTTTTTCGATTGAAAACTTGGCACGGGTACCTACTCCCTTGTGAATTTCGCGCATTTTTCGGGAATAAATCAATTTTCTGGAAAACTGTTTTTGGATAGTCACAAGTTGCACATCAAATCAAAGGTGAAACTACCATCTGCTCCAAAAATTAAACAGAATAAAAATCGGGTCAAAAATGAGGCAGTGAAACTGTGGAGCGCCGTAGCCCAAAATTCGATCTTTTTCGATTGAAAACTTGGCACGGGTACCTACCCCCTTGTGAATTTCGCGCATTTTTCGGGAATAAATCAATTTTCTGGAAAACTGTTTTTGGATAGTCACAAGTTGCACATCAAATCAAAGGTGAAACTACCAGCTACTCCAAAAATCAAACAGAATAAAAATCGGGTCAAAAATGAGGCAGTGAAACTGTGGAGCGCCGTAGCCCAAAATTCGATCTTTTTCGATTGAAAACTTGGCACGGGTACCTACTCCCTTGTGAATTTCGCGCATTTTTCGGGAATAAATCAATTTTCTGGAAAACTGTTTTTGGATAGTCACAAGTTGCACATCAAATCAAAGGTGAAACTACCAGCTACTCCAAAAATCAAACAGAATAAAAATCGGGTCAAAAATGAGGCAGTGAAACTGTGGAGCGCCGTAGCCCAAAATTCGATCTTTATCGATTCAAAACATGACACGGGTACCTACCCCCTTGTGAATTTTGCGCATTTTTCGGGAATAAATCAATTTTCTGGAAAACTGTTTTTGGATAGTCACAAGTTGCACATCAAATCAAAGGTGAAACTACCAGCTACTCCAAAAATCAAACAGAATAAAAATCGGGTCAAAAATGAGGCAGTGAAACTGTGGAGTGCCGTAGCCCAAAATTCGATCTTTTTCGATTGAAAACTTGGCACGGGTACCTACTACCTTGTGAATTTCGCGCATTTTTCGGGAATAAATCAATTTTCTGGAAAACTGTTTTTGGATAGTCACAAGTTGCACATCAAATCAAAGGTGAAACTACCAGCTACTCCAAAAATCAAACAAAATAAAAATCGGGTCAAAAATGAGGCAGTGAAACTGTGGAGCGCCGTAGCCCAAAATTCGATCTTTATCGATTCAAAACATGACACGGGTACCTACCCCCTTGTGAATTTTGCGCATTTTTCGGGAATAAATCAATTTTCTGGAAAACTGTTTTTGGATAGTCACAAGTTGCACATCAAATTAAAGGTGAGACTACCAGCTACTCAAAAAATCAAACAGAATAAAAATCGGGTCAAAAATGAGGCAGTGAAACTGTGGAGCGCGTAGCCCAAAATTCGATCTTTTTCGATTGAAAATTTGGCACGGGTACCTACCCCTTGTGAATTTCGCGCATTTTTCGGGAATAAATCAATTTTCTGGAAAACTGTTTTTGGATAGTCACAAGTTGCACATCAAATCAAAGGTGAAACTACCAGCTACTCCTAAAATCAAACAGAATAAAAATCGGGTCAAAAATGAGGCAGTGAAACTGTGGAGCGCCGTAGTCCAAAATTCGATCTTTTTCGATTGAAAACTTGGCACGGGTACCTACCCCCTTGTGAATTTCGCGCATTTTTCGGGAATAAATCAATTTTCTGGAAAACGGTTTTTGGATAGTCACAAGTTGCACATCAAATCAAAGGTGAAACTATTAGCTACTCCAAAAATCAAACAGAATAAAAATCGGGTCAAAAATGAGGCAGTGAAACTGTGGAGCGCCGTAGCCCAAAATTCGATCTTTTTCGATTGAAAACTTGGCACGGGTACCTACCCCCTTGTGAATTTCGCGCATTTTTCGGGAATAAATCAATTTTCTGGAAAACTGTTTTTGGATAGTCACAAGTTGCACATCAAATCAAAGGTGAAACTACCAGCTACTCCAAAAATCAAACAGAATAAAAATCGGGTCCAAAATGAGGCAGTGAAACTGTGGAGCGCCGTAGCCCAAAATTCGATCTTTTTCGATTGAAAACTTGGCACGGGTACCTATCCCCTTGTGAATTTCGCGCATTTTTCGGGAATAAATCAATTTTCTGGAAAACTGTTTTTGGATAGTCACAAGTTGCACATCAAATCAAAGGTGAAACTACCAGCTACTCCAAAAATCAAACAGAATAAAAATCGGGTCAAAAATGAGGCAGTGAAACTGTGGAGCGCCGTAGCCCAAAATTCGATCTTTTTCGATTGAAAACTTGGCACGGGTACCTACCCCCTTGTGAATTTCACGCATTTTTCGGGAATAAATCAATTTTCTGGAAAACTGTTTTTGGATAGTCACAAGTTGCACATCAAATCAAAGGTGAAACTACCAGCTACTCCAAAAATCAAACAGAATAAAAATCGGGTCAAAAATGAGGCAGTGAAACTGTGGAGCGCCGTAGCCCAAAATTCGATCTTTTTCGATTGAAAACTTGGCACGGGTACCTACCCCCTTGTGAATTTCGCGCATTTTTCGGGAATAAATCAATTTTCTGGAAAACTGTTTTTGGATAGTCACAAGTTGCACATCAAATCAAAGGTGAAACTACCAGCTACTCCAAAAATCAAACAGAATAAAAATCGGATCAAAAATGAGGCAGTGAAACTGTGGAGCGCCGTAGCCCAAAATTCGATCTTTTTCGATTGAAAACTTGGCACGGGTACCTACCCCCTTGTGAATTTCGCGCATTTTTCGGGAATAAATCAATTTTCTGGAAAACTGTTTTTGGATAGTCACAAGTTGCACATCAAATCAAAGGTGAAACTACCATCTGCTCCAAAAATTAAACAGAATAAAAATCGGGTCAAAAATGAGGCAGTGAAACTGTGGAGCGCCGTAGCCCAAAATTCGATCTTTTTCGATTGAAAACTTGGCACGGGTACCTACTCCCTTGTGAATTTCGCGCATTTTTCGGGAATAAATCAATTTTCTGGAAAACTGTTTTTGGATAGTCACAAGTTGCACATCAAATCAAAGGTGAAACTACCAGCTACTCCAAAAATCAAACAGAATAAAAATCGGGTCAAAAATGAGGCAGTGAAACTGTGGAGCGCCGTAGCCCAAAATTCGATCTTTATCGATTCAAAACATGACACGGGTACCTACCCCCTTGTGAATTTTGCGCATTTTTCGGGAATAAATCAATTTTCTGGAAAACTGTTTTTGGATAGTCACAAGTTGCACATCAAATCAAAGGTGAAACTACCAGCTACTCCAAAAATCAAACAGAATAAAAATCGGGTCAAAAATGAGGCAGTGAAACTGTGGAGCGCCGTAGCCCAAAATTCGATCTTTTTCGATTGAAAACTTGGCACGGGTACCTACTACCTTGTGAATTTCGCGCATTTTTCGGGAATAAATCAATTTTCTGGAAAACTGTTTTTGGATAGTCACAAGTTGCACATCAAATCAAAGGTGAAACTACCAGCTACTCCAAAAATCAAACAGAATAAAAATCGGGTCAAAAATGAGGCAGTGAAACTGTGGAGCGCCGTAGCCCAAAATTCGATCTTTATCGATTCAAAACATGACACGGGTACCTACCCCCTTGTGAATTTTGCGCATTTTTCGGGAATAAATCAATTTTCTGGAAAACTGTTTTTGGATAGTCACAAGTTGCACATCAAATCAAAGGTGAAACTACCAGCTACTCCAAAAATCAAACAGAATAAAAATCGGGTCAAAAATGAGGCAGTGAAACTGTGGAGCGCCGTAGCCCAAAATTCGATCTTTTTCGATTGAAAACTTGGCACGGGTACCTACCCCCTTGTGAATTTCGCGCATTTTTCGGGAATAAATCAATTTTCTGGAAAACTGTTTTTGGATAGTCACAAGTTGCACATCAAATCAAAGGTGAAACTACCAGCTACTCCAAAAATCAAACAGAATAAAAATCGGGTCAAAAATGAGGCAGTGAAACTGTGGAGCGCCGTAGCCCAAAATTCGATCTTTTTCGATTGAAAACTTGGCACGGGTACCTACCCCTTGTGAATTTCGCGCATTTTTCGGGAATAAATCAATTTTCTGGAAAACTGTTTTTGGATAGTCACAAGTTGCACATCAAATCAAAGGTGAAACTACCAGCTACTCCAAAAATCAAACAGAATAAAAATCGGGTCAAAAATGATGCAGTGAAACTGTGGAGCGCCGTAGCCCAAAATTCGATCTTTTTCGATTGAAAACTTGGCACGGGTACTTACCCCCTTGTGAATTTCGCGCATTTTTCGGGAATAAATCAATTTTCTGGAAAACTGTTTTTGGATAGTCACAAGTGGCACATCAAATCAAAGGTGAAACTACCAGCTACTCCAAAAATCAAACAGAATGAAAATCGGGTCAAAAATGAGGCAGTGAAACTGTGGAGCGCCGTAGCCCAAAATTCGATCTTTTTCGATTGAAAACTTGGCAGAAGTACCTACCCCTTGTGAATTTCGCGCATTTTTCGGGAATAAATCAATTTTCTGGAAAACTGTTTTTGGATAGTCACAAGTTGCACATCAAATCAAAGGTGAAACTACCAGCTACTCCAAAAATCAAACAGAATAAAAATCGGGTCAAAAATGAGGCAGTGAAACTGTGGAGCGCCGTAGCCCAAAATTCGATCTTTTTCGATTGAAAACTTGGCACGGGTACCTACCCCCTTGTGAATTTCGCGCATTTTTCGGGAATAAATCAAATCAAAGGTGAAACTACCAGCTACTCCAAAAATCAAACAGAATAAAAATCGGGTCAAAAATGAGGCAGTGAAACTGTGGAGCGCCGTAGCCCAAAATTCGATCTTTTTCGATTGAAAACTTGGCACGGGTACCTACCCCCTTGTGAATTTCGCGCCTTTTTCGGGAATAAATCAATTTTCTGGAAAACTGTTTTTGGATAGTCACAAGTTGCACATCAAATCAAAGGTGAAACTACCAGCTACTCCAAAAATCAAACAGAATAAAAATCGGGTCAAAATTGAGGCAGTGAAACTGTGGAGCGCCGTAGCCCAAAATTCGATCTTTTTCGATTGAAAACTTGGCACGGGTACCTACCCCCCTGTGAATTTCGCGCATTTTTCGGAAATAAATCAATTTTCTGCAAAACTGTTTTTGGATAGTCACAAGTTGCACATCAAATCAAAGGTGAAACTACCAGCTACTCCAAAAATCAAACAGAATAAAAATCGGGTCAAAAACGAGGCAGTGAAACTGTGGAGCGCCGTAGCCCAAAATTCGATCTTTTTCGATTGAAAACTTGGCACGGGTACCTACCCCCTTGTGAATTTCGCGCATTTTTCGGGAATAAATCAATTTTCTGGAAAACTGTTTTTGGATAGTCACAAGTTGCACATCAAATCAAAGGTGAAACTACCAGCTACTCTAAAAATCAAACAGAATAAAAATCGGGTCAAAAATGAGGCAGTGAAACTGTGGAGCGCCGTAGCCCAAAATTCGATCTTTTTCGATTGAAAACTTGGCACGGGTACCTACCCCCTTGTGAATTTCGCGCATTTTTCGGGAATAAATCAATTTTCTGGAAAACTGTTTTTGGATAGTCACAAGTTGCACATCAAATCAAAGGTGAAACTACCAGCTACTCCAAAAATCAAACAGAATAAAAATCGGGTCAAAAATGAGGCAGTGAAACTGTGGAGCGCCGTAGCCCAAAATTCGATCTTTTTCGATTAAAAACTTGGCACGGGTACCTACCCCCTTGTGAATTTCGCGCATTTTTCGGGAATAAATCAATTTTCTGGAAAACTGGTTTTGGATAGTCACAAGTTGCACATCAAATCAAAGGTGAAACTACCAGCTACTCCAAAAATCAAACAGAATAAAAATCGGGTCAAAAATGAGGCAGTGAAACTGTGGAGCGCCGTAGCCCAAAATTCGATCTTTTTCGATTGAAAACTTGGCACGGGTATCTACCCCCTTGTGAATTTCGCGCATTTTTCGGGAATAAATCAATTTTCTGGAAAACTGTTTTTGGATAGTCACAAGTTGCATATCAAATCAAAGGTGAAACTACCAGCTACTCCAAAAATCAAACAGAATAAAAATCGGGTCAAAAATGAGGCAGTGAAACTGTGGAGCGCCGTAGCCCAAAATTCGATCTTTTTCGATTGAAAACTTGGCACGGGTACCTACCCCCTTGTGAATTTCGCGCATTTTTCGGGAATAAATCAATTTTCTGGAAAACTGTTTTTGGATAGTCACAAGTTGCACATCAAATCAAAGGTGAAACTACCAGCTACTCCAAAAATCAAACAGAATAAAAATCGGGTCAAAAATGAGGCAGTGAAACTGTGGAGCGCCGAAGCCCAAAATTCGATCTTTTTCGATTGAAAACTTGGCACGGGTACCTACCCCCTTGTGAATTTCGCGCATTTTTCGGGAATAAATCAATTTTCTGGAAAACTGTTTTTGGATAGTCACAAGTTGCATATCAAATCAAAGGTGAAACTACCAGCTACTCCAAAAATCAAACAGAATAAAAATCGGGTCAAAAATGAGGCAGTGAAACTGTGGAGCGCCGTAGCCCAAAATTCGATCTTTTTCGATTGAAAACTTGGCACGGGTACCTACCCCCTTGTGAATTTCGCGCATTTTTCGGGAATAAATCAATTTTCTGGAAAACTGTTTTTGGATAGTCACAAGTTGCACATCAAATCAAAGGTGAAACTACCAGCTACTCCAAAAATCAAACAGAATAAAAATCGGGTCAAAAATGAGGCAGTGAAACTGTGGAGCGCCGTAGCCCAAAATTCGATCTTTTTCGATTGAAAACTTGGCACGGGTACCTACCCCCTTGTGAATTTCGCGCATTTTTCGGGAATAAATCAATTTTCTGGAAAACTGTTTTTGGATAGTCACAAGTTGCACATCAAATCAAAGGTGAAACTACCAGCTACTCCAAAAATCAAACAGAATAAAAATCGGGTCAAAAATGAGGCAGTGAAACTGTGGAGCGCCGTAGCCCAAAATTCGATCTTTTTCGATTGAAAACTTGGCACGGGTACCTACCCCCTTGTGAATTTCGCGCATTTTTCGGGAATAAATCAATTTTCTGGAAAACTGTTTTTGGATAGTCACAAGTTGCACATCAAATCAAAGGTGAAACTACCAGCTACTCCAAAAATCAAACAGAATAAAAATCGGGTCAAAAATGAGGCAGTGAAACTGTGGAGCGCCGTAGCCCAAAATTCGATCTTTTTCGATTGAAAACTTGGCACGGGTACCTACCCCCTTGTGAATTTCGCGCATTTTTCGGGAATTAATCAATTTTCTGGAAAACGGTTTTTGGATAGTCACAAGTTGCACATCAAATCAAAGGTGAAACTACCAGCTACTCCAAAAATCAAACAGAATAAAAATCGGCTCGAAAATGAGGCAGTGAAACTGTGGAGCGCCGTAGCCCAAAATTCGATCTTTTTCGATTGAAAACTTGGCACGGGTACCTACCCCCTTGTGAATTTCGCGCATTTTTCGGGAATAAATCAATTTTCTGGAAAACTGTTTTTGGATAGTCACAAGTTGCACATCAAATCAAAGGTGAAACTACCAGCTACTCCTAAAATCAAACAGAATAAAAATCGGGTCAAAAATGAGGCAGTGAAACTGTGGAGCGCCGTAGCCCAAAACTCGATCTTTTTCGATTGAAAACTTGGCACGGGTACCTACCCCCTTGTGAATTTCGCGCATTTTTCGGGAATAAATCAATCTTCTGGAAAACTGTTTTTGGATAGTCACAAGTTGCACATCAAATTAAAGGTGAGACTACCAGCTACTCCAAAAATCAAACAGAATAAAAATCGGGTCAAAAATGAGGCAGTGAAACTGTGGAGCGCCGTAGCCCAAAATTCGATCTTTTTCGATTGAAAACTTGGCACGGGTACCTACCCCCTTGTGAATTTCGCGCATTTTTCGGGAATAAATCAATTTTCTGGAAAACTGTTTTTGGATAGTCACAAGTTGCACATCAAATCAAAGGTGAAACTACCAGCTACTCCAAAAATCAAACAGAATAAAAATCGGGTCAAAAATGAGGCAGTGAAACTGTGGAGCGCCGTAGCCCAAAATTCGATCTTTTTCGATTGAAAACTTGGCACGGGTACCTACCCCCTTGTGAATTTCGCGCATTTTTCGGGAATAAATCAATTTTCTGGAAAACTGTTTTTGGATAGTCACAAGTTGCACATCAAATCAAAGGTGAAACTACCAGCTACTCAAAAAATCAAACAGAATAAAAATCGGGTCAAAAATGAGGCAGTGAAACTGTGGAGCGCCGTAGCCCAAAATTCGATCTTTTTCGATTGAAAACTTGGCACGGGTACCTACCCCCTTGTGAATTTCGCGCATTTTTCGGGAATAAATCAATTTTCTGGAAAACTGTTTTTGGATAGTCACAAGTTGCACATCAAATCAAAGGTGAAACTACCAGCTACTCCAAAAATCAAACAGAATAAAAATCGGGTCAAAAATGAGGCAGTGAAACTGTGGAGCGCCGTAGCCCAAAATTCGATCTTTTTCGATTGAAAACTTGGCACGGGTACCTACCCCCTTGTGAATTTCGCGCATTTTTCGGGAATAAATCAATTTTCTGGAAAACTGTTTTTGGATAGTCACAAGTTGCACATCAAATCAAAGGTGAAACTACCAGCTACTCAAAAAATCAAACAGAATAAAAATCGGGTCAAAAATGAGGCAGTGAAACTGTGGAGCGCCGTAGCCCAAAATTCGATCTTTTTCGATTGAAAACTTGGCACGGGTACCTACCCCCTTGTGAATTTCGCGCATTTTTCGGGAATAAATCAATTTTCTGGAAAACTGTTTTTGGTTAGTCACAAAGTGCACATCAAATTAAAGGTGAGACTACCAGCTACACAAAAAATCAAACAGAATAAAAATCGGGTCAAAAATGAGGCAGTGAAACTGTGGAGCGCCGTAGCCCAAAATTCGATCTTTTTCGATTGAAAACTTGGCACGGGTACCTACCTACCCCCTTGTGAATTTCGCGCATTTTTCGGGAATAAATCAATTTTCTGGAAAACTGTTTTTAGATAGTCACAAGTTGCACATCAAATCAAAGGTGAGACTACCAGCTACTCAAAAAATCAAACAGAATAAAAATCTGGTCAAAAATGAGGCAGTGAAACTGTGAAGCGCCGTAGCCCAAAATTCGATCTTTTTCGATTGAAAACTTGGCACGGGTACCTACCCCCTTGTGAATTTCGCGCATTTTTCGGGAATAAATCAATTTTCTGGAAAACTGTTTTTGGAGAGTCACAAGTTGCACATCAAATCAAAGGTGAGACTACCAGCTACTCAAAAAATCAAACAGAATAAAAATCGGGTCAAAAATGAGGCAGTGAAACTGTGGAGCGCCGTAGCCCAAAATTCGATCTTTTTCGATTGAAAACTTGGCACGGGTACCTACCCCCTTGTGAATTTCGCGCATTTTTCGGGAATAAATCAATTTTCTGGAAAACTGTTTTTGGATAGTCACAAGTTGCACATCAAATCAAAGGTGAGACTACCAGCTACTCAAAAAATCAAACAAAATAAAAATCGGGTCAAAAATGAGGCAGTGAAACTGTGGAGCGCCGTAGCCCAAAATTCGATCTTTTTCGATTGAAAACTTGGCACGGGTACCTACCCCCTTGTGAATTTCGCGCATTTTTCGGGAATAAATGAATTTTCTGGAAAACTGTTTTTGGATAGTCACAAGTTGCACATCAAATCAAAGGTGAAACTACCAGCTACTCCAAAAATCAAACAGAATAAAAATCGGGTCAAAAATGAGGCAGTGAAACTGTGGAGCGCCATAGCCCAAAATTCGATCTTTTCCGATTGAAAACTTGGCACGGGTACCTACCCCTTTGTGAATTTCGCGCATTTTTCGGGAATAAATCAATTTTCTGGAAAACTGTTTTTGGATAGTGACAAGTTGCACATCAAATCAAAGGTGAAACTACCAGCTACTCCAAAAATCAAACAGAATAAAAATCGGGTCAAAAATGAGGCAGTGAAACTGTGGAGCGCCGTAGCCCAAAATTCGATCTTTTTCGATTGAAAACTTGGCACGGGTACCTACCCCCTTGTGAATTTCGCGCATTTTTCGGGAATAAATCAATTTTCTGGAAAACTGTTTTTGGATAGTCACAAGTTGCACATCAAATCAAAGGTGAGACTACCAGCTACTCAAAAAATCAAACAGAATAAAAATCGGGTCAAAAATGAGGTAGTGAAACTGTGGAGCGCCGTAGCCCAAAATTCGATCTTTTTCGATTGAAAACTTGGCACGGGTACCTACCCCCTTGTGAATTTCGCGCATTTTTCGGGATTAAATCAATTTTCTGGAAAACTGTTTTTGGATAGTCACAAGTTGCACATCAAATCAAAGGTGAGACTACCAGCTACTCAAAAAATCAAACAGAATAAAAATCGGGTCAAAAATGAGGCAGTGAAACTGTGGAGCGCCGTAGCCCAAAATTCGATCTTTTTCGATTGAAAACTTGGCACGGGTACCTACCCCCTTGTGAATTTCGCGCATTTTTCGGGAATAAATCAATTTTCTGGAAAACTGTTTTTGGATAGTCACAAGTTGCACATCAAATCAAAGGTGAGACTACCAGCTACTCAAAAAATCAAACAGAATAAAAATCGGGTCAAAAATGAGGCAGTGAAACTGTGGAGCGCCGTAGCCCAAAATTCGATCTTTTTCGATTGAAAACTTGGCACGGGTACCTACCCCCTTGTGAATTTCGCGCATTTTTCGGGAATAAATCAATTTTCTGGAAAACTGTTTTTGGATAGTCACAAGTTGCACATCAAATCAAAGGTGAGACTACCAGCTACTCCAAAAATCAAACAGAATAAAAATCGGGTCAAAAATGAGGCAGTGAAACTGTGGAGCGCCGTAGCCCAAAATTCGATCTTTTTCGATTGAAAACTTGGCACGGGTACCTACCCCCTTGTGAATTTCGCGCATTTTTCGGGAATAAATCAATTTTCTGGAAAACTGTTTTTAGATAGTCACAAGTTGCACATCAAATCAAAGGTGAGACTACCAGCTACTCAAAAAATCAAACAGAATAAAAATCGGGTCAAAAATGAGGCAGTGAAACTGTGGAGCGCCGTAGCCCAAAATTCGATCTTTTTCGATTGAAAACTTGGCACGGGTACCTACCCCTTTGTGAATTTCGAGCATTTTTCGGGAATAAATCAATTTTCTGGAAAACTGTTTTTGGATAGTCACAAGTTGCACATCAAATCAAAGGTGAGACTATCAGCTACTCAAAAAATCAAACAGAATAAAAATCGGGTCAAAAATGAGGCAGTGAAACTGTGGAGCGCCGTAACCCAAAATTCGATCTTTTTCGATTGAAAACTTGGCACGGGTACCTACCCCCTTGTGAATTTCGCGCATTTTTCGGGAATAAATCAATTTTCTGGAAAACTGTTTTTGGATAGTCACAAGTTGCACATCAAATCAAAGGTGAGACTACCAGCTACTCAAGAAATCAAACAGAATAAAAATCGGGTCAAAAATGAGGCAGTGAAACTGTGGAGCGCCGTAGCCCAAAATTCGATCTTTTTCGATTGAAAACTTGGCATGGGTACCTACCCCCTTGTGAATTTCGCGCATTTTTCGGGAATAAATAAATTTTCTGGAAAACTGTTTTTGGATAGTCACAAGTTGCACATCAAATCAAAGGTGAGACTACCAGCTACTCAAAAAATCAAACAGAATAAAAATCGGGTCAAAAATGAGGCAGTGAAACTGTGGAGCGCCGTAGCCCAAAATTCGATCTTTTTCGATTGAAAACTTGGCACGGGTACCTACCCCCTTGTGAATTTCGCGCATTTTTCGGGAATAAATCAATTTTCTGGAAAACTGTTTTTGGATAGTCACAAGTTGCACATCAAATCAAAGGTGAGACTACCAGCTACTCAAAAAATCAAACAGAATAAAAATCGGGTCAAAAATGAGGCAGTGAAACTGTGGAGCGCCGTAGCCCAAAATTCGATCTTTTTCGATTGAAAACTTGGCACGGGTACCTACCCCCTTGTGAATTTCACGCATTTTTCGGGAATAAATCAATTTTCTGGAAAACTGTTTTTGGATAGTCACAAGTTGCACATCAAATCAAAGGTGAGACTACCAGCTACTCCAAAAATCAAACAGAATAAAAATCGGGTCAAAAATGAGGCAGTGAAACTGTGGAGCGCCGTAGCCCAAAATTCGATCTTTTTCGATTGAAAACTTGGCACGGGTACCTACCCCCTTGTGAATTTCGCGCATTTTTCGGGAATAAATCAATTTTCTGGAAAACTGTTTTTGGTTAGTCACAAAGTGCACATCAAATTAAAGGTGAGACTACCAGCTACACAAAAAATCAAACAGAATAAAAATCGGGTCAAAAATGAGGCAGTGAAACTGTGGAGCGCCGTAGCCCAAAATTCGATCTTTTTCGATTGAAAACTTGGCACGGGTACCTACCCCCTTGTGAATTTCGCGCACTTTTCGGGAGTAAATCAATTTTCTGGAAAACTGTTTTTGGATAGTCACAAGTTGCACATCAAATCAAAGGTGAGACTACCAGCTACTAAAAAAATCAAACAGAATAAAAATCGGGTCAAAAATGAGGCAGTGAAACTGTGGAGCTCCGTAGCTCAAAATTCGATCTTTTTCGATTGAAAACTTGGCACGGGTACCTACCCCCTTGTGAATTTCGCGCATTTTTCGGGAATAAATCAATTTTCTGGAAAACTGTTTTTGGATAGTCACAAGTTGCACATCAAATCACAGGGGAGACTACCAGCTACTCAAAAAATCAAACAGAATAAAATTCGGGTCAAAAATGAGGCAGTGAAACTGTGGAGCGCCGTAGCCCAAAATTCGATCTTTTTCGATTGAAAACTTGGCACGGGTACCTACCCCCTTGTGAATTTCGCGCATTTTTCGGGAATAAATCAATTTTCTGGAAAACTGTTTTTGGATAGTCACAAGTTGCACATCAAATCAAAGGTGAGACTACCAGCTACTCCAAAAATCAAACAGAATAAAAATCGGGTCAAAAATGAGGCAGTAAAACTGTGGAGCGCCGTAACGCAAAATTCGATCTTTTTCGATTGAAAACTTGGCACGGGTACCTACCCCCTTGTGAATTTCGCCTATTTTTCGGGAATAAATCAATTTTCTGGAAAACTGTTTGTGGATAGTCACAAGTTGCACATCAAATCAAAGGTGAAACTACCAGCTACTCCAAAAATCAAACAGAATAAAAATCGGGTCAAAAATGAGGCAGTGAAACTGTGGAGCGCCGTAGCCCAAAATTCGATCTTTTTCGATTGAAAACTTGGCACGGGTACCTACCCCCTTGTGAATTTCGCGCATTTTTCGGGAATAAATCAATTTTCTGGAAAACTGTTTGTGGATAGTCACAAGTTGCACATCAAATCAAAGGTGAAACTTCCAGCTACTCCAAAAATCAAACAGAATAAAAATCGGGTCAAAAATGAGGCAGTGAAACTGTGGAGCGCCGTAGCCCAAAATTCGATATTTTTCGATTGAAAACTTGGCACGGGTACCTACCCCCTTGTGAATTTCGCGCATTTTTCGGGAATAAATCAATTTTCTGGAAAACTGTTTTTGGATAGGCACAAGTTGCACATCAAATCAAAGGTGAAACTACCAGCTACTCCAAAAATCAAACAGAATAAAAATCGGGTCAAAAATGAGGCAGTGAAACTGTGGAGCGCCGTAGCCCAAAATTCGATCTTTTTCGATTGAAAACTTGGCACGGGTACCTACCCCCTTGTGAATTTCGCGCATTTTTCGGGAATAAATCAATTTTGTGGAAAACTGTTTTTGGATAGTCACAAGTTGCACATCAAATCAAAGGTGAAACTACCAGCTACTCCAAAAATCAAACAGAATAAAAATCGGGTCAAAAATGAGGCAGTGAAACTGTGGAGCGCCGTAGCCCAAAATTCGATCTTTTTCGATTGAAAACTTGGCACGGGTACCTACCCCCTTGTGAATTTCGCGCATTTTTCGGGAATAAATCAATTTTCTGGAAAACTGTTTTTGGATAGTCACAAGTTGCACATCAAATTAAAGGTGAGACTACCAGCTACTCAAAAAATCAAACAGAATAAAAATCGGGTCAAAAATGAGGCAGTGAAACTGTGGAGCGCCGTAGCCCAAAATTCGATCTTTTTCGATTGAAAACTTGGCATGGGTACCTACCCCCTTGTGAATTTCGCGCATTTTTCGGGAATAAATCAATTTTCTGGAAAACTGTTTTTGGATAGTCACAAGTTGCACATCAAATTAAAGATGAGACTACCAGCTACTCAAAAAATCAAACAGAATAAAAATCGGGTCAAAAATGAGGCAGTGAAACTGTGGAGTGCCGTAGCCCAAAATTCGATCTTTTTCGATTGAAAACTTGGCACGGGTACCTACCCGCTTGTGAATTTCGCGCATTTTTCGGGAATAAATCAATTTTCTGGAAAACTGTTTTTGGATAGTCACAAGTTGCACATCAAATTAAAGGTGAGACTACCAGCTACTCAAAAAATCAAACAGAATAAAAATCGGGTCAAAAATGAGGCAGTGAAACTGTGGAGCGCCGTAGCCCAAAATTCGATCTTTTCGATTGAAAACTTGGCACGGGTACCTACACCCTTGTGAATTTCGCGCATTTTTCGGGAATAAATCAATTTTCTGGAAAACTATTTTTGGATAGTCACAAGTTGCACATCAAATTAAAGGTGAGACTACCAGCTACTCAAAAAATCAAACAGAATAAAAATCGGGTCAAAAATGAGGCAGTGAAACTGTGGAGCGCCGTAGCCCAAAATTCGATCTTTTTCGATTGAAAACTTGGCACGGGTACCTACCCCCTTGTGAATTTCGCGCATTTTTCGGGAATAAATCAATTTTCTGGAAAACTGTTTTTGGATAGTCACAAGCTGCACATCAAATTAAAGGTGAGACTACCAGCTACTCAAAAAATCAAACAGAATAAAAATCGGGTCAAAAATGAGGCAGTGAAACTGTGGAGCGCCGTAGCCCAAAATTCGATCTTTTTCGATTGAAAACTTGGCACGGGTACCTACCCCCTTGTGAATTTCGCGCATTTTTCGGGAATAAATCAATTTTCTGGAAAAATCTTTTTGGATAGTCACAAGCTGCACATCAAATTAAAGGTGAGACTACCAGCTACTCAAAAAATCAAACAGAATAAAAATCGGGTCAAAAATGAGGCAGTGAAACTGTGGAGCGCCGTAGCCCAAAATTCGATCTTTTTCGATTGAAAACTTGGCACGGGTACCTACCCCCTTGTGAATTTCGCGCATTTTTCGGGAATAAATCAATTTTCTGGAAAACTGTTTTTGGATAGTCACAAGTTGTACATCAAATTAAAGGTGAAATTACCAGCTACACAAAAAATCAAACAGAATAAAAATCGGGTCAAAAATGAGGCAGTGAAACTGTGGAGCGCCGTAGCCCAAAATTCGATCTTTTTCGATTGAAAACTTGGCACGGGTACCTACCCCCTTGTGAATTTCGCGCATTTTTCGGGAATAAATCAATTTTCTGGAAAACTGTTTTTGGATAGTCACAAGTTGCACATCAAATCAAAGGTGAAACTACCAGCTACTCCAAAAATCAAACAGAATAAAAATCGGCTCGAAAATGAGGCAGTGAAACTGTAGAGCGCCGTAGCCCAAAATTCGATCTTTTTTGATTGAAAACTTGGCACGGGTACCTACCCCCTTGTGAATTTCGCGCATTTTTCGGGAATAAATCAATTTTCTGGAAAACTGTTTTTGGTTAGTCACAAAGTGCACATAAATTAAAGGTGAGACTACCAGCTACACAAAAAATCAAACAGAATAAAAATCGGGTCAAAAATGAGGCAGTGAAACTGTGGAGCGCCGTAGCCCAAAATTCGATCTTTTTCGATTGAAAACTTGGCACGGGTACCTACCCCCTTGTGAATTTCGCGCATTTTTCGGGAATAAATCAATTTTCTGGAAAACTGTTTTTGGATAGTCACAAGTTGCACATCAAATCAAAGGTGAAACTACCAGCTACTCAAAAAATCAAACAGAATAAAAATCGGGTCAAAAATGAGGCAGTGAAACTGTGGAGCGCCGTAGCCCAAAATTCGATCTTTTCGATTGAAAACTTGGCACGGGTACCTACACCCTTGTGAATTTCGCGCATTTTTCGGGAATAAATCAATTTTCTGGAAAGCTGTTTTTGGATAGTCACAAGTTGCACATCAAATTAAAGGTGAGACTACCAGCTACTCAAAAAATCAAACAGAATAAAAATCGGGTCAAAAATGAGGCAGTGAAACTGTGGAGCGCCGTAGCCCAAAATTCGATCTTTTTCGATTGAAAACTTGGCACGGGTACCTACCCCCTTGTGAATTTCGCGCATTTTTCGGGAATAAATCAATTTTCTGGAAAACTGTTTTTGGATAGTCACAAGCTGCACATCAAATTAAAGGTGAGACTACCAGCTACTCAAAAAATCAAACAGAATAAAAATCGGGTCAAAAATGAGGCAGTGAAACTGTGGAGCGCCGTAGCCCAAAATTCGATCTTTTTCGATTGAAAACTTGGCACGGGTACCTACCCCCTTGTGAATTTCGCGCATTTTTCGGGAATAAATCAATTTTCTGGAAAACTGTTTTTGGATAGTCACAAGCTGCACATCAAATTAAAGGTGAGACTACCAGCTACTCAAAAAATCAAACAGAATAAAAATCGGGTCAAAAATGAGGCAGTGAAACTGTGGAGCGCCGTAGCCCAAAATTCGATCTTTTTCGATTGAAAACTTGGCACGGGTACCTACCCCCTTGTGAATTTCGCGCATTTTTCGGGAATAAATCAATTTTCTGGAAAACTGTTTTTGGATAGTCACAAGTTGCACATCAAATTAAAGGTGAGACTACCAGCTACTCAAAAAATCAAACAGAATAAAAATCGGGTCAAAAATGAGGCAGTGAAACTGTGGAGCGCCGTAGCCCAAAATTCGATCTTTTTCGATTGAAAACTTGGCACGGGTACCTACCCCCTTGTGAATTTCGCGCATTTTTCGGGAATAAATCAATTTTCTGGAAAACTGTTTTTGGATAGTCACAAGTTGTACATCAAATTAAAGGTGAGACTACCAGCTACACAAAAAATCAAACAGAATAAAAATCGGGTCAAAAATGAGGCAGTGAAACTGTGGAGCGCCGTAGCCCAAAATTCGATCTTTTTCGATTGAAAACTTGGCACGGGTACCTACCCCCTTGTGAATTTCGCGCATTTTTCGGGAATAAATCAATTTTCTGGAAAACTGTTTTTGGATAGTCACAAGTTGCACATCAAATCAAAGGTGAAACTACCAGCTACTCCAAAAATCAAACAGAATAAAAATCGGCTCCAAAATGAGGCAGTGAAACTGTAGAGCGCCGTAGCCCAAAATTCGATCTTTTTTGATTGAAAACTTGGCACGGGTACCTACCCCCTTGTGAATTTCGCGCATTTTTCGGGAATAAATCAATTTTCTGGAAAACTGTTTTTGGTTAGTCACAAGGTGCACATCAAATTAAAGGTGAGACTACCAGCTACACAAAAAATCAAACAGAATAAAAATCGGGTCAAAAATGAGGCAGTGAAACTGTGGAGCGCCGTAGCCCAAAATTCGATCTTTTTCGATTGAAAACTTGGCACGGGTACCTACCCCCTTGTGAATTTCGCGCATTTTTCGGGAATAAATCAATTTTCTGGAAAACTGTTTTTGGATAGTCACAAGTTGCACATCAAATCAAAGGTGAAACTACCAGCTACTCAAAAAATCAAACAGAATAAAAATCGGGTCAAAAATGAGGCAGTGAAACTGTGGAGCGCCGTAGCCCAAAATTCGATCTTTTTCGATTGAAAACTTGGCACGGGTACCTACCCCCTTGTGAATTTCGCGCATTTTTCGGGAATAAATCAATTTTCTGGAAAACTGTTTTTGGATAGTCACAAGTTGCACATCAAATCAAAGGTGAAACTACCAGCTACTCCAAAAATCAAACAGAATAAAAATCGGCTCGAAAATGAGGCAGTGAAACTGTAGAGCGCCGTAGCCCAAAATTCGATCTTTTTCGATTGAAAACTTGGCACGGGTACCTACCCCCTTGTGAATTTCGCGCATTTTTCGGGAATAAATCAATTTTCTGGAAAACTGTTTTTGGTTAGTCACAAGGTGCACATCAAATTAAAGGTGAGACTACCAGCTACTCAAAAAATCAAACAGAATAAAAATCGGGTCAAAAATGAGGCAGTGAAACTGTGGAGCGCCGTAGCCCAAAATTCGATCTTTTTCGATTGAAAACTTGGCACGGGTACCTACCCCCTTGTGAATTTCGCGCATTTTTCGGGAATAAATCAATTTTCTGGAAAACTGTTTTTGGATAGTCACAAGTTGCACATCAAATCAAAGGTGAAACTACCAGCTACTCCAAAAATCAAACAGAATAAAAATCGGCTCGAAAGTGAGGCAGTGAAACTGTAGAGCGCCGTAGCCCAAAATTCGATCTTTTTCGATTGAAAACTTGGCACGGGTACCTACCCCCTTGTGAATTTCGCGCATTTTTCGGGAATAAATCAATTTTCTGGAAAACTGTTTTTGGTTAGTCACAAGGTGCACATCAAATTAAAGGTGAGACTACCAGCTACACAAAAAATTAAACAGAATAAAAATCGGGTCAAAAATGAGGCAGTGAAACTGTGGAGCGCCGTAGCCCAAAATTCGATCTTTTTCGATTGAAAACTTGGCACGGGTACCTACCCCCTTGTGAATTTCGCGCATTTTTCGGGAATAAATCAATTTTCTGGAAAACTGTTTTTGGATAGTCACAAGTTGCACATCAAATCAAAGGTGAAACTACCAGCTACTCAAAAAATCAAACAGAATAAAAATCGGCTCAAAAATGAGGCAGTGAAACTGTGGAGCGCCGTAGCCCAAAATTCGATCTTTTTCGATTGAAAACTTGGCACGGGTACCTACCCCCTTGTGAATTTCGCGCATTTTTCGGGAATAAATCAATTTTCTGGAAAACTGTTTTTGGATAGTCACAAGTTGCACATCAAATCAAAGGTGAAACTACCAGCTACTCCAAAAATCAAACAGAATAAAAATCGGCTCGAAAGTGAGGCAGTGAAACTGTAGAGCGCCGTAGCCCAAAATTCGATCTTTTTCGATTGAAAACTTGGCACGGGTACCTACCCCCTTGTGAATTTCGCGCATTTTTCGGGAATAAATCAATTTTCTGGAAAACTGTTTTTGTTTAGTCACAAGGTGCACATCAAATTAAAGGTGAGACTACCAGCTACACAAAAAATTAAACAGAATAAAAATCGGGTCAAAAATGAGGCAGTGAAACTGTGGAGCGCCGTAGCCCAAAATTCGATCTTTTTCGATTGAAAACTTGGCACGGGTACCTACCCCCTTGTGAATTTCGCGCATTTTTCGGGAATAAATCAATTTTCTGGAAAACTGTTTTTGGATAGTCACAAGTTGCACATCAAATCAAAGGTGAGACTGCCAGCTACTCAAAAAATCAAACAGAATAAAAATCGGGTCAAAAATGAGGCAGTGAAACTGTGGAGCGCCGTAGCCTAAAATTCGATATTTTTCGATTGAAAACTTGGCACGGGTACCTACCCCCTTGTGAATTTCGCGCATTTTTCGGGAATAAATCAATTTTCTGGAAAACTGTTTTTGGTTAGTCACAAAGTGCACATCAAATTAAAGGTGAGACTAACAGCTACACAAAAAATCAAACAGAATAAAAATCGGGTCAAAAATGAGGCAGTGAAACTGTGGAGCGCCGTAGCCCAAAATTCGATCTTTTTCGATTGAAAACTTGGCACGGGTACCTACCCCCTTGTGAATTTCGCGCACTTTTCGGGAATAAATCAATTTTCTGGAAAACTGTTTTTGGATAGTCACAAGTTGCACATCAAATCAAAGGTGAGACTACCAGCTACTCAAAAAATCAAACAGAATAAAAATCGGGTCAAAAATGAGGCAGTGAAACTGTGGAGCGCCGTAGCCCAAAATTCGATCTTTTTCGATTGAAAACTTGGCACGGGTACCTACCCCCTTGTGAATTTCGCGCATTTTTCGGGAATAAATCAATTTTCTGGAAAACTGTTTTTAGATAGTCACAAGTTGCACATCAAATCAAAGGTGAGACTACCAGCTACTCAAAAAATCAAACAGAATAAAAATCGGGTCAAAAATGAGGCAGTGAAACTGTGGAGCTCCGTAGCTCAAAATTCGATCTTTTTCGATTGAAAACTTGGCACGGGTACCTACCCCTTTGTGAATTTCGCGCATTTTTCGGGAATAAATCAATTTTCTGGAAAACTGTTTTTGGATAGTCACAAGTTGCACATCAAATCACAGGGGAGACTACCAGCTACTCAAAAAATCAAACAGAATAAAATTCGGGTCAAAAATGAGGCAGTGAAACTGTGGAGCGCCGTAGCCCAAAATTCGATCTCTTTCGATTGAAAACTTGGCACGGGTACCTACCCCCTTGTGAATTTCGCGCATTTTTCGGGAATAAATCAATTTTCTGGAAAACTGTTTTTAGATGGTCACAAGTTGCACATCAAATCAAAGGTGAGACTACCAGCTACTCAAAAAATCAAACAGAATAAAAATCGGGTCAAAAATGAGGCAGTGAAACTGTGGAGCGCCGTAGCCCAAAATTCGATCTTTTTCGATTGAAAACTTGGCACGGGTACCTACCCCCTTGTGAATTTCGCGCATTTTTCGGGAATAAATCAATTTTCTGGAAAACTGTTTTTGGATAGTCACAAGTTGCACATCAAATCAAAGGTGAGACTACCAGCTACTCCAAAAATCAAACAGAATAAAAATCGGGTCAAAAATGAGGCAGTAACACTGTGGAAAGCCGTAACCCAAAATTCGATCTTTTTCGATTGAAAACTTGGCACGGGTACCTACCCCCTTGTGAATTTCGCGCATTTTTCGGGAATAAATCAATTTTCTGAAAAACTGTTTGTGGATAGTCACAAGTTGCACATCAAATCAAAGGTGAAACTACCAGCTACTCCAAAAATCAAACAGAATAAAAATCGGGTCAAAAATGAGGCAGTGAAACTGTGGAGCGCCGTAGCCCAAAATTCGATCTTTTTCGATTGAAAACTTGGCACGGGTACCTACCCGCTTGTGAATTTCGCGCATTTTTCGGGAATAAATCAATTTTCTGGAAAACTGTTTTTGGATAGTCACAAGTTGCACATCAAATTAAAGGTGAGACTACCAGCTACTCAAAAAATCAAACAGAATAAAAATCGGGTCAAAAATGAGGCAGTGAAACTGTGGAGCGCCGTAGCCCAAAATTCGATCTTTTTCGATTGAAAACTTGGCACGGGTACCTACACCCTTGTGAATTTCGCGCATTTTTCGGGAATAAATCAATTTTCTGGAAAACTGTTTTTGGATAGTCACAAGTTGCACATCAAATTAAAGGTGGGACTACCAGCTACTCAAAAAATCAAACAGAATGAAAATCGGGTCAAAAATGAGGCAGTGAAACTGTGGAGCGCCGTAGCCCAAAATTCGATCTTTTTCGATTGAAAACTTGGCACGGGTACCTACCCCCTTGTGAATTTCGCGCATTTTTCGGGAATAAATCAATTTTCTGGAAAACTGTTTTTGGATAGTCACAAGCTGCACATCAAATTAAAGGTGAGACTACCAGCTACTCAAAAAATCAAACAGAATAAAAATCGGGTCAAAAATGAGGCAGTGAAACTGTGGAGCGCCGTAGCCCAAAATTCGATCTTTTTCGATTGAAAACTTGGCACGGGTACCTACCCCCTTGTGAATTTCGCGCATTTTTCGGGAATAAATCAATTTTCTGGAAAACTGTTTTTGGATAGTCACAAGTTGTACATCAAATTAAAGGTGAGACTACCAGCTACACAAAAAATCAAACAGAATAAAAATCGGGTCAAAAATGAGGCAGTGAAACTGTGGAGCGCCGTAGCCCAAAATTCGATCTTTTTCGATTGAAAACTTGGCACGGGTACCTACCCCCTTGTGAATTTCGCGCATTTTTCGGGAATAAATCAATTTTCTGGAAAACTGTTTTTGGATAGTCACAAGTTGCACATCAAATCAAAGGTGAAACTACCAGCTACTCCAAAAATCAAACAGAATAAAAATCGGCTCGAAAATGAGGCAGTGAAACTGTAGAGCGCCGTAGCCCAAAATTCGATCTTTTTCGATTGAAAACTTGGCACGGGTACCTACCCCCTTGTGAATTTCGCGCATTTTTCGGGAATAAATCAATTTTCTGGAAAACTGTTTTTGGATAGTCACAAGTTGCACATCAATTCAAAGGTGAAACTACCAGCTACTCAAAAAATCAAACAGAATAAAAATCGGCTCAAAAATGAGGCAGTGAAACTGTGGAGCGCCGTAGCCCAAAATTCGATCTTTTTCGATTGAAAACTTGGCACGGGTACCTACCCCCTTGTGAATTTCGCGCATTTTTCGGGAATAAATCAATTTTCTGGAAAACTGTTTTTGGATAGTCACAAGTTGCACATCAAATCAAAGGTGAAACTACCAGCTACTCCAAAAATCAAACAGAATAAAAATCGGCTCGAAAATGAGGCAGTGAAACTGTAGAGCGCCGTAGCCCAAAATTCGATCTTTTTCGATTGAAAACTTGGCACGGGTACCTACCCCCTTGTGAATTTCGCGCATTTTTCGGGAATAAATCAATTTTCTGGAAAACTGTTTTTGGTTAGTCACAAGGTGCACATCAAATTAAAGGTGAGACTACCAGCTACTCAAAAAATCAAACAGAATAAAAATCGGGTCAAAAATGAGGCAGTGAAACTGTGGAGCGCCGTAGCCCAAAATTCGATCTTTTTCGATTGAAAACTTGGCACGGGTACCTACCCCCTTGTGAATTTCGCGCATTTTTCGGGAATAAATCAATTTTCTGGAAAACTGTTTTTGGATAGTCACAAGTTGCACATCAAATTAAAGGTGAAACTACCAGCTACTCCAAAAATCAAACAGAATAAAAATCGGCTCGAAAATGAGGCAGTGAAACTGTAGAGCGCCGTAGCCCAAAATTCGATCTTTTTCGATTGAAAACTTGGCACGGGTACCTACCCCCTTGTGAATTTCGCGCATTTTTCGGGAATAAATCAATTTTCTGGAAAACTGTTTTTGGTTAGTCACAAGGTGCACATCAAATTAAAGGTGAGACTACCAGCTACACAAAAAATCAAACAGAATAAAAATCGGGTCAAAAATGAGGCAGTGAAACTGTGGAGCACCGTAGCCCAAAATTCGATCTTTTTCGATTGAAAACTTGGCACGGGTACCTACCCCCTTGTGAATTTCGCGCATTTTTCGGGAATAAATCAATTTTCTGGAAAACTGTTTTTGGTTAGTCACAAGGTGCACATCAAATTAAAGGTGAGACTACCAGCTACACAAAAAATCAAACAGAATAAAAATCGGGTCAAAAATGAGGCAGTGAAACTGTGGAGCGCCGTAGCCCGAAATTCGATCTTTTTCGATTGAAAACTTGGCACGGGTACCTACCCCCTTGTGAATTTCGCGCATTTTTCGGGAATAAATCAATTTTCTGGAAAACTGTTTTTGGTTAGTCACAAGGTGCACATCAAATTAAAGGTGAGACTACCAGCTACTCAAAAAATCAAACAGAATAAAAATCGGGTCAAAAATGAGGCAGTGAAACTGTGGAGCGCCGTAGCCCAAAATTCGATCTTTTTCGATTGAAAACTTGGCACGGGTACCTACCCCCTTGTGAATTTCGCGCATTTTTCGGGAATAAATCAATTTTCTGGAAAACTGTTTTTGGATAGTCACAAGTTGCACATCAAATTAAAGGTGAGACTACCAGCTACTCAAAAAATCAAACAGAATAAAAATCGGGTCAAAAATGAGGCAGTGAAACTGTGGAGCGCCGTAGCCCAAAACTCGATCTTTTTCGATTGAAAACTTGGCACGGGTACCTACCCTCTTGTGAATTTCGCGCATTTTTCGGGAATAAATCAATTTTCTGGAAAACTGTTTTTGGATAGTCACAAGTAGCACATCAAATTAAAGGTGAGACTACCAGCTACACAAAAAATCAAACAGAATAAAAATCGGGTCAAAAATGAGGCAGTGAAACTGTGGAGCGCCGTAGCCCAAAATTCGATCTTTTTCGATTGAAAACTTGGCACGGGTACCTACCCCCTTGTGAATTTCGCGCATTTTTCGGGAATAAATCAATTTTCTGGAAAACTGTTTTTGGATAGTCACAAGTTGCACATCAAATTAAAGGTGAGACTACCAGCTACTCAAAAAATCAAACAGAATAAAAATCGGGTCAAAAATGAGGCAGTGAAACTGTGGAGCGCCGTAGCCCAAAATTCGATCTTTTTCGATTGAAAACTTGGCACGGGTACCTACCCCCTTGTGAATTTCGCGCATTTTTCGGGAATAAATCAATTTTCTGGAAAACTGTTTTTGGATAGTCACAAGTTGCACATCAAATTAAAGGTGAGACTACCAGCAACTCAAAAAATCAAACAGAATAAAAATCGGGTCAAAAATGAGGCAGTGAAACTGTGGAGCGCCGTAGCCCAAAACTCGATCTTTTTCGATTGAGAACTTGGCACGGGTACCTACCCCCTTGTGAATTTCGCGCATTTTTCGGGAATAAATCAATTTTCTAGAAAACTGTTTTGGATAGTCACAAGTTGCACATCAAATTAAAGGTGAGACTACCAGCTACTCAAAAAATCAAACAGAATAAAAATCGGGTCAAAAATGAGGCAGTGAAACTGTGGAGCGCCGTAGCCCAAAATTCGATCCTTTTCGATTGAAAACTTGGCACGGGTACCTACCCCCTTGTGAGTTTCGCACATTCTTCGGGAATGAATCAATTTTCTGGAAAACTGTTTTTGGATAGTCACAAGTTGCACATCAAATTAAAGGTGAGACTACCAGCTACTCAAAAAATCAAACAGATTAAAAATCGGGTCAAAAATGAGGCAGTGAAACTGTGGAGCGCCGTAGCCCAAAATTCGATCTTTTTCGATTGAAAACTTGGCACGGGTACCTACCCCCTTGTGAATTTCGCGCATTTTTCGGGAATAAATCAATTTTCTGGAAAACTGTTTTTGGATAGTCACAAGTTGCACATCAAATTAAAGGTAAGACTACCAGCTACTCAAAAAATCAAACAGAATAAAAATCGGGTCAAAAATGAGGCAGTGAAACTGTGGAGCGCCGTAGCCCAAAATTCGATCTTTTTCGATTGAAAACTTGGCACGGGTACCTACCCCCTTGTGAATTTCGCGCATTTTTCGGGAATAAATTAATTTTCTGGAAAACTGTTTTGGATAGTCACAAGTTGCACATCAAATTAAAGGTGAGACTACCAGCTACTCAAAAAATCAAACAGAATAAAAATCGGGTCAAAAAAGAGGCAGTGAAACTGTGGAGCGCCGTAGCCCAAATTCGATCTTTTTCGATTGAAAACTTGGCACGGGTACCTACCCCCTTGTGAATTTCGGGAATAAATCAATTTTCTGGAAAACTGTTTTTGGATAGTCACAAGTTGCACATCAAATTAAAGCTACTCAAAAAATAAACCAGAATAAAAATCGGGTCGAAAATGAGGCAGTGAAACTGTGGAGCGCCGTAGCCCAAAATTCGATCTTTTTCGATTGAAAACTTGGCACGGGTACCTACCCCCTTGTGAATTTCGCGCATTTTTCGGGAATAAATCAATTTTCTGGAAAACTGTTTTTGATAGTCACAAGTTGCACATCAAATTAAAGGTGAGACTACCAGCTACTCAAAAAATCAAACAGAATAAAAATCGGGTCAAAAATGAGGCAGTGAAACTGTGGAGCGCCGTAGCCCAAAATTCGATCTTTTTCGATTGAAAACTTGGCACGGGTACCTACCCCCTTGTGAATTTCGCGCATTTTTCGGGAATAAATCAATTTTCTGGAAAACTGTTTTTGGATAGTCACAAGTTGCACATCAAATTAAAGGTGAGACTACCAGCTACTCAAAAAATCAAACAGAATAAAAATCGGGTCAAAAATGAGGCAGTGAAACTGTGGAGCGCCGTAGCCCAAAACTCGATCTTTCTCGATTGAAAACTTGGCACGGGTACTTACCCCCTAGTGAATTTCGCGCATTTTTCGGGAATAAATCAATTTTCTGGAAAACTGTTTTTGGATAGTCACAAGTTGCACATCAAATTAAAGGTGAGACTACCAGCTACTCAAAAAATCAAACAGAATAAAAATCGGGTCAAAAATGAGGCAGTGAAACTGTGGAGCGCCGTAGCCCAAAATTCGATCTTTTTCGATTAAAAACTTGGCACGGGTACCTACCCCCTTGTGAATTTCGCGCATTTTTCGGGAATAAATCAATTTTCTGGAAAAGTGTTTTACTTTATTATTTTAATATTACTTTATTATTTTAATAATTAATTATTGTGATTGATTTTTTAAAAAAAAAAATTTGCTACCCTCAAAATTTTTATTTTCACGTTTCATAACTAGTAGACGCGAAAAAAGCAATAAAAATTTTCAGTCCGTCTGTCCGCCGTACGCCGTACGCCGTAAGATCGTTTGGAGGCTCGTAGCTGCCAAACGCTTTGAGATATTAAATTGAAATTTTTTTAACGAATGGATGGGGTAGGCGCCTTGAAGTGTCCAAATTTTTAGGGGTGGGGGTGTGAGGGGGAAGGAGGGGGAAGTGTTTTAGACCGAAAATTTTTCTTTCCAGATCTCAGTAACCCCTTATGTTAGGAAGCTGAAACTTGGAATTTCTATAGAGCTCTGATAGTAGACCCATTTGCAGAAAAATTGTCAATATTGATCAAGGGGTGTGGGAGTGGGGGGAAATGTAATGCGTCCGAAACCCAAAAAAGGTGAGATAGACACATTCTAAAATCCATATCTCCTAAACCGTTAATGGCACACCATTCAAACTTAAAACATATTTGTAGTTATACTAGGAGAACAGAATGAAGAAAAATTTTGGGTGGGGGAAGTTGTGTATGGGGGTGGGGGGTGAAAAACTTAAGACTACGATATCTCATGAACCAATTGCTCTAGAAAAATAAAATTTGGTTTGGGTGTAAAGGTTGACAAAAAAAGATTGATCAAAGTAAAATTTTTTAAGTGGGAGGTGGAGCATAGAAGTGGAGGGGATGAGAATTTTTCAAATCAAATACATTTCATATCTCAAGAACAGTTTAAGATAGATGCTTAGAATTTTTACCAGAAGTAGCGCTAATTAAACCCTAGTAGGGAAAAAAGTTTTGGGGTTGTGGGTGAAGAGGGGGAGGGTGGGGGAGTGTGAAAAGGAAAAAGTTCCGATGCTTATATCTTGAGAACCTGTAATGAAATATGCCTTAAACTTGGTATTTAGATAGAGCTATAGTAGCGGAATGTTGGAAAAATAAATTTTTTTTTAGGGGTAGTATGCTACGGGGTAGGGGATGTTTTTCCTAACTATTAAACGGTTTATGCTAGAAAGTTGAAACTCGGTGTGTATATGTAAATCAACTAGAAAAGTAATTGTGATAAAAAAAATTTGAATATTCATTGGCGTTTAGAAAGGGGGGCAAAAAAAATTATTTGTAAATATAATAGATATAAAATTCATATATTTTCACGATTTTCGTCATATCTACTAGGTCTTTCCAAATATTGAATTCATTTTTATTCTACGGACTCTTCGTATGAATACCTAGAAAGTGTTTTCAAGGTTTTTTGAAATTCGACCCCTAAGGGTAGTGTGGTACAAGTGGGGGTGTTTTTCCTATATATGGAACGGCTTAAGCTACAATGTTGAAACTCGGTGTGTATATGTAAATCAACTAGAAAAGTAATAGTGATAAAAAAAAATTTGAATATTCATTGGCGTTCAGAAGGGGGGGGAGGCAAAAAAAAATATTTGGAAATATAATAAATATAAAATGCATATATTTTCACGATTTTCGTCATATCTACTAGGTCTTTCCAAATATTGAATTCATTTTTATTCTACGGATTCTTCGTATGAATACCTAGAAAGTTTTTCAAGGTTTTTTGAAATTCGACCCCTAAGGGTAGTGTGGTACAAGTGGTAGGTGTTTTTTCTATATATAGAACGGCTTAAGCTACAATGTTGAAACTCGGTGTGTATATCTAAATCAACTAAAAAAATAATTTTGAATAAAAAAAACGAATATCTATTGGCGTTCAGAAGGGGGGCAAAAAAAAATATCTGTGATAATAGAATGCATATTTTCCCACGATTTTCGACATATCTACTACCTCGTCCCAAATAATGAATTTAATTTTATTCTATGTATTCTCCATATGAATACCAAGACAGTGTTTTCAAGATTTTCTGAAAATTGACCCCTAAGGGGGTGTAAAGTGATTGTGTACTTTTTCATAAACTATTCCATATCTCTCAGATCCAATCAGATTTTCACTTCCATGATCTTGTTCTTTTTGATAAGTTTTCAGTCACATAGTAGCCTACACCGCATTTCAGAATTGAACGCGTTCCTTTATTCTGCCGGAAAAATAATAAAGTTACGCCCAGATTGTTGGCAGATTTTTGGCACGGGTACCTACCCGCTTGTGAATTTCGCGCATTTTTCGGGAATAAATCAATTTTCTGGAAAACTGTTTTTGGATAGTCACAAGTTGCACATCAAATTAAAGGTGAGACTACCAGCTACACAAAAAATCAAACATAATAAAAATCGGGTCAAAAATGAGGCAGTGAAACTGTGGAGCGCCGTAGCCCAAAATTCGATCTTTTTCGATTGAAAACTTGGCACGGGTACCTACCCCCTTGTGAATTTCGCACATTTTTCGGGAATAAATCAATTTTCTGGAAAACTGTTTTTGGATAGTCACAAGTTGCACATCAAATTAAAGGTGAGACTACCAGCTACTCAAAAAATCAAACAGAATAAAAATCGGGTCAAAAATGAGGCAGTGAAACTGTGGAGCGCCGTAGCCCAAAATTCGATCTTTTTCGATTGAAAACTTGGCACGGGTACCTACCCCCTTGTGAGTTTCGCACATTTTTCGGGAATAAATCAATTTTCTGGAAAACTGTTTTTGGATAGTCACAAGTTGCACATCAAATTAAAGGTGAGACTACCAGCTACTCAAAAAATCAAAGAGAATAAAAATCGGGTCAAAAATGAGGCAGTGAAACTGTGGAGCGCCGTAGCCCAAAATTCGATCTTTTTCGATTGAAAACTTGGCACGGGTACCTACCCCCTTGTGAATTTCGCGCATTTTTCGGGAATAAATCAATTTTCTGGAAAACTGTTTTGGCACGGGTACCTACCCCCTTGTGAATTTCGCGCATTTTTCGGGAATAAATCAATTTTCTGGAAAACTGTTTTTGGATAGTCACAAGTTGCACATCAAATTAAAGGTGAGACTACCAGCTACTCAAAAAATCAAAGAGAATAAAAATCGGGTCAAAAATGAGGCAGTGAAACTGTGGAGTGCCGTAGCCCAAAATTCGATCTTTTTCGATTGAAAACTTGGCACGGGTACCTACCCCCTTGTGAATTTCGCGCATTTTTCGGGAATAAATCAATTTTCTGGAAAACTGTTTTTGATAGTCACAAGTTGCACATCAAATTAAAGGTGAGACTACCAGCTACTCAAAAAATCAAACAGAATAAAAATCGGGTCAAAAATGAGGCAGTGAAACTGTGGAGCGCCGTAGCCCAAAATTCGATCTTTTTCGATTGAAAACTTGGCACGGGTACCTACCCCCTTGTGAATTTCGCGCATTTTTCGGGAATAAATCAATTTTCTGGAAAACTGTTTTTGGATAGTCACAAGTTGCACATCAAATTTAAGGTGAGACTACCAGCTACTCAAAAAATCAAACAGAATAAAAATCGGGCCAAAAATGAGGCAGTGAAACTGTGGAGCGCCGTAGCCCAAAATTCGATCTTTTTTGATTGAAAACTTGGCACGGGTACCTACCCTCTTGAGAATTTCGCGCATTTTTCGGGAATAAATCAATTTTCTGGAAAACTGTTTTTGGATAGTCACAAGTTGCACATCAAATTAAAGGTGAGACTACCAGCAACTCAAAAAATCAAACAGAATAAAAATCGGGTCAAAAATGAGGCAGTGAAACTGTGGAGCGCCGTAGCCCAAAACTCGATTTTTTTTTCGATTGAAAACTTGGCACGGGTACCTACCCCCTTGTGAATTTCGCGCATTTTTCGGGAATAAATCAATTTTCTGGAAAACTGTTTTTGGATAGTCACAAGTTGCACATCAAATTAAAGGTGAGACTACCAGCTACTCAAAAAATCAAACAGAATAAAAATCGGGTCAAAAATGAGGCAGTGAAACTGTGGAGCGCCGTAGCCCAAAATTCGATCTTTTTCGATTGAAAACTTGGCACGGGTACCTACCCCCTTGTGAATTTCGCGCATTTTTCGGGAATAAATCAATTTTCTGGAAAACTGTTTTTGGATAGTCACAAGTTGCACATCAAATTAAAGGTGAGACTACCAGCTACTCAAAAAATCAAACAGAATAAAAATCGGGTCAAAAATGAGGCAGTGAAACTGTGGAGCGCCGTAGCCCAAAATTCGATCTTTTTTGATTGAAAACTTGGCACGGGTACCTACCCTCTTGTGAATTTCGCGCATTTTTCGGGAATAAATCAATTTTCTGGAAAACTGTTTTTGGATAGTGACAAGTAGCACATCAAAATAAAGGTGAGACTACCAGCTACACAAAAAATCAAACAGAATAAAAATCGGGTCAAAAATGAGGCAGTGAAACTGTGGAGCGCCGTAGCCCAAAATTCGATCTTTTTCGATTGAAAACTTGGCACGGGTACCTACCCCCTTGTGAATTTCGCGCATTTTTCGGGAATAAATCAATTTTCTGGAAAACTGTTTTTGGATAGTCACAAGTTGCACATCAAATTAAAGGTGAGACTACCAGCTACTCAAAAAATCAAACAGAATAAAAATCGGGTCAAAAATGAGGCAGTGAAACTGTGGAGCGCCGTAGCCCAAAATTCGATCTTTTTCGATTGAAAACTTGGCACGGGTACCTACCCCCTTGTGAATTTCGCGCATTTTTCGGGAATAAATCAATTTTCTGGAAAACTGTTTTTGGATAGTCACAAGTTGCACATCAAATTAAAGGTGAGACTACCAGCAACTCAAAAAATCAAACAGAATAAAAATCGGGTCAAAAATGAGGCAGTGAAACTGTAGAGCGCCGTAGCCCAAAACTCGATCTTTTTCGATTGAGAACTTGGCACGGGTACCTACCCCCTTGTGAATTTCGCGCATTTTTCGGGAATAAATCAATTTTCTGGAAAACTGTTTTGGATAGTCACAAGTTGCACATCAAATTAAAGGTGAGACTACCAGCTACTCAAAAAATCAAACAGAATAAAAATCGGGTCAAAAATGAGGCAGTGAAACTGTGGAGCGCCGTAGCCCAAAATTCGATCTTTTTCGATTGAAAACTTGGCACGGGTACCTACCCCCTTGTGAATTTCGCGCATTTTTCGGGAATAAATCAATTTTCTGGAAACCTGTTTTTGGATAGTCACAAGTTGCACATCAAATTAAAGGTGAGACTACCAGCTACTCAAAAAATCAAACAGAATAAAAATCGGGTCAAAAATGAGGCAGTGAAACTGTGGAGCGCCGTAGCCCAAAATTCGATCTTTTTTGATTGAAAACTTGGCACGGGTACCTACCCTCTTGTGAATTTCGCGCATTTTTCGGGAATAAATCAATTTTCTGGAAAACTGTTTTTGGATAGTCACAAGTAGCACATCAAATTAAAGGTGAGACTACCAGCTACACAAAAAATCAAACAGAATAAAAATCGGGTCAAAAATGAGGCAGTGAAACTGTGGAGCGCCGTAGCCCAAAATTCGATCTTTTTCGATTGAAAACTTGGCACGGGTACCTACCCCCTTGTGAATTTCGCGCATTTTTCGGGAATAAATCAATTTTCTGGAAAACTGTTTTTGGATAGTCACAAGTTGCACATCAAATTAAAGGTGAGACTACCAGCTACTCAAAAAATCAAACAGAATAAAAATCGGGTCAAAAATGAGGCAGTGAAACTGTGGAGCGCCGTAGCCCAAAATTCGATCTTTTTCGATTGAAAACTTGGCACGGGTACCTACCCCCTTGTGAATTTCGCGCATTTTTCGGGAATAAATCAATTTTCTGGAAAACTGTTTTTGGATAGTCACAAGTTGCACATCAAATTAAAGGTAAGACTACCAGCTACTCAAAAAATCAAACAGAATAAAAATCGGGTCAAAAATGAGGCAGTGAAACTGTGGAGCGCCGTAGCCCAAATTCGATCTTTTTCGATTGAAAACTTGGCACGGGTACCTACCCCCTTGTGAATTTCGGGAATAAATCAATTTTCTGGAAAACTGTTTTTGGATAGTCACAAGTTGCACATCAAATTAAAGCTACTCAAAAAATAAACCAGAATAAAAATCGGGTCGAAAATGAGGCAGTGAAACTGTGGAGCGCCGTAGCCCAAAATTCGATCTTTTTCGATTGAAAACTTGGCACGGGTACCTACCCCCTTGTGAATTTCGCGCATTTTTCGGGAATAAATCAATTTTTTGGAAAACTGTTTTTGGATAGTCACAAGTTGCACATCAAATTAAAGGTGAGACTACCAGCAACTCAAAAAATCAAACAGAATAAAAATCGGGTCAAAAATGAGGCAGTGAAACTGTTGAGCGCCGTAGCCCAAAACTCGATCTTTTTCGATTGAGAACTTGGTAAGGGTACCTACCCCCTTGTGAATTTCGCGCATTTTTCGGGAATAAATCAATTTTCTGGAAAACTGTTTTGGATAGTCACAAGTTGCACATCAAATTAAAGGTGAGACTACCAGCTACTCAAAAAACCAAACAGAATAAAAATCGGGTCAAAAATGAGGCAGTGAAACTGTGGAGCGCCGTAGCCCAAAATTCGATCCTTTTCGATTGAAAACTTGGCACGGGTACCTACCCCCTTGTGAATTTCGCGCATTTTTCGGGAATAAATCAATTTTCTGGAAGACTGTTTTTGGATAGTCACAAGTTGCACATCAAATTAAAGGTGAGACTACCAGCTACTCAAAAAATCAAACAGGATAAAAATCGGGTCAAAAATGAGGCAGTGAAACTGTGGAGCGCCGTAGCCCAAAATTCGATCTTTTTCGATTGAAAACTTGGCACGGGTACCTACCCCCTTGTGAATTTCGCACATTTTTCGTCAATAAATCAATTTTCTGGAAAACTGTTTTTGGATAGTCACAAGTTGCACATCAAATTAAAGGTGAGACTACCAGCTACTCAAAAAATCAAAGAGAATAAAAATCGGGTCAAAAATGAGGCAGTGAAACTGTGGAGCGCCGTAGCCCAAAATTCGATCTTTTTCGATTGAAAACTTGGCACGGGTACCTACCCCCTTGTGAGTTTCGCACATTTTTCGGGAATAAATCAATTTTCTGGAAAACTGTTTTTGGATAGTCACAAGTTGCACATCAAATTAAAGGTGAGACTACCAGCTACTCAAAAAATCAAACAGAATAAAAATCGGGTCAAAAATGAGGCAATGAAACTGTGGAGCGCCATAGCCCAAAATTCGATCTTTTTCGATTGAAAACTTGGCACGGGTACCTACCCCGTTGTGAATTTCGCGCATTTTTCGGGAATAAATCAATTTTCTGGAAAACTGTTTTTGATAGTCACAAGTTGCACATCAAATTAAAGGTGAGACTACCAGCTACTCAAAAAATCAAAGAGAATAAAAATCGGGTCAAAAATGAGACAGTGAAACTGTGGAGCGCCGTAGCCCAAAATTCGATCTTTTTCCATTGAAAACTTGGCACGGGTACCTACCCCCTTGTGAATTTCGCGCATTTTTCGGGAATAAATCAATTTTCTGGAAAACTGTTTTTGGATAGTCACAAGTTGCACATCAAATTAAAGCTACTCAAAAAATCCAACAGAATAAAAATCGGGTCAAAAATGAGGCAGTGAAACTGTGGAGCGCCGTAGCCCAAAATTCGATCTTTTTCGATTGGAAACTTGGCACGGGTACCTACCCCCTTGTGAATTTCGCGCATTTTTCGGGAATAAATCAATTTTCTGGAAAACTGTTTTTGATAGTCACAAGTTGCACATCAAATTAAAGGTGAGACTACCAGCTACTCAAAAAATCAAACAGAATAAAAATCGGGTCAAAAATGAGGCAGTGAAACTGTGGAGCGCCGTAGCCCAAAATTCGATCTTTTTCCATTGAAAACTTGGCACGGGTACCTACCCCCTTGTGAATTTCGCGCATTTTTCGGGAATAAATCAATTTTCTGGAAAACTGTTTTTGGATAGTCACAAGTTGCACATCAAATTAAAGCTACTCAATAAATCCAACAGAATAAAAATCGGGTCAAAAATGAGGCAGTGAAACTGTGGAGCGCCGTAGCCCAAAATTCGATCTTTTTCGATTGAAAACTTGGCACGGGTACCTACCCCCTTGTGAATTTCGCGCATTTTTCGGGAATAAATCAATTTTCTGGAAAACTGTTTTTGGATAGTCACAAGTTGCACATCAAATTAAAGGTGAGACTACCAGCTACTCAAAAAATCAAACAGAATAAAAATCGGGTCAAAAATGAGGCAGTGAAACTGTGGAGCGCCGTAGCCCAAAATTCAATCTTTTTTGATTGAAAACTTGGCACGGGTACCTACCCTCTAGTGAATTTCGCGCATTTTTCGGGAATAAATCAATTTTCTGGAAAACTGTTTTTGGATAGTCACAAGTAGCACATCAAATTAAAAATGAGACTACCAGCAACTCAAAAAATCAAACAGAATAAAAATCGGGTCAAAAATGAGGCAGTGAAACTGTGGAGCGCCGTAGCCCAAAATTCGATCTTTTTCGATTGAAAACTTGGCACGGGTACCTACCCCCTTGTGAATTTCGCGCATTTTTCGGGAATAAATCAATTTTCTGGAAAACTGTTTTTGGATAGTCACAAGTTGCACATCAAATTAAAGGTGAGACTACCAGCTACTCAAAAAATCAAACAGAATAAAAATCGGGTCAAAAATGAGGCAGTGAAACTGTGGAGCGCCGTAGCCCAAAATTCGATCTTTTTCGATTGAGAACTTGGCGGGGGTACCTACCCCCTTGTGAATTTCGCGCATTTTTCGGGAATAAATCAATTTTCTGGAAAACTGTTTTTGGATAGTCACAAGTTGCACATCAAATTAAAGGTGAGACTACCAGCTACTCAAAAAATCAAACAGAATAAAAATCGGGTCAAAAATGAGGCAGTGAAACTGTGGAGCACCGTAGCCCAAAATTCGATCTTTTTCGATTGAAAACTTGGCACGGGTACCTACCCCCTTGTGAATTTCGCGCATTTTTCGGGAATAAATCAATTTTCTGGAAAACTGTTTTTGATAGTCACAAGTTGCACATCAAATTAAAGGTGAGACTACCAGCTACTCAAAAAATCAAACAGAATAAAAATCGGGTCAAAAATGAGGCAGTGAAACTGTGGAGCGCCGTAGCCCAAAATTCGATCTTTTTCGATTGAAAACTTGGCACGGGTACCTACCCCCTTGTGAATTTCGCGCATTTTTCGGGAATAAATCAATTTTCTGGAAAGCTGTTTTTGGATAGTCACAAGTTGCACATCAAATTAAAGGTGAGACTACCAGCTACTCAAAAAATCAAACAGAATAAAAATCGGGTCAAAAATGAGGCAGTGAAACTGTGGAGCGCCGTAGCCTAAAATTCGATCTTTTTCGATTGAAAACTTGGCACGGGTACCTACCCCCTTGTGAATTTCGCGCATTTTTCGGGAATAAATCAATTTTCTGGAAAACTGTTTTTGGATAGTCACAAGTTGCACATCAAATTAAAGGTGAGACTACCAGCTACTCAAAAAATCAAACAGAATAAAAATCGGGTCAAAAATGAGGCAGTGAAACTGTGGAGCGCCGTAGCCCAAAATTCGATCTTTTTCGATTGAAAACTTGGCACGGGTACCTACCCCCTTGTGAATTTCGCGCATTTTTCGGGAATAAATCAATTTTCTGGAAAACTGTTTTTGGATAGTCACAAGTTGCACATCAAATTAAAGGTGAGACTACCAGCTACTCAAAAAATCAAACAGAATAAAAATCGGGTCAAAAATGAGGCAGTGAAACTGTGGAGCGCCGTAGCCCAAAATTCGATCTTTTTCGATGGAAAACTTGGCACGGGTACCTACCCCCTTGTGAATTTCGCGCATTTTTCGGGAATAAATCAATTTTCTGGAAAACTGTTTTTGGATAGTCACAAGTTGCACATCAAATTAAAGGTGAGACTACCAGCTACTCAAAAAATCAAACAGAATAAAAATCGGGTCAAAAATGAGGCAGTGAAACTGTGGAGCGCCGTAGCCCAAAATTCGATCTTTTTCGATTGAAAACTTGGCACGGGTACCTACCCCCTTGTGAATTTCGCGCATTTTTCGGGAATAAATCAATTTTCTGGAAAACTGTTTTTGGATAGTCACAAGTTGCACATCAAATTAAAGGTGAGACTACCAGCAACTCAAAAAATCAAACAGAATAAAAATCGGGTCAAAAATGAGGCAGTGAAACTGTGGAGCGCCGTAGATCAAAATTCGATCTTTTTCGATTGAAAACTTGGCACGGGTACCTACCCCCTTGTGAATTTCGCGCATTTTTCGGGAATAAATCAATTTTCTGGAAAACTGTTTTTGGATAGTCACAAGTTGCACATCAAATTAAAGGTGAGACTACCAGCTACTCAAAAAATCAAACAGAATAAAAATCGGGTCAAAAATGAGGCAGTGAAACTGTGAAGCGCCGTAGCCCAAAATTCGATCTTTTTCGATTGAAAACTTGGCACGGGTACCTACCCCCTTGTGAATTTCGCGCATTTTTCGGGAATAAATCAATTTTCTGGAAAACTGTTTTTGATAGTCACAAGTTGCACATCAAATTAAAAGTGAGACTACCAGCTACTCAAAAAATCAAACAGAATAAAAATCGGGTCAAAAATGAGGCAGTGAAACTGTGGAGCGCCGTAGCCCAAAATTCGATCTTTTTCGATTGAAACTTGGCACGGGTACCTACCCCCTTGTGAATTTCGCGCATTTTTCGGGAATAAATCAATTTTCTGGAAAACTGTTTTTGGATAGTCACAAGTTGCACATCAAATTAAAGGTGAGACTACCAGCTACTCAAAAAATCAAACAGAATAAAAATCGGGTCAAAAATGAGGCCGTGAAACTGTGGAGCGCCGTAGCCCAAAATTCGATCTTTTTCGATTGAAAACTTGGCACGGGTACCTACCCCCTTGTGAATTTCGCGCATTTTTCAAGAATAAATCAATTTTCTGGAAAACTGTTTTTGGATAGTCACAAGTTGCACATCAAATTAAAGGTGAGACTACCAGCTACTCAAAAAATCAAACAGAATAAAAATCGGGTCAAAAATGAGGCAGTGAAACTGTGGAGCGCCGTAGCCCAAAATTCGACCTTTTTCGATTGAAAACTTGGCACGGGTACCTACCCCCTTGTGAATTTCGCGCATTTTTCGGGAATAAATCAATTTTCTGGAAAACTGTTTTTGGATAGTCACAAGTTGCACATCAAATTAAAGGTCAGACTACCAGCTACTCAAAAAATCAAACAGAATAAAAATCGGGTCAAAAATGAGGCAGTGAAACTGTGGAGCGCCGTAGCCCAAAATTCGATCTTTTTTGATTGAAAACTTGGCACGGGTACCCACCCTCTTGTGAATTTCGCGCATTTTTCGGGAATAAATCAATTTTCTGGAAAACTGTTTTTGGATAGTCACAAGTAGCACATCAAATTAAAGGTGAGACTACCAGCAACTCAAAAAATCAAACAGAATAAAAATCGGGTCAAAAATGAGGCAGTGAAACTGTGGAGCGCCGTAGCCCAAAATTCGATCTTTTTCGATTGAAAACTTGGCACGGGTACCTACCCCCTTGTGAATTTCGCGCATTTTTCGGGAATAAATCAATTTTCTGGAAAACTGTTTTGGATAGTCACAAGTTGCACATCAAATTAAAGGTGAGACTACCAGCTACTCAAAAAATCAAACAGAATAAAAATCGGGTCAAAAATGAGGCAGTGAAACTGTGGAGCGCCGTAGCCCAAAATTCGATCTTTTTCGATTGAAAACTTGGCACGGGTACCTACCCCCTTGTGAATTTCGCGCATTTTTCGGGAATAAATCAATTTTCTGGAAAACTGTTTTTGGATAGTCACAAGTTGCACATCAAATTAAAGGTGAGACTACCAGCTACTCAAAAAATCAAACAGAATACAAATCGGGTCAAAAATGAGGCAGTGAAACTGTGGAGCGCCGTAGCCCAAAATTCGATCATTTTCGATTGAAAACTTGGCACGGGTGCCTACCCCCTTGTGAATTTCGCGCATTTTTCGGGAATAAATCAATTTTCTGGAAAACTGTTTTTGGATAGTCACAAGTTGCACATCAAATTAAAGGTGAGACTACCAGCTACTCAAAAAATCAAACAGAATAAAAATCGGGTCAAAAATGAGGCAGTGAAACTGTGGAGCCCCGTAGCCCAAAATTCGATCTTTTTCGATTGAAAACTTGGCACGGGTACCTACCCCCTTGTGAATTTCGCGCATTTTTCGGGAATAAATCAATTTTCTGGAAAACTGTTTTTGATAGTCACAAGTTGCACATCAAATTAAAGGTGAGACTACCAGCTACTAAAAAAATCAAACAGAATAAAAATCGGGTCAAAAATGAGGCAGTGAAACTGTGGAGCGCCGTAGCCCAAAATTCGATCTTTTTCGATTGAAACTTGGCACGGGTACCTACCCCCTTGTGAATTTCGCGCATTTTTCGGGAATAAATCAATTTTCTGGAAAACTGTTTTTGGATAGTCACAAGTTGCACATCAAATTAAAGGTGAGACTACCAGCTACTCAAAAAATCAAACAGAATACAAATCGGGTCAAAAATGAGGCAGTGAAACTGTGGAGCGCCGTAGCCCAAAATTCGATCTTTTTCGATTGAAAACTTGGCACGGGTACCTACCCCCTTGTGAATTTCACGCATTTTTCGGGAATAAATCAATTTTCTGGAAAACTGTTTTTGGATAGTCACAAGTTGCACATCAAATTAAAGGTGAGACTACCAGCTACTCAAAAAATCAAACAGAATAAAAATCGGGTCAAAAATGAGGCAGTGAAACTGTGGAGCGCCGTAGCCCAAAATTCGATCCTTTTCGATTGAAAACTTGGCACGGGTACCTACCCCCTTGTGAATTTCGCGCATTTTTCGGGAATAAATCAATTTTCTGGAAAACTGTTTTTGGATAGTCACAAGTTGCACATCAAATTAAAGGTGAGACTACCAGCTACTCAAAAAATCAAACAGAATAAAAATCGGGTCAAAAATGAGGCAGTGAAACTGTGAAGCGCCGTAGCCCAAAATTCGATCTTTTTCGATTGAAAACTTGGCACGGGTACCTACCCCCTTGTGAATTTCGCGCATTTTTCGGGAATAAATCAATTTTCTGGAAAACTGTTTTTGATAGTCACAAGTTGCACATCAAATTAAAGGTGAGACTACCAGCTACTAAAAAAATCAAACAGAATAAAAATCGGGTCAAAAATGAGGCAGTGAAACTGTGGAGCGCCGTAGCCCAAAATTCGATCTTTTTCGATTGAAACTTGGCACGGGTACCTACCCCCTTGTGAATTTCGCGCATTTTTCGGGAATAAATCAATTTTCTGGAAAACTGTTTTTGGATAGTCACAAGTTGCACATCAAATTAAAGGTGAGACTACCAGCTACTCAAAAAATCAAACAGAATAAAAATCCGGTCAAAAATGAGGCCGTGAAACTGTGGAGCGCCGTAGCCCAAAACTCGATCTTTTTCGATTGAAAACTTGGCACGGGTACCTACCCCCTTGTGAATTTCGCGCATTTTTCGGGAATAAATCAATTTTCTGGAAAACTGTTTTTGGATAGTCACAAGTTGCACATCAAATTAAAGGTGAGACTACCAGCTACTCAAAAAATCAAACAGAATAAAAATCGGGTCAAAAATGAGGCAGTGAAACTGTGGAGCGCCGTAGCCCAAAATTCGACCTTTTTCGATTGAAAACTTGGCACGGGTACCTACCCCCTTGTGAATTTCGCGCATTTTTCGGGAATAAATCAATTTTCTGGAAAACTGTTTTTGGATAGTCACAAGTTGCACATCAAATTAAAGGTCAGACTACCAGCTACTCAAAAAATCAAACAGAATAAAAATCGGGTCAAAAATGAGGCAGTGAAACTGTGGAGCGCCGTAGCCCAAAATTCGATCTTTTTTGATTGAAAACTTGGCACGGGTACCCACCCTCTTGTGAATTTCGCGCATTTTTCGGGAATAAATCAATTTTCTGGAAAACTGTTTTTGGATAGTCACAAGTAGCACATCAAATTAAAGGTGAGACTACCAGCAACTCAAAAAATCAAACAGAATAAAAATCGGGTCAAAAATGAGGCAGTGAAACTGTGGAGCGCCGTAGCCCAAAATTCGATCTTTTTCGATTGAAAACTTGGCACGGGTACCTACCCCCTTGTGAATTTCGCGCATTTTTCGGGAATAAATCAATTTTCTGGAAAACTGTTTTGGATAGTCACAAGTTGCACATCAAATTAAAGGTGAGACTACCAGCTACTCAAAAAATCAAACAGAATAAAAATCGGGTCAAAAATGAGGCAGTGAAACTGTGGAGCGCCGTAGCCCAAAATTCGATCTTTTTCGATTGAAAACTTGGCACGGGTACCTACCCCCTTGTGAATTTCGCGCATTTTTCGGGAATAAATCAATTTTCTGGAAAACTGTTTTTGGATAGTCACAAGTTGCACATCAAATTAAAGGTGAGACTACCAGCTACTCAAAAAATCAAACAGAATACAAATCGGGTCAAAAATGAGGCAGTGAAACTGTGGAGCGCCGTAGCCCAAAATTCGATCATTTTCGATTGAAAACTTGGCACGGGTGCCTACCCCCTTGTGAATTTCGCGCATTTTTCGGGAATAAATCAATTTTCTGGAAAACTGTTTTTGGATAGTCACAAGTTGCACATCAAATTAAAGGTGAGACTACCAGCTACTCAAAAAATCAAACAGAATAAAAATCGGGTCAAAAATGAGGCAGTGAAACTGTGGAGCCCCGTAGCCCAAAATTCGATCTTTTTCGATTGAAAACTTGGCACGGGTACCTACCCCCTTATGAATTTCGCGCATTTTTCGGGAATAAATCAATTTTCTGGAAAACTGTTTTTGGATAGTCACAAGTTGCACATCAAATTAAAGGTGAGACTACCAGCTACTCAAAAAATCAAACAGAATAAAAATCGGGTCAAAAATGAGGCAGTGAAACTGTGGAGCGCCATAGCCCAAAATTCGATCTTTTTCGATTGAAAACTTGGCACGGGTACCTACCCCCTTGTGAATTTCGCGCATTTTTCGGGAATAAATCAATTTTCTGGAAAACTGTTTTTGGATAGTCACAAGTTGCACATCAAATTAAAGGTGAGACTACCAGCTACTCAAAAAATCAAACAGAATAAAAATCGGGTCAAAAATGAGGCAGTGAAACTGTGGAGCGCCGTAGCCCAAAATTCGATCTTTTTCGATTGAAAACTTGGCACGGGTACCTACCCCCTTGTGAATTTCGCGCATTTTTCGGGAATAAATCAATTTTCTGGAAAACTGTTTTTGGATAGTCACAAGTTGCACATCAAATTAAAGGTGAGACTACCAGCTACTCAAAAAATCAAACAGAATAAAAATCGGGTCAAAAATGAGGCAGTGAAACTGTGGAGCGCCGTAGCCCAAAATTCGATCCTTTTCGATTGAAAACTTGGCACGGGTACCTACCCCCTTGTGAATTTCGCGCATTTTTCGGGAATAAATCAATTTTCTGGAAAACTGTTTTTGGATAGTCACAAGTTGCACATCAAATTAAAGGTGAGACTACCAGCTACTCAAAAAATCAAACAGAATAAAAATCGGGTCAAAAATGAGGCAGTGAAACTGTGGAGCGCCGTAGCCCAAAATTCGATCTTTTTCGATTGAAAACTTGGCACGGGTACCTATCCCCTTGTGAATTTCGCGCATTTTTCGGGAATAAATCAATTTTCTGGAAAACTGTTTTTGGATAGTCACAAGTTGCACATCAAATTAAAGGTGAGACTACCAGCTACTCAAAAAATCAAACAGAATAAAAATCGGGTCAAAAATGAGGCAGTGAAACTGTGGAGCGCCGTAGCCCAAAATTCAATCTTTTTTGATTGAAAACTTGGCACGGGTACCTACCCTCTAGTGAATTTCGCGCATTTTTCGGGAATAAATCAATTTTCTGGAAAACTGTTTTTGGATAGTCACAAGTAGCACATCAAATTAAAGGTGAGACTACCAGCAACTCAAAAAATCAAACAGAATAAAAATCGGGTCAAAAATGAGGCAGTGAAACTGTGGAGCGCCGTAGCCCAAAATTCGATCTTTTTCGATTGAAAACTTGGCACGGGTACCTACCCCCTTGTGAATTTCGCGCATTTTTCGGGAATAAATCAATTTTCTGGAAAACTGTTTTTGGATAGTCACAAGTTGCACATCAAATTAAAGGTGAGACTACCAGCTACTCAAAAAATCAAACAGAATAAAAATCGGGTCAAAAATGAGGCAGTGAAACTGTGGAGCGCCGTAGCCCAAAATTCGATCTTTTTCGATTGAGAACTTGGCGGGGGTACCTACCCCCTTGTGAATTTCGCGCATTTTTCGGGAATAAATCAATTTTCTGGAAAACTGTTTTTGGATAGTCACAAGTTGCACATCAAATTAAAGGTGAGACTACCAGCTACTCAAAAAATCAAACAGAATAAAAATCGGGTCAAAAATGAGGCAGTGAAACTGTGGAGCACCGTAGCCCAAAATTCGATCTTTTTCGATTGAAAACTTGGCACGGGTACCTACCCCCTTGTGAATTTCGCGCATTTTTCGGGAATAAATCAATTTTCTGGAAAACTGTTTTTGATAGTCACAAGTTGCACATCAAATTAAAGGTGAGACTACCAGCTACTCAAAAAATCAAACAGAATAAAAATCGGGTCAAAAATGAGGCAGTGAAACTGTGGAGCGCCGTAGCCCAAAATTCGATCTTTTTCGATTGAAAACTTGGCACGGGTACCTACCCCCTTGTGAATTTCGCGCATTTTTCGGGAATAAATCAATTTTCTGGAAAGCTGTTTTTGGATAGTCACAAGTTGCACATCAAATTAAAGGTGAGACTACCAGCTACTCAAAAAATCAAACAGAATAAAAATCGGGTCAAAAATGAGGCAGTGAAACTGTGGAGCGCCGTAGCCTAAAATTCGATCTTTTTCGATTGAAAACTTGGCACGGGTACCTACCCCCTTGTGAATTTCGCGCATTTTTCGGGAATAAATCAATTTTCTGGAAAACTGTTTTTGGATAGTCACAAGTTGCACATCAAATTAAAGGTGAGACTACCAGCTACTCAAAAAATCAAACAGAATAAAAATCGGGTCAAAAATGAGGCAGTGAAACTGTGGAGCGCCGTAGCCCAAAATTCGATCTTTTTCGATTGAAAACTTGGCACGGGTACCTACCCCCTTGTGAATTTCGCGCATTTTTCGGGAATAAATCAATTTTCTGGAAAACTGTTTTTGGATAGTCACAAGTTGCACATCAAATTAAAGGTGAGACTACCAGCTACTCAAAAAATCAAACAGAATAAAAATCGGGTCAAAAATGAGGCAGTGAAACTGTGGAGCGCCGTAGCCCAAAATTCGATCTTTTTCGATGGAAAACTTGGCACGGGTACCTACCCCCTTGTGAATTTCGCGCATTTTTCGGGAATAAATCAATTTTCTGGAAAACTGTTTTTGGATAGTCACAAGTTGCACATCAAATTAAAGGTGAGACTACCAGCTACTCCAAAAATCAAACAGAATAAAAATCGGGTCAAAAATGAGGCAGTGAAACTGTGGAGCGCCGTAGCCCAAAATTCGATCTTTTTCGATTGAAAACTTGGCACGGGTACCTACCCCCTTGTGAATTTCGCGCATTTTTCGGGAATAAATCAATTTTCTGGAAAACTGTTTTTGGATAGTCACAAGTTGCACATCAAATTAAAGGTGAGACTACCAGCTACTCCAAAAATCAAACAGAATAAAAATCGGGTCAAAAATGAGGCAGTGAAACTGTGGAGCGCCGTAGCCCAAAATTCGATCTTTTTCGATTGAAAACTTGGCACGGGTACCTACCCCCTTGTGAATTTCGCGCATTTTTCGGGAATAAATCAATTTTCTGGAAAACTGTTTTTGGATAGTCACAAGTTGCACATCAAATTAAAGGTGAGACTACCAGCTACTCAAAAAATCAAACAGAATAAAAATCGGGTCAAAAATGAGGCAGTGAAACTGTGGAGCGCCGTAGCCCAAAATTCGATCTTTTTCGATTGAAAACTTGGCACGGGTACCTACCCCCTTGTGAATTTCGCGCATTTTTCGGGAATAAATCAATTTTCTGGAAAACTGTTTTTGGATAGTCACAAGTTGCACATCAAATTAAAGGTGAGACTACCAGCTACTCAAAAAATCAAACAGAATAAAAATCGGGTCAAAAATGAGGCCGTGAAACTGTGGAGCGCCGTAGCCCAAAATTCGATCTTTTTCGATTGAAAACTTGGCACGGGTACCTACCCCCTTGTGAATTTCGCGCATTTTTCAAGAATAAATCAATTTTCTGGAAAACTGTTTTTGGATAGTCACAAGTTGCACATCAAATTAAAGGTGAGACTACCAGCTACTCAAAAAATCAAACAGAATAAAAATCGGGTCAAAAATGAGGCAGTGAAACTGTGGAGCGCCGTAGCCCAAAATTCGACCTTTTTCGATTGAAAACTTGGCACGGGTACCTACCCCCTTGTGAATTTCGCGCATTTTTCGGGAGTAAATCAATTTTCTGGAAAACTGTTTTTGGATAGTCACAAGTTGCACATCAAATTAAAGGTGAGACTACCAGCTACTCAAAAAATCAAACAGAATAAAAATCGGGTCAAAAATGAGGCAGTGAAACTGTGAAGCGCCGTAGCCCAAAATTCGATCTTTTTCGATTGAAAACTTGGCACGGGTACCTACCCCCTTGTGAATTTCGCGCATTTTTCGGGAATAAATCAATTTTCTGGAAAACTGTTTTTGATAGTCACAAGTTGCACATCAAATTAAAGGTGAGACTACCAGCTACTCAAAAAATCAAACAGAATAAAAATCGGGTCAAAAATGAGGCAGTGAAACTGTGGAGCGCCGTAGCCCAAAATTCGATCTTTTTCGATTGAAACTTGGCACGGGTACCTACCCCCTTGTGAATTTCGCGCATTTTTCGGGAATAAATCAATTTTCTGGAAAACTGTTTTTGGATAGTCACAAGTTGCACATCAAATTAAAGGTGAGACTACCAGCTACTCAAAAAATCAAACAGAATAAAAATCGGGTCAAAAATGAGGCCGTGAAACTGTGGAGCGCCGAAGCCCAAAATTCGATCTTTTTCGATTGAAAACTTGGCACGGGTACCTACCCCCTTGTGAATTTCGCGCATTTTTCAAGAATAAATCAATTTTCTGGAAAACTGTTTTTGGATAGTCACAAGTTGCACATCAAATTAAAGGTGAGACTACCAGCTACTCAAAAAATCAAGCAGAATAAAAATCGGGTCAAAAATGAGGCAGTGAAACTGTGGAGCGCCGTAGCCCAAAATTCGACCTTTTTCGATTGAAAACTTGGCACGGGTACCTACCCCCTTGTGAATTTCGCGCATTTTTCGGGAATAAATCAATTTTCTGGAAAACTGTTTTTGGATAGTCACAAGTTGCACATCAAATTAAAGGTCAGACTACCAGCTACTCAAAAAATCAAACAGAATAAAAATCGGGTCAAAAATGAGGCAGTGAAACTGTGGAGCGCCGTAGCCCAAAATTCGATCTTTTTTGATTGAAAACTTGGCACGGGTACCCACCCTCTTGTGAATTTCGCGCATTTTTCGGGAATAAATCAATTTTCTGGAAAACTGTTTTTGGATAGTCACAAGTAGCACATCAAATTAAAGGTGAGACTACCAGCAACTCAAAAAATCAAACAGAATAAAAATCGGGTCAAAAATGAGGCAGTGAAACTGTGGAGCGCCGTAGCCCAAAATTCGATCTTTTTCGATTGAAAACTTGGCACGGGTACCTACCCCCTTGTGAATTTCGCGCATTTTTCGGGAATAAATCAATTTTCTGGAAAACTGTTTTGGATAGTCACAAGTTGCACATCAAATTAAAGGTGAGACTACCAGCTACTCAAAAAATCAAACAGAATAAAAATCGGGTCAAAAATGAGGCAGTGAAACTGTGGAGCGCCGTAGCCCAAAATTCGATCTTTTTCGATTGAAAACTTGGCACGGGTACCTACCCCCTTGTGAATTTCGCGCATTTTTCGGGAATAAATCAATTTTCTGGAAAACTGTTTTTGGATAGTCACAAGTTGCACATCAAATTAAAGGTGAGACTACCAGCTACTCAAAAAATCAAACAGAATACAAATCGGGTCAAAAATGAGGCAGTGAAACTGTGGAGCGCCGTAGCCCAAAATTCGATCATTTTCGATTGAAAACTTGGCACGGGTGCCTACCCCCTTGTGAATTTCGCGCATTTTTCGGGAATAAATCAATTTTCTGGAAAACTGTTTTTGGATAGTCACAAGTTGCACATCAAATTAAAGGTGAGACTACCAGCTACTCAAAAAATCAAACAGAATAAAAATCGGGTCAAAAATGAGGCAGTGAAACTGTGGAGCCCCGTAGCCCAAAATTCGATCTTTTTCGATTGAAAACTTGGCACGGGTACCTACCCCCTTGTGAATTTCGCGCATTTTTCGGGAATAAATCAATTTTCTGGAAAACTGTTTTTGGATAGTCACAAGTTGCACATCAAATTAAAGGTGAGACTACCAGCTACTCAAAAAATCAAACAGAATAAAAATCGGGTCAAAAATGAGGCAGTGAAACTGTGGAGCGCCATAGCCCAAAATTCGATCTTTTTCGATTGAAAACTTGGCACGGGTACCTACCCCCTTGTGAATTTCGCGCATTTTTCGGGAATAAATCAATTTTCTGGAAAACTGTTTTTGGATAGTCACAAGTTGCACATCAAATTAAAGGTGAGACTACCAGCTACTCAAAAAATCAAACAGAATAAAAATCGGGTCAAAAATGAGGCAGTGAAACTGTGGAGCGCCGTAGCCCAAAATTCGATCTTTTTCGATTGAAAACTTGGCACGGGTACCTACCCCCTTGTGAATTTCGCGCATTTTTCGGGAATAAATCCATTTTCTGGAAAACTGTTTTTGGATAGTCACAAGTTGCACATCAAATTAAAGGTGAGACTACCAGCTACTCCAAAAATCAAACAGAATAAAAATCGGGTCAAAAATGAGGCAGTGAAACTGTGGAGCGCCGTAGCCCAAAATTCGATCTTTTTCGATTGAAAACTTGGCACGGGTACCTACCCCGTTGTGAATTTCGCGCATTTTTCGGGAATAAATCAATTTTCTGGAAAACTGTTTTTGGATAGTCACAAGTTGCACATCAAATTAAAGGTGAGACTACCAGCTACTCAAAAAATCAAACAGAATAAAAATCGGGTCAAAAATGAGGCAGTGAAACTGTGGAGCGCCGTAGCCCAAAATTCGATCTTTTTCGATTGAAAACTTGGCACGGGTACCTACCCCCTTGTGAATTTCACGCATTTTTCGGGAATAAATCAATTTTCTGGAAAACTGTTTTTGGATAGTCACAAGTTGCACATCAAATTAAAGGTGAGACTACCAGCTACTCAAAAAATCAAACAGTGAAACTGTGGAGCGCCGTAGCCCAAAATTCGATCTTTTTCGATTGAAAACTTGGCACGGGTACCTACCCCCTTGTGAATTTCACGCATTTTTCGGGAATAAATCAATTTTCTGGAAAACTGTTTTTGGATAGTCCCAAGTTGCACATCAAATTAAAGGTGAGACTACCAGCTACTCAAAAAATCAAACAGAATAAAAATCGGGTCAAAAATGAGGCAGTGAAACTGTGGAGCGCCGTAACCCAAAATTCGATCTTTTTCGATTGAAAACTTGGCACGGGTACCTACCCCCTTGTGAATTTCGCGCATTTTTCGGGAATAAATCAATTTTCTGGAAAACTGTTTTTGGATAGTCACAAGTTGCACATCAAATTAAAGGTGAGACTACCAGCTACTCAAAAATTCAAACAGAATAAAAATCGGGTCAAAAATGAGGCAGTGAAACTGTGGAGCGCCGTAGCCCAAAATTCGATCTTTTTCGATTGAAAACTTGGCACGGGTACCTACCCCCTTGTGAATTTCGCGCATTTTTCGGGAATAAATCAATTTTCTGGAAAACTGTTTTTGGATAGTCACAAGTTGCTCATCAAATTAAAGGTGAGACTATCAGCTACTCAAAAAATCAAACAGAATGAAAATCGGGTCAAAAATGAGGCAGTGAAACTGTGGAGCGCCGTAGCCCAAAATTCGATCTTTTTCGATTGAAAACTTGACACGGGTACCTACCCCCTTGTGAATTTCGCGCATTTTTCGGGAATAAATCAATTTTCTGGAAAACTGTTTTTGGATAGTCGCAAGTTGCACATCAAATTAAAGGTGAGACTACCAGCTACTCAAAAAATCAAACAGAATAAAAATCGGGTCAAAAATGAGGCAGTGAAACTGTGGAGCGCCGTAGCCCAAAATTCGATCTTTTTCGATTGAAAACTTGGCACGGGTACCTACCCCCTTGTGAATTTCGCGCATTTTTCGGGAATAAATCAATTTTCTGGAAAACTGTTTTTGGAAAGTCACAAGTTGCACATCAAATTAAAGGTGAGACTACCAGCTACTCAAAAAATCAAACAGAATAAAAATCGGGTCAAAAATGAGGCAGTGAAACTGTGGAGCGCCGTAGCCCAAAATTCGATCTTATTCGATTGAAAACTTGGCACGGCTACCTACCCCCTTGTGAATTTCGCGCATTTTTCGGAAATAAATCAATTTTCTGCAAAACTGTTTTGGATAGTCACAAGTTGCACATCAAATTAAAGGTGAGACTATCAGCTACTCAAAAAATCAAACAGAATGAAAATCGGGTCAAAAATGAGGCAGTGAAACTGTGGAGCGCCGTAGCCCAAAATTCGATCTTTTTCGATTGAAAACTTGACACGGGTACCTACCCCCTTGTGAATTTCGCGCATTTTTCGGGAATAAATCAATTTTCTGGAAAACTGTTTTTGGATAGTCACAAGTTGCACATCAAATTAAAGGTGAGACTACCAGCTACTCAAAAAATCAAACAGAATAAAAATCGGGTCAAAAATGAGGCAGTGAAACTGTGGAGCGCCGTAGCCCAAAATTCGATCTTTTTCGATTGAAAACTTGGCACGGGTACCTACCCACTTGTGAATTTCGCGCATTTTTCGGGAATAAATCAATTTTCTGGAAAACTGTTTTTGGATAGTCACAAGTTGCACATCAAATTCAAGGTGAGACTACCAGCTACTCAAAAAATCAAACAGAATAAAAATCGGGTCAAAAATGAGGCAGTGAAACTGTGGAGCGCCGTAGCCCAAAATTCGATCTTTTTCGATTGAAAACTTGGCACGGGTACCTACCCCCTTGTGAATTTCGCGCATTTTTCGGGAATAAATCAATTTTCTGGAAAACTGTTTTTGGATAGTCACAAGTTGCTCATCAAATTAAAGGTGAGACTACCAGCTACTCAAAAAATCAAACAGAATAAAAATCGGGTCAAAAATGAGGCAGTAAAACTGTGGAGCGCCGTAGCCCAAAATTCGATCTTTTTCGATTGAAAACTTACCTACCTCCTTGTGAATTTCGCGCATTTTTCGGGAATAAATCAATTTTCTGGAAAACTGTTTTTGGATAGTCACAAGTTGCACATCAAATTCAAGGTGAGACTACCAGCTACTCAAAAAATCAAACAGAATAAAAATCGGGTCAAAAATGAGGCAGTGAAAGTGTGGATCGCCGTAGCCCGCCGTAGCCCAAAATTCGATCTTTTTCGATTGAAAACTTGGCACGGGTACCTACCCCGTTGTGAATTTCGCGCATTTTTCGGGAATAAATCAATTTTCTGGAAAACTGTTTTTGGATAGTCACAAGTTGCACATCAAATCAAAGGTGAAACTACCAGCTACTCCAAAAATCAAACAGAATAAAAATCGGGTTAAAAATGAGGCAGTGAAACTGTGGAGCGCCGTAGCCCAAAATTCGATCTTTTTCGATTGAAAACTTGGCACGGGTACCTACCCCCTTGTGAATTTCGCGCATTTTTCGGGAATAAATCAATTTTCTGGAAAACTGTTTTTGGATAGTCACAAGTTGCACATCAAATCAAAGGTGAAACTACCAGCTACTCCAAAAATCAAACAGAATAAAAATCGGGTCAAAAATGAGGCAGTGAAACTGTGGAGCGCCGTAGCCCAAAATTCGTTTTTTTTCGATTGAAAACTTGGCACGGGTACCTACCCCCTTGTGAATTTCGCGCATTTTTCGGGAATAAATCAATATTCTGGAAAACTGTTTTTGGATAGTCACAAGTTGCACATCAAATCAAAGGTGAAACTACCAGCTACTCCAAAAATCAAACAGAATAAAAATCGGGTCAAAAATGAGGCAGTGAAACTGTGGAGCGCCGTAGCCCAAAATTCGATCTTTTTCGATTGAAAACTTGGCACGGGTACCTACCCCCTTGTGAATTTCGCGCATTTTTCGGGAATAAATCAATTTTCTGGAAAACTGTTTTTGGATAGTCACAAGTTGCACATCAAATCAAAGGTGAAACTACCAGCTACTCAAAAAATCAAACAGAATAAAAACCGGGTCAAAAATGAGGCAGTGAAACTGTGGAGCGCCGTAGCCCAAAATTCGATCTTTTTCGATTGAAAACTTGGCACGGGTACCTACCCCCTTGTGAATTTTGCGCATTTTTCGGGAATAAATCAATTTTCTGGAAAACTGTTTTTAGATAGTCACAAGTTGCACATCAAATCAAAGGTGAAACTACCAGCTACTCCAAAAATCAAACAGAATAAAAATTGGGTCAAAAATGAGGCAGTGAAACTGTGGAGCGCCGTAGCCCAAAATTCGATCTTTTTCGATTGAAAACTTGGCACGGGTACCTACCCCCTTGTGAATTTCGCGCATTTTTCGGGAATAAATCAATTTTCTGGAAAACTGTTTTTGGATAGTCACAAGTTGCACATCAAATCAAAGGTGAAACTACCAGCTACTCCAAAAATCAAACAGAATAAAAATCGGGTCAAAAATGAGGCAGTGAAACTGTGGAGCGCCGTAGCCCAAAATTCGATCTTTTTCGATTGAAAACTTGGCACGGGTACCTACCCCCTTGTGAATTTCGCGCATTTTTCGGAAATAAATCAATTTTCTGGAAAACTGTTTTTGGATAGTCACAAGTTGCACATCAAATCAAAGGTGAAACTACCAGCTACTCCAAAAATCAAACAGAATAAAAATCGGGTCAAAAATGAGGCAGTGAAACTGTGGAGCGCCGTAGCCCAAAATTCGATCTTTTTCGATTGAAAACTTTGCACGGGTACCTACCCCCTTATGAATTTCGCGCATTTTTCGGGAATAAATCAATTTTCTGGAAAACTGTTTTTGGATAGTCACAAGTTGCACATCAAATCAAAGGTGAAACTACCAGCTACTTCAAAAATCAAACAGAATAAAAATCGGGTCAAAAATGAGGCAGTGAAACTGTGGAGCGCCGTAGCCCAAAACTCGATCTTTTTCGATTGAAAACTTGGCACGGGTACCTACCCCCTTGTGAATTTCGCGCATTTTTCGGGAATAAATCAATTTTCTGGAAAACTGTTTTTGGATAGTCACAAGTTGCACATCAAATTAAAGGTGAGACTACCAGCTACTCAAAAAATCAAACAGAATAAAAATCGGGTCAAAAATGAGGCAGTGAAACTGTGGAGCGCCGTAGCCCAAAATTCGATCTTTTTCGATTGAAAACTTGGCACGGGTACCTACCCCCTTGTGAATTTCGCGCATTTTTCGGGAATAAATCAATTTTCTGGAAAACTGTTTTTGGATAGTCACAAGTTGCACATCAAATCAAAGGTGAAACTACCAGCTACTCCAAAAATCAAACAGAATAAAAATCGGGTCAAAAATGAGGCAGTGAAACTGTGGAGCGCCGTAGCCCAAAATTCGATCTTTTTCGATTGAAAACTTGGCACGGGTACCTACCCCCTTGTGAATTTCGCGCATTTTTCGGGAATAAATCAATTTTCTGGAAAACTGTTTTTAGATAGTCACAAGTTGCACATCAAATCAAAGGTGAAACTACCAGCTACTCCAAAAATCAAACAGAATAAAAATTGGGTCAAAAATGAGGCAGTGAAACTGTGGAGCGCCGTAGCCCAAAATTCGATCTCTTTCGATTGAAAACTTGGCACGGGTACCTACCCCCTTGTGAATTTCGCGCATTTTTCGGGAATAAATCAATTTTCTGGAAAACTGTTTTTGGATAGTCACAAGTTGCACATCAAATCAAAGGTGAAACTACCAGCTACTCCAAAAATCAAACAGAATAAAAATCGGGTCAAAAATGAGGCAGTGAAACTGTGGAGCGCCGTAGCCCAAAACTCGATCTTTTTCGATTGAAAACTTGGCACGGGTACCTACCCCCTTGTGAATTTCGCGCATTTTTCGGGAATAAATCAATTTTCTGGAAAACTGTTTTTGGATAGTCACAAGTTGCACATCAAATCAAAGGTGAAACTACCAGCTACTCCAAAAATCAAACAGAATAAAAATCGGGTCAAAAATGAGGCAGTGAAACTGTGGAGCGCCGTAGCCCAAAATTCGATCTTTTTCGATTGAAAACTTGGCACGGGTACCTACCCCCTTGTGAATTTCGCGCATTTTTCGGGAATAAATCAATTTTCTGGAAAACTGTTTTTGGATAGTCACAAGTTGCACATCAAATCAAAGGTGAAACTACCAGCTACTCCAAAAATCAAACAGAATAAAAATCGGGTCAAAAATGAGGCAGTGAAACTGTGGAGCGCCGTAGCCCAAAATTCGATCTTTTTCGATTGAAAACTTGGCACGGGTACCTACCCCCTTGTGAATTTCGCGCATTTTTCGGGAATAAATCAATTTTCTGGAAAACTGTTTTTGGATAGTCACAAGTTGCACATCAAATCAAAGGTGAAACTACCAGCTACTCCAAAAATCAAACAGAATAAAAATCGGGTCAAAAATGAGGCAGTGAAACTGTGGAGCGCCGTAGCCCAAAATTCGATCTTTTTCGATTGAAAACTTGGCACGGGTACCTACCCCCTTGTGAATTTCGCGCATTTTTCGGGAATAAATCAATTTTCTGGAAAACTGTTTTTGGATAGTCACAAGTTGCACATCAAATTAAAGGTGAGACTACCAGCTACTCAAAAAATCAAACTGAATAAAAATCGGGTCAAAAATGAGGCAGTGAAACTGTGGAGCGCCGTAGCCCAAAATTCGATCTTTTTCGATTGAAAACTTGGCATGGGTACCTACCCCCTTGTGAATTTCGCGCATTTTTCGGGAATAAATCAATTTTCTGGAAAACTGTTTTTGGATAGTCACAAGTTGCACATCAAATCAAAGGTGAAACTACCAGCTACTCCAAAAATCAAACAGAATAAAAATCGGGTCAAAAATGAGGCAGTGAAACTGTGGAGCGCCGTAGCCCAAAATTCGATCTTTTTCGATTGAAAACTTGGCACGGGTACCTACCCCCTTGTGAATTTCGCGCATTTTTCGGGAATAAATCAATTTTCTGGAAAACTGTTTTTGGATAGTCACAAGTTGCACATCAAATCAAAGGTGAAACTACCAGCTACTCCAAAAATCAAACAGAATAAAAATCGGGTCAAAAATGAGGCAGTGAAACTGTGGAGCGCCGTAGCCCAAAATTCGATCTTTTTCGATTGAAAACTTGGCACGGGTACCTACCCCCTTGTGAATTTCGCGCATTTTTCGGGAATAAATCAATTTTCTGGAAAACTGTTTTTGGATAGTCACAAGTTGCACATCAAATCAAAGGTGAAACTACCAGCTACTCCAAAAATCAAACAGAATAAAAATCGGGTCAAAAATGAGGCAGTGAAACTGTGGAGCGCCGTAGCCCAAAATTCGATCTTTTTCGATTGAAAACTTGGCACGGGTACCTACCCCCTTGTTAATTTCGCGCATTTTTCGGGAATAAATCAATTTTCTGGAAAACTGTTTTTGGATAGTCACAAGTTGCACATCAAATCAAAGGTGAAACTACCAGCTACTCCAAAAATCAAACAGAATAAAAATCGGGTCAAAAATGAGGCAGTGAAACTGTGGAGCGCCGTAGCCCAAAATTCGATCTTTTTCGATTGAAAACTTGGCACGGGTACCTACCCCCTTGTGAATTTTGCGCATTTTTCGGGAATAAATCAATTTTCTGGAAAACTGTTTTTGGATAGTCACAAGTTGCACATCAAATCAAAGGTGAAACTACCAGCTACTCCAAAAATCAAACAGAATAAAAATCGGGTCAAAAATGAGGCAGTGTGACTGTGGAGCGCCGTAGCCCAAAATTCGATCTTTTTCGATTGAAAACTTGACACGGGTACCTACCCCCTTGTGAATTTCGCGCATTTTTCGGGAATAAATCAATTTTCTGGAAAACTGTTTTTGGATAGTCACAAGTTGCACATAAAATTAAAGGTGAGACTACCAGCTACTCAAAAAATCAAACAGAATAAAAATCGGGTCAAAAATGAGGCAGTGAAACTGTGGAGCGCCGTAGCCCAAAATTCGATCTTTTTCGATTGAAAACTTGGCACGGGTACCTACCCCCTTGTGAATTTCGCGCATTTTTCGGGAATAAATCAATTTTCTGGAAAACTGTTTTTGGATAGTCACAAGTTGCACATCAAATTAAAGGTGAGACTACCAGCTACTCAAAAAATCAAACAGAATAAAAATCGGGTCAAAAATGAGGCACTGAAACTGTGGAGCGCCGTAGCCCAAAATTCGATCTTTTTCGATTGAAAACTTGGCACGGGTACCTACCCCCTTGTGAATTTCGCGCATTTTTCGGGAATAAATCAATTTTCTGGAAAACTGTTTTTGGATAGTCACAAGTTGCACATCAAATTAAAGGTGAGACTACCAGCTACTCAAAAAATCAAACAGAATAAAAATCGGGTCAAAAATGAGGCAGTGAAACTGTGGAGCGCCGTAGCCCAAAATTCGATCTTTTTCGATTGAAAACTTGGCACGGGTACCTACCCCCTTGTGAATTTCGCGCATTTTTCGGGAATAAATCAATTTTCTGGAAAACTGTTTTTGGATAGTCACAAGTTGCACATCAAATCAAAGGTGAAACTACCAGCTACTCCAAAAATCAAACAGAATAAAAATCGGGTCAAAAATGAGGCAGTGAAACTGTGGAGCGCCGTAGCCCAAAATTCGATCTTTTTCGATTGAAAACTTGGCACGGGTACCTACCCCCTTGTGAATTTCGCGCATTTTTCGGGAATAAATCAATTTTCTAGAAAACTGTTTTTGGATAGTCACAAGTTGCACATCAAATTAAAGGTGAGACTACCAGCTACTCAAAAAATCAAACAGAATAAAAATCGGGTCAAAAATGAGGCAGTGAAACTGTGGAGCGCCGTAGCTCAAAATTCGATCTTTTTCGATTGCAAACTTGGCACGGGTACCTACCCCCTTGTGAAATTCGCGAATTTTTCGGGAATAAATCAATTTTCTGGAAAACTGTTTTTGGATAGTCACAAGTTGCACATCAAATTAAAGGTGTGACTACCAGCTACTCAAAAAATCAAACAGAATAAAAATCGGGTCAAAAATGAGGCAGTGAAACTGTGGAGCGCCGTAGCCCAAAATTCGATCTTTTTCGATTGAAAACTTGGCACGGGTACCTACCCCCTTGTGAATTTCGCGCATTTTTCGGGAATAAATCAATTTTCTGGAAAACTGTTTTTGGATAGTCACAAGTTGCACCTCAAATCAAAGGTGAAACTACCAGCTACTCCAAAAATCAAACAGAATAAAAATCGGGTCAAAAATGAGGCAGTGAAACTGTGGAGCGCCGTAGCCCAAAATTCGATCTTTTTCGATTGAAAACTTGGCACGGGTACCTACCCCCTTGTGAATTTCGCGCATTTTTCGGGAATAAGTCAATTTTCTGGAAAACTGTTTTTGAATAGTCACAAGTTGCACATCAAATTAAAGGTGAGACTACCAGCTACTCAAAAAATCAAACAGAATAAAAATCGGGTCAAAAATGAGGCAGTGAAACTGTGGAGCGCCGTAGCCCAAAATTCGATCTTTTTCGATTGAAAACTTGGCACGGGTACCTACCCCCTTGTGAATTTCGCGCATTTTTCGGGAATAAATCAATTTTCTGGAAAACTGTTTTTGGATAGTCACAACTTGCACATCAAATCAAAGGTGAAACTACAAGCTACTCCAAAAATCAAACAGAATAAAAATCGGGTCAAAAATGAGGCAGTGAAACTGTGGAGCGCCGTAGCCCAAAATTCGATCTTTTTCGATTGAAAACTTGGCACGGGTACCTACCCCCTTGTGAATTTCGCGCATTTTTCGGGAATAAGTCAATTTTCTGGAAAACTGTTTTTGAATAGTCACAAGTTGCACATCAAATTAAAGGTGAGACTACCAGCTACTCAAAAAATCAAACAGAATAAAAATCGGGTCAAAAATGAGGCAGTGAAACTGTGGAGCGCCGTAGCCCAAAATTCGATCTTTTTCGATTGAAAACTTGGCACGGGTACCTACCCCCTTGTGAATTTCGCGCATTTTTCGGGAATAAATCAATTTTCTGGAAAACTGTTTTTGGATAGTCACAAGTTGCACATGAAATCAAAGGTGAAACTACAAGCTACTCCAAAAATCAAACAGAATAAAAATCGGGTCAAAAATGAGGCAGTGAAACTGTGGAGCGCCGTAGCCCAAAATTCGATCTTTTTCGATTGAAAACTTGGCACGGGTACCTACCCCCTTGTGAATTTCGCGCATTTTTCGGGAATAAATCAATTTTCTGGAAAACTGTTTTTGGATAGTCACAAGTTGCACATCAAATTAAAGGTGAGACTACCAGCTACTCCAAAAATCAAACAGAATAAAAATCGGGTCAAAAATGAGGCAGTGAAACTGTGGAGCGCCGTAGCCCAAAATTCGATCTTTTTCGATTGAAAACTTTACACGGGTACCTACCCCCATGTGAATTTCGCGCATTTTTCGGGAATAAATCAATTTTGTGGAAAACTGTTTTTGGATAGTCACAAGTTGCACATCAAATTAAAGGTGAGACTACCAGCTACTCAAAAAATCAAACAGAATAAAAATCGGGTCAAAAATGAGGCAGTGAAACTGTGGAGCGCCGTAGCCCAAAATTCGATCTTTTTCGATTGAAAACTTGGCACGGGTACCTACCCCCTTGTGAATTTCGCGCATTTTTCGGGAATAAATCAGTTTTCTGGAAAACTGTTTTTGGATAGTCACAAGTTGCACATCAAATCAAAGGTGAAACTACCAGCTACTCCAAAAATCAAACAGAATAAAAATCGGGTAAAAAATGAGGCAGTGAAACAGTGGAGCGCCGTAGCCCAAAATTCGATCTTTTCGATTGAAAACTTGGCACGGGTACCTACCCCCTTGTGAATTTCGCGCATTTTTCGGGAATAAATCAATTTTCTGGAAAACTGCTTTTGGATAGTCACAAGTTGCACATCAAATTAAAGGTGAGACTACCAGCTACTCAAAAAATCAAACAGAATAAAAATCGGGTCAAAAATGAGGCAGTGAAACTGTGGAGCGCCGTAGCCCAAAATTCGATCTTTTTCGATTGAAAACTTGGCACGTGTACCTACTCCCTTGTGAATTTCGCGCATTTTTCGGGAATAAATCAATTTTCTGGAAAACTGTTTTTGGATAGTCACAAGTTGCACCTCAAATCAAAGGTGAAACTACCAGCTACTCCAAAAATCAAACAGAATAAAAATCGGGTCAAAAATGAGGCAGTGAAACTGTTGAGCGCCGTAGCCCAAAATTCGATCTTTTTCGATTGAAAACTTGGCACGGGTACCTACCCCCTTGTGAATTTCGCGCATTTTTCGGGAATAAATCAATTTTCTGGAAAACTGTTTTTGGATAGTCACAAGTTGCACATCAAATCAAAGGTGAAACTACCAGCTACTCCAAAAATCAAACAGAATAAAAATCGGGTCAAAAATGAGGCAGTGAAACTGTGGAGCGCTGTAGCCCAAAATTCGATCTTTTTCGATTGAAAACTTGGCACGGGTACCTACCCCCTTGTGAATTTCGCGCATTTTTCGGGAATAAATCAATTTTCTGGAAAACTGTTTTTGGATAGTCACAAGTTGCACATCAAATCAAAGGTGAAACTACCAGCTACTCCAAAAATCAAACAGAATAAAAATCGGGTCAAAAATGAGGCAGTGAAACTGTGGAGCGCCGTAGCCCAAAATTCGATCTTTTTCGATTGAAAACTTGGCACGGGTACCTACCCCCTTGTGAATTTCGCGCATTTTTCGGGAATAAATCAATTTTGTGGAAAACTGTTTTTGGATAGTCACAAGTTGCACATCAAATTAAAGGTGAGACTACCAGCTACACAAAAAATCAAACGGAATAAAAATCGGGTCAAAAATGAGGCAGTGAAACTGTGGAGCGCCGTAGCCCAAAATTCGATCTTTTTCGATTGAAAACTTGGCACGGGTACCTACCCCCTTGTGAATTTCGCGCATTTTTCGGGAATAAATCAATTTTCTGGAAAACTGTTTTTGAATAGTCACAAGTTGCACATCAAATTAAAGGTGAGACTACCAGCTACACAAAAAATCAAACAGAATAAAAATCGGGTCAAAAATGAGGCAGTGAAGCTGTGGAGCGCCGTAGCCTAAAATTCGATCTTTTTCGATTGAAAACTTGGCACGGGTACCTACACCCTTGTGAATTTCGCGCATTTTTCGGGAATAAATCAATTTTCTGGAAAACTGTTTTTGGATAGTCACAAGTTGCACATCAAATTAAAGGTGAGACTACCAGCTACTCAAAAAAACAAACAGAATAAAAATGGGGTCAAAAATGAGGCAGTGAAACTGTGGAGCGCCGTAGCCCAAAATTCGATCTTTTTCGATTGAAAACTTGGCACGGGTACCTACCCCCTTGTGAATTTCGCGCATTTTTCGGGAATAAATCAATTTTTTGGAAAACTGTTTTTGAATAGTCACAAGTTGCACATCAAATTAAAGGTGAGACTACCAGCTACACAAAAAATCAAACAGAATAAAAATCGGGTCAAAAATGAGGCAGTGAAACTGTGGAGTGCCGTAGCCTAAAATTCGATCTTTTTCGATTGAAAACTTGGCACGGGTACCTACCCCCTTGTGAATTTCGCGCATTTTTCGGGAATAAATCAATTTTCTGGAAAACTGTTTTTGAATAGTCACAAGTTGCACATCAAATTAAAGGTGAGACTACCAGCTACACAAAAAATCAAACAGAATAAAAATCGGGTCAAAAATGAGGCAGTGAAACTGTGGAGCGCCGTAGCCTAAAATTCGATCTTTTTCGATTGAAAACTTGGCACGGGTACCTACCCCCTTGTGAATTTCGCGCATTTTTCGGGAATAAATCAATTTTCTGAAAAACTGTTTTTGGATAGTCACAAGTTGCACATCAAATTAAAGGTGAGACTACCAGCTACACAAAAAATCAAACAGAATAAAAATCGGGTCAAAAATGAGGCAGTGAAACTGTGGAGCGCCGTAGCCCAAAATTCGATCTTTTTCGATTAAAAACTTGGCACGGGTACCTACCCCCTTGTGAACTTCGCGCATTTTTCGGGAATAAATCAATTTTCTGGAAAACTGTTTTTGGATAGTCACAAGTTGCACATCAAATAAAAGGTGAGACTACCAGCTACACAAAAAATCAAACAGAATAAAAATCGGGTCAAAAATGAGGCAGTGAAACTGTGGAGCGCCGTAGCCTAAAATTCGATCTTTTTCGATTGAAAACTTGGCACGGGTACCTACCCCCTTGTGAATTTCGCGCATTTTTCGGGAATAAATCAATTTTGTGGAAAACTGTTTTTGGATAGTCACAAGTTGCACATCAAATTAAAGGTGAGACTACCAGCTACACAAAAAATCAAACAGAATAAAAATCGGGTCAAAAATGAGGCAGTGAAACTGTGGAGCGCCGTAGCCCAAAATTCGATCTTTTTCGATTGAAAACTTTGCACGGGTACCTACCACCTTGTGAATTTCGCGCATTTTTCGGGAATAAATCAATTTTCTGGAAAACTGTTTTTGAATAGTCACAAGTTGCACATCAAATTAAAGGTGAGACTACCAGCTACACAAAAAATCAAACAGAATAAAAATCGGGTCAAAAATGAGGCAGTGAAACTGTGGAGCGCCGTAGCCTAAAATTCGATCTTTTTCGATTGAAAACTTGGCACGGGTACCTACCCCCTTGTGAATTTCGCGCATTTTTCGGGAATAAATCAATTTTCTGGAAAACTGTTTTTGGATAGTCACAAGTTGCACATCAAATTAAAGGTGAGACTACCAGCTACTCAAAAAATCAAACAGAATAAAAATCGGGTCAAAAATGAGGCAGTGAAACTGTGGAGCGCCGTAGCCCAAAATTCGATCTTTTTCGATTGAAAACTTGGCACGGGTACCTACCCCCTTGTGAATTTCGCGCATTTTTCGGGAATAAATCAATTTTCTGGAAAACTGTTTTTGGATAGTCACAAGTTGCACATCAAATTAAAGGTGAGACTACCAGCTACTCAAAAAATCAAACAGAATAAAAATCGGGTCAAAAATGAGGCAGTGAAACTGTATAGCGCCGTAGCCCAAAATTCGATCTTTTTCGATTGAAAACTTGGCACGGGTACCTACCCCCTTGTGAATTTCGCGCATTTTACGGGAATAAATCAATTTTGTGGAAAACTGTTTTTGGATAGTCACAAGTTGCACATCAAATTAAAGGTGAGACTACCAGCTACACAAAAAATCAAACAGAATAAAAATCGGGTCAAAAATGAGGCAGTGAAACTGTGGAGCGCCGTAGCCCAAAATTCGATCTTTTTCGATTGAAAACTTGGCACGGGTACCTACCCCCTTGTGAATTTCGCGCATTTTTCGGGAATAAATCAATTTTCTGGAAAACTGTTTTTGGATAGTCACAAGTTGCACATCAAATTAAAGGTGAGACTACCAGCTACACAAAAAATCAAACAGAATAAAAATCGGGTCAAAAATGAGGCAGTGAAACTGTGGAGCGCCGTAGCCCAAAATTCGATCTTTTTCGATTGAAAACTTGGCACGGGTACCTACCCCCTTGTGAATTTCGCGCATTTTTCGGGAATAAATCAATTTTCTGGAAAACTGTTTTTGGATAGTCACAAGTTGCACATCAAATAAAAGGTGAGACTACCAGCTACACAAAAAATCAAACAGAATAAAAATCGGGTCAAAAATGAGACAGTGAAACTGTGGAGCGCCGTAGCCTAAAATTCGATCTTTTTCGATTGAAAACTTGGCACGGGTACCTACCCCCTTGTGAATTTCGCGCATTTTTCGGGAATAAATCAATTTTCTGGAAAACTGTTCTTGGATAGTCACAAGTTGCACATCAAATTAAAGGTGAGACTACCAGCTACTCAAAAAATCAAACAGAATAAAAATCGGGTCAAAAATGAGGCAGTGAAACTGTGGAGCGCCGTAGCCCAAAATTCGATCTTTTTCGATTGAAAACTTGGCACGGGTACCTACCCCCTTGTGAATTTCGCGCATTTTTCGGGAATAAATCAATTTTCTGGAAAACTGTTTTTGGATAGTCACAAGTTGCACATCAAATTAAAGGTGAGACTACCAGCTACTCAAAAAATCAAACAGAATAAAAATCGGGTCAAAAATGAGGCAGTGAAACTGTGGAGCGCCGTAGCCCAAAATTCGATCTTTTTCGATTGAAAACTTGGCACGGATACCTACCCCCTTGTGAATTTCGCGCATTTTTCGGGAATAAATCAATTTTCTGGAAAACTGTTTTTGGATAGTCACAAGTTGCACATCAAATAAAAGGTGAGACTACCAGCTACACAAAAAATCAAACAGAATAAAAATCGGGTCAAAAATGAGGCAGTGAAACTGTGGAGCGCCGTAGCCTAAAATTCGATCTTTTTCGATTGAAAACTTGGCAGGGGTACCTACCCCCTTGTGAATTTCGCGCATTTTTCGGGAATAAATCAATTTTGTGGAAAACTGTTTTTGGATAGTCACAAGTTGCACATCAAATTAAAGGTGAGACTACCAGCTACACAAAAAATCAAACAGAATAAAAATCGGGTCAAAAATGAGGCAGTGAAACTGTGGAGCGCCGTAGCCTAAAATTCGATCTTTTTCGATTGAAAACTTGGCACGGGTACCTACCCCCTTGTGAATTTCGCGCATTTTTCGGGAATAAATCAATTTTCTGGAAAACTGTTTTTGGATAGTCACAAGTTGCACATCAAATTAAAGGTGAGACTACCAGCTACTCAAAAAATCAAACAGAATAAAAATCGGGTCAAAAATGAGGCAGTGAAACTGTGGAGCGCCGTAGCCCAAAATTCGATCTTTTTCGATTGAAAACTTGGCACGGGTACCTACCCCCTTGTGAATTTCGCGCATTTTTCGGGAATAAATCAATTTTCTGGAAAACTGTTTTTGGTTAGTCACAAGTTGCACATCAAATTAAAGGTGAGACTACCAGCTACACAAAAAATCAAACAGAATAAAAATCGGGTCAAAAATGAGGCAGTGAAACTGTGGAGCGCCGTAGCCCAAAATTCGATCTTTTTCGATTGAAAACTTGGCACGGGTACCTACCCCCTTGTGAATTTCGCGCATTTTTCGGGAATAAATCAATTTTCTGGAAAACTGTTTTTGGTTAGTCACAAAGTGCACATCAAATTAAAGGTGAGACTACCAGCTACTCAAAAAATCAAACAGAATAAAAATCGGGTCAAAAATGAGGCAGTGAAACTGTGGAGCGCCGTAGCCCAAAATTCGATCTTTTTCGATTGAAAACTTGGCACGGGTACCTACCCCCTTGTGAATTTCGCGCATTTTTCGGGAATAAATCAATTTTCTGGAAAACTGTTTTTGGATAGTCACAAGTTGCACATCAAATAAAAGGTGAGACTACCAGCTACACAAAAAATCAAACAGAATAAAAATCGGGTCAAAAATGAGGCAGTGAAACTGTGGAGCGCCGTAGCCTAAAATTCGATCTTTTTCGATTGAAAACTTGGCAGGGGTACCTACCCCCTTGTGAATTTCGCGCATTTTTCGGGAATAAATCAATTTTCTGGAAAACTGTTTTTGGATAGTCACAAGTTGCACATCAAATAAAAGGTGAGACTACCAGCTACACAAAAAATCAAACAGAATAAAAATCGGGTCAAAAATGAGGCAGTGAAACTCTGGAGCGCCGTAGCCTAAAATTCGATCTTTTTCGATTGAAAACTTGGCACGGGTACCTACCCCCTTGTGAATTTCGCGCATTTTTCGGGAATAAATCAATTTTCTGGAAAACTGTTCTTGGATAGTCACAAGTTGCACATCAAATTAAAGGTGAGACTACCAGCTACTCAAAAAATCAAACAGAATAAAAATCGGGTCAAAAATGAGGCAGTGAAACTGTGGAGCGCCGTAGCCCAAAATTCGATCTTTTTCGATTGAAAACTTGGCACGGGTACCTACCCCCTTGTGAATTTCGCGCATTTTTCGGGAATAAATCAATTTTCTGGAAAACTGTTTTTGGATAGTCACAAGTTGCACATCAAATTAAAGGTGAGACTACCAGCTACACAAAAAATCAAACAGAATAAAAATCGGGTCAAAAATGAGGCAGTGAAACTGTGGAGCGCCGTAGCCCAAAATTCGATCTTTTTCGATTGAAAACTTGGCACGGGTACCTACCCCCTTGTGAATTTCGCGCATTTTTCGGGAATAAATCAATTTTCTGGAAAACTGTTTTTGGATAGTCACAAGTTGCACATCAAATTAAAGGTGAGACTACCAGCTACTCAAAAAATCAAACAGAATAAAAATCGGGTCAAAAATGAGGCAGTGAAACTGTGGAGCGCCGTAGCCCAAAATTCGATCTTTTTCGATTGAAAACTTGGCACGGGTACCTACCCCCTTGTGAATTTCGCGCATTTTTCAGGAATAAATCAATTTTCTGGAAAACTGTTTTTGGATAGTCACAAGTTGCACATCAAATTAAAGGTGAGACTACCAGCTACACAAAAAATCAAACAGAATAAAAATCGGGTCAAAAATGAGGCAGTGAAACTGTGGAGCGCCGTAGCCCAAAATTCGATCTTTTTCGATTGAAAACTTGGCACGGGTACCTACCCCCTTGTGAATTTCGCGCATTTTTCGGGAATAAATCAATTTTCTGGAAAACTGTTTTTGGATAGTCACAAGTTGCACATCAAATAAAAGGTGAGACCACCAGCTACACAAAAAATCAAACAGAATAAAAATCGGGTCAAAAATGAGGCAGTGAAACTGTGGAGCGCCGTAGCCCAAAATTCGATCTTTTTCGATTGAAAACTTGGCAGGGGTACCTACCCCCTTGTGAATTTCGCGCATTTTTCGGGAATAAATCAATTTTCTGGAAAACTGTTTTTGGATAGTCACAAGTTGCACATCAAATAAAAGGTGAGACTACCAGCTACACAAAAAATCAAACAGAATAAAAATCAGGTCAAAAATGAGGCAGTGAAACTCTGGAGCGCCGTAGCCTAAAATTCGATCTTTTTCGATTGAAAACTTGGCACGGGTACCTACCCCCTTGTGAATTTCGCGCATTTTTCGGGAATAAATCAATTTTGTGGAAAACTGTTTTTGGATAGTCACAAGTTGCACATCAAATTAAAGGTGAGACTACCAGCTACACAAAAAATCAAACAGAATAAAAATCGGGTCAAAAATGAGGCAGTGAAACTGTGGAGCGCCGTAGCCTAAAATTCGATCTTTTTCGATTGAAAACTTGGCACGGGTACCTACCCCCTTGTGAATTTCGCGCATTTTTCGGGAATAAATCAATTTTCTGGAAAACTGTTTTTGGATAGTAACAAGTTGCACATCAAATTAAAGGTGAGACTACCAGCTACTCAAAAAATCAAACAGAATAAAAATCGGGTCAAAAATGAGGCAGTGAAACTGTGGAGCGCCGTAGCCTAAAATTCGATCTTTTTCGATTGAAAACTTGGCACGGGTACCTACCCCCTTGTGAATTTCGCGCATTTTTCGGGAATAAATCAATTTTCTGGAAAACTGTTTTTGGAAAGTCACAAGTTGCACATCAAATTAAAGGTGAGACTACCAGCTACTCAAAAAATCAAACAGAATAAAAATCGGGTCAAAAATGAGGCAGTGAAACTGTGGAGCGCCGTAGCCTAAAATTCGATCTTTTTCGATTGAAAACTTGGCAGGGGTACCTACCCCCTTGTGAATTTCGCGCATTTTTCGGGAATAAATCAATTTTCTGGAAAACTGTTTTTGGATAGTCACAAGTTGCACATCAAATTAAAGGTGAGACTACCAGCTACTCAAAAAATCAAACAGAATAAAAATCGGGTCAAAAATGAGGCAGTGAAACTGTGGAGCGCCGTAGCCCAAAATTCGATCTTTTTCGATTGAAAACTTGGCACGGGTACCTACCCCCTTGTGAATTTCGCGCATTTTTCGGAAATAAATCAATTTTGTGGAAAACTGTTTTTGGATAGTCACAAGTTGCACATCAAATTAAAGGTGAGACTACCAGCTACACAAAAAAACAAACAGAATAAAAATCGGGTCAAAAATGAGGCAGTGAAACTGTGGAGCGCCGTAGCCCAAAATTCGATCTTTTTCGATTGAAAACTTGGCACGGGTACCTACCCCCTTGTGAATTTCGCGCATTTTTCGGGAATAAATCAATTTTCTGGAAAACTGTTTTTGGATAGTCACAAGTTGCTCATCAAATTAAAGGTGAGACTACCAGCTACTCAAAAAATCAAACAGAATAAAAATCGGGTCAAAAATGAGGCAGTGAAACTGTGGAGCGCCGTAGCCCAAAATTCGATCTTTTTCGATTGAAAACTTGGCACGGGTACCTACCCCCTTGTGAATTTCGCGCATTTTTCGGGAATAAATCAATTTTCTGGAAAACTGTTTTTGGATAGTCACAAGTTGCACATCAAATTAAAGGTGAGACTACCAGCTACACAAAAAATCAAACAGAATAAAAATCGGGTCAAAAATGAGGCAGTGAAACTGTGGAGCGCCGTAGCCCAAAATTCGATCTTTTTCGATTGAAAACTTGGCACGGGTACCTACCCCCTTGTGAATTTCGCGCATTTTTCGGGAATAAATCAATTTTCTGGAAAACTGTTTTTGGATAGTCACAAGTTGCACATCAAATTAAAGGTGAGACTACCAGCTACTCAAAAAATCAAACAGAATAAAAATCGGGTCAAAAATGAGGCAGTGAAACTGTGGAGCGCCGTAGCCCAAAATTCGATCTTTTTCGATTGAAAACTTGGCACGGGTACCTACCCCCTTGTGAATTTCGCGCATTTTTCGGGAATAAATCAATTTTCTGGAAAACTGTTTTTGGATAGTCACAAGTTGCACATCAAATTAAAGGTGAGACTACCAGCTACTCAAAAAATCAAACAGAATAAAAATCGGGTCAAAAATGAGGCAGTGAAACTGTGGAGCGCCGTAGCCCAAAATTCGATCTTTTTCGATTGAAAACTTGGCACGGGTACCTACCCCCTTGTGAATTTCGCGCATTTTTCGGGAATAAATCAATTTTCTGGAAAACTGTTTTTGGTTAGTCACAAAGTGCACATAAATTAAAGGTGAGACTACCAGCCACACAAAAAAACAAACAGAATAAAAATCGGGTCAAAAATGAGGCAGTGAAACTGTGGAGCGCCGTAGCCCAAAATTCGATCTTTTTCGATTGAAAACTTGGCACGGGTACCTACCCCCTTGTGAATTTCGCGCATTTTTCGGGAATTAATCAATTTTCTGGAAAACTGTTTTTGGATAGTCACAAGTTGCACATCAAATTAAAGGTGAGACTACCAGCTACACAAAAAATCAAACAGAATAAAAATCGGGTCAAAAATGAGGCAGTGAAACTGTGGAGCGCCGTAGCCCAAAATTCGATCTTTTTCGATTGAAAACTTGGCACGGGTACCTACCCCCTTGTGAATTTCGCGCATTTTTCGGGAATAAATCAATTTTCTGGAAAACTGTTTTTGGTTAGTCACAAAGTGCACATCAAATTAAAGGTGAGACTACCAGCTACACAAAAAAACAAACAAAATAAAAATCGGGTCAAAAATGAGGCAGTGAAACTGTGGAGCGCCGTAGCCCAAAATTCGATCTTTTTCGATTGAAAACTTGGCACGGGTACCTACCCCCTTGTGAATTTCGCGCATTTTTCGGGAATTAATCAATTTTCTGGAAAACTGTTTTTGGATAGTCACAAGTTGCACATCAAATTAAAGGTGAGACTACCAGCTACACAAAAAATCAAACAGAATAAAAATCGGGTCAAAAATGAGGCAGTGAAACTGTGGAGCGCCGTAGCCCAAAATTCGATCTTTTTCGATTGAAAACTTGGCACGGGTACCTACCCCCTTGTGAATTTCGCGCATTTTTCGGGAATAAATCAATTTTCTGGAAAACTGTTTTTGGATAGTCACAAGTTGCACATCAAATTAAAGGTGAGACTACCAGCTACTCAAAAAATCAAACAGAATAAAAATCGGGTCAAAAATGAGGCAGTGAAACTGTGGAGCGCCGTAGCCCAAAATTCGATCTTTTTCGATTGAAAACTTGGCACGGGTACCTACCCCCTTGTGAATTTCGCGCATTTTTCGGGAATAAATCAATTTTCTGGAAAACTGTTTTTGGATAGTCACAAGTTGCACATCAAATTAAAGGTGAGACTACCAGCTACTCAAAAAATCAAACAGAATAAAAATCGGGTCTAAAATGAGGCAGTGAAACTGTGGAGCGCCGTAGCCCAAAATTCGATCTTTTTCGATTGAAAACTTGGCACGGGTACCTACCCCCTTGTGAATTTCGCGCATTTTTCGGGAATAAATCAATTTTCTGGAAAACTGTTTTTGGTTAGTCACAAAGTGCACATCAAATTAAAGGTGAGACTACCAGCCACACAAAAAAACAAACAGAATAAAAATCGGGTCAAAAATGAGGCAGTGAAACTGTAGAGCGCCGTAGCCTAAAATTCGATCTTTTTCGATTGAAAACTTGGCACGGGTACCTACCCCCTTGTGAATTTCGCGCATTTTTCGGGAATTAAGCAATTTTCTGGAAAACTGTTTTTGGATAGTCACAAGTTGCACATCAAATTAAAGGTGAGACTACCAGCTACTCAAAAAATCAAACAGAATAAAAATCGGGTCAAAAATGAGGCAGTGAAACTGTGGAGCGCCGTAGCCCAAAATTCGATCTTTTTCGATTGAAAACTTGGCACGGGTACCTACCCCCTTGTGAATTTCGCGCATTTTTCGGGAATAAATCAATTTTCTGGAAAACTGTTTTTGGATAGTCACAAGTTGCACATCAAATTAAAGGTGAGACTACCAGCTACTCAAAAAATCAAACAGAATAAAAATCGGGTCAAAAATGAGGCAGTGAAACTGTATAGCGCCGTAGCCCAAAATTCGATCTTTTTCGATTGAAAACTTGGCACGGGTACCTACCCCCTTGTGAATTTCGCGCATTTTTCGGGAATAAATCAATTTTCTGGAAAACTGTTTTTGGTTAGTCACAAAGTGCACATCAAATTAAAGGTGAGACTACCAGCCACACAAAAAAACAAACAGAATAAAAATCGGGTCAAAAATGAGGCAGTGAAACTGTGGAGCGCCGTAGCCTAAAATTCGATCTTTTTCGATTGAAAACTTGGCACGGGTACCTACCCCCTTGTGAATTTCGCGCATTTTTCGGGAATAAATCAATTTTCTGGAAAACTGTTTTTGGATAGTCACAAGTTGCACATCAAATTAAAGGTGAGACTACCAGCTACACAAAAAATCAAACAGAATAAAAATCGGGTCAAAAATGAGGCAGTGAAACTGTGGAGCGCCGTAGCCCAAAATTCGATCTTTTTCGATTGAAAACTTGGCACGGGTACCTACCCCCTTGTGAATTTCGCGCATTTTTCGGGAATAAATCAATTTTCTGGAAAACTGTTTTTGGTTAGTCACAAAGTGCACATCAAATTAAAGGTGAGACTACCAGCTACACAAAAAAACAAACAAAATAAAAATCGGGTCAAAAATGAGGCAGTGAAACTGTGGAGCGCCGTAGCCCAAAATTCGATCTTTTTCGATTGAAAACTTGGCACGGGTACCTACCCCCTTGTGAATTTCGCGCATTTTTCGGGAATTAATCAATTTTCTGGAAAACTGTTTTTGGATAGTCACAAGTTGCACATCAAATTAAAGGTGAGACTACCAGCTACACAAAAAATCAAACAGAATAAAAATCGGGTCAAAAATGAGGCAGTGAAACTGTGGAGCGCCGTAGCCCAAAATTCGATCTTTTTCGATTGAAAACTTGGCACGGGTACCTACCCCCTTGTGAATTTCGCGCATTTTTCGGGAATAAATCAATTTTCTGGAAAACTGTTTTTGGATAGTCACAAGTTGCACATCAAATTAAAGGTGAGACTACCAGCTACTCAAAAAATCAAACAGAATAAAAATCGGGTCAAAAATGAGGCAGTGAAACTGTGGAGCGCCGTAGCCCAAAATTCGATCTTTTTCGATTGAAAACTTGGCACGGGTACCTACCCCCTTGTGAATTTCGCGCATTTTTCGGGAATAAATCAATTTTCTGGAAAACTGTTTTTGGATAGTCACAAGTTGCACATCAAATTAAAGGTGAGACTACCAGCTACTCAAAAAATCAAACAGAATAAAAATCGGGTCTAAAATGAGGCAGTGAAACTGTGGAGCGCCGTAGCCCAAAATTCGATCTTTTTCGATTGAAAACTTGGCACGGGTACCTACCCCCTTGTGAATTTCGCGCATTTTTCGGGAATAAATCAATTTTCTGGAAAACTGTTTTTGGTTAGTCACAAAGTGCACATCAAATTAAAGGTGAGACTACCAGCCACACAAAAAAACAAACAGAATAAAAATCGGGTCAAAAATGAGGCAGTGAAACTGTAGAGCGCCGTAGCCTAAAATTCGATCTTTTTCGATTGAAAACTTGGCACGGGTACCTACCCCCTTGTGAATTTCGCGCATTTTTCGGGAATTAAGCAATTTTCTGGAAAACTGTTTTTGGATAGTCACAAGTTGCACATCAAATTAAAGGTGAGACTACCAGCTACTCAAAAAATCAAACAGAATAAAAATCGGGTCAAAAATGAGGCAGTGAAACTGTGGAGCGCCGTAGCCCAAAATTCGATCTTTTTCGATTGAAAACTTGGCACGGGTACCTACCCCCTTGTGAATTTCGCGCATTTTTCGGGAATAAATCAATTTTCTGGAAAACTGTTTTTGGATAGTCACAAGTTGCACATCAAATTAAACGTGAGACTACCAGCTACTCAAAAAATCAAACAGAATAAAAATCGGGTCAAAAATGAGGCAGTGAAACTGTATAGCGCCGTAGCCCAAAATTCGATCTTTTTCGATTGAAAACTTGGCACGGGTACCTACCCCCTTGTGAATTTCGCGCATTTTTCGGGAATAAATCAATTTTGTGGAAAACTGTTTTTGGATAGCCACAAGTTGCACATCAAATTAAAGGTGAGACTACCAGCTACACAAAAAATCAAACAGAATAAAAATCGGGTCAAAAATGAGGCAGTGAAACTGTGGAGCGCCGTAGCCCAAAATTCGATCTTTTTCGATTGAAAACTTGGCACGGGTACCTACCCCCTTGTGAATTTCGCGCATTTTTCGGGAATAAATCAATTTTCTGGAAAACTGTTTTTGGTTAGTCACAAAGTGCACATCAAATTAAAGGTGAGACTACCAGCTACACAAAAAAACAAACAGAATAAAAATCGGGTCAAAAATGAGGCAGTGAAACTGTGGAGCGCCGTAGCCTAAAATTCGATCTTTTTCGATTGAAAACTTGGCACGGGTACCTACCCCCTTGTGAATTTCGCGCATTTTTCGGGAATAAATCAATTTTCTGGAAAACTGTTTTTGGATAGTCACAAGTTGCACATCAAATTAAAGGTGAGACTACCAGCTACACAAAAAATCAAACAGAATAAAAATCGGGTCAAAAATGAGGCAGTGAAACTGTGGAGCGCCGTAGCCCAAAATTCGATCTTTTTCGATTGAAAACTTGGCACGGGTACCTACCCCCTTGTGAATTTCGCGCATTTTTCGGGAATAAATCAATTTTCTGGAAAACTGTTTTTGGTTAGTCACAAAGTGCACATCAAATTAAAGGTGAGACTACCAGCTACACAAAAAAACAAACAGAATAAAAATCGGGTCAAAAATGAGGCAGTGAAACTGTGGAGCGCCGTAGCCTAAAATTCGATCTTTTTCGATTGAAAACTTTGCACGGGTACCTACCCCCTTGTGAATTTCGCGCATTTCTCGGGAATAAATCAATTTTCTGGAAAACTGTTTTTGGTTAGTCACAAAGTGCACATCAAATTAAAGGTGAGACTACCAGCTACGCAAAAAATCAAACAGAATAAAAATCGGGTCAAAAATGAGGCAGTGAAACTGTGGAGCGCCGTAGCCCAAAATTCGATCTTTTTCGATTGAAAACTTGGCACGGGTACCTACCCCCTTGTGAATTTCGCGCATTTTTCGGGAATAAATCAATTTTCTGGAAAACTGTTTTTGGTTAGTCACAAAGTGCACATCAAATTAAAGGTGAGACTACCAGCTACTCAAAAAATCAAACAGAATAAAAATCGGGTCAAAAATGAGGCAGTGAAACTGTATAGCGCCGTAGCCCAAAATTCGATCTTTTTCGATTGAAAACTTGGCACGGGTACCTACCCCCTTGTGAATTTCGCGCATTTTTCGGGAATAAATCAATTTTGTGGAAAACTGTTTTTGGATAGTCACAAGTTGCACATCAAATTAAAGGTGAGACTACCAGCTACACAAAAAATCAAACAGAATAAAAATCGGGTCAAAAATGAGGCAGTGAAACTGTGGATTGCCGTAGCCCAAAATTCGATCTTTTTCGATTGAAAACTTGGCACGGGTACCTATCGCCTTGTGAATTTCGCGCATTTTTCGGGAATAAATCAATTTTCTGGAAAACTGTTTTTGGTTAGTCACAAAGTGCACATCAAATTAAAGGTGAGACTACCAGCTACACAAAAAAACAAACTGAATAAAAATCGGGTCAAAAATGAGGCAGTGAAACTGTGGAGCGCCGTAGCCCAAAATTCGATCTTTTTCGATTGAAAACTTGGCACGGGTACCTACCCCCTTGTGAATTTCGCGCATTTTTCGGGAATAAATCAATTTTCTGGAAAACTGTTTTTGGATAGTCACAAGTTGCACATCAAATTCAAGGTGAGACTACCAGCTACACAAAAAAACAAACAGAATAAAAATCGGGTCAAAAATGAGGCAGTGAAACTGTGGAGCGCCGTAGCCCAAAATTCGATCTTTTTCGATTGAAAACTTGGCACGGGTACCTACCCCCTTGTGAATTTCGCGCATTTTTCGGGAATAAATCAATTTTCTGGAAAACTGTTTTTGGATAGTCACAAGTTGCACATCAAATTAAAGGTGAGACTACCAGCTACTCAAAAAATCAAACAGAATAAAAATCGGGTCAAAAATGAGGCAGTGAAACTGTGGAGCGCCGTAGCCCAAAATTCGATCTTTTTCGATTGAAAACTTGGCACGGGTACCTACCCCCTTGTGAATTTCGCGCATTTTTCGGGAATAAATCAATTTTCTGGAAAACTGTTTTTGGATAGTCACAAGTTGCACATCAAATTAAAGGTGAGACTACCAGCTACACAAAAAATCAAACAGAATAAAAATCGGGTCAAAAATGAGGCAGTGAAACTGTGGAGCGCCGTAGCCCAAAATTCGATCTTTTTCGATTGAAAACTTGGCACGGGTACCTACCCCCTTGTGAATTTCGCGCATTTTTCGGGAATAAATCAATTTTCTGGAAAACTGTTTTTGGTTAGTCACAAAGTGCACATCAAATTAAAGGTGAGACTACCAGCTACACAAAAAAACAAACAGAATAAAAATCGGGTCAAAAATGAGGCAGTGAAACTGTGGAGCGCCGTAGCCCAAAACTCGATCTGTTTCGATTGAAAACTTGGCACGGGTACCTACCCTCTTGTGAATTTCGCGCATTTTTCGGGAATAAATCAATTTTCTGGAAAACTCTTTTTGGATAGTCACAAGTTGCACATCAAATTAAAGGTGAGACTACCAGCTACTCAAAAAATCAAACAGAATAAAAATCGGGTCAAAAATGAGGCAGTGAAACTGTGGAGCGCCGTAGCCCAAAATTCGATCTTTTTCGATTGAAAACTTGGCACGGGTACCTACCCCCTTGTGAATTTCGCGCATTTTTCGGGAATAAATCAATTTTCTGGAAAACTGTTTTTGGATAGTCACAAGTTGCACATCAAATTAAAGGTGAGACTACCAGCTACTCAAAAAATCAAACAGAATAAAAATCGGGTCAAAAATGAGGCAGTGAAACTGTGGAGCGCCGTAGCCCAAAATTCGATCTTTTTCGATTGAAAACTTGGCACGGGTACCTACCCCCTTGTGAATTTCGCGCATTTTTCGGGAATAAATCAATTTTCTGGAAAACTGTTTTTGGATAGTCACAAGTTGCACATCAAATTAAAGGTGAGACTACCAGCTACTCAAAAAATCAAACAGAATAAAAATCGGGTCAAAAATGAGGCAGTGAAACTGTGGAGCGCCGTAGCCCAAAATTCGATCTTTTTCGATTGAAAACTTGGCACGGGTACCTACCCACTTGTGAATTTCGCGCATTTTTCGGGAATAAATCAATTTTCTGGAAAACTGTTTTTGGATAGTCACAAGTTGCACATCATATTAAAGGTGAGACTACCAGCTACACAAAAAATCAAACAGAATAAAAATCGGGTCAAAAATGAGGCAGTGAAACTGTGGAGCGCCGTAGCCCAAAATTCGATCTTTTTCGATTGAAAACTTGGCACGGGTACCTACCCCCTTGTGAATTTCGCGCATTTTTCGGGAATAAATCAATTTTCTGGAAAACTGTTTTTGGATAGTCACAAGTTGCACATCAAATTAAAGGTGAGACTACCAGCTACTCAAAAAATCAAACAGAATAAAAATCGGGTCAAAAATGAGGCAGTGAAACTGTAGAGCGCCGTAGCCCAAAATTCGATCTTTTTCGATTGAAAACTTGGCACGGGTACCTACCCCCTTGTGAATTTCGCGCATTTTTCGGGAATAAATCAATTTTCTGGAAAACTGTTTTTGGTTAGTCACAAAGAGCACATCAAATTAAAGGTGAGACTACCAGCTACACAAAAAATCAAACAGAATAAAAATCGGGTCAAAAATGAGGCAGTGAAACTGTGGAGCGCCGTAGCCTAAAATTCGATCTTTTTCGATTGAAGACTTGGCACGGGTACCTACCCCCTTGTGAATTTCGCGCATTTTTCGGGAATAAATCAATTTTCTGGAAAACTGTTTTTGGATAGTCACAAGTTGCGCTTCAAATTAAAGGTGAGACTACCAGCTACTCAAAAAATCAAACAGAATAAAAATCGGGTCAAAAATGAGGCAGTGAAACTGTGGAGCGCCGTAGCCCAAAATTCGATCTTTTTCGATTGAAAACTTGGCACGGGTACCTACCCCCTTGTGAATTTCGCGCATTTTTCGGGAATAAATCAATTTTCTGGAAAACTGTTTTTGGTTAGTCACAAAGTGCACATCAAATTAAAGGTGAGACTACCAGCTACTCAAAAAATCAAACAGAATAAAAATCGGGTCAAAAATGAGGCAGTGAAACTGTATAGCGCCGTAGCCCAAAATTCGATCTTTTTCGATTGAAAACTTGGCACGGGTACCTACCCCCTTGTGAATTTCGCGCATTTTTCGGGAATAAATCAATTTTGTGGAAAACTGTTTTTGGATAGTCACAAGTTGCACATCAAATTAAAGGTGAGACTACCAGCTACACAAAAAATCAAACAGAATAAAAATCGGGTCAAAAATGAGGCAGTGAAACTGTGGAGCGCCGTAGCCCAAAATTCGATCTTTTTCGATTGAAAACTTGGCACGGGTACCTACCCCCTTGTGAATTTCGCGCATTTTTCGGGAATAAATCAATTTTCTGGAAAACTGTTTTTGAATAGTCACAAAGTGCACATCAAATTAAAGGTGAGACTACCAGCTACACAAAAAAACAAACAGAATAAAAATCGGGTCAAAAATGAGGCAGTGAAACTGTGGAGCGCCGTAGCCTAAAATTCGATCTTTTTCGATTGAAAACTTGGCACGGGTACCTACCCCCTTGTGAATTTCGCGCATTTTTCGGGAATAAATCAATTTTGTGGAAAACTGTTTTTGGATAGTCACAAGTTGCACATCAAATTAAAGGTGAGACTACCAGCTACACAAAAAATCAAACAGAATAAAAATCGGGTCAAAAATGAGGCAGTGAAACTGTGGAGCGCCGTAGCCCAAAATTCGATCTTTTTCGATTGAAAACTTGGCACGGGTACCTACCCCCTTGTGAATTTCGCGCATTTTTCGGGAATAAATCAATTTTGTGGAAAACTGTTTTTGGATAGTCACAAGTTGCACATCAAATTAAAGGTGAGACTACCAGCTACACAAAAAATCAAACAGAATAAAAATCGGGTCAAAAATGAGGCAGTGAAACTGTGGAGCGCCGTAGCCCAAAATTCGATCTTTTTCGATTGAAAACTTGGCACGGGTACCTACCCCCTTGTGAATTTCGCGCATTTTTCGGGAATAAATCAATTTTCTGGAAAACTGTTTTTGGATAGTCACAAGTTGCACATCAAATTAAAGGTGAGACTACCAGCTACTCAAAAAATCAAACAGAATAAAAATCGGGTCAAAAATGAGGCAGTGAAACTGTGGAGCGCCGTAGCCCAAAATTCGATCTTTTTCGATTGAAAACTTGGCACGGGTACCTACCCCCTTGTGAATTTCGCGCATTTTTCGGGAATAAATCAATTTTGTGGAAAACTGTTTTTGGAAAGTCACAAGTTGCACATCAAATTAAAGGTGAGACTACCAGCTACTCAAAAAATCAAACAGAATAAAAATCGGGTCAAAAATGAGGCAGTGAAACTGTGGAGCGCCGTAGCCCAAAATTCGATCTTTTTCGATTGAAAACTTGGCACGGGTACCTACCCCCTTGTGAATTTCGCGCATTTTTCGGGAATAAATCAATTTTCTGGAAAACTGTTTTTGGATAGTCACAAGTTGCACATCAAATAAAAGGTGAGACTACCAGCTACACAAAAAATCAAACAGAATAAAAATCGGGTCAAAAATGAGGTAGTGAAACTGTGGAGCGCCGTAGCCTAAAATTCGATCTTTTTCGATTGAAAACTTGGCACGGGTACCTACCCCCTTGTGAATTTCGCGCATTTTTCGGGAATAAATCAATTTTGTGGAAAACTGTTTTTGGATAGTCACAAGTTGCACATCAAATTAAAGGTGAGACTACCAGCTACACAAAAAATCAAACAGAATAAAAATCGGGTCAAAAATGAGGCAGTGAAACTGTGGAGCGCCGTAGCCCAAAATTCGATCTTTTTCGATTGAAAACTTGGCACGGGTACCTACCCCCTTGTGAATTTCGCGCATTTTTCGGGAATAAATCAATTTTCTGGAAAACTGTTTTTGAATAGTCAAAAGTTGCACATCAAATTAAAGGTGAGACTACCAGCTACACAAAAAATCAAACAGAATAAAAATCGGGTCAAAAATGAGGCAGTGAAACTGTGGAGCGCCGTAGCCTAAAATTCGATCTTTTTCGATTGAAAACTTGGCACGGGTACCTACCCCCTTGTGAATTTCGCGCATTTTTCGGGAATAAATCAATTTTCTGGAAAACTGTTTTTGGATAGTCACAAGTTGCACATCAAATTAAAGGTGAGACTACCAGCTACTCAAAAAATCAAACAGAATAAAAATCGGGTCAAAAATGAGGCAGTGAAACTGTGGAGCGCCGTAGCCCAAAATTCGATCTTTTTCGATTGAAAACTTGGCACGGGTACCTACCCCCTTGTGAATTTCGCGCATTTTTCGGGAATAAATCAATTTTCTGGAAAACTGTTTTTGGATAGTCACAAGTTGCACATCAAATTAAAGGTGAGACTACCAGCTACTCAAAAAATCAAACAGAATAAAAATCGGGTCAAAAATGAGGCAGTGAAACTGTGGAGCGCCGTAGCCCAAAATTCGATCTTTTTCGATTGAAAACTTGGCACGGGTACCTACCCCCTTGTGAATTTCGCGCATTTTTCGGAAATAAATCAATTTTGTGGAAAACTGTTTTTGGATAGTCACAAGTTGCACATCAAATTAAAGGTGAGACTACCAGCTACACAAAAAATCAAACAGAATAAAAATCGGGTCAAAAATGAGGCAGTGAAACTGTGGAGCGCCGTAGCCCAAAATTCGATCTTTTTCGATTGAAAACTTGGCACGGGTACCTACCCCCTTGTGAATTTCGGGCATTTTTCGGGAATAAATCAATTTTCTGGAAAACTGTTTTTGGTTAGTCACAAAGTGCACATCAAATTAAAGGTGAGACTACCAGCTACACAAAAAATCAAACAGAATAAAAATCGGGTCAAAAATGAGGCAGTGAAACTGTGGAGCGCCGTAGCCTAAAATTCGATCTTTTTCGATTGAAAACTTGGCACGGGTACCTACCCCCTAGTGAATTTCGCGCATTTTTCGGGAATAAATCAATTTTCTGGAAAACTGTTTTTGGATAGTCACAAGTTGCACATCAAATTAAAGGTGAGACTACCAGCTACTCAAAAAATCAAACAGAATAAAAATCGGGTCAAAAATGAGGCAGTGAAACTGTGGAGCGCCGTAGCCCAAAATTCGATCTTTTTCGATTGAAAACTTGGCACGGGTACCTACCCCCTTGTGAATTTCGCGCATTTTTCGGGAATAAATCAATTTTGTGGAAAACTGTTTTTGGATAGTCACAAGTTGCACATCAAATTAAAGGTGAGACTACCAGCTACTCAAAAAATCAAACAGAATAAAAATCGGGTCAAAAATGAGGCAGTGAAACTGTGGAGCGCCGTAGCCCAAAATTCGATCTTTTTCGATTGAAAACTTGGCACGGGTACCTACCCCCTTGTGAATTTCGCGCATTTTTCGGGAATAAATCAATTTTGTGGAAAACTGTTTTTGGATAGTCACAAAGTGCACATCAAATAAAAGGTGAGACTACCAGCTACACAAAATATCAAACAGAATAAAAATCGGGTCAAAAATGAGGTAGTGAAACTGTGGAGCGCCGTAGCCTAAAATTCGATCTTTTTCGATTGAAAACTTGGCACGGGTACCTACCCCCTTGTGAATTTCGCGCATTTTTCGGGAATAAATCAATTTTGTGGAAAACTGTTTTTGGATAGTCACAAGTTGCACATCAAATTAAAGGTGAGACTACCAGCTACACAAAAAATCAAACAGAATAAAAATCGGGTCAAAAATGAGGCAGTGAAACTGTGGAGCGCCGTAGCCCAAAATTCGATCTTTTTCGATTGAAAACTTGGCACGGGTACCTACCCCCTTGTGAATTTCGCGCATTTTTCGGGAATAAATCAATTTTCTGGAAAACTGTTTTTGAATAGTAAAAAGTTGCACATCAAATTAAAGGTGAGACTACCAGCTACACAAAAAATCAAACAGAATAAAAATCGGGTCAAAAATGAGGCAGTGAAACTGTGGAGCGCCGTAGCCTAAAATTCGATCTTTTTCGATTGAAAACTTGGCACGGGTACCTACCCCCTTGTGAATTTCGCGCATTTTTCGGGAATAAATCAATTTTGTGGAAAACTGTTTTTGGATAGTCACTAGTTGCACATCAAATTAAAGGTGAGACTACCAGCTACTCAAAAAATCAAATAGAATAAAAATCGGGTCAAAAATGAGGCAGTGAAACTGTGGAGCGCCGTAGCCCAAAATTCGATCTTTTTCGATTGAAAACTTGGCACGGGTACCTACCCCCTTGTGAATTTCGCGCATTTTTCGGGAATAAATCAATTTTCTGGAAAACTGTTTTTGGATAGTCACAAGTTGCACATCAAATTAAAGGTGAGACTACCAGCTACTCAAAAAATCAAACAGAATAAAAATCGGGTCAAAAATGAGGCAGTGAAACTGTGGAGCGCCGTAGCCCAAAATTCGATCTTTTTCGATTGAAAACTTGGCACGGGTACCTACCCCCTTGTGAATTTCGCGCATTTTTCGGGAATAAATCAATTTTCTGGAAAACTGTTTTTGGATAGTCACAAGTTGCACATCAAATTAAAGGTGAGACTACCAGCTACTCAAAAAATCAAACAGAATAAAAATCGGGTCAAAAATGAGGCAGTGAAACTGTGGAGCGCCGTAGCCCAAAATTCGATCTTTTTCGATTGAAAACTTGGCACGGGTACCTACCCTCTTGTGAATTTCGCGCATTTTTCGGAAATAAATCAATTTTGTGGAAAACTGTTTTTGGATAGTCACAAGTTGCACATCAAATTAAAGGTGAGACTACCAGCTACACAAAAAATCAAACAGAATAAAAATCGGGTCAAAAATGAGGCAGTGAAACTGTGGAGCGCCGTAGCCCAAAATTCGATCTTTTTCGATTGAAAACTTGGCACGGGTACCTACCCCCTTGTGAATTTCGGGCATTTTTCGGGAATAAATCAATTTTCTGGAAAACTGTTTTTGGTTAGTCACAAAGTGCACATCAAATTAAAGGTGAGACTACCAGCTACACAAAAAATCAAACAGAATAAAAATCGGGTCAAAAATGAGGCAGTGAAACTGTGGAGCGCCGTAGCCTAAAATTCGATCTTTTTCGATTGAAAACTTGGCACGGGTACCTACCCCCTAGTGAATTTCGCGCATTTTTCGGGAATAAATCAATTTTCTGGAAAACTGTTTTTGGATAGTCACAAGTTGCACATCAAATTAAAGGTGAGACTACCAGCTACTCAAAAAATCAAACAGAATAAAAATCGGGTCAAAAATGAGGCAGTGAAACTGTGGAGCGCCGTAGCCCAAAATTCGATCTTTTTCGATTGAAAACTTGGCACGGGTACCTACCCCCTTGTGAATTTCGCGCATTTTTCGGGAATAAATCAATTTTGTGGAAAACTGTTTTTGGATAGTCACAAGTTGCACATCAAATTAAAGGTGAGACTACCAGCTACTCAAAAAATCAAACAGAATAAAAATCGGGTCAAAAATGAGGCAGTGAAACTGTGGAGCGCCGTAGCCCAAAATTCGATCTTTTTCGATTGAAAACTTGGCACGGGTACCTACCCCCTTGTGAATTTCGCGCATTTTTCGGGAATAAATCAATTTTGTGGAAAACTGTTTTTGGATAGTCACAAAGTGCACATCAAATAAAAGGTGAGACTACCAGCTACACAAAAAATCAAACAGAATAAAAATCGGGTCAAAAATGAGGTAGTGAAACTGTGGAGCGCCGTAGCCTAAAATTCGATCTTTTTCGATTGAAAACTTGGCACGGGTACCTACCCCCTTGTGAATTTCGCGCATTTTTCGGGAATAAATCAATTTTGTGGAAAACTGTTTTTGGATAGTCACAAGTTGCACATCAAATTAAAGGTGAGACTACCAGCTACACAAAAAATCAAACAGAATAAAAATCGGGTCAAAAATGAGGCAGTGAAACTGTGGAGCGCCGTAGCCCAAAATTCGATCTTTTTCGATTGAAAACTTGGCACGGGTACCTACCCCCTTGTGAATTTCGCGCATTTTTCGGGAATAAATCAATTTTCTGGAAAACTGTTTTTGAATAGTCAAAAGTTGCACATCAAATTAAAGGTGAGACTACCAGCTACACAAAAAATCAAACAGAATAAAAATCGGGTCAAAAATGAGGCAGTGAAACTGTGGAGCGCCGTAGCCTAAAATTCGATCTTTTTCGATTGAAAACTTGGCACGGGTACCTACCCCCTTGTGAATTTCGCGCATTTTTCGGGAATAAATCAATTTTCTGGAAAACTGTTTTTGGATAGTCACAAGTTGCACATCAAATTAAAGGTGAGACTACCAGCTACTCAAAAAATCAAACAGAATAAAAATCGGGTCAAAAATGAGGCAGTGAAACTGTGGAGCGCCGTAGCCCAAAATTCGATCTTTTTCGATTGAAAACTTGGCACGGGTACCTACCCCCTTGTGAATTTCGCGCATTTTTCGGAAATAAATCAATTTTGTGGAAAACTGTTTTTGGATAGTCACAAGTTGCACATCAAATTAAAGGTGAGACTACCAGCTACACAAAAAATCAAACAGAATAAAAATCGGGTCAAAAATGAGGCAGTGAAACTGTGGAGCGCCGTAGCCCAAAATTCGATCTTTTTCGATTGAAAACTTGGCACGGGTACCTACCCCCTTGTGAATTTCGGGCATTTTTCGGGAATAAATCAATTTTCTGGAAAACTGTTTTTGGTTAGTCACAAAGTGCACATCAAATTAAAGGTGAGACTACCAGCTACACAAAAAATCAAACAGAATAAAAATCGGGTCAAAAATGAGGCAGTGAAACTGTGGAGCGCCGTAGCCTAAAATTCGATCTTTTTCGATTGAAAACTTGGCACGGGTACCTACCCCCTTGTGAATTTCGCGCATTTTTCGGGAATAAATCAATTTTCTGGAAAACTGTTTTTGAATAGTCACAGTTGCACATCAAATTAAATGTGAGACTACCAGCTACACAAAAAATCAAACAGAATAAAAATCGGGTCAAAAATGAGGCAGTGAAACTGTGGAGCGCCGTAGCCCAAAATTCGATCTTTTTCGATTGAAAACTTGGCACGGGTACCTACCCCCTTGTGAATTTCGCGCATTTTTCGGGAATAAATCAATTTTCTGGAAAACTGTTTTTGGATAGTCACAAGTTGCACATCAAATTAAAGGTGAGACTACCAGCTACACAAAAAATCAAACAGAATAAAAATCGGGTCAAAAATGAGGCAGTGAAACTGTGAAGCGCCGTAGCCCAAAATTCGATCTTTTTCGATTGAAAACTTGGCACGGGTACCTACCCCCTTGTGAATTTCGCGCATTTTTCAGGAATAAATCAAATTTCTGGAAAACTGTTTTTGGATAGTCACAAGTTGCACATCAAATAAAAGGTGAGACTACCAGCTACACAAAAAATCAAACAGAATAAAAATCGGGTCAAAAATGAGGCAGTGAAACTGTGGAGCGCCGTAGCCTAAAATTCGATCTTTTTCGATTGAAAACTTGGCAGGGGTACCTACCCCCTTGTGAATTTCGCGCATTTTTCGGGAATAAATCAATTTTCTGGAAAACTGTTTTTGGATAGTCACAAGTTGCACATCAAATCAAAGGTGAAACTACCAGCTACTCCAAAAATCAACCAGAATAAAAATCGGGTCAAAAATGAGGCAGTGAAACTGTGGAGCGCCGTAGCCCAAAATTCGATCTTTTTCGATTGAAAACTTGGCACGGGTACCTACCCCCTTGTGAATTTCGCGCATTTTTCGGGAATAAATCAATTTTCTGGAAAACTGTTTTTGGATAGTCACAAGCTGCACATCAAATTAAAGGTGAGACTACCAGCTACTCAAAAAATCAAACAGAATAAAAATCGGGTCAAAAATGAGGCAGTGAAACTGTGGAGCGCCGTAGCCCAAAATTCGATCTTTTTCGATTGAAAACTTGGCACGGGTACCTACCCCCTTGTGAGTTTCGCGCATTTTTCGGGAATAAATCAATTTTCTGGAAAACTGTTTTTGGATAGTCACAAGCTGCACATCAAATTAAAGGTGAGACTACCAGCTACTCAAAAAATCAAACAGAATAAAAATCGGGTCAAAAATGAGGCAGTGAAACTGTGGAGCGCCGTAGCCCAAAATTCGATCTTTTTCGAATGAAAACTTGGCACGGGTACCTACCCCCTTGTGAATTTCGCGCATTTTTCGGGAATAAATCAATTTTCTGGAAAACTGTTTTTGGATAGTCACAAGTTGCACATCAAATTAAAGGTGAGACTACCAGCTACTCAAAAAATCAAACAGAATAAAAATCGGGTCAAAAATGAGGCAGTGAAACTGTGGAGCGCCGTAGCCCAAAATTCGAACTTTTTCGATTGAAAACTTGGCACGGGTACCTACCCCCTTGTGAATTTCGCGCATTTTTCGGGAATAAATCAATTTTCTGGAAAACTGTTTTTGGATAGTTACAAGTTGCACATCAAATTAAAGGTGAGACTACCAGCTACTCAAAAAATCAACAGAATAAAAATCGGGTCAAAAATGAGGCAGTGAAACTGTGGAGCGCCGTAGCCCAAAATTCGATCTTTTTCGATTGAAAACTTGGCACGGGTACCTACCCCCTTGTGAATTTCGCGCATTTTTCGGGAATAAATCAATTTTCTGGAAAACTGTTTTTGGATAGTCACAAGTTGCACATCAAATTAAAGGTGAGACTACCAGCTACACAAAAAATCAAACAGAATAAAAATCGGGTCAAAAATGAGGCAGTGAAACTGTGGAGCGCCGTAGCCCAAAATTCGATCTTTTTCGATTGAAAACTTGGCACGGGTACCTACCCCCTTGTGAATTTCGCGCATTTTTCGGGAATAAATCAATTTTGTGGAAAACTGTTTTTGGATAGTCACAAGTTGCACATCAAATTAAAGGTGAGACTACCAGCTACACAAAAAATCAAACAGAATAAAAATCGGGTCAAAAATGAGGCAGTGAAACTGTGGAGCGCCGTAGCCCAAAATTCGATCTTTTTCGATTGAAAACTTGGCACGGGTACCTACCCCCTTGTGAATTTCGCGCATTTTTCGGGAATAAATCAATTTTCTGGAAAACTGTTTTTGAATAGTCACAAGTTGCACATCAAATTAAAGGTGAGACTACCAGCTACACAAAAAATCAAACAGAATAAAAATCGGGTCAAAAATGAGGCAGTGAAACTGTGGAGCGCCGTAGCCTAAAGTTCGATCTTTTTCGATTGAAAACTTGGCACGGGTACCTACCCCCTTGTTAATTTCGCGCATTTTTCGGGAATAAATCAATTTTCTGGAAAACTGTTTTTGGATAGTCACAAGTTACACATCAAATTAAAGGTGAGACTAATAGCTACTCAAAAAATCAAACAGAATAAAAATCGGGTCAAAAATGAGGCAGTGAAACTGTGGAGCGCCGTAGCCCAAAATTCGATCTTTTTCGATTGAAAACTTGGCACGGGTGCCTACCCCCTTGTGAATTTCGCGCATTTTTCGGGAATAAATCAATTTTCTGGAAAACTGTTTTTGGATAGTCACAAGTTGCACATCAAATTAAAGGTGAGACTACCAGCTACTCAAAAAATCAAACAGAATAAAAATCGGGTCAAAAATGAGGCAGTGAAACTGTGGAGCACCGTAGCCCAAAATTCGATCTTTTTCGATTGAAAACTTGGCCCGGGTACCTACCCCCTTGTGAATTTCGCGCATTTTTCGGGAATAAATCAATTTTCTGGAAAATTGTTTTTGGATAGTCACAAGTTGCACATCAAATTAAAGGTGAGACTACCAGCTACACAAAAAATCAAACAGAATAAAAATCGGGTCAAAAATGAGGCAGTGAAACTGTGGAGCGCCGTAGCCCAAAATTCGATCTTTTTCGATTGAAAACTTGGCACGGGTACCTACCCCCTTGTGAATTTCGCGCATTTTTCGGGAATAAATCAATTTTCTGGAAAACTGTTTTTGAATAGTCACAAGTTGCACATCAAATTAAAGGTGAGACTACCAGCTACACAAAAAATCAAACAGAATAAAAATCGGGTCAAAAATGAGGCAGTGAAACTGTGGAGCGCCGTAGCCTAAAATTCGATCTTTTTCGATTGAAAACTTGGCACGGGTACCTACCCCCTTGTGAATTTCGCGCATTTTTCGGGAATAAATCAATTTTCTGGAAAACTGTTTTTGGATAGTCACAAGTTGCACATCAAATTAAAGGTGAGACTACCAGCTACTCAAAAAATCAAACAGAATAAAAATCGGGTCAAAAATGAGGCAGTGAAACTGTGGAGCGCCGTAGCCCAAAATTCGATCTTTTTCGATTGAAAACTTGGCACGGGTACCTACCCCCTTGTGAATTTCGCGCATTTTTCGGGAATAAATCAATTTTCTGGAAAACTGTTTTTGGATAGTCACAAGTTGCACATCAAATTAAAGGTGAGACTACCAGCTACTCAAAAAATCAAACAGAATAAAAATCGGGTCAAAAATGAGGCAGTGAAACTGTGGAGCGCCGTAGCCCAAAATTCGATCTTTTTCGATTCAAAACTTGGCACGGGTACCTACCCCCTTGTGAATTTCGCGCATTTTTCGGGAATAAATCAATTTTGTGGAAAACTGTTTTTGGATAGTCACAAGTTGCACATCAAATTAAAGGTGAGACTACCTGTTAAATACATTGCATTAGTATAACATCAATTTTGCATAGCTTCAAATACATTGCATTTGTATAATATCAATTTTGCATAGCTTCAAAACTGGAATTTTCAATTACCGTAGTTATCCGAGTTGCAATTTGTATGCATTGTTCTTTGGCTTGGAACCTTTTTTTTGCTCTCTCGCTTCTCGACCGGCAACCAAGTAACACTTCATAATTTTTTCGTTCTTCTGGAAATAAATTAAATTATATTCATCATATCGCTAAATCATTGCATTTTACTTTCTTATCGCTCGTATCGCTTTCTTTGAAACTTCGACAAAAAGGCTTGTTGAAGTCAAGATTTGGTGCCGAAACCCGGGAACTTTAGATCAAGTGCATAAAATAAAATAAATAATAAAATCATATTGTGAGTGCATTAGCGGCAATTTGACTCATACTATAAGTGCATTATCGGCAATTCGCCACTCATTGTGTTGTGCGTGTTTTTGGGCTTTGGACTCATTGTGATATACGCAAGCTATAGAACTGAACTTAAGTTCTTAAATCGTGTTGGGTGCTACGTGCTGAATTTTTGGATATAAAATCACATTAGTTAAGGAACTGTACAACTTATTCAAATATGAACATTTCATTGCGATCAGTGTATCGAGGTCAAGTGACCAAACTATGCAACTCCGCAGAAGAATATTTGTTGCTACCGGAGTCTCAATCAATCGAGGCAAATGCCAACAATTTTGATTCGGTTGAGGAAGAGCTCTCCGTATTTCTTGAGCGAATAAAGAATGCAAGCGGAAATTTATCCAAGGCAAATATTGAATTGCTTTCATCCATTAAGGCGGATGAAATGACCCGAGAATGAGACGGCATAGCGGATTATGATGACAAGGCCAATGCGGCCATTGCTCGTCTCAATCAGCGCATAATTCGCATAAATCGTATGCAAAATCGCTCTGTATCGCGTACCAGTCCCGGCGAAGTTCGCATTGAAGCCAATAAGGCCGTAAAATTGCCAAAACTCACCTTAAAAAAATTCTCGGGTGATTTTGAAGATTGGTTGCCCTTTTGGGAGCAATTCCGCGTTGCGGTACATGAAAATTCGTCTCTAAATGGCACGGATAAATACATTTATTTACAATCAGTGCTAATTGGTAAGGCTGCCAAGACCATCGAAGGATTTACTCCCAGTGCAACATGCTATGACAGCGCAATCAGTCTACTAAGGGAAGAATTTGGTGACAACGATAAGATTGTCGACAAAGTGATGCAAATTTTAATGGGTCTCAAGCCCGTACAATTGCGTAACGACGTGGCTAACTTGCGGCATCTTTACAACACCATTGTTTCCTCGACTAGAACTCTTGCTGCCCTTGGTATACCTACCACACACTATTCTATAATGTTAAAATCAGTGCTGCTAAGAACAATGCCGGCAGATTTACGAGTTGATTTTCATCGCAACCTCGACAAGTTTTCATCTGATTCTAAAGACACGCCAGACGATAGTTCGGTTGCTGATAGTGAAAGCTCCATTGGTCTTCGCGGCGACAAGCAAATTGAAGCATTAATCAAGTTCTTGAAATTAGAAGTAGAATCACTCGAAAAATCGGTAACAGGCAACTCAAAACAATTCCGTAGTGAGAATAGTGTTAAGAATCAATCGCGAACAAACCATTCTAAATTTACAACAGCTTTCACTGCCACACAATCGGTTCAAAATTGTCAGTTTTGCAAGCAAGATATGCATTCTGCATTTAAGTGCGAACAATTTGTGTCGAAATCTCCCACCGAGCGCTTCCAACTCGTGAAAACGCTAAATCTATGCATTAATTGTTTAAAACCAGGCCATTCGGTACGCTCATGCAAATCCAGTCAGTGCAAACAATGTTCGAAACCCCATCATACTTTATTACATCAAACAAGAAGCGTGCCAAATCCAGGCAGTAGCTTTCAATCGTTTGAAAGCACTAGCATCAACAATCGGCAGCCCCAAGTCGAAGGCCATGAGTCCTTACCGGGCTGCTCCCAATCAAATTCGTCGGCATTCGTTGCCCTTGGCCAATCATACGCCAATCTAAATCCCGGAAACGTCATGTTAGCCACAGTCTTAATTGATGTAAAGGGGTCAAATGGCAACTTGACTACATGCAGAGCACTTCTAGACTCGGGTTCTCAATTTAACTTCGTCACTCACCGCCTTGTTCAACAATTAAAACTAAAATTACAACCAAATAATGCTGAAATAATTGGAATAGGAATATCCAACACCAGCTCCAAAGCCATCACAGAATTGGTTGTAAAATCCAGGGTAAGCAATTTCACTACAACGCTAGACGCCATTGTACTCAAAAATATCGCTGGATTGCTACCTGCTCATCATATCGACATTTCAAATCTTACCGTTCCGCCAAACATTAAATTGGCAGATCCGTACTTAAATATGCCCCAAAAGATTGACATACTTATTGGTGCCTCCTTATTTTTCGACCTTCTATCGATTGGACAGATTAAACTTTCGCCAAGATCATCAGCTGTCCTTCAAAAAACAGTACTTGGTTGGATCGTGTCTGGAAACACACAAATAAATGTCACTTCGCTCGCTGCTACATCAGACACATCGGAAAATGCAAGGCAAGTTGATGATCTTAATAAATTAGTGCAAAAATTCTGGGAAATGGAGGAACCTGCACATGGAACATCACCCATGAATGACGAGGATAGTGCTTGTGAAAATCACTTCACAGCAACATTCCGCAGATCCACCGCTGGCAGGTTTGTAGTACGCCTACCGTTTCGCCAACCACCAACTACGCTCGGCGACTCATATCATATAGCCCTCAAGAGGTTCTACAATCTGGAAAGGAAATTAGCCAAATCTCCGGATTTGCATCGCAATTATTCAAATTTTATGAAAGAATTCTTAGAACTAGGCCACATGGAAGTTGTTGACATCTCGCAAGTACAATTCCCTGCATACTTTCTGCCACATCATCCTGTTTTCAAACACGATAGCTCGTCTACAAAATTAAGAGTCGTATTCGATGGGTCTTGCAAAACGAGTAAAGGAAATTCTTTGAACAACATTCTCATGGTAGGACCAACCATACAGGACGACCTGTTCTCAATAGTCATACGTTTCCGGTTGTTTCAATATGCTCTAATGGCTGATATTGTCAAGATGTATCGCCAGGTACAGGTTGCTCCGGAGGACCGCAATCTACAATGCATTTTGTGGCGCGACAATCCGAATGATCCACTACAAACACTTCGCTCAACAACAGTGACGTACGGAACAGCTTCAGCAGCCTATCTTGCAATTAGAAGTATGAATCAGCTAGCCATGGAACACACCAATAACTTTCCACTTGGGTCTCATCATGTACTAAACAGCTTCTATGTAGACAATCTAATGTGCGGATCGAACTCCGTTTTCGAGCTTATTGCCATCAAAAATGAAGTCACCAATCTCCTCGCGCTCGCATCATTTCCACTCAGAAAATGGTGTTCTAACTCTGCAGAAGTTCTGACTGGCATAGACTCTGATGATAGAGAAAGTCTCATGCAAATAAATGATGACAACGTTGTTAAGGCGCTTGGGCTTTTATGGAATCCACATGGTGACGAATTCATTTTTAATACAATAGGGTTACATACAGCACAGCACTCGCGCATAACAAAGCGAACGATTTTGTCACAACTTGCCAGTTTGTTCGATCCTCTTGGATTCATGAATCCAGTAACAACCAGTGGGAAAATATTTCTCCAGAATCTTTGGTCGCTTCAATTACACTGGGATGAATCTCTTCCTGTTCACCTTCACAATCAGTGGCGCAAATTTCAAACACAGTTGCAGCATCTCGACAAATTACGGGTACCTCGTCTCGCTACCCAACCCAATTCGGAGGTTGAAATTCATGGATTCTGTGACGCCAGCTTAAAGGCTTACGGTGCCTGCCTCTATTTGCGCAGCTACAATAAAAATAAAACTATCACGGTCAGGCTTCTGTGCGCAAAGTCCAGAGTTGCGCCTATTCGAACACAAACGCTCGCACGTCTTGAATTATGTGCCGCACTATTGTTATCAGAGCTCCTTAACAAAGTCAAATCTGCACTTAACATTGACATCAGTGCCGTATATTGCTGGACAGACTCCACTATCGCTCTCTCTTGGATCACATCATTGGCCAACCAATGGTCTGTTTTCGTTTCGAATCGTATATCTCAAATACAGAGCTTGACTGACACATCATCATGGAGACACGTACCAAGCAACCTCAATCCTGCTGACTTAACATCGCGAGGTTGTCTTCCGAATCAATTAGCTGCCAGCGAACTTTGGCTAACCGGTCCTCCATTTTTGAGTTTGGAATCAGCCTTTTGGCCCCATCTTAAGATTTCACCCAATCCGGACGTGCCTGAAAGGAAAGAACAGACCTTCTCATTTATCTGCTCCAGTAATAAGGGAGTAGCCGATATCACTCTAGGCTGCAAATTCGCCAACAATTATTTTCGGCTAATTTTGGTCATCAGCTATGCTCGTCGATTCATCAGCTGCAAAAATGGTACAAAACCCAACAACTTCCAAATATCAGCAGAGGAATTCGAGGCAGCTTTAAAATCAATAGTTAGAAATCTCCAGCGAACTTACTTCGAGCAGGAATATATGAACTTAACTCACAACAAGGTTATATCAGCACGTAGTCGCCTATTGCGTCTAAACCCCTTCTTGGATTCAGAGAACATTATTCGTGTCGGCGGACGTCTTCAGCATTCCAATTTATCTTATGATGCCAAACATCAAATCCTGCTTCCTCAACGACATCCCTTTACCGAAGCTTTGATTCGACATTATCACGCCATCAACTTACATGGTGGATGTCAGACCGTCTTAAATGCAATTCGACAAAGATTTTGGTTAATTGATGGCTCTCGAACGGTTCGCAGGGTTTTAAGGCACTGCATCATCTGCTTTCGGTCTCACCCAGTATTAGCAACGCAAATTATGGGTGATCAGCATGCAGATCGTCTTCGTCCTGCACCACCATTCTCTACATCTGGAGTTGATTATTGCGGCCCAGTATATTTAACTCAGCGTATACGCGGGCGGCCACCATCAAAAGGATATATCGCTGTATTTATTTGCTTCGTGACTAAAGCAGTTCACTTGGAACTTGTTAATGACCTCTCGACGGAATCATTCATAGCATCTCTTCGAAGATTTATCGCACGCCGTGGCAGATGTTGCAAAATATTTTCGGACAATGGAACAAACTTTGTTGGTGCAAGAAACCAGCTAGAGCAAGTCCAAAAAACTTTGCTTTCATCTTGTCTCAATGAGGAAATTCAAAAATTTGCTCTCTCGCAGGGCATCACCTGGAGTTTTATACCGCCTCGCTCGCCCAACTTCGGCGGATTGTGGGAGGCTGCTGTAAAAATCGCTAAGCGCCATTTATTCAAAATTTTGGCGAGTATGTCTAATTTCTCCTTTACTTACGAAGAAATGGCTACCTTGTTATGCCAAATAGAAGCAGTGATGAACTCCCGACCAATTTCGCCGATGTCCAATGACCCTAACGATATCACAGCATTGACACCCGGTCACTTTTTGACTGGAGGTCCCTTGACTGCGCTACCACAGGTCAACACCACCTCGAACCTAAATAGGCTCTCACATTTTCATCGCATTCAACATATGCAACAAACATTTTGGGAGAGATGGCGCAAGGATTATATTCATAACATGCAAACGCGAAACAAATGGCAGCGCCCACAAGCTAATATCAAAATCGGCGACTTAGTCCTTCTGAAGGACGACAACGCACCACCATTACACTGGACTATGGGAAGAATCACCGCTTTACATGAAGGAAGAGACAGCAAAGTACGCGTTGTATCCATCAAAGTAAAAAATGGAGTTATTCAAAGAGCAATCTCCAAAATCGCTATTTTGCCAATTGATAGCGCACTCTAAAGAAATTCAAGTAACTTAATCATGTCTAAGGATGTTTATTTCAATAGCTTCAGTAATATTCTTTCTTTTCTAAATTCTGTATAATATTATATTTCGATTTTATTGCATTAAAATTAAAATTGCAGTTTTGTTATTTTCGAAAGACTGCCGCCTTTCAAGGGGGGCGGTATGTTAAATACATTGCATTAGTATAACATCAATTTTGCATAGCTTCAAATACATTGCATTTGTATAATATCAATTTTGCATAGCTTCAAAACTGGAATTTTCAATTACCGTAGTTATCCGAGTTGCAATTTGTATGCATTGTTCTTTGGCTTGGAACCTTTTTTTTGCTCTCTCGCTTCTCGACCGGCAACCAAGTAACACTTCATAATTTTTTCGTTCTTCTGGGGAAATAAATTAAATTATATTCATCATATCGCTAAATCATTGCATTTTACTTTCTTATCGCTCGTATCGCTTTCTTTGAAACTTCGACAAAAAGGCTTGTTGAAGTCAAGATACCAGCTACACAAAAAATCAAACAGAATAAAAATCGGGTCAAAAATGAGGCAGTGAAACTGTGGAGCGCCGTAGCCCAAAATTCGATCTTTTTCGATTGAAAACTTGGCACGGGTACCTACCCCCTTGTGAATTTCGCGCATTTTTCGGGAATAAATCAATTTTCTGGAAAACTGTTTTTGAATAGTCACAAGTTGCACATCAAATTAAAGGTGAGACTACCAGCTACACAAAAAAACAAACAGAATAAAAATCGGGTCAAAAATGAGGCAGTGAAACTGAGGAGCGCCGTAGCCCAAAATTCGATCTTTTTCGATTGAAAACTTGGCAGGGGTACCTACCCCCTTGTGAATTTCGCGCATTTTTCGGGAATAAATCAATTTTGTGGAAAAATGTTTTTGGATAGTCACAAGTTGCACATCAAATTAAAGGTGAGACTACCAGCTACACAAAAAATCAAACAGAATAAAAATCGGGTCAAAAATGAGGCAGTGAAACTGTGGAGCGCCGTAGCCTAAAATTCGATCTTTTTCGATTGAAAACTTGGCACGGGTACCTACCCCCTAGTGAATTTCGCGCATTTTTCGGGAATAAATCAATTTTCTGGAAAACTGTTTTTGAATAGTCACAAGTTGCACATCAAATTAAAGGTGAGACTACCAGCTACACAAAAAAACAAACAGAATAAAAATCGGGTCAAAAATGAGGCAGTGAAACTGTGGAGCGCCGTAGCCCAAAATTCGATCTTTTTCGATTGAAAACTTGGCACGGGTACCTACCCCCTTGTGAATTTCGCGCATTTTTCGGGAATAAATCAATTTTCTGGAAAACTGTTTTTGGATAGTCACAAGTTGCACATCAAATTAAAGGTGAGACTACCAGCTACACAAAAAATCAAACAGAATAAAAATCGGGTCAAAAATGAGGCAGTGAAACTGTGGAGCGCCGTAGCCCAAAATTCGATCTTTTTCGATTGAAAACTTGGCACGGGTACCTACCCCCTTGTGAATTTCGCGCATTTTTCGGGAATAAATCAATTTTGTGGAAAACTGTTTTTGGATAGTCACAAGTTGCACATCAAATAAAAGGTGAGACTACCAGCTACACAAAAAATCAAACAGAATAAAAATCGGGTCAAAAATGAGGCAGTGAAACTGTGGAGCGCCGTAGCCTAAAATTCGATCTTTTTCGATTGAAAACTTGGCAGGGGTACCTACCCCCTTGTGAATTTCGCGCATTTTTCGGGAATAAATCAATTTTGTGGAAAACTGTTTTTGGATAGTCACAAGTTGCACATCAAATTAAAGGTGAGACTACCAGCTACACAAAAAATCAAACAGAATAAAAATCGGGTCAAAAATGAGGCAGTGAAACTGTGGAGCGCCGTAGCCCAAAATTCGATCTTTTTCGATTGAAAACTTGGCACGGGTACCTACCCCCTTGTGAATTTCGCGCCTTTTTCGGGAATAAATCAATTTTCTGGAAAACTGTTTTTGAATAGTCACAAGTTGCACATCAAATTAAAGGTGAGACTACCAGCTACACAAAAAATCAAACAGAATAAAAATCGGGTCAAAAATGAGGCAGTGAAACTGTGGAGCGCCGTAGCCTAAAATTCGATCTTTTTCGATTGAAAACTTGGCACGGGTACCTACCCCCTTGTGAATTTCGCGCATTTTTCGGGAATAAATCAATTTTGTGGAAAACTGTTTTTGGATAGTCACAAGTTGCACATCAAATTAAAGGTGAGACTACCAGCTACACAAAAAATCAAACAGAATAAAAATCGGGTCAAAAATGAGGCAGTGAAACTGTGGAGCGCCGTAGCCCAAAATTCGATCTTTTTCGATTGAAAACTTGGCACGGGTACCTACCCCCTTGTGAATTTCGCGCATTTTTCGGGAATAAATCAATTTTCTGGAAAACTGTTTTTGGACAGTCACAAGTTGCACATCAAATTAAAGGTGAGACTACCAGCTACACAAAAAATCAAACAGAATAAAAATCGGGTCAAAAATGAGGCAGTGAAACTGTGGAGCGCCGTAGCCCAAAATTCGATCTTTTTCGATTGAAAACTTGGCACGGGTACCTACCCCCTTGTGAATTTCGCGCATTTTTCGGGAATAAATCAATTTTCTGGAAAACTGTTTTTGGTTAGTCACAAAGTGCACATCAAATTAAAGGTGAGACTACCAGCTACACAAAAAATCAAACAGAATAAAAATCGGGTCAAAAATGAGGCAGTGAAACTGTGGAGCGCCGTAGCCTAAAATTCGATCTTTTTCGATTGAAAACTTGGCACGGGTACCTACCCCCTAGTGAATTTCGAGCATTTTTCGGGAATAAATCAATTTTCTGGAAAACTGTTTTTGAATAGTCACAAGTTGCACATCAAATTAAAGGTGAGACTACCAGCTACACAAAAAAAACAAACAGAATAAAAATCGGGTCAAAATTGAGGCAGTGAAACTGTGGAGCGCCGTAGCCCAAAATTCGATCTTTTTCGATTGAAAACTTGGCACGGGTACCTACCCCCTTGTGAATTTCGCGCATTTTTCGGGAATAAATCAATTTTGTGGAAATTGTTTTTGGATAGTCACAAGTTGCACATCAAATAAAAGGTGAGACTACCAGCTACACAAAAAATCAAACAGAATAAAAATCGGGTCAAAAATGAGGCAGTGAAACTGTGGAGCGCCGTAGCCTAAAATTCGATCTTTTTCGATTGAAAACTTGGCAGGGGTACCTAGCCCCTTGTGAATTTCGCGCATTTTTCGGGAATAAATCAATTTTGTGGAAAACTGTTTTTGGATAGTCACAAGTTGCACATCAAATTAAAGGTGAGACTACCAGCTACACAAAAAATCAAACAGAATAAAAATCGGGTCAAAAATGAGGCAGTGAAACTGTGGAGCGCCGTAGCCCAAAATTCGATCTTTTTCGATTGAAAACTTGGCACGGCTACCTACCCCCTTGTGAATTTCGCGCATTTTTCGGGAATAAATCAATTTTCTGGAAAACTGTTTTTGAATAGTCACAAGTTGCACATCAAATTAAAGGTGAGACTACCAGCTACACAAAAAATCAAACAGAATAAAAATCGGGTCAAAAATGAGGCAGTGAAACTGTGGAGCGCCGTAGCCTAAAATTCGATCTTTTTCGATTGAAAACTTGGCACGGGTACCTACCCCCTTGTGAATTTCGCGCATTTTTCGGGAATAAATCAATTTTCTGGAAAACTGTTTTTGGATAGTCACAAGTTGCACATCAAATTAAAGGTGAGACTACCAGCTACTCAAAAAATCAAACAGAATAAAAATCGGGTCAAAAATGAGGCAGTGAAACTGTGGAGCGCCGTAGCCCAAAATTCGATCTTTTTCGATTGAAAACTTGGCACGGGTACCTACCCCCTTGTGAATTTCGCGCATTTTTCGGGAATAAATCAATTTTCTGGAAAACTGTTTTTGGATAGTCACAAGTTGCACATCAAATTAAAGGTGAGACTACCAGCTACTCAAAAATTCAAACAGAATAAAAATCGGGTCAAAAATGAGGCAGTGAAACTGTGGAGCGCCGTAGCCCAAAATTCGATCTTTTTCGATTGAAAACTTGGCACGGGTACCTACCCCCTTGTGAATTTCGCGCATTTTTCGGGAATAAATCAATTTTCTGGAAAACTGTTTTTGGATAGTCACAAGTTGCACATCAAATAAAAGGTGAGACTACCAGCTACACAAAAAATCAAACAGAATAAAAATCGGGTCAAAAATGAGGGAGTGAAACTGTGGAGCGCCGTAGCCCAAAATTCGATCTTTTTCGATTGAAAACTTGGCAGGGGTACCTACCCCCTTGTGAATTTCGCGCATTTTTCGGGAATAAATCAATTTTCTGGAAAACTGTTTTTGGATAGTCACAAGTTGCACATCAAATTAAAGGTGAGACTACCAGCTACACAAAAAATCAAACAGAATAAAAATCGGGTCAAAAATGAGGCAGTGAAACTGTGGAGCGCCGTAGCCCAAAATTCGATCTTTTTCGATTGAAAACTTGGCACGGGTACCTACCCCCTTGTGAATTTCGCGCATTTTTCGGGAATAAATCAATTTTCTGGAAAACTGTTTTTGGATAGTCACAAGTTGCACATCAAATTAACGGTGAGACTACCAGCTACTCAAAAAATCAAACAGAATAAAAATCGGGTCAAAAATGAGGCAGTGAAACTGTGGAGCGCCGTAGCCCAAAATTCGATCTTTTTCGATTGAAAACTTGGCACGGGTACCTACCCCCTTGTGAATTTCGCGCATTTTTCGGGAATAAATCAATTTTCTGGAAAACTGTTTTTGGATAGTCACAAGTTGCACATCAAATTAAAGGTGAGACTACCAGCTACACAAAAAATTAAACAGAATAAAAATCGGGTCAAAAATGAGGCAGTGAAACTGTGGAGCGCCGTAGCCCAAAATTCGATCTTTTTCGATTGAAAACTTGGCACGGGTACCTACCCCTTGTGAATTTCGCGCATTTTTCGGGAATAAATCAATTTTCTAGAAAACTGTTTTTGGATAGTCACAAGTTGCACATCAAATAAAAGGTGAGACTACCAGCTACACAAAAAATCAAACAGAATAAAAATCGGGTCAAAAATGAGGCAGTGAAACTGTGGAGCGCCGTAGCCTAAAATTCGATCTTTTTCGATTGAAAACTTGGCAGGGGTACCTACCCCCTTGTGAATTTCGCGCATTTTTCGGGAATAAATCAATTTTGTGGAAAACTGTTTTTGGATAGTCACAAGTTGCACATCAAATTAAAGGTGAGACTACCAGCTACTCCAAAAATCAACCAGAATAAAAATCGGGTCAAAAATGAGGCAGTGAAACTGTGGAGCGCCGTAGCCCAAAATTCGATCTTTTTCGATTGAAAACTTGGCACGGGTACCTACCCCCTTGTGAATTTCGCGCATTTTTCGGGAATAAATCAATTTTCTGGAAAACTGTTTTTGAATAGTCACAAGTTGCACATCAAATTAAAGGTGAGACTACCAGCTACACAAAAAATCAAACAGAATAAAAATCGGGTCAAAAATGAGGCAGTGAAACTGTGGAGCGCCGTAGCCCAAAATTCGATCTTTTTCGATTGAAAACTTGGCACGGGTACCTACCCCCTTGTGAATTTCGCGCATTTTTCGGGAATAAATCAATTTTCTGGAAAACTGTTTTTGGATAGTCACAAGTTGCACATCAAATCAAAGGTGAGACTACCAGCTACTCAAAAAATCAAACAGAATAAAAATCGGGTCAAAAATGAGGCAGTGAAACTGTGGAGCGCCGTAGCCCAAAATTCGATCTTTTTCGATTGAAAACTTGGCACGGGTACCTACCCCCTTGTGAATTTCGCGCATTTTTCGGGAATAAATCAATTTTCTGGAAAACTGTTTTTGGATAGTCACAAGTTGCACATCAAATTAAAGGTGAGACTACCAGCTACTCAAAAAATCAAACAGAATAAAAATCGGGTCAAAAATGAGGCAGTGAAACTGTGGAGCGCCGTAGCCCAAAGTTCGATCTTTTTCGATTGAAAACTTGGCACGGGTACCTACACCCTTGTGAATTTTGCGCATTTTTCGGGAATAAATCAATTTTCTGGAAAACTGTTTTTGGATAGTCACAAGTTGCACATCAAATAAAAGGTGAGACTACCAGCTACACAAAAAATCAAACAGAATAAAAATCGGGTCAAAAATGAGGCAGTGAAACTGTGGAGCGCCGTAGCCTAAAATTCGATCTTTTTCGATTGAAAACTTGGCAGGGGTACCTACCCCCTTGTGAATTTCGCGCATTTTTCGGGAATAAATCAATTTTGTGGAAAACTGTTTTTGGATAGTCACAAGTTGCACATCAAATTAAAGGTGAAACTACCAGCTACACAAAAAATCAAACAGAATAAAAATCGGGTCAAAAATGAGGCAGTGAAACTGTGGAGCGCCGTAGCCCAAAATTCGATCTTTTTCGATTGAAAACTTGGCACGGGTACCTACCCCCTTGTGAATTTCGCGCATTTTTCGGGAATAAATCAATTTTCTGGAAAACTGTTTTTGGTTAGTAACAAAGTGCACATCAAATTAAAGGTGAGACTACCAGCTACACAAAAAAACAAACAGAATAAAAATCGGGTCAAAAATGAGGCAGTGAAACTGTGGAGCGCCGTAGCCTAAAATTCGATTTTTTTCGATTGAAAACTTGGCAGGGGTACCTACCCCCTTGTGAATTTCGCGCATTTTTCGGGAATAAATCAATTTTGTGGAAAACTGTTTTTGGATAGTCACAAGTTGCACATCAAATTAAAGGTGAGACTACCAGCTACACAAAAAATCAAACAGAATAAAAATCGGGTCAAAAATGAGGCAGTGAAACTGTGGAGCGCCGTAGCCCAAAATTCGATCTTTTTCGATTGAAAACTTGGCACGGGTACCTACCCCCTTGTGAATTTCGCGCATTTTTCGGGAATAAATCAATTTTCTGGAAAACTGTTTTTGAATAGTCACAAGTTGCACATCAAATTAAAGGTGAGACTACCAGCTACACAAAAAATCAAACAGAATAAAAATCGGGTCAAAAATGAGGCAGTGAAACTGTGGAGCGCCGTAGCCTAAAATTCGATCTTTTTCGATTGAAAACTTGGCACGGGTACCTACCCCCTTGTGAATTTCGCGCATTTTTCGGGAATAAATCAATTTTCTGGAAAACTGTTTTTGGATAGTCACAAGTTGCACATCAAATTAAAGGTGAGACTACCAGCTACTCAAAAAATCAAACAGAATAAAAATCGGGTCAAAAATGAGGCAGTGAAACTGTGGAGCGCCGTAGCCCAAAATTCGATCTTTTTCGATTGAAAACTTGGCACGGGTACCTACCCCCTTGTGAATTTCGCGCATTTTTCGGGAATAAATCAATTTTGTGGAAAACTGTTTTTGGATAGTCACAAGTTGCACATCAAATTAAAGGTGAGACTACCAGCTACACAAAAAATCAAACAGAATAAAAATCGGGTCAAAAATGAGGCAGTGAAACTGTGGAGCGCCGTAGCCCAAAATTCGATCTTTTTCGATTGAAAACTTGGCACGGGTACCTACCCCCTTGTGAATTTCGCGCATTTTTCGGGAATAAATCAATTTTCTGGAAAACTGTTTTTGGATAGTCACAAGTTGCACATCAAATTAAAGGTGAGACTACCAGCTACACAAAAAAACAAACAGAATAAAAATCGGGTCAAAAATGAGGCAGTGAAACTGTGGAGCGCCGTAGCCCAAAATTCGATCTTTTTCGATTGAAAACTTGGCACGGGTACCTACCCCCTTGTGAATTTCGCGCATTTTTGGGAATAAATCAATTTTCTGCAAAACTGTTTTTGGATAGTCACAAGTTGCACATCAAATTAAAGGTGAGACTACCAGCTACTCAAAAAATCAGACAGAATAAAAATCGGGTCAAAAATGAGGCAGTGAAACTGTGGAGCGCCGTAGCCCAAAATTCGATCTTTTTCGATTGAAAACTTGGCACGAGTACCTACCCCCTTGTGAATTTCGCGCATTTTTCGGGAATAAATCAATTTTCTGGAAAACTGTTTTTGGTTAGTCACAAAGTGCACATCAAATTAAAGGTGAGACTACCAGCTACACAAAAAATCAAACAGAATAAAAATCGGGTCAAAAATGAGGCAGTGAAACTGTGGAGCGCCGTAGCCTAAAATTCGATCTTTTTCGATTGAAAACTTGGCACTTGTACCTACCCCCTTGTGAATTTCGCGCATTTTTCGGGAATAAATCAATTTTCTGGAAAACTGTTTTTGGATAGTCACAAGTTGCACATCAAATTAAAGGTGAGACTACCAGCTATTCAAAAAATCAAACAGAATAAAAATCGGGTCAAAAATGAGGCAGTGAAACTGTGGAGCGCCGTAGCCCGAAATTCGATCTTTTTCGATTGAAAACTTGGCACGGGTACCTACCCCCTTGTGAATTTCGCGCATTTTTCGGGAATAAATCAATTTTCTGGAAAACTGTTTTTGGATAGTCACAAGTTGCACATCAAATTAAAGGTGAGACTACCAGCTACTCAAAAAATCAAACAGAATAAAAATCGGGTCAAAAATGAGGCAGTGAAACTGTGGAGCGCCGTAGCCCAAAATTCGATCTTTTTCGATTGAAAACTTGGCACGGGTACCTACCCCCTTGTGAATTTCGCGCATTTTTCGGGAATAAATCAATTTTTTGGATAGTCACAAGTTGCACATCAAATTAAAGGTGAGACTACCAGCTACTCAAAAAATCAAACAGAATAAAAATCGGGTCAAAAATGAGGCAGTGAAACTGTGGAGCGCCGTAGCCCAAAATTCGATCTTTTTCGATTGAAAACTTGGCACGGGTACCTACCCCCTTGTGAATTTCGCGCATTTTTCGGGAATAAATCAATTTTCTGGAAAACTGTTTTTAGTTAGTCACAAAGTGCACATCAAATTAAAGGTGAGACTACCAGCTACACAAAAAAACAAACAGAATAAAAATCGGGTCAAAAATGAGGCAGTGAAACTGTGGAGCGCCGTAGCCTAAAATTCGATCTTTTTCGATTGAAAACTTGGCACGGGTACCTACCCCCTTGTGAATTTCGCGCATTTTTCGGGAATAAATCAATTTTCTGGAAAACTGTTTTTGGATAGTCACAAGTTGCACATCAAATTAAAGGTGAGACTACCAGCTACTCAAAAAATCAAACAGAATAAAAATCGGGTCAAAAATGAGGCAGTGAAACTGTGGAGCGCCGTAGCCCAAAATTCGATCTTTTTCGATTGAAAACTTGGCACGGGTACCTACCCCCTTGTGAATTTCGCGCATTTTTCGGGAATAAATCAATTTTCTGGAAAACTGTTTTTGGATAGTCACAAGTTGCACATCAAATTAAAGGTGAGACTACCAGCTACACAAAAAATCAAACAGAATAAAAATCGGGTCAAAAATGAGGCAGTGAAACTGTGGAGCGCCGTAGCCTAAAATTCGATCTTTTTCGATTGAAAACTTGGCACGGGTACCTACCCCCTTGTGAATTTCGCGCATTTTTCGGGAATAAATCAATTTTCTGGAAAACTGTTTTTGGATAGTCACAAGTTGCACATCAAATTAAAGGTGAGACTACCAGCTACACAAAAAATGAAACAGAATAAAAATCGGGTCAAAAATGAGGCAGTGAAACTGTGGAGCGCCGTAGCCCAAAATTCGATCTTTTTCGATTGAAAACTTGGCACGGGTACCTACCCCCTTGTGAATTTCGCGCATTTTTCGGGAATAAATCAATTTTGTGGAAAACTGTTTTTGGATAGTCACAAGTTGCACATCAAATTAAAGGTGAGACTACCAGCTACACAAAAAATCAAACAGAATAAAAATCGGGTCAAAAATGAGGCAGTGAAACTGTGGAGCGCCGTAGCCCAAAATTCGATCTTTTTCGATTGAAAACTTGGCACGGGTACCTACCCCCTTGTGAATTTCGCGCATTTTTCGGGAATAAATCAATTTTCTGGAAAACTGTTTTTGAATAGTCAGAAGTTGCACATCAAATTAAAGGTGAGACTACCAGCTACACAAAAAATCAAACAGAATAAAAATCGGGTCAAAAATGAGGCAGTGAAACTGTGGAGCGCCGTAGCCCAAAATTCGATCTTTTTCGATTGAAAACTTGGCACGGGTACCTACCCCCTTGTGAATTTCGCGCATTTTTCGGGAATAAATCAATCTTCTGGAAAACTGTTTTTGAATAGTCACAAGTTGCACATCAAATTAAAGGTGAGACTACCAGCTACACAAAAAATCAAACAGAATAAAAATCGGGTCAAAAATGAGGCAGTGAAACTGTGGAGCGCCGTAGCCCAAAATTCGATCTTTTTCGATTGAAAACTTGGCACGGGTACCTACCCCCTTGTGAATTTCGCGCATTTTTCGGGAATAAATCAATTTTCTGGAAAACTGTTTTTGGATAGTCACAAGTTGCACATCAAATTAAAGGTGAGACTACCAGCTACACAAAAAATCAAACAGAATAAAAATCGGGTCAAAAATGAGGCAGTGAAACTGTGGAGCGCCGTAGCACAAAATTCGATCTTTTTCGATTGAAAACTTGGCACGGGTACCTACCCCCTTGTGAATTTCGCGCATTTTTCGGGAATAAATCAATTTTCTGGAAAACTGTTTTTGGATAGTCACAAGTTGCACATCAAATTAAAGGTGAGACTACCAGCTACTCAAAAAATCAAACAGAATAAAAAACGGGTCAAAAATGAGGCAGTGAAACTGTGGAGCGCCGTAGCCTAAAATTCGATCTTCTTCGATTGAAAACTTGGCACGGGTACCTACCCCCTTGTGAATTTCGCGCATTTTTCGGGAATAAATCAATTTTCTGGAAAACTGTTTTTGGATAGTCACAAGTTGCACATCAAATTAAAGGTGAGACTACCATCTACTCAAAAAATCAAACAGAATAAAAATCGGGTCAAAAATGAGGCAGTGAAACTGTGGAGCGCCGTAGCCCAAAATTCGATCTTTTTCGATTGAAAACTTGGCACGGGTACCTACCCCCTTGTGAATTTCGCGCATTTTTCGGGAATAAATCAATTTTCTGGAAAACTGTTTTTGGATAGTCACAAGCTGCACATCAAATAAAAGGTGAGACTACCAGCTACACAAAAAATCAAACAGAATAAAAATCGGGTCAAAAATGAGGCAGTGAAACTGTGGAGCGCCGTAGCCCAAAATTCGATCTTTTTCGATTGAAAACTTGGCACGGGTACCTACCCCCTTGTGAATTTCGCGCATTTTTCGGGAATAAATCAATTTTGTGGAAAACTGTTTTTGGATAGTCACAAGTTGCACATCAAATTAAAGGTGAGACTACCAGCTACACAAAAAATCAAACAGAATAAAAATCGGGTCAAAAATGAGGCAGTGAAACTGTGGAGCGCCGTAGCCCAAAATTCGATCTTTTTCGATTGAAAACTTGGCACGGGTACCTACCCCCTTGTGAATTTCGCGCATTTTTCGGGAATAAATCAATTTTCTGGAAAACTGTTTTTGGTTAGCCACAAAGTGCACATCAAATTAAAGGTGAGACTACCAGCTACACAAAAAAACAAACAGAATAAAAATAGGGTCAAAAATGAGGCAGTGAAACTGTGGAGCGCCGTAGCCTAAAATTCGATCTTTTTCGATTGAAAACTTGGCACGGGTACCTACCCCCTTGTGAATTTCGCGCATTTTTCGGGAACAAATCAATTTTCTGGAAAACTGTTTTTGGATAGTCACAAGTTGCACATCAAATTAAAGGTGAGACTACCAGCTACTCAAAAAATCAAACAGAATAAAAATCGGGTCAAAAATGAGGCAGTGAAACTGTGGAGCGCCTTAGCCCAAAATTCGATCTTTTTCGATTGAAAACTTGGCACGGGTACCTACCCCCTTGTGAATTTCGCGCATTTTTCGGGAATAAATCAATTTTCTGGAAAACTGTTTTTGGATAGTCACAAGTTGCACATCAAATTAAAGGTGAGACTACCAGCTACTCAAAAAATCAAACAGAATAAAAATCGGGTCAAAAATGAGGCAGTGAAACTGTATAGCGCCGTAGCCCAAAATTCGATCTTTTTCGATTGAAAACTTGGCACGGGTACCTACCCCCTTGTGAATTTCGCGCATTTTTCGGGAATAAATCAATTTTCTGGAAAACTGTTTTTGGATAGTCACAAGTTGCACATCAAATTAAAGGTGAGACTACCAGCTACTCAAAAAATCAAACAGAATAAAAATCGGGTCAAAAATGAGGCAGTGAAACTGTGGAGCGCCGTAGCCCAAAATTCGATCTTTTTCGATTGAAAACTTGGCACGGGTACCTACCCCCTTGTGAATTTCGCGCATTTTTCGGGAATAAATCAATTTTCTGGAAAACTGTTTTTGGATAGTCACAAGTTGCACATCAAATTAAAGGTGAGACTACCAGCTACTCAAAAAATCAAACAGAATAAAAATCGGGTCAAAAATGAGGCAGTGAAACTGTATAGCGCCGTAGCCCAAAATTCGATCTTTTTCGATTGAAAACTTGGCACGGGTACCTACCCCCTTGTGAATTTCGCGCATTTTTCGGGAATAAATCAATTTTCTGGAAAACTGTTTTTGGATAGTCACAAGTTGCACATCAAATTAAAGGTGAGACTACCAGCTACTCAAAAAATCAAACAGAATAAAAATCGGGTCAAAAATGAGGCAGTGAAACTGTGGAGCGCCGTAGCCCAAAATTCGATCTTTTTCGATTGAAAACTTGGCACGGGTACCTACCCCCTTGTGAATTTCGCGCATTTTTCGGGAATAAATCAATTTTCTGGAAAACTGTTTTTGGATAGTCACAAGTTGCACATCAAATTAAAGGTGAGACTACCAGCTACACAAAAAATCAAACAGAATAAAAATCGGGTCAAAAATGAGGCAGTGAAACTGTGGAGCGCCGTAGCCCAAAATTCGATCTTTTTCGATTGAAAACTTGGCACGGGTACCTACCCCCTTGTGAATTTCGCGCATTTTTCGGGAATAAATCAATTTTCTGGAAAACTGTTTTTGGATAGTCACAAGTTGCACATCAAATCAAAGGTGAAACTACCAGCTACTCCAAAAATCAAACAGAATAAAAATCGGGTCAAAAATGAGGCAGTGAAACTGTGGAGCGCCGTAGCCCAAAATTCGATCTTTTTCGATTGAAAACTTGGCACGGGTACCTACCCCCTTGTGAATTTCGCGCATTTTTCGGGAATAAATCAATTTTCTGGAAAACTGTTTTTGGATAGTCACAAGCTGCACATCAAATAAAAGGTGAGACTACCAGCTACACAAAAAATCAAACAGAATAAAAATCGGGTCAAAAATGAGGCAGTGAAACTGTGGAGCGCCGTAGCCCAAAATTCGATCTTTTTCGATTGAAAACTTGGCACGGGTACCTACCCCCTTGTGAATTTCGCCCATTTTTCGGGAATAAATCAATTTTCTGGAAAACTGTTTTTGGATAGTCACAAGTTGCACATCAAATTAAAGGTGAGACTACCAGCTACACAAAAAATCAAACAGAATAAAAATCGGGTCAAAAATGAGGCAGTGAAACTGTGGAGCGCCGTAGCCCAAAATTCGATCTTTTTCGATTGAAAACTTGGCACGGGTACCTACCCCCTTGTGAATTTCGCGCATTTTTCGGGAATAAATCAATTTTCTGGAAAACTGTTTTTGGTTAGCCACAAAGTGCACATCAAATTAAAAGTGAGACTACCAGCTACACAAAAAAACAAACAGAATAAAAATAGGGTCAAAAATGAGGCAGTGAAACTGTGGAGCGCCGTAGCCTAAAATTCGATCTTTTTCGATTGAAAACTTGGCACGGGTACCTACCCCCTTGTGAATTTCGCGCATTTTTCGGGAACAAATCAATTTTCTGGAAAACTGTTTTTGGATAGTCACAAGTTGCACATCAAATTAAAGGTGAGACTACCAGCTACTCAAAAAATCAAACAGAATAAAAATCGGGTCAAAAATGAGGCAGTGAAACTGTGGAGCGCCTTAGCCCAAAATTCGATCTTTTTCGATTGAAAACTTGGCACGGGTACCTACCCCCTTGTGAATTTCGCGCATTTTTCGGGAATAAATCAATTTTCTGGAAAACTGTTTTTGGATAGTCACAAGTTGCACATCAAATTAAAGGTGAGACTACCAGCTACTCAAAAAATCAAACAGAATAAAAATCGGGTCAAAAATGAGGCAGTGAAACTGTATAGCGCCGTAGCCCAAAATTCGATCTTTTTCGATTGAAAACTTGGCACGGGTACCTACCCCCTTGTGAATTTCGCGCATTTTTCGGGAATAAATCAATTTTCTGGAAAACTGTTTTTGGATAGTCACAAGTTGCACATCAAATTAAAGGTGAGACTACCAGCTACTCAAAAAATCAAACAGAATAAAAATCGGGTCAAAAATGAGGCAGTGAAACTGTGGAGCGCCGTAGCCCAAAATTCGATCTTTTTCGATTGAAAACTTGGCACGGGTACCTACCCCCTTGTGAATTTCGCGCATTTTTCGGGAATAAATCAATTTTCTGGAAAACTGTTTTTGGATAGTCACAAGTTGCACATCAAATTAAAGGTGAGACTACCAGCTACTCAAAAAATCAAACAGAATAAAAATCGGGTCAAAAATGAGGCAGTGAAACTGTATAGCGCCGTAGCCCAAAATTCGATCTTTTTCGATTGAAAACTTGGCACGGGTACCTACCCCCTTGTGAATTTCGCGCATTTTTCGGGAATAAATCAATTTTCTGGAAAACTGTTTTTGGATAGTCACAAGTTGCACATCAAATTAAAGGTGAGACTACCAGCTACTCAAAAAATCAAACAGAATAAAAATCGGGTCAAAAATGAGGCAGTGAAACTGTGGAGCGCCGTAGCCCAAAATTCGATCTTTTTCGATTGAAAACTTGGCACGGGTACCTACCCCCTTGTGAATTTCGCGCATTTTTCGGGAATAAATCAATTTTCTGGAAAACTGTTTTTGGTTAGTCACAAAGTGCACATCAAATTAAAGGTGAGACTACCAGCTACACAAAAAAACAAACAGAATAAAAATCGGGTCAAAAATGAGGCAGTGAAACTGTGGAGCACCGTAGCCTAAAACTCGATCTTTTTCGATTGAAAACTTGGCACGGGTACCTACCCCCTTGTGAATTTCGCGCATTTTTCGGGAATAAATCAATTTTCTGGAAAACTGTTTTTGGATAGTCACAAGTTGCACATCAAATTAAAGGTGAGACTACCAGCTACTCCAAAAATCAAACAGAATAAAAATCGGGTCAAAAATGAGGCAGTGAAACTGTGGAGCGCCGTAGCCTAAAATTCGATCTTTTTCGATTGAAAACTTGGCACGGGTACCTAAACCCTTGTGAATTTTGCGCATTTTTCGGGAATAAATCAATTTTCTGGAAAACTGTTTTTGGATAGTCACAAGTTGCACATCAAATTAAAGGTGAGACTACCAGCTACACAAAAAATCAAACAGAATAAAAATCGGGTCAAAAATGAGGCAGTGAAACTGTGGAGCGCCGTAGCCCAAAATTCGATCTTTTTCGATTGAAAACTTGGCACGGGTACCTACCCCCTTGTGAATTTCGCGCATTTGTCGGGAATAAATCAATTTTCTGGAAAACTGTTTTTGGATAGTCACAAGTTGCACATCAAATTAAAGGTGAGACTACTAGCTACTCAAAAAATCAAACAGAATAAAAATCGGGTCAAAAATGAGGCAGTGAAACTGTGGAGCGCCGTAGCCCGAAATTCGATCTTTTTCGATTGAAAACTTGGCACGGGTACCTACCCCCTTGTGAATTTCGCGCATTTTTCGGGAATAAATCAATTTTCTGGAAAACTGTTTTTGGATAGTCACAAGTTGCACATCAAATTAAAGGTGAGACTACCAGCTACACAAAAAATCAAACAGAATAAAAATCGGGTCAAAAATGAGGCAGTGAAACTGTGGAGCGCCGTAGCCTAAAATTCGATCTTTTTCGATTGAAAACTTGGCACGGGTACCTACCCCCTTGTGAATTTCGCGCATTTTTCGGGAATAAATCAATTTTCTGGAAAACTGTTTTTGGATAGTCACAAGTTGCACATCAAATTAAAGGTGAGACTACCAGCTACTCAAAAAATCAAACAGAATAAAAATCGGGTCAAAAATGAGGCAGTGAAACTGTGGAGCGCCGTAGCCCAAAATTCGATCTTTTTCGATTGAAAACTTGGCACGGGTACCTACCCCCTTGTGAATTTCGCGCATTTTTCGGGAATAAATCAATTTTCTGGAAAACTGTTTTTGGATAGTCACAAGTTGCACATCAAATTAAAGGTGAGACTACCAGCTACACAAAAAATCAAACAGAATAAAAATCGGGTCAAAAATGAGGCAGTGAAACTGTGGAGCGCCGTAGCCTAAAATTCGATCTTTTTCGATTGAAAACTTGGCACGGGTACCTACCCCCTTGTGAATTTCGCGCATTTTTCGGGAATAAATCAATTTTCTGGAAAACTGTTTTTAGTTAGTCACAAAGTGCACATCAAATTAAAGGTGAGACTACCAGCTACACAAAAAAACAAACAGAATAAAAATCGGGTCAAAAATGAGGCAGTGAAACTGTGGAGCGCCGTAGCCTAAAATTCGATCTTTTTCGATTGAAAACTTGGCACGGGTACCTACCCCCTTGTGAATTTCGCGCATTTTTCGGGAATAAATCAATTTTCTGGAAAACTGTTTTTGGATAGTCACAAGTTGCACATCAAATTAAAGGTGAGACTACCAGCTACTCAAAAAATCAAACAGAATAAAAATCGGGTCAAAAATGAGGCAGTGAAACTGTGGAGCGCCGTAGCCCAAAATTCGATCTTTTTCGATTGAAAACTTGGCACGGGTACCTACCCCCTTGTGAATTTCGCGCATTTTTCGGGAATAAATCAATTTTCTGGAAAACTGTTTTTGGATAGTCACAAGTTGCACATCAAATTAAAGGTGAGACTACCAGCTACACAAAAAATCAAACAGAATAAAAATCGGGTCAAAAATGAGGCAGTGAAACTGTGGAGCGCCGTAGCCTAAAATTCGATCTTTTTCGATTGAAAACTTGGCACGGGTACCTACCCCCTTGTGAATTTCGCGCATTTTTCGGGAATAAATCAATTTTCTGGAAAACTGTTTTTGGATAGTCACAAGTTGCACATCAAATTAAAGGTGAGACTACCAGCTACACAAAAAATCAAACAGAATAAAAATCGGGTCAAAAATGAGGCAGTGAAACTGTGGAGCGCCGTAGCCCAAAATTCGATCTTTTTCGATTGAAAACTTGGCACGGGTACCTACCCCCTTGTGAATTTCGCGCATTTTTCGGGAATAAATCAATTTTGTGGAAAACTGTTTTTGGATAGTCACAAGTTGCACATCAAATTAAAGGTGAGACTACCAGCTACACAAAAAATCAAACAGAATAAAAATCGGGTCAAAAATGAGGCAGTGAAACTGTGGAGCGCCGTAGCCCAAAATTCGATCTTTTTCGATTGAAAACTTGGCACGGGTACCTACCCCCTTGTGAATTTCGCGCATTTTTCGGGAATAAATCAATTTTCTGGAAAACTGTTTTTGAATAGTCAGAAGTTGCACATCAAATTAAAGGTGAGACTACCAGCTACACAAAAAATCAAACAGAATAAAAATCGGGTCAAAAATGAGGCAGTGAAACTGTGGAGCGCCGTAGCCCAAAATTCGATCTTTTTCGATTGAAAACTTGGCACGGGTACCTACCCCCTTGTGAATTTCGCGCATTTTTCGGGAATAAATCAATCTTCTGGAAAACTGTTTTTGAATAGTCACAAGTTGCACATCAAATTAAAGGTGAGACTACCAGCTACACAAAAAATCAAACAGAATAAAAATCGGGTCAAAAATGAGGCAGTGAAACTGTGGAGCGCCGTAGCCCAAAATTCGATCTTTTTCGATTGAAAACTTGGCACGGGTACCTACCCCCTTGTGAATTTCGCGCATTTTTCGGGAATAAATCAATTTTCTGCAAAACTGTTTTTGGATAGTCACAAGTTGCACATCAAATTAAAGGTGAGACTACCAGCTACTCCAAAAATCAAACAGAATAAAAATCGGGTCAAAAATGAGGCAGTGAAACTGTGGAGCGCCGTAGCCCAAAATTCGATCTTTTTCGATTGAAAACTTGGCACGGGTACCTACCCCCTTGTGAATTTCGCGCATTTTTCGGGAATAAATCAATTTTCTGGAAAACTGTTTTTGGATAGTCACAAGATGCACATCAAATTAAAGGTGTGACTACCAGCTACACAAAAAATCAAACAGAATAAAAATCGGGTCAAAAATGAGGCAGTGAAACTGTGGAGCGCCGTAGCCCAAAATTCGATCTTTTTCGATTGAAAACTTGGCACGGGTACCTACCCCCTTGTGAATTTCGCGCATTTTTCGGCAATAAATCAATTTTCTGGAAAACAGTTTTTGGATAGTCACAAGTTGCACATCAAATTAAAGGTGAGACTACCAGCTACACAAAAAATTAAACAGAATAAAAATCGGGTCAAAAATGAGGCAGTGAAACTGTGGAGCGCCCAAAATTCGATCTTTTTCGATTGAAAACTTGGCACGGGTACCTACCCCCTTGTGAATTTCGCGCATTTTTCGGGAATAAATCAATTTTCTAGAAAACTGTTTTTGGATAGTCACAAGTTGCACATCAAATCAAAAAACTCCAAAAATCAAACAGAATAAAAATCGGGTCAAAAATGAGGCAGTGAAACTGTGGAGCGCCGTAGCCCAAAATTCGATCTTTTTCGATTGAAAACTTGGCACGGGTACCTACCCCCTTGTGAATTTCGCGCATTTTTCGGGAATAAATCAATTTTCTGGAAAACCGTTTTTGGATAGTCACAAGTTGCACATCAAATCAAAGGTGAAACTACCAGCTACTCAAAAAATCAAACAGAATAAAAATCGGGTCAAAAATGAGGCAGTGAAACTGTGGAGCGCCGTAGCCCAAAATTCGATCTTTTTCGATTGAAAACTTGGCACGGGTACCTACCCCCTTGTGAGTTTCGCGCATTTTTCGGGAATAAATCAATTTTCTGGAAAACTGTTTTTGGATAGTCACAAGTTGCACATCAAATTAAAGGTGAGACTACCAGCTACTCCAAAAATCAAACAGAATAAAAATCGGGTCAAAAATGAGGCAGTGAAACTGTGGAGCGCCCAAAATTCGATCTTTTTCGATTGAAAACTTGGCACGGGTACCTACCCCCTTGTGAATTTCGCGCATTTTTCGGGAATAAATCAATTTTCTAGAAAACTGTTTTTGGATAGTCACAAGTTGCACATCAAATCAAAGGTGAAACTACCAGCTACTCCAAAAATCAAACAGAATAAAAATCGGGTCAGAAATGAGGCAGTGAAACTGTGGAGCGCCGTAGACCAAAATTCGACCTTTTTCGATTGAAAACTTGGCACGGGTACCTAACCCCTTGTGAATTTCGCGCATTTTTCGGGAATAAATCAATTTTCTGCAAAACTGTTTTTGGATAGTCACAAGTTGCACATCAAATTAAAGGTGAGACTACCAGCTACTCCAAAAATCAAACAGAATAAAAATCGGGTCAAAAATGAGGCAGTGAAACTGTGGAGCGCCGTAGCCCAAAATTCGATCTTTTTCGATTGAAAACTTGGCACGGGTACCTACCCCCTTGTGAATTTCGCGCATTTTTCGGGAATAAATCAATTTTGTGGAAAACTGTTTTTGGATAGTCACAAGTTGCACATCAAATTAAAGGTGAGACTACCAGCTACTCCAAAAATCAAACAGAATAAAAATCGGGTCAAAAATGAGGCAGTGAAACTGTGGAGCGCCGTAGCCCAAAATTCGATCTTTTTCGATTGAAAACTTGGCACGGGTACCTACCCCCTTGTGAATTTCGCGCATTTTTCGGGAATAAATCAATTTTCTGGAAAACTGTTTTTGGATAGTCACAAGTTGCTCATCAAATTAAAGGTGAGACTACCAGCTACTTCAAAAATCAAACAGAATAAAAATCGGGTCAAAAATGAGGCAGTGAAACTGTGGAGCGCCGTAGCCCAAAATTCGATCTTTTTCGATTGAAAACTTGGCACGGGTACCTACCCCCTTGTGAATTTTGCGCATTTTTCGGGAATAAATCAATTTTCTGGAAAACTGTTTTTAGATAGTCACAAGTTGCACATCAAATTAAAGGTGAGACTACCAGCTACTCCAAAAATCAAACAGAATAAAAATCGGGTCAAAAATGAGGCAGTGAAACTGTGGAGCGCCCAAAATTCGATCTTTTTCGATTGAAAACTTGGCACGGGTACCTACCCCCTTGTGAATTTCGCGCATTTTTCGGGAATAAATCAATTTTCTGGAAAACTGTTTTTGGATAGTCACAAGTTGCACATCAAATCAAAGGTGAGACTACCAGCTACACAAAAAATCAAACAGAATAAAAATCGGGTCAAAAATGAGGCAGTGAAACTGTGGAGCGCCCAAAATTCGATCTTTTTCGATTGAAAACTTGGCACGGGTACCTACCCCCTTGTGAATTTCGCGCATTTTTCGGGAATAAATCAATTTTCTAGAAAACTGTTTTTGGATAGTCACAAGTTGCACATCAAATCAAAAAACTCCAAAAATCAAACAGAATAAAAATCGGGTCAAAAATGAGGCAGTGAAACTGTGGAGCGCCGTAGCCCAAAATTCGATCTTTTTCGATTGAAAACTTGGCACGGGTACCTACCCCCTTGTGAATTTCGCGCATTTTTCGGGAATAAATCAATTTTCTGGAAAACTGTTTTTGGATAGTCACAAGTTGCACATCAAATCAAAGGTGAAACTACCAGCTACTCAAAAAATCAAACAGAATAAAAATCGGGTCAAAAATGAGGCAGTGAAACCGTGGAGCGCCGTAGCCCAAAATTCGATCTTTTTCGATTGAAAACTTGGCACGGGTACCTACCCCCTTGTGAGTTTCGCGCATTTTTCGGGAATAAATAAATTTTCTGGAAAACTGTTTTTGGATAGTCACAAGTTGCACATCAAATTAAAGGTGAGACTACCAGCTACTCCAAAAATCAAACAGAATAAAAATCGGGTCAAAAATGAGGCAGTGAAACTGTGGAGCGCCCAAAATTCGATCTTTTTCGATTGAAAACTTGGCACGGGTACCTACCCCCTTGTGAATTTCGCGCATTTTTCGGGAACAAATCAATTTTCTGGAAAACTGTTTTTGGATAGTCACAAGTTGCACATCAAATTAAAGGTGAGACTACCAGCTACTCAAAAAATCAAACAGAATAAAAATCGGGTCAAAAATGAGGCAGTGAAACTGTGGAGCGCCTTAGCCCAAAATTCGATCTTTTTCGATTGAAAACTTGGCACGGGTACCTACCCCCTTGTGAATTTCGCGCATTTTTCGGGAATAAATCAATTTTCTGGAAAACTGTTTTTGGATAGTCACAAGTTGCACATCAAATTAAAGGTGAGACTACCAGCTACTCAAAAAATCAAACAGAATAAAAATCGGGTCAAAAATGAGGCAGTGAAACTGTATAGCGCCGTAGCCCAAAATTCGATCTTTTTCGATTGAAAACTTGGCACGGGTACCTACCCCCTTGTGAATTTCGCGCATTTTTCGGGAATAAATCAATTTTCTGGAAAACTGTTTTTGGATAGTCACAAGTTGCACATCAAATTAAAGGTGAGACTACCAGCTACTCAAAAAATCAAACAGAATAAAAATCGGGTCAAAAATGAGGCAGTGAAACTGTGGAGCGCCGTAGCCCAAAATTCGATCTTTTTCGATTGAAAACTTGGCACGGGTACCTACCCCCTTGTGAATTTCGCGCATTTTTCGGGAATAAATCAATTTTCTGGAAAACTGTTTTTGGATAGTCACAAGTTGCACATCAAATTAAAGGTGAGACTACCAGCTACTCAAAAAATCAAACAGAATAAAAATCGGGTCAAAAATGAGGCAGTGAAACTGTATAGCGCCGTAGCCCAAAATTCGATCTTTTTCGATTGAAAACTTGGCACGGGTACCTACCCCCTTGTGAATTTCGCGCATTTTTCGGGAATAAATCAATTTTCTGGAAAACTGTTTTTGGATAGTCACAAGTTGCACATCAAATTAAAGGTGAGACTACCAGCTACTCAAAAAATCAAACAGAATAAAAATCGGGTCAAAAATGAGGCAGTGAAACTGTGGAGCGCCGTAGCCCAAAATTCGATCTTTTTCGATTGAAAACTTGGCACGGGTACCTACCCCCTTGTGAATTTCGCGCATTTTTCGGGAATAAATCAATTTTCTGGAAAACTGTTTTTGGATAGTCACAAGTTGCACATCAAATTAAAGGTGAGACTACCAGCTACACAAAAAATCAAACAGAATAAAAATCGGGTCAAAAATGAGGCAGTGAAACTGTGGAGCGCCGTAGCCCAAAATTCGATCTTTTTCGATTGAAAACTTGGCACGGGTACCTACCCCCTTGTGAATTTCGCGCATTTTTCGGGAATAAATCAATTTTCTGGAAAACTGTTTTTGAATAGTCAGAAGTTGCACATCAAATTAAAGGTGAGACTACCAGCTACGCAAAAAATCAAACAGAATAAAAATCGGGTCAAAAATGAGGCAGTGAAACTGTGGAGCGCCGTAGCCCAAAATTCGATCTTTTTCGATTGAAAACTTGGCACGGGTACCTACCCCCTTGTGAATTTCGCGCATTTTTCGGGAATAAATCAATTTTCTGGAAAACTGTTTTTGGATAGTCACAAGCTGCACATCAAATAAAAGGTGAGACTACCAGCTACACAAAAAATCAAACAGAATAAAAATCGGGTCAAAAATGAGGCAGTGAAACTGTGGAGCGCCGTAGCCCAAAATTCGATCTTTTTCGATTGAAAACTTGGCACGGGTACCTACCCCCTTGTGAATTTCGCGCATTTTTCGGGAATAAATCAATTTTGTGGAAAACTGTTTTTGGATAGTCACAAGTTGCACATCAAATTAAAGGTGAGACTACCAGCTACACAAAAAATCAAACAGAATAAAAATCGGGTCAAAAATGAGGCAGTGAAACTGTGGAGCGCCGTAGCCCAAAATTCGATCTTTTTCGATTGAAAACTTGGCACGGGTACCTACCCCCTTGTGAATTTCGCGCATTTTTCGGGAATAAATCAATTTTCTGGAAAACTGTTTTTGGTTAGCCACAAAGTGCACATCAAATTAAAGGTGAGACTACCAGCTACACAAAAAAACAAACAGAATAAAAATAGGGTCAAAAATGAGGCAGTGAAACTGTGGAGCGCCGTAGCCTAAAATTCGATCTTTTTCGATTGAAAACTTGGCACGGGTACCTACCCCCTTGTGAATTTCGCGCATTTTTCGGGAACAAATCAATTTTCTGGAAAACTGTTTTTGGATAGTCACAAGTTGCACATCAAATTAAAGGTGAGACTACCAGCTACTCAAAAAATCAAACAGAATAAAAATCGGGTCAAAAATGAGGCAGTGAAACTGTGGAGCGCCTTAGCCCAAAATTCGATCTTTTTCGATTGAAAACTTGGCACGGGTACCTACCCCCTTGTGAATTTCGCGCATTTTTCGGGAATAAATCAATTTTCTGGAAAACTGTTTTTGGATAGTCACAAGTTGCACATCAAATTAAAGGTGAGACTACCAGCTACTCAAAAAATCAAACAGAATAAAAATCGGGTCAAAAATGAGGCAGTGAAACTGTATAGCGCCGTAGCCCAAAATTCGATCTTTTTCGATTGAAAACTTGGCACGGGTACCTACCCCCTTGTGAATTTCGCGCATTTTTCGGGAATAAATCAATTTTCTGGAAAACTGTTTTTGGATAGTCACAAGTTGCACATCAAATTAAAGGTGAGACTACCAGCTACTCAAAAAATCAAACAGAATAAAAATCGGGTCAAAAATGAGGCAGTGAAACTGTGGAGCGCCGTAGCCCAAAATTCGATCTTTTTCGATTGAAAACTTGGCACGGGTACCTACCCCCTTGTGAATTTCGCGCATTTTTCGGGAATAAATCAATTTTCTGGAAAACTGTTTTTGGATAGTCACAAGTTGCACATCAAATTAAAGGTGAGACTACCAGCTACTCAAAAAATCAAACAGAATAAAAATCGGGTCAAAAATGAGGCAGTGAAACTGTATAGCGCCGTAGCCCAAAATTCGATCTTTTTCGATTGAAAACTTGGCACGGGTACCTACCCCCTTGTGAATTTCGCGCATTTTTCGGGAATAAATCAATTTTCTGGAAAACTGTTTTTGGATAGTCACAAGTTGCACATCAAATTAAAGGTGAGACTACCAGCTACTCAAAAAATCAAACAGAATAAAAATCGGGTCAAAAATGAGGCAGTGAAACTGTGGAGCGCCGTAGCCCAAAATTCGATCTTTTTCGATTGAAAACTTGGCACGGGTACCTACCCCCTTGTGAATTTCGCGCATTTTTCGGGAATAAATCAATTTTCTGGAAAACTGTTTTTGGTTAGTCACAAAGTGCACATCAAATTAAAGGTGAGACTACCAGCTACACAAAAAAACAAACAGAATAAAAATCGGGTCAAAAATGAGGCAGTGAAACTGTGGAGCACCGTAGCTTAAAACTCGATCTTTTTCGATTGAAAACTTGGCACGGGTACCTACCCCCTTGTGAATTTCGCGCATTTTTCGGGAATAAATCAATTTTCTGGAAAACTGTTTTTGGATAGTCACAAGTTGCACATCAAATTAAAGGTGAGACTACCAGCTACTCCAAAAATCAAACAGAATAAAAATCGGGTCAAAAATGAGGCAGTGAAACTGTGGAGCGCCGTAGCCTAAAATTCGATCTTTTTCGATTGAAAACTTGGCACGGGTACCTAAACCCTTGTGAATTTCGCGCATTTTTCGGGAATAAATCAATTTTCTGGAAAACTGTTTTTAGTTAGTCACAAAGTGCACATCAAATTAAAGGTGAGACTACCAGCTACACAAAAAAACAAACAGAATAAAAATCGGGTCAAAAATGAGGCAGTGAAACTGTGGAGCGCCGTAGCCCAAAATTCGATCTTTTTCGATTGAAAACTTGGCACGGGTACCTACCCCCTTGTGAATTTCGCGCATTTTTCGGGAATAAATCAATTTTCTGGAAAACTGTTTTTGAATAGTCAGAAGTTGCACATCAAATTAAAGGTGAGACTACCAGCTACACAAAAAATCAAACAGAATAAAAATCGGGTCAAAAATGAGGCAGTGAAACTGTGGAGCGCCGTAGCCCAAAATTCGATCTTTTTCGATTGAAAACTTGGCACGGGTACCTACCCCCTTGTGAATTTCGCGCATTTTTCGGGAATAAATCAATTTTCTGGAAAACTGTTTTTGAATAGTCAGAAGTTGCACATCAAATTAAAGGTGAGACTACCAGCTACACAAAAAATCAAACAGAATAAAAATCGGGTCAAAAATGAGGCAGTGAAACTGTGGAGCGCCGTAGCCCAAAATTCGATCTTTTTCGATTGAAAACTTGGCACGGGTACCTACCCCCTTGTGAATTTCGCGCATTTTTCGGGAATAAATCAATTTTCTGGAAAACTGTTTTTGGATAGTCACAAGTTGCACATCAAATTAAAGGTGAGACTACCAGCTACACAAAAAATCAAACAGAATAAAAATCGGGTCAAAAATGAGGCAGTGAAACTGTGGAGCGCCGTAGCCCAAAATTCGATCTTTTTCGATTGAAAACTTGGCACGGGTACCTACCCCCTTGTGAATTTCGCGCATTTTTCGGGAATAAATCAATTTTCTGGAAAACTGTTTTTGGATAGTCACAAGTTGCACATCAAATTAAAGGTGAGACTACCAGCTACTCAAAAAATCAAACAGAATAAAAATCGGGTCAAAAATGAGGCAGTGAAACTGTGGTGCGCCGTAGCCTAAAATTCGATCTTTTTCGATTGAAAACTTGGCACGGGTACCTACCCCCTTGTGAATTTCGCGCATTTTTCGGGAATAAATCAATTTTCTGGAAAACTGTTTTTGGATAGTCACAAGTTGCACATCAAATTAAAGGTGAGACTACCATCTACTCAAAAAATCAAACAGAATAAAAATCGGGTCAAAAATGAGGCAGTGAAACTGTGGAGCGCCGTAGCCCAAAATTCGATCTTTTTCGATTGAAAACTTGGCACGGGTACCTACCCCCTTGTGAATTTCGCGCATTTTTCGGGAATAAATCAATTTTCTGGAAAACTGTTTTTGGATAGTCACAAGTTGCACATCAAATAAAAGGTGAGACTACCAGCTACACAAAAAATCAAACAGAATAAAAATCGGATCAAAAATGAGGCAGTGAAACTGTGGAGCGCCGTAGCCCAAAATTCGATCTTTTTCGATTGAAAACTTGGCACGGGTACCTACCCCCTTGTGAATTTCGCGCATTTTTCGGGAATAAATCAATTTTGTGGAAAACTGTTTTTGGATAGTCACAAGTTGCACATCAAATTAAAGGTGAGACTACCAGCTACACAAAAAATCAAACAGAATAAAAATCGGGTCAAAAATGAGGCAGTGAAACTGTGGAGCGCCGTAGCCCAAAATTCGATCTTTTTCGATTGAAAACTTGGCACGGGTACCTACCCCCTTGTGAATTTCGCGCATTTTTCGGGAATAAATCAATTTTCTGGAAAACTGTTTTTGGTTAGCCACAAAGTGCACATCAAATTAAAGGTGAGACTACCAGCTACACAAAAAAACAAACAGAATAAAAATAGGGTCAAAAATGAGGCAGTGAAACTGTGGAGCGCCGTAGCCTAAAATTCGATCTTTTTCGATTGAAAACTTGGCACGGGTACCTACCCCCTTGTGAATTTCGCGCATTTTTCGGGAACAAATCAATTTTCTGGAAAACTGTTTTTGGATAGTCACAAGTTGCACATCAAATTAAAGGTGAGACTACCAGCTACTCAAAAAATCAAACAGAATAAAAATCGGGTCAAAAATGAGGCAGTGAAACTGTGGAGCGCCTTAGCCCAAAATTCGATCTTTTTCGATTGAAAACTTGGCACGGGTACCTACCCCCTTGTGAATTTCGCGCATTTTTCGGGAATAAATCAATTTTCTGGAAAACTGTTTTTGGATAGTCACAAGTTGCACATCAAATTAAAGGTGAGACTACCAGCTACTCAAAAAATCAAACAGAATAAAAATCGGGTCAAAAATGAGGCAGTGAAACTGTATAGCGCCGTAGCCCAAAATTCGATCTTTTTCGATTGAAAACTTGGCACGGGTACCTACCCCCTTGTGAATTTCGCGCATTTTTCGGGAATAAATCAATTTTCTGGAAAACTGTTTTTGGATAGTCACAAGTTGCACATCAAATTAAAGGTGAGACTACCAGCTACTCAAAAAATCAAACAGAATAAAAATCGGGTCAAAAATGAGGCAGTGAAACTGTGGAGCGCCGTAGCCCAAAATTCGATCTTTTTCGATTGAAAACTTGGCACGGGTACCTACCCCCTTGTGAATTTCGCGCATTTTTCGGGAATAAATCAATTTTCTGGAAAACTGTTTTTGGATAGTCACAAGTTGCACATCAAATTAAAGGTGAGACTACCAGCTACTCAAAAAATCAAACAGAATAAAAATCGGGTCAAAAATGAGGCAGTGAAACTGTATAGCGCCGTAGCCCAAAATTCGATCTTTTTCGATTGAAAACTTGGCACGGGTACCTACCCCCTTGTGAATTTCGCGCATTTTTCGGGAATAAATCAATTTTCTGGAAAACTGTTTTTGGATAGTCACAAGTTGCACATCAAATTAAAGGTGAGACTACCAGCTACTCAAAAAATCAAACAGAATAAAAATCGGGTCAAAAATGAGGCAGTGAAACTGTGGAGCGCCGTAGCCCAAAATTCGATCTTTTTCGATTGAAAACTTGGCACGGGTACCTACCTCCTTGTGAATTTCGCGCATTTTTCGGGAATAAATCAATTTTCTGGAAAACTGTTTTTGGTTAGTCACAAAGTGCACATCAAATTAAAGGTGAGACTACCAGCTACACAAAAAAACAAACAGAATAAAAATCGGGTCAAAAATGAGGCAGTGAAACTGTGGAGCACCGTAGCCTAAAACTCGATCTTTTTCGATTGAAAACTTGGCACGGGTACCTACCCCCTTGTGAATTTCGCGCATTTTTCGGGAATAAATCAATTTTCTGGAAAACTGTTTTTGGATAGTCACAAGTTGCACATCAAATTAAAGGTGAGACTACCAGCTACTCCAAAAATCAAACAGAATAAAAATCGGGTCAAAAATGAGGCAGTGAAACTGTGGAGCGCCGTAGCCTAAAATTCGATCTTTTTCGATTGAAAACTTGGCACGGGTACCTAAACCCTTGTGAATTTCGCGCATTTTTCGGGAATAAATCAATTTTCTGGAAAACTGTTTTTGGATAGTCACAAGTTGCACATCAAATTAAAGGTGAGACTACCAGCTACACAAAAAATCAAACAGAATAAAAATCGGGTCAAAAATGAGGCAGTGAAACTGTGGAGCGCCGTAGCCCAAAATTCGATCTTTTTCGATTGAAAACTTGGCACGGGTACCTACCCCCTTGTGAATTTCGCGCATTTTTCGGGAATAAATCAATTTTCTGGAAAACTGTTTTTGGTTAGCCACAAAGTGCACATCAAATTAAAGGTGAGACTACCAGCTACACAAAAAAACAAACAGAATAAAAATAGGGTCAAAAATGAGGCAGTGAAACTGTGGAGCGCCGTAGCCTAAAATTCGATCTTTTTCGATTGAAAACTTGGCACGGGTACCTACCCCCTTGTGAATTTCGCGCATTTTTCGGGAACAAATCAATTTTCTGGAAAACTGTTTTTGGATAGTCACAAGTTGCACATCAAATTAAAGGTGAGACTACCAGCTACTCAAAAAATCAAACAGAATAAAAATCGGGTCAAAAATGAGGCAGTGAAACTGTGGAGCGCCTTAGCCCAAAATTCGATCTTTTTCGATTGAAAACTTGGCACGGGTACCTACCCCCTTGTGAATTTCGCGCATTTTTCGGGAATAAATCAATTTTCTGGAAAACTGTTTTTGGATAGTCACAAGTTGCACATCAAATTAAAGGTGAGACTACCAGCTACTCAAAAAATCAAACAGAATAAAAATCGGGTCAAAAATGAGGCAGTGAAACTGTATAGCGCCGTAGCCCAAAATTCGATCTTTTTCGATTGAAAACTTGGCACGGGTACCTACCCCCTTGTGAATTTCGCGCATTTTTCGGGAATAAATCAATTTTCTGGAAAACTGTTTTTGGATAGTCACAAGTTGCACATCAAATTAAAGGTGAGACTACCAGCTACTCAAAAAATCAAACAGAATAAAAATCGGGTCAAAAATGAGGCAGTGAAACTGTGGAGCGCCGTAGCCCAAAATTCGATCTTTTTCGATTGAAAACTTGGCACGGGTACCTACCCCCTTGTGAATTTCGCGCATTTTTCGGGAATAAATCAATTTTCTGGAAAACTGTTTTTGGATAGTCACAAGTTGCACATCAAATTAAAGGTGAGACTACCAGCTACTCAAAAAATCAAACAGAATAAAAATCGGGTCAAAAATGAGGCAGTGAAACTGTATAGCGCCGTAGCCCAAAATTCGATCTTTTTCGATTGAAAACTTGGCACGGGTACCTACCCCCTTGTGAATTTCGCGCATTTTTCGGGAATAAATCAATTTTCTGGAAAACTGTTTTTGGATAGTCACAAGTTGCACATCAAATTAAAGGTGAGACTACCAGCTACTCAAAAAATCAAACAGAATAAAAATCGGGTCAAAAATGAGGCAGTGAAACTGTGGAGCGCCGTAGCCCAAAATTCGATCTTTTTCGATTGAAAACTTGGCACGGGTACCTACCCCCTTGTGAATTTCGCGCATTTTTCGGGAATAAATCAATTTTCTGGAAAACTGTTTTTGGTTAGTCACAAAGTGCACATCAAATTAAAGGTGAGACTACCAGCTACACAAAAAAACAAACAGAATAAAAATCGGGTCAAAAATGAGGCAGTGAAACTGTGGAGCACCGTAGCCTAAAACTCGATCTTTTTCGATTGAAAACTTGGCACGGGTACCTAAACCCTTGTGAATTTCGCGCATTTTTCGGGAATAAATCAATTTTCTGGAAAACTGTTTTTGGATAGTCACAAGTTGCACATCAAATTAAAGGTGAGACTACCAGCTACTCCAAAAATCAAACAGAATAAAAATCGGGTCAAAAATGAGGCAGTGAAACTGTGGAGCGCCGTAGCCTAAAATTCGATCTTTTTCGATTGAAAACTTGGCACGGGTACCTAAACCCTTGTGAATTTCGCGCATTTTTCGGGAATAAATCAATTTTCTGGAAAACTGTTTTTGGATAGTCACAAGTTGCACATCAAATTAAAGGTGAGACTACCAGCTACACAAAAAATCAAACAGAATAAAAATCGGGTCAAAAATGAGGCAGTGAAACTGTGGAGCGCCGTAGCCCAAAATTCGATCTTTTTCGATTGAAAACTTGGCACGGGTACCTACCCCCTTGTGAATTTCGCGCATTTGTCGGGAATAAATCAATTTTCTGGAAAACTGTTTTTGGATAGTCACAAGTTGCACATCAAATTAAAGGTGAGACTACCAGCTACTCAAAAAATCAAACAGAATAAAAATCGGGTCAAAAATGAGGCAGTGAAACTGTGGAGCGCCGTAGCCCAAAATTCGATCTTTTTCGATTGAAAACTTGGCACGGGTACCTACCCCCTTGTGAATTTCGCGCATTTTTCGGGAATAAATCAATTTTCTGGAAAACTGTTTTTGGTTAGTCACAAAGTGCACATCAAATTAAAGGTGAGACTACCAGCTACACAAAAAAACAAACAGAATAAAAATCGGGTCAAAAATGAGGCAGTGAAACTGTGGAGCGCCGTAGCCTAAAATTCGATCTTTTTCGATTGAAAACTTGGCACGGGTACCTACCCCCTTGTGAATTTCGCGCATTTTTCGGGAATAAATCAATTTTGTGGAAAACTGTTTTTGGATAGTCACAAGTTGCACATCAAATTAAAGGTGAGACTACCATCTACTCAAAAAATCAAACAGAATAAAAATCGGGTCAAAAATGAGGCAGTGAAACTGTGGAGCGCCGTAGCCCAAAATTCGATCTCTTTCGATTGAAAACTTGGCACGGGTACCTACCCCCTTGTGAATTTCGCGCATTTTTTGGAAATAAATCAATTTTCTGGAAAACTGTTTTTGGATAGTCACAAGTTGCACATCAAATAAAAGGTGAGACTACCAGCTACACAAAAAATCAAACAGAATAAAAATCGGGTCAAAAATGAGGCAGTGAAACTGTGGAGCGCCGAAGCCTAAAATTCGATCTTTTTCGATTGAAAACTTGGCAGGGGTACCTACCCCCTTGTGAATTTCGCGCATTTTTCGGGAATAAATCAATTTTCTGGAAAACTGTTTTTGGATAGTCACAAGTTGCACATCAAATTAAAGGTGAGACTACCAGCTACACAAAAAATCAAACAGAATAAAAATCGGGTCAAAAATGAGGCAGTGAAACTGTGGAGCGCCGTAGCCCAAAATTCGATCTTTTTCGATTGAAAACTTGGCACGGGTACCTACCCCCTTGTGAATTTCGCGCATTTTTCGGGAATAAATCAATTTTCTGGAAAACTGTTTTTGGATAGTCACAAGTTGCACATCAAATAAAAGGTGAGACTACCAGCTACACAAAAAATCAAACAGAATAAAAATCGGGTCAAAAATGAGGCAGTGAAACTGTGGAGCGCCGTAGCCCAAAATTCGATCTTTTTCGATTGAAAACTTGGCACGGGTACCTACCCCCTTGTGAATTTCGCGCATTTTTCGGGAATAAATCAATTTTCTGGAAAACTGTTTTTGGATAGTCACAAGTTGCACATCAAATAAAAGGTGAGACTACCAGCTACACAAAAAATCAAACAGAATAAGAATCGGGTCAAAAATGAGGCAGTGAAACTGTGGAGCGCCGTAGCCTAAAATTCGATCTTTTTCGATTGAAAACTTGGCACGAGTACCTACCCCCTTGTGAATTTCGCGCATTTTTCGGGAATAAATCAATTTTGTGGAAAACTGTTTTTGGATAGTCACAAGTTGCACATCAAATTAAAGGTGAGACTACCAGCTACACAAAAAATCAAACAGAATAAAAATCGGGTCAAAAATGAGGCAGTGAAACTGTGGAGCGCCGTAGCCCAAAATTCGATCTTTTTCGATTGAAAACTTGGCACGGGTACCTACCCCCTTGTGAATTTCGCGCATTTTTCGGGAATAAATCAATTTTCTGGAAAACTGTTTTTGGTTAGTCACAAAGTGCACATCAAATTAAAGGTGAGACTACCAGCTACTCCAAAAAATCAAACAGAATAAAAATCGGGTCAAAAATGAGGCAGTGAAACTGTGGAGCGCCGTAGCCTAAAATTCGATCTTTTTCGATTGAAAACTAGGCACGGGTACCTACCCCCTTGTGAATTTCGCGCATTTTTCGGGAATAAATCAATTTTGTGGAAAACTGTTTTTGAATAGTCACAAGTTGCACATCAAATTAAAGGTGAGACTACCAGCTACACAAAAAAACAAACAGAATAAAAATCGGGTCAAAAATGTGGCAGTGAAACTGTGGAGCGCCGTAGCCCAAAATTCGATCTTTTTCGATTGAAAACTTGGCACGGGTACCTACCCCCTTGTGAATTTCGCGCATTTTTCGGGAATAAATCAATTTTCTGGAAAACTGTTTTTGGATAGTCACAAGTTGCACATCAAATTAAAGGTGAGACTACCAGCTACTCAAAAAATCAAACAGAATAAAAATCGGGTCAAAAATGAGGCAGTGAAACTGTGGAGCGCCGTAGCCCAAAATTCGATCTTTTTCGATTGAAAACTTGGCACGGGTACCTACCCCCTTGTGAATTTCGCGCATTTTTCGGGAATAAATCAATTTTCTGGAAAACTGTTTTTGGATAGTCACAAGTTGCACATCAAATTAAAGGTGAGACTACCAGCTACACAAAAAATCAAACAGAATAAAAATCGGGTCAAAAATGAGGCAGTGAAACTGTGGAGCGCCGTAGCCGAAAATTCGATCTTTTTCGATTGAAAACTTGGCACGGATACCTACCCCCTTGTGAATTTCGCGCATTTTTCGGGAATAAATCAATTTTCTGGAAAACTGTTTTTGGTTAGTCACAAAGTGCACATCAAATTAAAGGTGAGACTACCAGCTACACAAAAAAACAAACAGAATAAAAATCGGGTCAAAAATGAGGCAGTGAAACTGTGGAGCGCCGTAGCCCAAAATTCGATCTTTTTCGATTGAAAACTTGGCACGGGTACCTACCCCCTTGTGAATTTCGCGCATTTTTCGGGAATAAATCAATTTTCTGGAAAACTGTTTTTGGTTAGTCACAAAGTGCACATCAAATTAAAGGTGAGACTACCAGCTACACAAAAAATCAAACAGAATAAAAATCGGGTCAAAAATGAGGCAGTGAAACTGTGGAGCGCCGTAGCCTAAAATTCGATCTTTTTCGATTGAAAACTTGGCACGGGTACCTACCCCCTTGTGAATTTCGCGCATTTTTAGGGAATAAATCAATTTTCTGGAAAACTGTTTTTGGATAGTCACAAGTTGCACATCAAATTAAAGGTGAGACTACCAGCTACTCAAAAAATCAAACAGAATAAAAATCGGGTCAAAAATGAGGCAGTGAAACTGTGGAGCGCCGTAGCCCAAAATTCGATCTTTTTCGATTGAAAACTTGGCAAGGGTACCTACCCCCTTGTGAATTTCGCGCATTTTTCGGGAATAAATCAATTTTCTGGAAAACTGTTTTTGGTTAGTCACAAAGTGCACATCATATTAAAGGTAAGACTACCAGCTACACAAAAAAACAAACAGAATAAAAATCGGGTCAAAAATGAGGCAGTGAAACTGTGGAGCGCCGTAGCCCAAAATTCGATCTTTTTCGATTGAAAACTTGGCACGGGTACCTACCCCCTTGTGAATTTCGCGCATTTTTCGGGAATAAATCAATTTTCTGGAAAACTGTTTTTGGATAGTCACAAGTTGCACATCAAATTAAAGGTGAGACTACCAGCTACTCAAAAAATCAAACAGAATAAAAATCGGGTCAAAAATGAGGCAGTGAAACTGTGGAGCGCCGTAGCCCAAAATTCGATCTTTTTCGATTGAAAACTTGGCACGGGTACCTACCCCCTTGTGAATTTCGCGCATTTTTCGGGAATAAATCAATTTTGTGGAAAACTGTTTTTGGATAGTCACAAGTTGCACATCAAATTAAAGGTGAGACTACCAGCTACTCAAAAAATCAAACAGAATAAAAATCGGGTCAAAAATGAGGCAGTGAAACTGTGGAGCGCCGTAGCCCAAAATTCGATCTTTTTCGATTGAAAACTTGGCACGGGTACCTACCCCCTTGTGAATTTCGCGCATTTTTCGGGAATAAATCAATTTTCTGGAAAACTGTTTTTGGTTAGTCACAAAGTGCACATCAAATTAAAGGTGAGACTACCAGCTACACAAAAAATCAAACAGAATAAAAATCGGGTCAAAAATGAGGCAGTGAAACTGTGGAGCGCCGTAGCCTAAAATTCGATCTTTTTCGATTGAAAACTTGGCACGGGTATCTACCCCCTTGTGAATTTCGCGCATTTTTCGGGAATAAATCAATTTTCTGGAAAACTGTTTTTGGATAGTCACAAGCTGCACATCAAATTAAAGGTGAGACTACCAGCTACTCAAAAAATCAAACAGAATAAAAATCGGGTCAAAAATGAGGCAGTGAAACTGTGGAGCGCCGTAGCCCAAAATTCGATCTTTTTCGATTGAAAACTTGGCACGGGTACCTACCCCCTTGTGAATTTCGCGCATTTTTCGGGAATAAATCAATTTTCTGGAAAACTGTTTTTGGATAGTCACAAGTTGCACATCAAATTAAAGGTGAGACTACCAGCTACTCAAAAAATCAAACAGAATAAAAATCGGGTCAAAAATGAGGCAGTGAAACTGTGGAGCGCCGTAGCCCAAAATTCGATCTTGTTCGATTGAAAACTTGGCACGGGTACCTACCCCCTTGTGAATTTCGCGCATTTTTCGGGAATAAATCAATTTTCTGGAAAACTGTTTTTGGATAGTCACAAGTTGCACATCAAATTAAAGGTGAGACTACCAGCTACACAAAAAATCAAACAGAATAAAAATCGGGTCAAAAATGAGGCAGTGAAACTGTGGAGCGCAGTAGCCCAAAATTCGATCTTTTTCGATTGAAAACTTGGCACGGGTACCTACCCCCTTGTGAATTTCGCGAATTTTTCGGGAATAAATCAATTTTGTGGAAAACTGTTTTTGGATAGTCACAAGTTGCACATAAAATAAAAGGTGAGACTACCAGCTACACAAAAAATCAAACAGAATAAAAATCGGGTCAAAAATGAGGCTGTGAAACTGTGGAGCGCCGTAGCCCAAAATTCGATCTTTTTCGATTGAAAACTTAGCAGGGGTACCTACCCCCTTGTGAATTTCGCGCATTTTTCGGGAATAAATCAATTTTGTGGAAAACTGTTTTTGGATAGTCACAAGTTGCACATCAAATTAAAGGTGAGACTACCAGCTACACAAAAAATCAAACAGAATAAAAATCGGGTCAAAAATGAGGCAGTGAAACTGTGGAGCGCCGTAGCCCAAAATTCGATCTTTTTCGATTGAAAACTTGGCACGGGTACCTACCCCCTTGTGAATTTCGCGCATTTTTCGGGAATAAATCAATTTTGTGGAAAACTGTTTTTGGATAGTCACAAGTTGCACATCAAATTAAAGGTGAGACTACCAGCTACACAAAAAATCAAACAGAATAAAAATCGGGTCAAAAATGAGGCAGTGAAACTGTGGAGCGCCGTAGCCCAAAATTCGATCTTTTTTGATTGAAAACTTGGCACGGGTACCTACCCCCTTGTGAATTTCACGCATTTTTCGGGAATAAATCAATTTTCTGGAAAACTGTTTTTGGATAGTCACAAGTTGCACATCAAATTAAAGGTGAGACTACCAGCTACTCAAAAAATCAAACAGAATAAAAATCGTGTCAAAAATGAGGCAGTGAAACTGTGGAGCGCCGTAGCCCAAAATTCGATCTTTTTTGATTGAAAACTTGGCACGGGTACCTACCCCCTTGTGAATTTCGCGCATTTTTCGAGAATAAATCAATTTTCTGGAAAACTGTTTTTGGATAGTCACAAGTTGCACATCAAATTAAAGGTGAGACTACCAGCTACTCAAAAAATCAAACAGAATAAAAATCGGGTCAAAAATGAGGCAGTGAAACTGTGGAGCGCCGTAGCCCAAAATTCGATCTTTTTCGATTGAAAACTTGGCACGGGTACCTACCCCCTTGTGAATTTCGCGCATTTTTCGGGAATAAATCAATTTTGTGGAAAACTGTTTTTGGTTAGTCACAAAGTGCACATCAAATTAAAGGTGAGACTACCAGCTACACAAAAAATCAAACAGAATAAAAATCGGGTCAAAAATGAGGCAGTGAAACTGTGGAGCGCCGTAGCCTAAAATTCGATCTTTTTCGATTGAAAACTTGGCACGGGTACCTACCCCCTTGTGAATTTCGCGCATTTTTCGGGAATAAATCAATTTTGTGGAAAACTGTTTTTGGATAGTCACAAGTTGCACATCAAATTAAAGGTGAGACTACCAGCTACACAAAAAATCAAACAGAATAAAAATCGGGTCAAAAATGAGGCAGTGAAACTGTGGAGCGCCGTAGCCCAAAATTCGATCTTTTTCGATTGAAAACTTGGCACGGGTACCTACCCCCTTGTGAATTTCGCGCATTTTTCGGGAATAAATCAATTTTCTGGAAAACTGTTTTTGGTTAGTCACAAAGTGCACATCAAATTAAAGGTGAGACTACCAGCTACACAAAAAAACAAACAGAATAAAAATCGGGTCAAAAATGAGGCAGTGAAACTGTGGAGCGCCGTAGCCCAAAATTCGATCTTTTTCGATTGAAAACTTGGCACGGGTACCTACCCCCTTGTGAATTTCGCGCATTTTTCGGGAATAAATCAATTTTCTGGAAAACTGTTTTTGGATAGTCACAAGTTGCACATCAAATTAAAGGTGAGACTACCAGCTACACAAAAAATCAAACAGAATAAAAATCGGGTCAAAAATGAGGCAGTGAAACTGTGGAGCGCCGTAGCCCAAAATTCGATCTTTTTCGATTGAAAACTTGGCACGGGTACCTACCCCCTTGTGAATTTCGCGCATTTTTCGGGAATAAATCAATTTTCTGGAAAACTGTTTTTGGTTAGTCACAAAGTGCACATCAAATTAAAGGTGAGACTACCAGCTACACAAAAAAACAAACAGAATAAAAATCGGGTCAAAAATGAGGCAGTGAAACTGTGGAGCGCCGTAGCCCAAAGTTCGATCTTTTTCGATTGAAAACTTGGCACGGGTACCTACCCCCTTGTGAATTTCGCGCATTTTTCGGGAATAAATCAATTTTCTGGAAAACTGTTTTTGGTTAGTCACAAAGTGCACATCAAATTAAAGGTGAGACTACCAGCTACACAAAAAATCAAACAGAATAAAAATCGGGTCAAAAATGAGGCAGTGAAACTGTGGAGCGCCGTAGCCTAAAATTCGATCTTTTTCGATTGAAAACTTGGCACGGGTACCTACCCCCTTGTGAATTTCGCGCATTTTTCGGGAATAAATCAATTTTCTGGAAAACTGTTTTTGGATAGTCACAAGTTGCACATCAAATTAAAGGTGAGACTACCAGCTACTCAAAAAATCAAACAGAATAAAAATCGGGTCAAAAATGAGGCAGTGAAACTGTGGAGCGTCGTAGCCCAAAATTCGATCTTTTTCGATTGAAAACTTGGCACGGGTACCTACCCCCTTGTGAATTTCGCGCATTTTTCGGGAATAAATCAATTTTCTGGAAAACTGTTTTTGGATAGTCACAAGTTGCACATCAAATTAAAGGTGAGACTACCAGCTACTCAAAAAATCAAACAGAATAAAAATCGGGTCAAAAATGAGGCAGTGAAACTGTGGAGCGCCGTAGCCCAAAATTCGATCTTTTTCGATTGAAAACTAGGCACGGGTACCTACCCCCTTGTGAATTTCGCGCATTTTTCGGGAATAAATCGATTTTCTGGAAAACTGTTTTTGGATAGTCACAAGTTGCACATCAAATTAAAGGTGAGACTACGAGCTACTCAAAAAATCAAACAGAATAAAAATCGGGTCAAAAATGAGGCAGTGAAACTGTATAGCGCCGTAGCCCAAAATTAGATCTTTTTCGATTGAAAACTTGACACGGGTACCTACCCCCTTGTGAATTTCGCGCATTTTTCGGGAATAAATCAATTTTGTGGAAAACTGTTTTTGGATAGTCACAAGTTGCACATCAAATTTAAGGTGAGACTACCAGCTACACAAAAAATCAAACAGAATAAAAATCGGGTCAAAAATAAGGCAGTGAAACTGTGTAGCGCCGTAGCCCAAAATTCGATCTCTTTCGATTGAAAACTTGGCACGGGTACCTACCCCCTTGTGAATTTCGCGCATTTTTCGGGAATAAATCAATTTTCTGGAAAACTGTTTTTGGTTAGTCACAAAGTGCACATCAAATTAAAGGTGAGACTACCAGCTACACAAAAAAACAAACAGAATAAAAATCGGGTCAAAAATGAGGCAGTGAAACTGTGGAGCGCTGTAGCCTAAAATTCGATCTTTTTCGGTTGAAAACTTGGCACGGGTACCTACCCCCTTGTGAATTTCGCGCATTTTTCGGGAATAAATTAATTTTCTGGAAAACTGTTTTTGGATAGTCACAAGTTGCACATCAAATTAAAGGTGAGACTACCAGCTACTCAAAAAATCAAACAGAATAAAAATCGGGTCAAAAATGAGGCAGTGAAACTGTGGAGCGCCGTAGCCCAAAATTCGATCTTTTTCGATTGAAAACTTGGCACGGGTACCAACCCCCTTGTGAATTTCGCGCATTTTTCGGGAATAAATCAATTTTGTGGAAAACTGTTTTTGGTTAGTCACAAAGTGCACATCAAATTAAAGGTGAGACTACCAGCTACACAAAAAATCAAACAGAATAAAAATCGGGTCAAAAATGAGGCAGTGAAACTGTGGATCGCCGTAGCCTAAAATTCGATCTTTTTCGATTGAAAACTTGGCACGGGTACCTACCCCCTTGTGAATTTCGCGCATTTTTCGGGAATAAATCAATTTTCTGGAAAACTGTTTTTGGTTAGTCACAAAGTGCACATCAAATTAAAGGTGAGACTACCAGCTACACAAAAAAACAAACAGAATAAAAATCGGGTCAAAAATGAGGCAGTGAAACTGTGGAGCGCCGTAGCCCAAAGTTCGATCTTTTTCGATTGAAAACTTGGCACGGGTACCTACCCCCTTGTGAATTTCGCGCATTTTTCGGGAATAAATCAATTTTGTGGAAAACTGTTTTTGGTTAGTCACAAAGTGCACATCAAATTAAAGGTGAGACTACCAGCTACACAAAAAATCAAACAGAATAAAAATCGGGTCAAAAATGAGGCAGTGAAACTGTGGAGCGCCGTAGCCTAAAATTCGATCTTTTTCGATTGAAAACTTGGCACGGGTACCTACCCCCTTGTGAATTTCGCGCATTTTTCGGGAATAAATCAATTTTGTGGAAAACTGTTTTTGGATAGTCACAAGTTGCACATCAAATTAAAGGTGAGACTACCAGCTACACAAAAAATCAAACAGAATAAAAATCGGGTCAAAAATGAGGCAGTGAAACTGTGGAGCGCCGTAGCCCAAAATTCGATCTTTTTCGATTGAAAACTTGGCACGGGTACCTACCCCCTTGTGAATTTCGCGCATTTTTCGGGAATAAATCAATTTTCTGGAAAACTGTTTTTGGTTAGTCACAAAGTGCACATCAAATTAAAGGTGAGACTACCAGCTACACAAAAAAACAAACAGAATAAAAATCGGGTCAAAAATGAGGCAGTGAAACTGTGGAGCGCCGTAGCCCAAAATTCGATCTTTTTCGATTGAAAACTTGGCACGGGTACCTACCCCCTTGTGAATTTCGCGCATTTTTCGGGAATAAATCAATTTTGTGGAAAACTGTTTTTGGATAGTCACAAGTTGCACATCAAATTAAAGGTGAGACTACCAGCTACACAAAAAATCAAACAGAATAAAAATCGGGTCAAAAATGAGGCAGTGAAACTGTGGAGCGCCGTAGCCCAAAATTCGATCTTTTTCGATTGAAAACTTGGCACGGGTACCTACCCCCTTGTGAATTTCGCGCATTTTTCGGGAATAAATCAATTTTCTGGAAAACTGTTTTTGGTTAGTCACAAAGTGCACATCAAATTAAAGGTGAGACTACCAGCTACACAAAAAATCAAACAGAATAAAAATCGGGTCAAAAATGAGGCAGTGAAACTGTGGAGCGCCGTAGCCTAAAATTCGATCTTTTTCGATTGAAAACTTGGCACGGGTACCTACCCCCTTGTGAATTTCGCGCATTTTTCGGGAATAAATCAATTTTCTGGAAAACTGTTTTTGGATAGTCACAAGTTGCACATCAAATCAAAGGTGAAACTACCAGCTACTCCAAAAATCAAACAGAATAAAAATCGGGTCAAAAATGAGGCAGTGAAACTGTGGAGCGTCGTAGCCCAAAATTCGATCTTTTTCGATTGAAAACTTGGCACGGGTACCTACCCCCTTGTGAATTTCGCGCATTTTTCGGGAATAAATCAATTTTCTGGAAAACTGTTTTTGGTTAGTCACAAAGTGCACATCAAATTAAAGGTGAGACTACCAGCTACACAAAAAAACAAACAGAATAAAAATCGGGTCAAAAATGAGGCAGTGAAACTGTGGAGCGCTGTAGCCTAAAATTCGATCTTTTTCGGTTGAAAACTTGGCACGGGTACCTACCCCCTTGTGAATTTCGCGCATTTTTCGGGAATAAATTAATTTTCTGGAAAACTGTTTTTGGATAGTCACAAGTTGCACATCAAATTAAAGGTGAGACTACCAGCTACTCAAAAAATCAAACAGAATAAAAATCGGGTCAAAAATGAGGCAGTGAAACTGTGGAGCGCCGTAGCCCAAAATTCGATCTTTTTCGATTGAAAACTTGGCACGGGTACCAACCCCCTTGTGAATTTCGCGCATTTTTCGGGAATAAATCAATTTTGTGGAAAACTGTTTTTGGATAGTCACAAGTTGCACATCAAATTAAAGGTGAGACTACCAGCTACACAAAAAATCAAACAGAATAAAAATCGGGTCAAAAATGAGGCAGTGAAACTGTGGAGCGCCGTAGCCCAAAATTCGATCTTTTTCGATTGAAAACTTGGCACGGGTACCTACCCCCTTGTGAATTTCGCGCATTTTTCGGGAATAAATCAATTTTCTGGAAAACTGTTTTTGGTTAGTCACAAAGTGCACATCAAATTAAAGGTGAGACTACCAGCTACACAAAAAAACAAACAGAATAAAAATCGGGTCAAAAATGAGGCAGTGAAACTGTGGAGCGCCGTAGCCTAAAATTCGATCTTTTTCGATTGAAAACTTGGCACGGGTACCTACCCCCTTGTGAATTTCGCGCATTTTTCGGGAATAAATCCATTTTCTGGAAAACTGTTTTTGGATAGTCACAAGTTGCACATCAAATTAAAGGTGAGACTACCAGCTACTCAAAAAATCAAACAGAATAAAAATCGGGTCAAAAATGAGGCAGTGAAACTGTGGAGCGCCGTAGCCCAAAATTCGATCTTTTTCGATTGAAAACTTGGCACGGGTACCTACCCCGTTGTGAATTTCGCGCATTTTTCGGGAATAAATCAATTTTCTGGAAAACTGTTTTTGGATAGTCACAAGTTGCACATCAAATTAAAGGTGAGACTACCAGCTACACAAAAAATCAAACAGAATAAAAATCGGGTCAAAAATGAGGCAGTGAAACTGTGGAGCGCCGTAGCCCAAAATTCGATCTTTTTCGATTGAAAACTTGGCACGGGTACCTACCCCCTTGTAAATTTCGCGCATTTTTCGGGAATAAATCAATTTTATGGAAAACTGTTTTTGGATAGTCACAAGTTGCACATCAAATTAAAGGTGAGACTACCAGCTACTCAAAAAATCAAACAGAATAAAAATCGGGTCAAAAATGAGTCAGTGAAACTGTGGAGCGCCGTAGCCCAAAATTCGATCTTTTTCGATTGAAAACTTGGCACGGGTACCTACCCCCTTGTGAATTTCGCGCATTTTTCGGGAATAAATCAATTTTGTGGAAAACTGTTTTTGGATAGTCACAAGTTGCACATCAAATTAAAGGTGAGACTACCAGCTACACAAAAAATCAAACAGAATAAAAATCGGGTCAAAAATGAGGCAGTGAAACTGTGGAGCGCCGTAGCCCAAAATTCGATCTTTTTCGATTGAAAACTTGGCACGGGTACCTACCCCCTTGTGAATTTCGCGCATTTTTCGGGAATAAATCAATTTTCTGGAAAACTGTTTTTGGTTAGTCACAAAGTGCACATCAAATTAAAGGTGAGACTACCAGCTACACAAAAAAACAAACAGAATAAAAATCGGGTCAAAAATGAGGCAGTGAAACTGTGGAGCGCCGTAGCCCAAAATTCGATCTTTTTCGATTGAAAACTTGGCACGGGTACCTACCCCCTTGTGAATTTCGCGCATTTTTCGGGAATAAATCAATTTTGTGGAAAACTGTTTTTGGATAGTCACAAGTTGCACATCAAATTAAAGGTGAGACTACCAGCTACTCAAAAAATCAAACAGAATAAAAATCGGGTCAAAAATGAGGCAGTGAAACTGTGGAGCGCCGTAGCCCAAAATTCGATCTTTTTCGATTGAAAACTTGGCACGGGTACCTACCCCCTTGTGAATTTCGCGCATTTTTCGGGAATAAATCAATTTTCTGGAAAACTATTTTTGGATAGTCACAAGTTGCACATCAAATTAAAGGTGAGACTACCAGCTACTCAAAAAATCAAACAGAATAAAAATCGGGTCAAAAATGAGGAAGTGAAACTGTGGAGCGCCGTAGCCCAAAATTCGATCTTTTTCGATTGAAAACTTGGCACGGGTACCTACCCCCTTGTGAATTTCGTGCATTTTTCGGGAACAAATCAATTTTCTGGAAAACTGTTTTTGGATAGTCACAAGTTGCACATCAAATTAAAGGTGAGACTACCAGCTACTCAAAAAATCAAACAGAATAAAAATCTGTATAGCGCCGAATAAAAATCGGGTCAAAAATGAGGCAGTGAAACTGTGGAGCACCGTAGCCCAAAATTCGATCTTTTTCGATTGAAAACTTGGCACGGGTACCTACCCCCTTGTGAATTTCGCGCATTTTTTGGGAATAAATCAATTTTCTGGAAAACTGTTTTTGGATAGTCACAAGTTGCACATCAAATTAAAGGTGAGACTACCTGCTACTCAAAAAATCAAACAGAATAAAAATCGGGTCAAAAATGAGGCAGTGAAACTGTATAGCGCCGTAGCCCAAAATTCGATCTTTTTCGATTGAAAACTTGGCACGGGTACCTACCCCCTTGTGAATTTCGCGCATTTTTCGGGAATAAATCAATTTTGTGGAAAACTGTTTTTGGATAGTCACAAGTTGCACATCAAATTAAAGGTGAGACTACCAGCTACACAAAAAATCAAACAGAATAAAAATCGGGTCAAAAATGAGGCAGTGAAACTGTGGAGCGCCGTAGCCCAAAATTCGATCTTTTTCGATTGAAAACTTGGCACGGGTACCTACCCCCTTGTGAATTTCGCGCATTTTTCGGGAATAAATCAATTTTCTGGAAAACTGTTTTTGGATAGTCACAAGTTGCACATCAAATTAAAGGTGAGACTACCAGCTACTCAAAAAATCAAACAGAATAAAAATCGGGTCAAAAATGAGGCAGTGAAACTGTGGAGCGCCGTAGCCCAAAATTCGATCTTTTTCGATTGAAAACTTGGAACGGGTACCTACCCCCTTGTGAATTTCGCGCATTTTTCGGGAATAAATCAATTTTCTGGAAAACTGTTTTTGGTTAGTCACAAAGTGCACATCAAATTAAAGGTGAGACTACCAGCTACACAAAAAAACAAACAGAATAAAAATCGGGTCAAAAATGAGGCAGTGAAACTGTGGAGCGCCGTAGCCTAAAATTCGATCTTTTTCGATTGAAAACTTGGCACGGGTACCTACCCCTTGTGAATTTCGCGCATTTTTCGGGAATAAATCAATTTTCTGGAAAACTGTTTTTGGATAGTCACAAGTTGCACATCAAATTAAAGGTGAGACTACCAGCTACTCAAAAAATCAAACAGAATAAAAATCGGGTCAAAAATGAGGCAGTGAAACTGTATAGCGCCGTAGCCCAAAATTCGATATTTTTCGATTGAAAACTTGGCACGGGTACCTACCCCCTTGTGAATTTCGCGCATTTTTCGGGAATAAATCAATTTTGTGGAAAACTGTTTTTGGATAGTCACAAGTTGCACATCAAATTAAAGGTGAGACTACCAGCTACACAAAAAATCAAACAGTATAAAAATCGGGTCAAAAATGAGGCAGTGAAACTGTGGAGAGCGTAGCCCAAAATTCGATCTTTTCGATTGAAAACTTGGGACGGGTACCTACCCCCTTGTGAATTTCACGCATTTTTCGGGAATAAATAAATTTTCTGGAAAACTGTTTTTGGATAGTCACAAGTTGCACATCAAATCAAAGGTGAAACTACCAGCTACTCCAAAAATCAAACAGAATAAAAATCGGGTCAAAAATGAGGCAGTGAAACTGTGGAGCGCCGTAGCCCAAAATTCGATCTTTTTCGATTGAAAACTTGGCACGGGTACCTACCCCCTTGTGAATTTCGCGCATTTTTCGGGAATAAATCAATTTTCTGGATAACTGTTTTTGGATAGTCACAAGTTGCACATCAAATCAAAGGTGAAACTACCAGCTACTCCAAAAATCAAACAGAATAAAAATCGGGTCAAAAATGAGGCAGTGAAACTGTGGAGCGCCGTAGCCCAAAATTCGATCTTTTTCGATTGAAAACTTGGCACGGGTACCTACCCCCTTGTGAATTTCGCGCATGTTTCGGGAATAAATCAATTTTCTGGAAAACTGTTTTTGGTTAGTCACAAAGTGCACATCAAATTAAAGGTGAGACTACCAGCTACTCCAAAAATCAAACAGAATAAAAATCGGGTCAAAAATGAGGCAGTGAAACTGTGGAGCGCCGTAGCCCAAAATTCATCTTTTTCGATTGAAAACTTGGCACGGGTACCTACCCCCTTGTGAATTTCGCGCATTTTTCGGGAATAAATCAAATTTCTGGAAAACTGTTTTTGGATAGTCACAAGTTGCACATCAAATCAAAGGTGAAACTACCAGCTACTCCAAAAATCAAACAGAATAAAAATCGGGGCCAAAATGAGGCAGTGAAACTGTGGAGCGCCGTAGCCCAAAATTCGATCTTTTTCGATTGAAAACTTGGCACGGGTACCTACCCCCTTGTGAATTTCGCGCATTTTTCGGGAATAAATCAATTTTCTGGAAAACTGTTTTTGGATAGTCACAAGTTGCACATCAAATCAAAGGTGAAACTACCAGCTACTCCAAAAACCAAACAGAATAAAAATCGGGTCAAAAATGAGGCAGTGAAACTGTGCAGCGCCGTAGCCCAAAATTCGATCTTTTTCGATTGAAAACTTGGCACGGGTACCTACCCCCTTGTGAATTTCGCGCATTTTTCGGAAATAAATCAATTTTCTGGAAAACTGTTTTTGGATAGTTACAAGTTGCACATCAAATCAAAGGTGAAACTACCAGCTACTCCAAAAATCAAACAGAATAAAAATCGGGTCAAAAATGAGGCAGTGAAACTGTGGAGCGCCGTAGCCCAAAATTCGATCTTTTTCGATTGAAAACTTGGCACGGGTACCTACCCCCTTGTGAATTTCGCGCATTTTTCGGGAATAAATCAATTTTCTGGAAAACTGTTTTACTGTATTATTTATAATACAGTATTGTTATCGATTTTAAAAAAAAAAAAATTTGCTGCCCTCAAAATTTTTTTGTCCACGTTTCATGACTAGTAGACGCGAAAAAAGCAATAAAAATTTTCATTCCGTCTGTACGCCGTACCCCGTACGCCGTACGCCGTACGTCGACCGCCCCAAAATCTTTGAAGGCTCGTAGCTCTCAAACCAGTGGAGCTATTAAATTAAAATTTTTTCTAAAAATAGACTTGGTGGACCCCTTGAATTGACATTATTTTCAGGGGAGGAGGTGTAAGGGGGAAGGCGGGGTAAGCGTTTTAGACGAAAAATTTAGGTTTCTAAATCTCAGAAACCGCTTGTGTTAGGAGGCTGAAACTTAGAATTTCTATAGAGCTTTGATAATGGACCCATTTGCAAAAAAAAAAACAGTTATGTGTGAAGGGGTGTGGGAGTGGAAGGGGAAGCAATGCGTCTGAAACGCAAAAAAGTCGAGATCGACACATTCTAAAATCCATATCTCCTAAACCGTTAATAGCAAGCAATTAAAACTTAACAAATATCTGTAGTTATACTAGGAGAATAGACTGAAACAAAATTTTTGGGTGGGGGTAGTGACGTACGGGGGTGGGGGTTGAAACACTTAACATTACAATATCTCCCAAACCAGTGGCACCAGAAAAACAAAATTCGGTTTGGATACAAAGCTTGATAAATAAAGATTGCTCAAAGTAAAATCTTTGAAGGGGCGGGGGAGTACGTAAGTGGAGGGGATAAGAATTTTTCAAAAATAACACGTTTCATATTTCAATAACAGTGTAAGATGGTTGCTTCAAATTTTTACCAGAAGTAGGCCTAATAGAACCCTAGTAGGGAAAAAAAGTTTGGGGGTGTGGGTGTAGAGGGTGAGGGTGGGGAAGGGTGAGAAAGAAAAAGTTCCGATGCTTATATCTTAAGAATCTATAATGATAGGAAGCTGAAACTTGGTATTTAGATAGAGCTATAGTAGTGGCATGGTGGAAAAATAAATTTTTTTTAGGGGTAGTATGGTACGGTGGTGGGGGGTGTTTTTCCTAACTTTAGAACGGCTTATGCTGTTAAGTTGAAACTCGGTACGTATATGTAAATTAACTAGAAAAGTAATTCTGATAAAAAAAAATTTGAATATTCATTGGCGTTCAGAAGGGGGAGGCAAAAAAAAATATCGGGTAGTATAAAATGCACATATTTTCACGATTTTCGTCATATCTACTAGGTCTTTCGAAATATTGAATTCATTTTTTTTCTACGGATTCTTCATGTGAATACCTAGAAAGTGTTTTCAAGATTTTTTGTAATTCGACCCCTAAGAGGGTGTAAACTGGTTGTATACTTTTTCATGAATTCCACCATGTTTCTCAGGTCTGATCAGATATCGAATATCTTTTCACTTCCCCAGGCTTGTTTAATAATCACCTATTTTTAAGTTTTGTTTTTTTCAACCTCTAGACCGCATCCCGGAATATGACCCAATTATTTAATTCATATGTTACACCCTTTTCTAACCGCTTCCCGAACTTTTTGTTAGGTTTTCAGTCACATACTAACATACACCGCATCCCCGAATTGAACGCGTTCTGAACTTCTGCCGGAAAAATAATACAGTTTCGCCCAGACTGTTGGCAGATTTTTTGGATAGTCACAAGTTGCACATCAAATTAAAGGTGAGACTACCAGCTACACAAGAAATCAAACAGAATAAAAATCGGGTCAAAAATGAGGCAGTGAAACTATGGAGCGCCGTAGCCCAAAATTCGATCTTTTTCGATTGAAAACTTGGCACGGGTACCTACCCCCTTGTGAATTTCGCGCATTTTTCGGGAATAAATCAATTTTCTGGAAAACTGTTTTTGGATAGTCACAAGTTGCACATCAAATCAAAGGTGAAACTACCAGCTACTCCAAAAATCAAACAGAATAAAAATCGGGTCAAAAATGAGGCAGTGAAACTGTGGAGCGCCGTAGCCCAAAATTCGATCTTTTTCGATTGAAAACTTGGCACGGGTACCTACCCCCTTGTGAATTTCGCGCATTTTTCGGGAATAAATCAATTTTCTGGAAAACTGTTTTTGGATAGTCACAAGTTGCACATCAAATTAAAGGTGAGACTACCAGCTACACAAGAAATCAAACAGAATAAAAATCGGGTCAAAAATGAGGCAGTGAAACTGTGGAGCGCCGTAGCCCAAAATTCGATCTTTTTCGATTGAAAACTTGGCACGGGTACCTACCCCCTTGTGAATTTCGCGCATTTTTCGGGAATAAATCAATTTTCTGGAAAACTGTTTTTGGATAGTCACAAGTTGCACATCAAATTAAAGGTGAGACTACCAGCTACACAAGAAATCAAACAGAATAAAAATCGGGTCAAAAATGAGGCAGTGAAACTGTGGAGCGCCGTAGCCCAAAATTCGATCTTTTTCGATTGAAAACTTGGCACGGGTACCTACCCCCTTGTGAATTTCGCGCATTTTTCGGAAATAAATCAATTTTCTGGAAAACTGTTTTTGGATAGTCACAAGTTGCACATCAAATTAAAGGTGAGACTACCAGCTACACAAGAAATCAAACAGAATAAAAATCGGGTCAAAAATGAGGCAGTGAAACTGTGGAGCGCCGTATCCCAAAATTCGATCTTTTTCGATTGAAAACTTGGCACGGGTACCTACCCCCTTGTGAATTTCGCGCATTTTTCGGGAATAAATCAATTTTCTGGAAAACTGTTTTTGGATAGTCAAAAGTTGCACATCAAATCAAAGGTGAAACTACCAGCTACTCCAAAAATCATACAGAATAAAAATCGGGTCAAAAATGAGGCAGTGAAACTGTGGAGCGCCTTAACCCAAAATTCGATATTTTTCGATTGAAAACTTGGCACGGGTACCTACCCCCTTGTGAATTTCGCGCATTTTTCGGGAATAAATCAATTTTCTGCAAAACTGTTTTTGGATAGTCACAAGTTGCACATCAAATCAAAGGTGAAACTACCAGCTACTCCAAAAATCAAAGAGAATAAAAATCGGGTCAAAAATGAGGCAGTGAAACTGTGGAGCGCCGTAGCCCAAAATTCGATCTTTTTCGATTGAAAACTTGGCACATGTACCTACCCCCTTGTGAATTTCGCGCATTTTTCGGGAATAAATCAATTTTCTGGAAAACTGTTTTTGGTAAGTCACAAAGTGCACATCAAATTAAAGGTGAGACTACAAGCTACACAAAAAATCAAACAGAATAAAAATCGGATCAAAAATGAGGCAGTGAAACTGTGGAGCGCCGTAGTCCAAAACTCGATCTTTTTCGATTGAAAACTTGGCACGGGTACCTACCCCCTTGTGAATTTCGCGCATTTTTCGGCAATAAATCAATTTTCTGGAAAACTGTTTTTGGATAGTCACAAGTTGCACATCAAATCAAAGGTGAAACTACCAGCTACTCCAAAAATCAAACAGAATAAAAATCGGGTCAAAAATGAGGCAGTGAAACTGTGGAGCGCCGTAGCCCAAAATTCGATCTTTTTCGATTGAAAACTTGGCACGGGTACCTACCCCCTTGTGAATTTCGCGCATTTTTCGGCAATAAATCAATTTTCTGGAAAACTGTTTTTGGATAGTCACAAGTTGCACATCAAATTAAAGGTGAGACTACCAGCTACACAAAAAATCAAACAGAATAAAAATCGGGTCAAAAATGAGGCAGTGAAACTGTGGAGCGCCGTAGCCCAAAATTCGATCTTTTTCGATTGAAAACTTGGCACGGGTACCTACCCCCTTGTGAATTTCGCGCATTTTTCGGGAATAAATCAATTTTCTGGAAAACTGTTTTTGGATAGTCACAAGATGCACATCAAATTAAAGGTGAGACTACCAGCTACACAAAAAATCAAACAGAATAAAAATCGGGTCAAAAATGAGGCAGTGAAACTGTGGAGCGCCGTAGCCCAAAATTCGATCTTTTTCGATTGAAAACTTGGCACGGGTACCTACCCCCTTGTGAATTTCGCGCATTTTTCGGGAATAAATCAATTTTCTGGAAAACTGTTTTTGGATAGTCACAAGTTGCAGATCAAATCAAAGGTGAAACTACCAGCTACTCCAAAAATCAAACAGAATAAAAATCGGGTCAAAAATGAGGCAGTGAAACTGTGGAGCGCCGTAGCCCAAAATTCGATCTTTTTCGATTGAAAACTTGGCACGGGTACCTACCCCCTTGTGAATTTCGCGCATTTTTCGGGAATAAATCAATTTTCTGGAAAACTGTTTTTGGATAGTCACAAGTTGCACTTCAAATTAAAGGTGAGACTACCAGCTACGCAAAAAATCAAACAGAATAAAAATCGGGTCAAAAATGAGGCAGTGAAACTGTGGAGCGCCGTAGCCCAAAATTCGATCTTTTTCGATTGAAAACTTGGCACGGGTACCTACCCCCTTGTGAATTTCGCGCATTTTTCGGGAATAAATCAATTTTCTGGAAAACTGTTTTTGGATAGTCACAAGTTGCACATCAAATCAAAGGTGAAACTACCAGCTACTCCAACAATCAAACAGAATAAAAATCGGGTCAAAAATGAGGCAGTGAAACTGTGGAGCGCCGTAGCCCAAAATTCGATCTTTTTCGATTGAAAACTTGGCACGGGTACCTACCCCCTTGTGAATTTCGCGCATTTTTCGGGAATAAATCAATTTTCTGGAAAACTGTTTTTGGATAGTCACAAGTTGCACATCAAATCAAAGGTGAGACTACCAGCTACACAAAAAATCAAACAGAATAAAAATCGGGTCAAAAATGAGGCAGTGAAACTGTGGAGCGCCGTAGCCCAAAATTCGATCTTGGCACAGGTACCTACCCCCTTGTGAATTTCGCGCATTTTTCGGGAATAAATCAATTTTCTGGAAAACTGTTTTTGGATAGTCACAAGTTGCACATCAAATCAAAGGTGAAACTACCAGCTACTCCAACAATCAAACAGAATAAAAATCGGGTCAAAAATGAGGCAGTGAAACTGTGGAGCGCCGTAGCCCAAAATTCGATCTTTTTCGATTGAAAACTTGGCACGGGTATCTACCCCTTGTGAATTTCGCGCATTTTTCGGCAATAAATCAATTTTCTGGAAAACTGTTTTTGGATAGTCACAAGTTGCACATCAAATCAAAGGTGAGACTACCAGCTACACAAAAAATCAAACAGAATAAAAATCGGGTCAAAAATGAGGCAGTGAAACTGTGGAGCGCCGTAGCCCAAAATTCGATCTTTTTCGATTGAAAACTTGGCACGGGTATCTACCCCTTGTGAATTTCGCGCATTTTTCGGCAATAAATCAATTTTCTGGAAAACTGTTTTTGGATAGTCACAAGTTGCACATCAAATTAAAGGTGAGACTACCAGCTACACAAAAAATCAAACAGAATAAAAATCGGGTCAAAAATGAGGCAGTGAAACTGTGGAGCGCCGTAGCCCAAAATTCGATCTTTTTCGATTGAAAACTTGGCACGGGTACCTACCCCCTTGTGAATTTCGCGCATTTTTCGGGAATAAATCAATTTTCTGGAAAACTGTTTTTGGATAGTCACAAGTTGCACATCAAATCAAAGGTGAGACTACCAGCTACACAAAAACTCAAACAGAATAAAAATCGGGTCAAAAATGAGGCAGTGAAACTGTGGAGCGCCGTAGCCCAAAATTCGATCTTGGCACTGGTACCTACCCCCTTGTGAATTTCGCGCATTTTTCGGGAATAAATCAATTTTCTGGAAAACTGTTTTTGGATAGTCACAAGTTGCACATCAAATCAAAGGTGAGACTACCAGCTACTCCAAAAATCAAACAGAATAAAAATCGGGTCAAAAATGAGGCAGTGAAACTGTGGAGCGCCGTAGCCCAAAATTCGATCTTTTTCGATTGAAAACTTGGCACGGGTACCTACCCCCTTGTGAATTTCGCGCATTTTTCGGGAATAAATCGATTTTCTAGAAAACTGTTTTTGGATAGTCACAAGTTGCACATCAAATCAAAGGTGAAACTACCAGCTACTCCAAAAATCAAACAGAATAAAAATCGGGTCAAAAATGAGGCAGTGAAACTGTGGAGCGCCGTAGCCCAAAACTCGATCTTTATCGATTGAAAACTTTGCACGGGTACCTACCCCCTTGTGAATTTCGCGCATTTTTCGGGAATAAATCAATTTTCTGGAAAACTGTTTTTGGATAGTCACAAGATGCACATCAAATTAAAGGTGAGACTACCAGCTACACAAAAAATCAAACAGAATAAAAATCGGGTCAAAAATGAGGCAGTGAAACTGTGGAGCGCCGTAGCCCAAAATTCGATCTTTTTCGATTGAAAACTTGGCACGGGTACCTACCCCCTTGTGAATTTCGCGCATTTTTCGGGAATAAATCAATTTTCTGGAAAACTGTTTTTGGATAGTCACAAGTTGCAGATCAAATCAACGGTGAAACTACCAGCTACTCCAAAAATCAAACAGAATAAAAATCGGGTCAAAAATGAGGCAGTGAAACTGTGGAGCGCCGTAGCCCAAAATTCGATCTTTTTCGATTGAAAACTTGGCACGGGTACCTACCCCCTTGTGAATTTCGCGCATTTTTCGGGAATAAATCAATTTTCTGGAAAACTGTTTTTGGATAGTCACAAGTTGCACATCAAATTAAAGGTGAGACTACCAGCTACGCAAAAAATCAAACAGAATAAAAATCGGGTCAAAAATGAGGCAGTGAAACTGTGGAGCGCCGTTGCCCAAAATTCGATCTTTTTCGATTGAAAACTTGGCACGGGTACCTACCCCCTTGTGAATTTCGCGCATTTTTCGGGAATAAATCAATTTTCTGGAAAACTGTTTTTGGATAGTCACAAGTTGCACATCAAATCAAAGGTGAAACTACCAGCTACTCCAACAATCAAACAGAATAAAAATCGGGTCAAAAATGAGGCAGTGAAACTGTGGAGCGCCGTAGCCCAAAATTCGATCTTTTTCGATTGGAAACTTGGCACGGGTACCTACCCCCTTGTGAATTTCGCGCATTTTTCGGGAATAAATCAATTTTCTGGAAAACTGTTTTTGGATAGTCACAAGTTGCACATCAAATCAAAGGTGAGACTACCAGCTACACAAAAAATCAAACAGAATAAAAATCGGGTCAAAAATGAGGCAGTGAAACTGTGGAGCGCCGTAGCCCAAAATTCGATCTTGGCACAGGTACCTACCCCCTTGTGAATTTCGCGCATTTTTCGGGAATAAATCAATTTTCTGGAAAACTGTTTTTGGATAGTCACAAGTTGCACATCAAATCAAAGGTGAAACTACCAGCTACTCCAACAATCAAACAGAATAAAAATTGGGTCAAAAATGAGGCAGTGAAACTGTGGAGCGCCGTAGCCCAAAATTCGATCTTTTTCGATAGAAAACTTGGCACGGGTATCTACCCCCTTGTGAATTTCGCGCATTTTTCGGCAATAAATCAATTTTCTGGAAAACTGTTTTTGGATAGTCACAAGTTGCACATCAAATCAAAGGTGAAACTACCAGCTACTCCAAAAATCAAACAGAATAAAAATCGGGTCAAAAATGAGGCAGTGAAACTGTGGAGCGCCGTAGCCCAAAATTCGATCTTGGCACAGGTACCTACCCCCTTGTGAATTTCGCGCATTTTTCGGGAATAAATCAATTTTCTGGAAAACTGTTTTTGGATAGTCACAAGTTGCACATCAAATTAAAGGTGAGACTACCAGCTACACAAAAAATCAAACAGAATAAAAATCGGGTCAAAAATGAGGCAGTGAAACTGTAGAGCGCCGTAGCCCAAAATTCAATCTTTTTCGATTGAAAACTTGGCACGGGTACCTACCCCCTTGTGAATTTCGCGCATTTTTCGGGAATAAATCAATTTTCTGGAAAACTGTTTTTGGATAGTCACAAGTTGCACATCAAATCAAAGGTGAGACTACCAGCTACACAAAAACTCAAACAGAATAAAAATCGGGTCAAAAATGAGGCAGTGAAACTGTGAAGCGCCGTAGCCCAAAATTCGATCTTGGCACAGGTACCTACCCCCTTGTGAATTTCGCGCATTTTTCGGGAATAAATCAATTTTCTGGAAAATTGTTTTTGGATAGTCACAAGTTGCACATCAAATTAAAGGTGAGACTACCAGCTACACAAAAAATCAAACAGAATAAAAATCGGGTCAAAAATGAGGCAGTGAAACTGTGGAGCGCCGTAGCCCAAAATTCGATCTTTTTCGATTGAAAACTTGGCACGGGTACCTACCCCCTTGTGAATTTCGCGCATTTTTCGGGAATAAATCAATTTTCTGGAAAACTGTTTTTGGATAGTCACAAGTTGCACATCAAATCAAAGGTGAAACTACCAGCTACTCCAACAATCAAACAGAATAAAAATCGGGTCAAAAATGAGGCAGTGAAACTGTGGAGCGCCGTAGCCCAAAATTCGATCTTTTTCGATTGAAAACTTGGCACGGGTACCTACCCCCTTGTGAATTTCGCGCATTTTTCGGGAATAAATCAATTTTCTGGAAAACTGTTTTTGGATAGTCGCAAGTTGCACATCAAATCAAAGGTGAGACTACCAGCTACACAAAAAATCAAACAGAATAAAAATCGGGTCAAAAATGAGGCAGTGAAACTGTGGAGCGCCGTAGCCCAAAATTCGATCTTGGCACAGGTACCTACCCCCTTGTGAATTTCGCGCATTTTTCGGGAATAAATCAATTTTCTGGAAAACTGTTTTTGGATAGTCACAAGTTGCACATCAAATCAAAGGTGAAACTACCAGCTACTCCAACAATCAAACAGAATAAAAATCGGGTCAAAAATGAGGCAGTGAAACTGTGGAGCGCCGTAGCCCAAAATTCGATCTTTTTCGATTGAAAACTTGGCACGGGTACCTACCCCCTTGTGAATTTCGCGCATTTTTCGGGAATAAATCAATTTTCTGGAAAACTGTTTTTGGATAGTCACAAGTTGCACATCAAATCAAAGGTGAGACTACCAGCTACACAAAAAATCAAACAGAATAAAAATCGGGTTAAAAATGAGGCAGTGAAACTGTGGAGCGCCGTAGCCCAAAATTCGATCTTGGCACAGGTACCTACCCCCTTGTGAATTTCGCGCATTTTTCGGGAATAAATCAATTTTCTGGAAAACTGTTTTTGGATAGTCACAAGTTGCACATCAAATTAAAGGTGAGACTACCAGCTACACAAAAAATCAAACAGAATAAAAATCGGGTCAAAAATGATTCAGTGAAACTGTGGAGCGCCGTAGCCCAAAATTCGATCTTTTTCGATTGAAAACTTGGCACGGGTACCTACCCCCTTGTGAATTTCGCGCATTTTTCGGGAATAAATCAATTTTCTGGAAAACTGTTTTTGGATAGTCACAAGTTGCACATCAAATCAATGGTGAGACTACCAGCTACACAAAAACTCAAACAGAATAAAAATCGGGTCAAAAATGAGGCAGTGAAACTGTGGAGCGCCGTAGCCCAAAATTCGATCTTGGCACAGGTACCTACCCCCTTGTGAATTTCGCGCATTTTTCGGGAATAAATCAATTTTCTGGAAAACTGTTTTTGGATAGTCACAAGTTGCACATCAAATTAAAGGTGAAACTACCAGCTACACAAAAAATCAAACAGAATAAAAATCGGGTCAAAAATGAGGCAGTGAAACTGTGGAGCGCCGTAGCCCAAAATTTGATCTTTTTCGATTGAAAACTTGGCACGGGTACCTACCCCCTTGTGAATTTCGCGCATTTTTCGGGAATAAATCAATTTTCCGGAAAACTGTTTTTGAATAGTCACAAGTTGCACATCAAATCAAAGGTGAAACTACCAGCTACACAAAAAATCAAACAGAATAAAAATCGGGTCAAAAATGAGGCAGTGAAACTGTGGAGCGCCGTAGCCCAAAATTCGATCTTTTTCGATTGAAAACTTGGCACGGGTACCTACCCCCTTGTGAATTTCGCGCATTTTTCGGGAATAAATCAATTTTCTGGAAAACTGTTTTTGGATAGTCACAAGTTGCACATCAAATTAAAGGTGAGACTACCAGCTACTCCATCAATCAAACAGAATAAAAATCGGGTCAAAAATGAGGCAGTGAAACTGTGGAGCGCCCAAAATTCGATCTTTTTCGATTGAAAACTTGGCACGGGTACCTACCCCCTTGTGAATTTCGCGCATTTTTCGGGAATAAATCAATTTTCTAGAAAACTGTTTTTGGATAGTCACAAGTTGCACATCAAATCAAAGGTGAAACTACCAGCTACACAAAAAATCAAACAGAATAAAAATCGGGTCAAAAATGAGGCAGTGAAACTGTGGAGCGCCGTAGCCCGAAATTCGATCTTTTTCGATTGAAAACTTGGCACGGGTACCTACCCCCTTGTGAATTTCGCGCATTTTTCGGGAATAAATCAATTTTGTGGAAAACTGTTTTTGGATAGTCACAAGTTGCACATCAAATTAAAGGTGAGACTACCAGCTACTCCAAAAATCAAACAGAATAAAAATCGGGTCAAAAATGAGGCAGTGAAACTGTGGAGCGCCCAAAATTCGATCTTTTTCGATTGAAAACTTGGCACGGGTACCTACCCCCTTGTGAATTTCGCGCATTTTTCGGGAATAAATCAATTTTCTGCAAAACTGTTTTTGGATAGTCACAAGTTGCACATCAAATTAAAGGTGAGACTACCAGCTACTCCAAAAATCAAACAGAATAAAAATCGGGTCAAAAATGAGGCAGTGAAACTGTGGAGCGCCGTAGCCCAAAATTCGATCTTTTTCGATTGAAAACTTGGCACGGGTACCTACCCCCTTGTGAATTTCGCGCATTTTTCGGGAATAAATCAATTTTCTGGAAAACTGTTTTTGGATAGTCACAAGATGCACATCAAATTAAAGGTGTGACTACCAGCTACACAAAAAATCAAACAGAATAAAAATCGGGTCAAAAATGAGGCAGTGAAACTGTGGAGCGCCGTAGCCCAAAATTCGATCTTTTTCGATTGAAAACTTGGCACGGGTACCTACCCCCTTGTGAATTTCGCGCATTTTTCGGCAATAAATCAATTTTCTGGAAAACAGTTTTTGGATAGTCACAAGTTGCACATCAAATTAAAGGTGAGACTACCAGCTACACAAAAAATTAAACAGAATAAAAATCGGGTCAAAAATGAGGCAGTGAAACTGTGGAGCGCCCAAAATTCGATCTTTTTCGATTGAAAACTTGGCACGGGTACCTACCCCCTTGTGAATTTCGCGCATTTTTCGGGAATAAATCAATTTTCTAGAAAACTGTTTTTGGATAGTCACAAGTTGCACATCAAATCAAAAAACTCCAAAAATCAAACAGAATAAAAATCGGGTCAAAAATGAGGCAGTGAAACTGTGGAGCGCCGTAGCCCAAAATTCGATCTTTTTCGATTGAAAACTTGGCACGGGTACCTACCCCCTTGTGAATTTCGCGCATTTTTCGGGAATAAATCAATTTTCTGGAAAACCGTTTTTGGATAGTCACAAGTTGCACATCAAATCAAAGGTGAAACTACCAGCTACTCAAAAAATCAAACAGAATAAAAATCGGGTCAAAAATGAGGCAGTGAAACTGTGGAGCGCCGTAGCCCAAAATTCGATCTTTTTCGATTGAAAACTTGGCACGGGTACCTACCCCCTTGTGAGTTTCGCGCATTTTTCGGGAATAAATCAATTTTCTGGAAAACTGTTTTTGGATAGTCACAAGTTGCACATCAAATTAAAGGTGAGACTACCAGCTACTCCAAAAATCAAACAGAATAAAAATCGGGTCAAAAATGAGGCAGTGAAACTGTGGAGCGCCCAAAATTCGATCTTTTTCGATTGAAAACTTGGCACGGGTACCTACCCCCTTGTGAATTTCGCGCATTTTTCGGGAATAAATCAATTTTCTAGAAAACTGTTTTTGGATAGTCACAAGTTGCACATCAAATCAAAGGTGAAACTACCAGCTACTCCAAAAATCAAACAGAATAAAAATCGGGTCAGAAATGAGGCAGTGAAACTGTGGAGCGCCGTAGACCAAAATTCGACCTTTTTCGATTGAAAACTTGGCACGGGTACCTAACCCCTTGTGAATTTCGCGCATTTTTCGGGAATAAATCAATTTTCTGCAAAACTGTTTTTGGATAGTCACAAGTTGCACATCAAATTAAAGGTGAGACTACCAGCTACTCCAAAAATCAAACAGAATAAAAATCGGGTCAAAAATGAGGCAGTGAAACTGTGGAGCGCCGTAGCCCAAAATTCGATCTTTTTCGATTGAAAACTTGGCACGGGTACCTACCCCCTTGTGAATTTCGCGCATTTTTCGGGAATAAATCAATTTTGTGGAAAACTGTTTTTGGATAGTCACAAGTTGCACATCAAATTAAAGGTGAGACTACCAGCTACTCCAAAAATCAAACAGAATAAAAATCGGGTCAAAAATGAGGCAGTGAAACTGTGGAGCGCCGTAGCCCAAAATTCGATCTTTTTCGATTGAAAACTTGGCACGGGTACCTACCCCCTTGTGAATTTCGCGCATTTTTCGGGAATAAATCAATTTTCTGGAAAACTGTTTTTGGATAGTCACAAGTTGCTCATCAAATTAAAGGTGAGACTACCAGCTACTTCAAAAATCAAACAGAATAAAAATCGGGTCAAAAATGAGGCAGTGAAACTGTGGAGCGCCGTAGCCCAAAATTCGATCTTTTTCGATTGAAAACTTGGCACGGGTACCTACCCCCTTGTGAATTTTGCGCATTTTTCGGGAATAAATCAATTTTCTGGAAAACTGTTTTTAGATAGTCACAAGTTGCACATCAAATTAAAGGTGAGACTACCAGCTACTCCAAAAATCAAACAGAATAAAAATCGGGTCAAAAATGAGGCAGTGAAACTGTGGAGCGCCCAAAATTCGATCTTTTTCGATTGAAAACTTGGCACGGGTACCTACCCCCTTGTGAATTTCGCGCATTTTTCGGGAATAAATCAATTTTCTGGAAAACTGTTTTTGGATAGTCACAAGTTGCACATCAAATCAAAGGTGAGACTACCAGCTACACAAAAAATCAAACAGAATAAAAATCGGGTCAAAAATGAGGCAGTGAAACTGTGGAGCGCCCAAAATTCGATCTTTTTCGATTGAAAACTTGGCACGGGTACCTACCCCCTTGTGAATTTCGCGCATTTTTCGGGAATAAATCAATTTTCTAGAAAACTGTTTTTGGATAGTCACAAGTTGCACATCAAATCAAAAAACTCCAAAAATCAAACAGAATAAAAATCGGGTCAAAAATGAGGCAGTGAAACTGTGGAGCGCCGTAGCCCAAAATTCGATCTTTTTCGATTGAAAACTTGGCACGGGTACCTACCCCCTTGTGAATTTCGCGCATTTTTCGGGAATAAATCAATTTTCTGGAAAACTGTTTTTGGATAGTCACAAGTTGCACATCAAATCAAAGGTGAAACTACCAGCTACTCAAAAAATCAAACAGAATAAAAATCGGGTCAAAAATGAGGCAGTGAAACCGTGGAGCGCCGTAGCCCAAAATTCGATCTTTTTCGATTGAAAACTTGGCACGGGTACCTACCCCCTTGTGAGTTTCGCGCATTTTTCGGGAATAAATAAATTTTCTGGAAAACTGTTTTTGGATAGTCACAAGTTGCACATCAAATTAAAGGTGAGACTACCAGCTACTCCAAAAATCAAACAGAATAAAAATCGGGTCAAAAATGAGGCAGTGAAACTGTGGAGCGCCCAAAATTCGATCTTTTTCGATTGAAAACTTGGCACGGGTACCTACCCCCTTGTGAATTTCGCGCATTTTTCGGGAATAAATCAATTTTCTAGAAAACTGTTTTTGGATAATCACAAGTTGCACATCAAATCAAAGGTGAAACTACCAGCTACTCCAAAAATCAAACAGAATAAAAATCGGGTCAGAAATGAGGCAGTGAAACTGTGGAGCGCCGTAGACCAAAATTCGACCTTTTTCGATTGAAAACTTGGCACGGGTACCTACCCCCTTGTGAATTTCGCGCATTTTTCGGGAATAAATCAATTTTCTGCAAAACTGTTTTTGGATAGTCACAAGTTGCACATCAAATTAAAGGTGAGACTACCAGCTACTCCAAAAATCAAACAGAATAAAAATCGGGTCAAAAATGAGGCAGTGAAACTGTGGAGCGCCGTAGCCCAAAATTCGATCTTTTTCGATTGAAAACTTGGCAAGGGTACCTACCCCCTTGTGAATTTCGCGCATTTTTCGGGAATAAATCAATTTTCTGCAAAACTGTTTTTGGATAGTCACAAGTTGCACATCAAATTAAAGGTGAGACTACCAGCTACTCCAAAAATCAAACAGAATAAAAATCGGGTCAAAAATGAAGCAGTGAAACTGTGGAGCGCCGTAGCCCAAAATTCGATCTTTTTCGATTGAAAACTTGGCACGGGTACCTACCCCCTTGTGAATTTCGCGCATTTTTCGGGAATAAATCAATTTTCTGGAAAACTGTTTTTGGATAGTCACAAGTTGCACATCAAATTAAAGGTGAGACTACCAGCTACTTCAAAAATCAAACAGAATAAAAATCGGGTCAAAAATGAGGCAGTGAAACTGTGGAGCGCCGTAGCCCAAAGTTCGATCTTTTTCGATTGAAAACTTGGCACGGGTACCTACCCCCTTGTGAATTTTGCGCATTTTTCGGGAATAAATCAATTTTCTGGAAAACTGTTTTTGGATAGTCACAAGTTGCACATCAAATTAAAGGTGAGACTACCAGCTACTCCAAAAATCAAACAGAATAAAAATCGGGTCAAAAATGAGGCAGTGAAACTGTGGAGCGCCGTAGCCCAAAATTCGATCTTTTTCGATTGAAAACTTGGCACGGGTACCTACCCCCTTGTGAATTTTGCGCATTTTTCGGGAATAAATCAATTTTCTGGAAAACTGTTTTTGGATAGTCACAAGTTGCACATCAAATTAAAGGTGAGACTACCAGCTACTCCAAAAATCAAACAGAATAAAAATCGGGTCAAAAATGAGGCAGTGAAACTGTGGAGCGCCGTAGCCCAAAATTCGATCTTTTTCGATTGAAAACTTGGCACGGGTACCTACCCCCTTGTGAATTTCGCGCATTTTTCGGGAATAAATCAATTTTCTGGAAAACTGTTTTTGGATAGTCACAAGTTGCACATCAAATTAAAGGTGAGACTACCAGCTACTTCAAAAATCAAACAGAATAAAAATTGGGTCAAAAATGAGGCAGTGAAACTGTGGAGCGCCGTAGCCCAAAATTCGATCTTTTTCGATTGAAAACTTGGCACGGGTACCTACCCCCTTGTGAATTTTGCGCATTTTTCGGGAATAAATCAATTTTCTGGAAAACTGTTTTTAGATAGTCACAAGTTGCACATCAAATTAAAGGTGAGACTACCAGCTACTCCAAAAATCAAACAGAATAAAAATCGGGTCAAAAATGAGGCAGTGAAACTGTGGAGCGCCCAAAATTCGATCGAAAACTTGGCACGGGTACCTACCCCCTTGTGAATTTCGCGCATTTTTCGGGAATAAATCAATTTTCTGGAAAACTGTTTTTGGATAGTCACAAGTTGCACATCAAATCAAAGGTGAGACTACCAGCTACACAAAAAATCAAACAGAATAAAAATCGGGTCAAAAATGAGGCAGTGAAACTGTGGAGCGCCCAAAATTCGATCGAAAACTTGGCACGGGTACCTACCCCCTTGTGAATTTCGCGCATTTTTCGGGAATAAATCAATTCTCTGGAAAACTGTTTTTGGATAGTCACAAGATGCACATCAAATTAAAGGTGAGACTACCAGCTACACAAAAAATCAAACAGAATAAAAATCGGGTCAAAAATGAGGCAGTGAAACTGTGGAGCGCAGTAGTAAGGAAGGCACCTACCGTACAAAAATTACCAGGTGCGATAGTGACAGGTAGCAAAGAGAGTATCCAAAGTGCCTACCAAAAAGGCCGGTCTTTGTTGTTGTTCTGAAGGTGAATGACGTCTGCTGGTGCCTTCTTTTGGTCGTGAACAATTGTGATGACGTCAGCTGATGCCTTCTTTTGGGCGTGAACAATTGGGTGCAAGGGAGTGAGGTAGTTAGCATACTTGAGAGAGCAATATGTTTGATGAGAGTTATTTCCCTCACCATGTGACGGTTGAGCGGATTTTATATCCCACCAGCAGATTCCAGCACCCAGCAGGTGAGATGCAGTTAGCATTCTCGGTGTTTGAGTGAGGAGGTAGACAGGTGATGGTTGGTAAACAAAAAAGCAGTTCCTCTACATTTTAAGCAAAAAGAATCATTTCCTCTCCATTGTGAACGAAGAAGAATTAGTTCCTCTCCATTATAAACAAAATAACCAGTACCTGTACCTTTTGTGCAAAACCACTTGCGGGAATGTAATTTCGGTAATCTCGTATTCCGTTTTAGACTCTGGCCTTCTTTTTAAATCTCGACTAATGTACCATACATATGTATATCCAATATGCGTAATGTGTTTAAGTTTGAGGTGATACTCTTGAGATGACTTTTTATTTGGGTGAATTACCTACCGTGGGAATATTAAAAACAAGTTTCCAGCTTGTTTCTTTCAAAACGTTATAGCGTCGATCGTTTTGTTTTTTCTGATAAATCATATATGTAAATAATAACATGGGTGACGTGTTGGGTTGAATTGATGGGAATTAAAGTACAAATTTTTCGTTTTATGTTTTATTCAAAGCTGTATAGAACTTTTACAAAGTGAGTAATTTGATACAATTATGCTACAAGAGCTTAACTTTATTTTGATTACAGAATAGATTGTTTCTTAAGTAAAATAGGTGTTAGTAATTCTTCCATTTTTAAAATCCTGCGTTGAAATCTTAATCGATCTAATGCATCGGTTTGCCAAGTACCCTTTCTACTGGATCTATATGCGTACTCCCATGCAATTATGTATTTAACCGAAACCTGATCACAAAATCGAACATGTTTATAATCTCGAGATGACATTGAATAGATTGAGTAGCTCGACGATCAAGAAAAATATTGCAATTATCAGCAGAAGTAATTTCAACACTGTAGGCAATGATGGCGGCCAATGTGATTTTTTAACCGGCTTGTTATACGGTCCACAAACGTCTTTGCCGTTAGCGAACACACAATCAGGAGACAAGCGTCGATGCGCAGCTTCCACATCAGAAGACGTAGAAAATGCACCCATTATCAGTGAGCAGAAGAAACACCTGACGTAGTCCCTCAAGTTGGTGTAAAAGAAACCGCTTTTTACAAGCTTAAGAACTTTCCTCTCCTCTAGATCCAAATTTTTAAATGTCTTTAAACGGTCGTATTCATGTCTTAAGTTTAGCATATTGACTAAAGTCCGAATGTTATAGCACGTCTTTTATAGCAATCCAAGAATTATGAGCTGATGGAAAACCAAGCCATTTTACGTAAACTTGACTCCCCCTCCTTTTTAGAATCTCTTCTACAAGGTAAACATCAGGATGTTTGACTTTTATTAACTCTAGTTCATAGAACCCTCCTTGTATTATATTTCCCAGATAGTCTTTGAGTATGTATGTACGTGGTTCTGTTCTCTTTACTTCGGTTATCTGAAATATTTCGGTGGACCAGTTAGGGGTATAACCCTTCTCGAATACATGCTTGTACTTGCTTACACGTACATGATCTCCTTTCTTGAATTTAGGTCTTGACGTAACCTTCAGCTTACGGTAGACATCTCTAAGAAGCTGAATTTCATTTGATGGCCCAACATCTATAGGACGCATTTTTATGGTACGATGTTTTGTCCTATTGTATTTATTTATTAACTCTTTTAGTAACCCAGTCCAGTTATAGCTCCCGTTCATACTAAACTCTCTCCACATCATATTTTTCAAAGTTCTGTTAAATCGTTCTACAATTGAGGCCTTTAACGAACTGTACGTGGAGTAGTGATTGATTTCAAATTTCTTCATCAAGTCCTGAAATGCTTTATTGAAAAACTCTTTCCCATCATCTGTTTGCAAATTTTTTGGAAAGCGTTGTCCATTAAAAATGGATTGCATAGCCTTGATAATCTCCCCAGCACTTTTGTTTTTAAGTGGTAAGGCCCATGCATATTTGGAGAATGTGTCAATTACTGTTAGAAGAAAGTGAAAGCCCTTATTCTTAGTTGAATAAGAGCTCATATCCACTAAATTCGCTTGCCATAAGTCATCTATTCCACGAATGGTCACACGACTGCGCCTAAAATTTCTGCGGGCTGTCTTATGTAGTTCGTTAATAACCTGTCTTCTGCTCATTTCATCATGTGTATAAATAGAGGACATGTTTGTACATGTTTTATATAGAATCCAGTATAGGAAATGATACGTTTTGATCATCCTTTCACCATGATGGTAGCGGGTCCGTCAGGAAGCGGTAAGACGACGTTTATTGAAACGTTACTGGAAAACACATCACTCATTAACACTCCGATAAAAAAGATTATGTGGTGTAATACCGAGCGAGGCGCCATTCCTTCACAATTACCATTTCAAAATATTGAGTATTTAAATTCTATACCGGAGGATTTTATAAACGAAACCAATGAGCCAACATTAATCGTACTAGACGATATGATGCTAAATGCATTTTCAAAGCAGGTTTGTGAACTTTTTACAAAAGGGTCACACCATAGGAATTTTTCAGTAAAACTTGTAACACAGAATGTCTTCCATCAAGGCAAGTTTTGTCGAGATATTTCGCTTAACTGCAAATATATGGTCGTTTTCAAAAACCCCCGCGATAAAAGCCAGTTCCTTCATTTGGCCAGACAGATTTACCCTGAAAATAGTGCAGAGCTAGTGAGAATATATAAAGAAATTACTCAAGCTCCCCACGAGTATTTGCTTATTGATCTGACTCAGTCTACCAACGATTTACTTAGATTCAGAGCGAATATTTTTAATAAAAGATTTGTAACGTGTTACTGTTCAGGGACTGATTTAAACAGTAAAAATGGTGTCACGAATGAAACGCTTGAAGGACAACAAACATATGCTATATGTTCTCAAAAATGCTAGTCCATGTTTAAGAAAGGCTATCATGAAAAAGGCAGATCCTGAAGTGATCAAGACTATTTGTGAAATTGCATTAAACACGCTGAAGGGGAATCATGTGCCATGTCGTAAAATATTTAACAGTCTATGCAAGTATAAAAAGAGCATGCGAAGGTTAGTTGATGCTAGACGATCTGTTCCTAGACAGCGTAAAATCTTAGTACAGCAAGGAGGCTTTTTACCAATCCTGATAGGGAGTGTACTTTCAAGTGTTATTGGATCGTTGATTGAGAAATATGCATAGAAAGAGCGTTCTTAATAAGATGTTTCTTCTTTCACCAGAAGTGTATGAACAGTTAAGGGGGCAGATAGAAGATGGAGTCGGCCTGTCCATCTTCGATAAGACTATACATGGCATATTGAGAAATAAAAAAATGTCTGACGAGGACAAATGGTATAATTATAGGAACACGCTGATAAAGTTTCTTAATGCAAAGCGAAAAGGAAGACAGATTCGCGAAGAAAAATCTCTCGCGTTTGCGCCAGAAGTAAAGTTAGGAAATCATAAAAATTTACGAGATAATGCGACACAGACAAGGTTTGCTTTCAAAGAGGAAATGTCAACACAAACTTCTCCGATTAAGAATCCCGATCCGTTTTACAGTATGGCTGAAGATATCTTTGAGGCAGGTGACATGACTTCACCAAAGTATAATAGCTCTAGTGCGGAAGAGATAACCCCGCCAAGGCGATTACTATCGCCTCGGTTCAAAAGACGATTATCTGTAAGCGGTATAGCTAAAAGTTTAAAACCGGCTTCAAAGTTTCGTAAGACTACTCCTGAAGTTAAGAGCGTGGGTAAAGAGTATAGAGTTATAACAGCTGATGACGGTATAACGCAGTATACTATACCGAGTGAAATGGAGGTTGATGAAGCTGCACGACTCATAGACGAACTAGAACAGAAAGAAGGAGCAGAAAAGCCAGAACAGAGAACGCCTGCCAAACAGCTTAAGTACAGACGAACAGTACCCTATAGCTGGGCGTTTAAGAAGAAGAACTGAACGAATCGGAAGTGCACCAAATATTTTCTGGGAAAGACTTTAAAAATGCCTGTAAGCATAAGAGAAAACGAATTTTACATAGGCCTTCTAAGTAATAATTCTATGGGCATATACAATGAAAATACTTTGTCGGCCTTCACAAATTTACTTCCTAATGCTTGTAAGCTGGACGGTGGATGGACTGTTGGAATTACAGAAATTGCATTAGCTAATCGTAAATCGAGAACTGCTGAGAAGAAAGATGGAAAACGCGTCATAGATGATGGAATAGCGAAAAGTACTACTAAAAAAGCGAAAAGAGCTGCTACAGATGCACTAAAGATTAATGCTTTTGTAAAAGCAGTGTATGGTTTGTCTATTTATCTTAAATGGAGCTACCAACAGTTATTAAATTTATGTTACAATAAACAAGATATGAACTTTTCTACTTTCTTATCTTCGTTTAACGACGCAGTTGAACCCTATTGGGCTGCTGATACCTTTGCAGATTTTAAAGAGGGTTTGTATAACAGTTTGGTAACTGATTCAACTATTCGAAATATCCCTGATACTAGCAAAGATGCGCGACATCCGAGACCAGAAGATTTCTCTTTGCACATTTATCAGGATAGTGAAGTTGCGGATATTGTAACTTTAGGAGCTTCCGAATATAAGTCTATATATCATCTTTTCAATAGTATAATTGGACAGATTCCTAGAGAGAAGCGAAAATATAAAGCACTATTACACATGATAGACTATTACATACCTCCAGTGTACAGTATAAGTGAAAAGGCCGGGGAAAGTGTTCCGAAGAAGCTTGACTCTTTAGATTTAAAGATAAAAGAATTGAAACTTAAAATAAAGATAAAGTATCCGCTACCAACGCCCATTAACGTTAATGATTTAGTCGGGCTTTTTGTCGCGAATATACAGTATGATGACGAAACTATAGCTGTTCTACCTCGGAGGAGAAAATCAGATCAAATTAGGAAAAAAATTATTCAAACTCTAACTGACCTGGGGAAAGATACCGCACAAGCGCACAATTACGGATAAAAGTATAATATTAAAAGTTCCTTATAAAAAACTACCCGATGGTACCCTGTTAACGACAGGTGTGCCTATAGATTTGAAGAAGAAAGACTTATCAGGATTCATTACCGATATATTCTTTCAAACGCCTGTGAAGGAGCGTGATGCTAGTGTCCTTGCCGAGGAGGTAGGCAAGTCGTTTGAAAAAATCTCAGTAGAAGAGGAGAAGAAGAAGGGTACTTTAGACAGAATCGCCGTATTAGAAGATTCCATTATCGAAATAAAAAGCAGATTTCCCCGAGAACTAGCAATGCAAGGATGTAGGAATAATACACGTTTACACTGATATCATTCGCCCCCAAATATCGGAAATCTGCGTATGATTCCATTGAAAGAATGTGATAATATCTTCAGGTTTGAGCATGTAGAATACTACCCTCTGGAAAAGACCTACATTGAAAGTATCTCCATAAAGATAACCGATGATCAAGGTGAATTAATCGACTTCATCCCCGGCTATACCCCGACATATGTGATGCTTCACTTCAAAAGACAATAAAGTATAAATATTCAGACGCACATAAGGGATCTTCATAACTAGTGCACATTCAAATCAGAATGAATTCATCTTATACAAGGTATTATTTAATTCAAAGTGGCGCTGGTTTGTCGGATATAGGTGATGTTTATCGATCTCCACTGATATTCCAGCGTGGAAGAGGTATCGGTAGCTTCTTCAGCGGATTACTACGTTATTTACGACCTTTAGTTTCCTCAGGTGTAAAAACTATAAAGGAGCAAGCTGTTAAGACTGGAAAAACAATATTATCAGAAGTGGGAAGTAAGCCTCTCAAGAACATTTTGAAAGAACAAGGACAAGCCGCTACTCAAGAACTGATGCAAAAGGGTGTGAAAAAACTCTTTGACAGTATGGGTGGAGAGGGAATGAAAAGGCGTACGACTATAAAAAGGGCTAATCCGTTTTCGATAGCACAGTTAAATACAGCTCTTAAACGTAGAAAACCTACCAAGTCCAAGAGAAAATCAATTAAGATAAGACCGGCAACCAGTAAAAATAAAAAAGTTAAAAATAGAAAACGTAAGCGCGTATTGGATATATTCGATAAATAAGGAGAATGACCTCGTCTAGAGAATGTATGAAATCTGAATTAGATTTATTCAAGGCGCCACCGATACAAGCTAATATTTTAAAAACCGAAGAAGTTTCATACAAGCCAATAGCATCTCTTGATAACTCCTCAGTTCTGGAATTCGTCTCGCTAGGACATGGGGATACGTACCGTGATTTATCCAGTATCTACCTTCGCTTAAAAGTTCAGCTTATTAAGACAAAAGGCGGGAAAGAAGAATTGTACACTGGAAAAGAAAAAACAAAAGTTAAGGATTCAAAGGGTGCTGAGCATGAAGAGTCAAGTGACCCAATCGGTGTAGTTAACAACCTAATGCATTCGCTTTTTAGGCAATGCACAATATAATTAAATGGTAGACCTATTGCGCAAACTGACAACAATTACCATTACAGAGCATACATCGAGAACTTATTGAATTACGGTAGAGATGCATCAACAACACATTTAGAATCTGTAGGATGGTACCTCGATCAAGATGGTATAGAAATGATTGAAGATGGAAGCAAAAGTGGTGCTCCTAGTGAATTTAATGAAGGATATCTCAAACGATCTGATTTGTTTTCGAAAAGTAATGCGGTGGAGCTTATGGGAAAGATTCACGGCGATTTACTCAATCAAGATAAGTTACTTTTGAATGGGGTGGATTTCAGACTTTCACTTTCTATGGAAAAACCCGAATTTTACCTCTACTCAAAAGATGACGGACACTCTCCGCAAATTAAAATTATTGATGCCACAATGTATATGAACCATGTAACTGTCAACCCCAATATTTTAATGGCACATGACACTATTCTTCAACGCTCAAACGTGATATACCCGTATAAGCGCGTCGAGGTGAAGAGTTATACGCTACCAGCTAACAGTTCAACTCTATCTTTAGATAATGTTATAATCGGACAGCTACCGAACTTGTTAATTTTCGGTATGATAGATAATGATGCCTACAGCGGTAAACAGACGAAGAACCCATTCAACTTTAAACACAATGATATCACACGATTTAATTTAGCCGTCAATGGAGTCCAAGTTCCAAACCAGGCTTTAGAGTTTGATTACTCTCAGGAGAAACCTATAAGTACACGAGGGTACCTTTCACTATTTAAGGGTACAGGTATTCATTATTTCGACAAAGGTAACCAAATCTCAAAGAAATTCTTCGATAATGGATGCTTTCTAATGGCGTTCGATTTAACTGCAGACAATTCATACGGGTCATCTTGTGGCAACTTATTAAATCAAGGAACTGTGAGGATCGAAGGAAAGTTTAAGAAAGCGTTGACAAAAAGTGTAACTTGTATAGTGTATGCCGAGTATGATGGAAGTCTTGAAATAGACAAACTTCGTGGAATACATACTGATTTTTGAAAAGTATAAATATAACCTTTTTATCTCACAATTCTTCATATTATTCAGCTGACGGGTAAGAATAACAGAGATGGCCTATTGTATTGTAAATGTAGAATATTTTAATGAAGGTAATCTAACCTTCTTTAAAAAGGTTTCGTTTGCCGGTTTCTCATCACAAAATAAATTATTCTCGAAGGAAATAACGTATAAATATCCCACATCATCGGCTAGCACAACAGATCAGGCTGGTGCATTTGGAAATTTGGAGCTTAAGCGTCTGGATGAAAGTCTTATTATGACATTAGCGAAATTTGCAACCGTTTTTGTTTATAGCGCAACGACAAAGGAATTCTTAGAAAGTTACACCACCAGTCACACTAAGATCATTGACATTGATGCTATCGCTTCAAAAGAGCAGATATGAACACGATTGAACTTGTTAATGCATTAAGGAAAAATAAAAACACAAGAAGATTATTCAAAGGTGTATTTCCTTGCGATCGTTAACCTTATAAAATTAAAAAACCAGCATGTGTTATTGCAAATACCGACCCCGCAGACAAAAAAGGTATTCATTGGATAGCATTTTATTTTCCAAAGAAAGGTCCTGCTGAATTTTTTGACTCCTTTGGCAGATACCCCAACAATAAATATTTTAAAAGATTTTTACATACCAACTCCAAGGTTTTTATAAATAACAAAAAACGATTACAAAGTGTATACTCTTCGACTTGCGGAAATTACTGCTGTGTATTTATATATTCTCGTTGCAAGGGGAAAAGTCTAAATTTTTTTCTCAAACAGTTTTCATCAAAAGATTTTACGGATAATGACGCCAAGGTAGTTAACTTATACCACCATATATTTTCATCGGGTGCTACACAGAACGGTGGGATTTTTCGTAACCAGTATTGTAAATCGGAGGTTGAGAGTATAAAAGCATCAGTTTAAACCACCCGACTTTCAGTTTTTCTCTAAAATTCTTCCGGACAATATGGCTTCACCTATTACAAAAAATGAGGGTGTCATGAAACAGCGACAATCTAACAAAAGAAAAAAATCAGCCCCTTCGGGTGAATCAACTGTTAAGAAACCATGCAAGCAGAAAAGGTCTGAGGTTCCTGGTGAAGGTGCTCTACTGAACTACACCTACTATCTGGACGGTTGCCAAAACCGAAAGGTTGTATTAGGCTTTGACCCGTTCACATTTGAGGCGAAAATAATCTTCAGTTACCCTGGACGTTTCCCTGTGTCAACAAACTACTCCGGATGGACTTCGCTGTACAATTATCTGATCAAGCTAAAACATGAAAATGACGAAGCTACTCAAGCGGTTCAAGCTGGTTTAAAAAAGGAATTCGTCATACCGGTCGATGAAGGTAGTATTCGACTATCATCCCAGAACCTTTTAAATTTGTTTGAAACGATGGATTTCTTCAATATCGTCATGTTTCATAACAACAACGCTTCTGAAAGTGTGAGGGATTATTTCAATCAATTCACAACTAAATGCAAGGAAAAAGATGTATTACAGCTATCGAGTGAAGACTTTTTTATACCATCACGCACTTCATATGTACATATTAATTATTCTCGACTTTTTTATGAAATTCCGTGGTTTTGTAGTGCAAGAATTATTTTTAATATAACGATTTGCTAATAAAAAATTTGTCTAAACTAAATATTTGTGTTTTCTTTTATAAATAAGCTTTATTCATCAGCATATATAGATATATATTTACACAGTTCTGCACGGCGCAACGAGTAGCTCGAGCTTGGTTATGATTTTTACATAGTGATTGAAAATTTTGAAGCTCTGATAATTTAGGTATTTCAAGCTGAATTATCTCAGCGTCTGGTAAGTACCTTCTGATGAAACTCTCCTTCACAAGTCCTTTCACATATATAGTAAAGCTTAAGAAGGGGCGCAGCGCTAGGACCGCCGCACTCACTATGCGCCTTATGGGCCCATTGCGATCCCTTCAGGTCCTCGTGGGCTATGTTACTATCTCAGAAACATTCCAATTCCCTGCAGAACTTGACCAATTTGCCATACCCTACCGCCCTCAAATCCTCAATGCTCTCAAAGAAGAGACTACCCATTAATCTAAAGCGCCTTCTAGCGATCCCCGGGCATTCACACAAAATGTAAGTGATGTCCTCCACAGCATACAGGTCGTGGCAGAACCTGCACATATCCGACTCCACTATCCCTAGTCGCATAGCGTGTTTCCCAAGCATGCAGTGCCCCGTCAGTGCTCCAACGAGCAGGCGCAGTCTCCCTCTATCCCAATTTAAAATATTCTTAGTCTTTTGACTATCCAACTCTGGCCACAAAGATCTAGAAATCCTGCAGCTTGCTAGTCCTGCCCACCTAGAGTTGGCGGCTATTTTGGAGCGCTCACCAATTTGCACTTTGATACCGCAAACGGGTGGACTAACATCCTCCTCTACTCTACCAATCGATGTTGATCCTAATCTAGCAAGCTCATCCGCTCTTTCGTTCCCTAGTATATTACTATGCCCTGGCACCCAGCAAATCAGTACTCTGTTCTGACTACAAAGTACCTTTAGCACTTCTCGACAGCGCTTTACCAACTTGGATTTAATGGTTACCGATTCCAGCGCCTTTATGGCCGCCAGGCTGTCAATGTAGAGTGAAATATTCTGATCGCATATCTCCCCCATTAACAGGATGTTTGCTGCCTGTAACACGGCCAAAATTTCCGCCTGAAAGACGCTGCATACATCTGGCAACCTAAACGACTTCTCTACACTCAGCTGCTCCGAGAAGACGCCAGCGCCTGTGCCACATTCCATTTTTGATCCATCCGTATAAACGGAGATCTCCCCTTCACGTATTACTCTATTGTTCTCCCAGTCCACTCTACTAGGATAAGCAATTTCGTATGGCTTCCCAAAATCCAACCCCGGAATTGAGTGGTCCGTACTAATATCTGCAGCATGGCTTCCCATGAAGCTAAGAATGGAACAGTGCCCCTTAAAGCTTCTCCTAAAAAGGGCACAGCTCGATAGCCTAACTGCCGTATTTGCCGCTACCTGTTTTACAAAGATGTCCAATGGCAATAGATGCAAAAACACCTCCAACGCGGCAGTAGGGGTTGTGCGAAGGGCTCCCGTGATCATAACACAGGCAGTCCGCTGCACTCCTTCCAATTCCCTGTGATTGTACTTTTTATCCATGGCTTTCCACCACACCACTGCCCCATAACTCAGAATAGGTCTCACAACCGCCATGTACAGCCAGTGCACTATGTTTGGTTTAAGCCCCCAGCTTTTCCCCACAGTCTGCTTACACGCGAAAAGCGCATTATTTGCCTTCCTAACGCGCTCCTGAATATTTAATTTCCAGCTGAGCTTCCTATCCAGAATTAGTCCCAGATATTTAGCTTGTTCCGATGGTCTAAGCTCCACGCCTTCGAGCTTCGGCAGCCTAAATGCCGGAATTCTATGCTTCCTTGTGAATAGCACCAATTCAGTTTTAGAAGCATTCACTCCCAGGCCGCTTCTTCTAGCCCACTGGCTGAGTGTGCGAAGTGCTGATTCCACAATGCTCGTCAGCGTATCTAAAAACTTGCCCCTAGCGATCACTACAATGTCGTCTGCATATGCCACGACCTTTATTCCTTGTTTTTCAATTTCCGTGAGAACCTCGTTCACAACAAGGAGCCAAAGAAGGGGAGATATCACCCCTCCCTGAGGCGTTCCCCTCGAGGCCTGTCTTCTAACCATGCCTTGTCCCATATTCGCAATCACGATTCTGGTATTCAGAAGAGCTGTTAGCCAACTTGCCAATGCCTTCTCTAGTCCTATGCTAAACAGTGCTACCCTAATTGCTTCCACTGTCACGTTGTTGAAAGCCCCCTCTATGTCCAGGAAAGCTGCTAAGGCAAATTCCTTATACTCCAGGCTAGATTCTATAGACCCCACTACCTCGTGCAGGGCTGTGTCTACAGATTTCCCTCTCATGTAGGCATGCTGTGCGCCCGACAGCATCCTATTTCCGCATAGATTCCGAATGTGCGTTTCCAAAAGCCTTTCAAGTACTTTGAGCATAAAGGACGATAGACTGATGTGTCGAAAGTCCTTTGTTGTTGTGTGGCTGGGTCTGCCGGCTTTCGGGATAAAGACGACACGCGCCTCCCGCCAGGCATATGGGACGTACCCCACTGACAGGCAGCTCCTATAAATAGTGCTTAGCCATTTTCGGATTGCCCCAGAAGCTCTTTGTAGCATGATTGGCCTGATGCCGTCTGGTCCTGGTGATTTGTAGGGAGCAAAAGTGCCAATAGCCCATTTGATCCTTTCCTCACCTAGTAGATCGACCATCCCTCCCGAAACACTCCCTTGATGTGTCAGTGAAGCTTCATTTTCCAAGTGGTGCTCATCCAGCGATGTGCTACCAGGGAAGTGAGTGGACATCAAGAGCTCTAGCGTCTCTTGACTGGTTTCCACCCATGTTCCGTCATTCCGCCTAATGTAGCACATGGCTCCTTTGAGAGTAGCTTCCGTAGCCTTGACGCCTCACTGTTTCCGCTAATAGACTCGCAGAAACCTTTCCCCGACTCCCGTTTACGCTTCCTAATTTCATACTTGAAGACTCTGAGACCGTCTTTATACCTGTCCCAGTCCGCCTCATTTCCGTTCCGTTTTGCCCTATTAAAAAGCTTTCTGCTAGCCTCCCTTAATTTCCTAAGCTCGCCATTCCACCAGGGTGGATTAGCTTTCTTAGGGGCCCTAGGCAGCGGACAGGACCTTTCAAAAGCGTTAACTAACACTGCATTGAAAGCTCCCACGCACTCCTCAATCTGATCAACACACCTCAGTTCCCCCGGAGGAGGCGGCAAATCCGACTCCGTAATCCTGTGGAACATGTCCCAATCCGTCTTCCTGGGATTTCGTGCCGGCTGAAATCTCGCCTGATCGAAATTAATTTCGAAGAGAATCCAACAATGGTCCGAAAAAGATGGTCTGTCCGAGACCTTCCATTTTTTAACTCTCAAAGTATTTGAGTTTGTGGCAAGCGTGATGTCTAGCACTTCCTTTCGGTTCCTAACTATGAACGTAGGGTCTGACCCTGTGTTGCAAATCCTAAGGTTGGTACTCAAAATAAAATCAAAAAGAGACTTACCCCGTTCGTTGGTGTTAGTACTTCCCCACTGCGTGTGGTGTGCGTTCGCATCGCATCCGATGACAGTGTCCCATTTGTTACACAGTGCAAGCTCCCGCACTGCTGCCGCTGGAACTTCCACGCTGTCGTATGGTAGGTAAGCCGACGCCAGACACATTGATTTACCCTTCTCCCTTTCGATGATAACTGCCGTTATATCCTCATTACTGTAATTATTCAATAAAAAAGTCTTTAGCTCCATTTTTATTAATATACATGCCCTGGGTTTACCTTCACCTTTCTTGTAGTATAGCTTATAATTCCGGAGCTTAAGTCCTTGGATAACGTTCTTTCCGTTGACCCAGGGCTCCTGAATTAATGCTACAGAGACTCCCTTTTCTGCCATGTAGGCCGCCAAACACGCGGTTGCCACCTTACTATGATGGAGGTTTATCTGTATCACCTCCAACATCAGTGGGAACCGCATCTTCTATACCCCTCTTCTGTAGATATGGTTTTACCATGACCCTGCCCAGTCCGAACCTTACCATCCCATTGCATTCCTCCAGGTATGGCATCGAATCCCTGCTAAGAGCCAGGAGGAAGTGCTGGCGAAACTCCTGCTTCAGCCCCACCTTAAGCACCTTCCAGCTGTCCGCTTTAAGGTCCCTATTCTGGAATTTAAGAAGGTCCAGAACCTTTTCTCCTTCCAGGTATGGTCTGGGAATCCATACCCATGCCTTGGGCAGGATGTACTTCCCCAGTTCAGACGGAGGAACCGCCTTAATCCTGGCGCCCTCCCATAATTCGCCCAGTTCGGCAACCACCCTAGCAATCAGTTCCTTGGAGGCTTCATTACCGCAAGTGATAATCTTGTGCCCTCCATCCCAGCCTGCCCCGTCAAACCGCAGGTCCATATCAGGACCGCCTGCGCGATATTGGGTCAGCAATGCATCGAGGATCTTGCCCTCAATTTGCAGCCACTGATCCATGAGGAGCCGTCCACTGGGTTCCTGATCATTGACCAGGGCGATGCGGAGCTAATCCTCAACCGTGCTTGCCTGGAAGGACGTAGAAGCCTTAGCCTTCTTCGCCTCCCCCGCAACCACCATATCGTCAGATCTGACCCGCTTCGCCCTGAAGCCATCCCTTAGACGTCGAGGGTCCAGCCACCGCTTGGGCTGAGCCCCCCGAGGTCCCAGCTTCGGGTACCCTCTCCTTTATCACCCCGCAGTCCACTGCGGCTAACCTCGTTTCCTCCACTCGCCTCACCCCCGCTATGCCAGAGGTTCCGACCACTGCCCCTTTGCTCGAAACTGACGCTTCTGCGCTTGTTTTTGACTCAGCAGCCCTTCTCTTGCAATCGCCCAGATACTTGACCAAGCCAGCGTCCGACGCAATTGCCATTGCCCTGTCGTACTGCTCCTTTTCCCAGTCGCTGAGCTGACTGAGTCCTAGAGCTTCATACTTGGCAATCTTCCGTAGAGCCGATCGCATCCTACGCTTCGCCTGTAGGTGTGCGTTGGCCCTACCCTTTGCCCACCCTTTCCCACTTAAAACATCCCTGTTCCTCGATGGATTCATCAACGGCTGTGTCAGCAACTAGGTCCAGGTCGGCATCCCTACTAAGTGCAACCTCCGAGGCCTCCCCAGCAAGAAAGGAATGCTCACCATCCCGAGTCTCACCAGCTAGGTCAACAGTGTTGCAGACAGCTGTGCTCCCCTCACCAGCAATAGCAGTGTGCTCATAGCCATCCTGCGTGTCACCAGTCAGGGTAACGTCAGCGTCTTCGACCGGCGCCAGAAGCTGATCCTCCGTCGACAAGCTCCCGAACCTGCCGTCCAGCGAGTTGGACGAGAGCGAAACCTCATCGTCGTCACTCGACAGGACGCTGGGTTCCCGTCTATCTCCCTCTACGTCCTCTACTATTTTTTTTGTATTTTTTGTATTTTTTTGGTTTGTATTTTTTTGGTTGTTGATGTTCATGTGATTCCCACGAGTAGCGCGTGAAAAAGGGACGTCAGCCATGGCAGAGCACCGCATTACCATGGGAAGGCTAAGTTAAACCAGAGGTCGCCCGGTGTCTGGAGTCTATCGTCCGCGACTGAGCTACCCCCTCAGCCATGCAGTCCTCGGCACGATGATTTACACCTTGACTTGGGGTTGGACGGGAAAGAGGTTATGGGTAGACGGCACAGGGGGGAAGTAACACACATTTGGGTACCTCAATCTAAATGACCACAACACCCGATTGATGCGAGTGCGTAAGTCTCGGCTGAGTAATCCGGAGGAAACAAGATCCATCCCGACTAATCATTACCAGCAGGCGCCCACGTGGAGGACTAAAGATGAGGATTTCTTGCCTGCCAAATTCCTTCAAAATATCGGGTAAATTGTTATAACATGTCTCGCCATCATTCCAGTGCAAACCATTAATGTTTTCTCGTTCAAACTTCTGCTGTCGATCCGCTTTTATGTTCAGCTCCTGATAGGGGTGAGGGGGTAGAAAGAAATAAAACGTTGGGTATATCGACCCAAAAGGCAGAATAGCAAGCTCTTTAGCAAAATACTGCCCGAAATTTCCAGTGACGAACTGGATATCAATAATAATTTTATCCATATTCTCGTGAAGGCGTAATACCGTAAAGTGAGAAACATTTTTTGTTTTTCAGACATTTATATATATTTCAAGAAAATTTTTTATATTTTTACAATTTGAATTACATTAATTTATTTCAAATATTCGGTAATCTCTTAATTCTTAATCTTAACAAAAGTTATACAAAATATCAAAAGAGTGCTTATGCATGTAATTTACATTATTTTTTATCTTCTATCTTCATTTTCTTGTGGCCGTACGGAAAAGAGAAATATCCATCCTTGACGATTCTTTTATCGAATGTAAACTGAAAGTTCTTTTTTTCGGGTGAAGAAATAACAACACCGGGGCGTTTGCGTTTTATTTTTCTATCATTTTTGATATATACGGGCTCATTATCATCATTTCCGATCACCATCGACTTGAACCGATCAAAATTAATAACCTGGGCATTTTCAAAATTTAAAGTTATACCTTTACATTTTGTGATATATTTGGATCCCTCTTCTGTTTCAACTTTCAAGCTGTAGCTTTTTGGGCCTGTACTTACGAATTCCGAAATAAAGGCTTCAGGTCCGAAGCATTGAATTTCATCTGTTAAATCGCCTAAAAAGTCTGATATTAAGAATGATGAAGGAGTCTTTTTGCTATCCACGAAAATTAAACTATCAGTGTCGCAATAAAGCAAATCAATACCAGCCTTTTCTAACACCTCATGAAGCTTTAGTCTAGCAAACGCTGTAGTATAGGCCGCAACAGGGATATTGACGTGAGGAAGCATATTCATATTTTCTTCGATATACTTCCATGTGATCCACATTGTCTCCTCATTAGCTGGGAGTAAAGAGCATATTTCTATACCTGGTGAGTCAATAAACTCACAAAATTCTTTATACTTGTTGACAACTTTTGTATACGTTCTATCTTCTCTTTGCGCGAATTTTCCCCAAAAAGAGTTAAGACAAATCTTAGCAGTATTCCGTCTACCAGGATTTTTTTCGATATTTTTCTTCTCCAAGACAATATCTTCTTTCAACCGGTAAGCTTTTAAAAATTCATCTTTCTCAACTTTCGAGGAAAGCTTACTGTTCCATCCGCTAGCTTCTTGCTTAATTTTTAAAAAAGTATTAACATATTCTGTAAATAACCCCCCTGTTTTTAAAAATGGGTCATACTGAACATGGTCGTATTTCCAGACTTCAAATACTGTCTTTATTTTATAACCCTTTTTAACAGCTAAAGATACTTCAGGGATAACCCACGTACCAGTGAAGGCTCTATCTTCTTCTATGTGATCGCAATTAAATAAGTTATTTATTTCAGCACACTTTCTGCATAGAGCAAAATATAATTTCTTATTATTTTTAAAAGGGAGAACCGGAATATACAAAGTCGGTGGTGGGATAACAGTGCATTTGATAACTCCATGCATTAAAAGTATATCTGGTAATAAGGGTATATTTTCATTACGAAAAATTGTAGGATGTCCGATTGGATATGGAGAATACTTATTAATGTATGGGTATAGACTCGTGAAATCTAAATATCGTATTACTTCATCTTCTTTTGCTTTATGATATAATTTGAATACTTCAGTACGACCTCCGAAAATGGCATCTCTCGGGTTAATTGGCAGAGTAATGTTCATTATACTTTTATCTAACCTCTTATCTATTTCTTTGTTTTCTCTTAAGAATTCCTTAAACTCACACTCCCAAATATATTCGAGATTGTAACCGCAGTGTTTAATTGTTTCGAGGCGTCTTTCCGTACTCTCGTTTCTTTGCTTTAAAGTGTCTAAATTATGATTTGATTTATCAGAGACTTCTTCTAGCTTAAAACATTGTTTACAACCGTGATAAAAGCAACCTAGGAACTCAAATACTGTATTAGTTCTTGTATTAAAACCATCTACTCGAAAGCCGCTTTTTTCCAGTTTAACTTCCCCTCTGTTTATAGCAGAAATAATTTCGTCATCTAACTCCCAACTCTTAGAAGTAAGCCACTTTAATGAAAGTCTGGAATAATTTTTAGTATTATAGTAGCTACTTTTCGGCATTATCCCCAATGTATTTCTTTTAAGGAAATTTTTTCGGAAGACAAGCATACAAGCTGAAGCTATAGTCACACTTGATGTGAAAGGATTAATTCCGGTTATAGTAAGAAATTCTTGCATGAATCGAATACAACCTATTCGTAGTATATCGACATCATTAATATAATATTTTAACATTTCCATTTTATTATTGAAGACTCCTGAAGATACATTGTTGTACCACTTTAAAAATTCTTCTCTTTCGCCCGATTTCATGGCGTTGTATCCATACATTTCACGGTGCGGAAATCCTCCAACATAATCAATATTTTCCACAGTGTTAAAGAAATAAGGATAATACCCCTTCACATGATCGTTAATAGCAAATACTTGGGGGAATTTGGAAAGAGGGAATGCTAGAAAATTTAATGAGTCTATAAAGGCTATTTTCCCACATTTCAATTTCATAATTCTAGTACCATTCATAATAGGTTCAATTTTTAATTTCCTATTTAAGATCTCTGAAATTAAGAAGTGCCCATCGTACCCCTGTAAATTATGTGCAATACAGAACACATTGTTTATAAAGGGACGATCTTTTAAACAATAATCTAAAAATCTACTAACAACCGTTGTTTTATTATCAAACTCAAAAACATGCTCTCTGACACCGCAGACGCCACATTTTTCTTTTATATCCGGGTTGTCATAACATTTATAACATACTTGATGTGCTACTATTAAATTCACGACATGTAAAAAGGATGTTGCACTTGACTCATATGAAGTATTCTGTGTGCTTTCACAGTCGAAAAAAATAATTAGGAATCTAGCATTATCCTTACCATTATATGGCTTGATATAGCATAAGTGGCCTTCAGGAACAATTTTTGAGCAAATTTGACAATAATACTCATTACAGGTATGACTTTTTTCTCGCTTCTTGTCATGAATTATAAATTTTTGACACAATTTACATATCTTGAAGGTTTCGCACATTTTTTACCCTCAATTTTGTTTTGTAAATGATTGAGGTAACAAACTTCACCTCTAAAAGTACGGTTACAGTCTTCACACATTTTCACCTGCCTAACAAATTTACATGATGGGAAAGCATTACAGTAAGAGCATTTCATTACACACTTATGCCTACTCTTTTGTGAAATTTTATCGCAAAAAGGACAGATGTAATCTTTATCAAAAAGTCCTGTTACTGACTTGATCACGTAAAAGTGTTTTAAATTCTTTGAATAGTACAGATAAATTTTGTTTTCAAAACTTCTTTGCATTTAAAGATTGAAAATAATTGAGTTTGAATCTCCCAAGTTATCAAAAACGATTATCTGATAATCTTTTAAAATTTTTTGGAACTTATAAAGATCCTGTAAAATGCACCCATCCTTTCCAACCTGAACGTGTGCATTTTTGCACAGAATCTCGGCCTTTTCACCCAAAGTTTGAAGAACTTTTACACTTTGACGTTTACTGACATTTTTTGCAGCCAATTCTATTGCAAAACAAATGCTTCGTGGTAGACAATTTACATCATCATCCTTTCCCACATCTATTATACTCCTTTTCCTACTAAGTATTTCACTCTCTCCCATAGAACCGGCTTTAAGTCTAGCTCCTGCATTTGGAAAATTAACTATATCTGCCTTCAATTCCATAATATTGTCTGAAAGGAAACTGTTATTGGACTGATTCACATTCGAAATCAGCCCAATAATATATTTCCCGCTTAATTCATTAATAGGTCTTAAACTTGCCCATATTGGCTTTACGTCCGGTGAGTTTGGTAGCGTAATTGTAAATCCCACTTTACTATCTTTGCTTGAATTCGTAAGAATCTCTTTAATCACTTCATCAAACACTTTTTCTAAAGCCTTAAAAGGATCTTCCGAAATATCACCAAGATCCTTTATCTTAAAACTTATTTTCACGCCTTCCACATGAAATTTTTTATAAAATTTTGCATGCTTGGATAGCAGTTCATACCCTGTTTTTGAACCGTGCCCAATCTGTATGTCTTCGTTGCGACCAGCGCAATTCTTTCCAAAAAAAATTTGCTTAGTGCTTCCTGTCTCTGGAATATCTTCCATCTTCCGAAGATAATCTGCGGCCTCCTTCACCACACTGTTTGAAAACGAGAAATTGAAGACCGTCGAGAATTTTGTCAATATTTCCAAGAATGTATATTTCTCTTGGACTGAAAATGAGGTTTTTTGTTTTTTTATCTCCTTAATTACATTACTTAAACTAGATATAAAGAAATCATGGCCTAGGACTAAAGCACAATCTAAGAAATTAAAAATTTTTTGGGAGTCCATAACTATGGTAATTCCCTTTACTAAACTATTTTTATTAAAAACTCTTATTTATTTAACTTACTTTATTTAACTTACTTAAATTAACTTAACACTATTCTACTATATTATTAATATTATTTTGTTTTTTCAATTTATTCTTCCTCGGTAATTCCTCAGTATTTCTGAGCCAAGAGGAGGTATGCCAGACGGGGTCAATGGGGTGAATCCTCACTTTTCGTCTTCTTTCTTGCTTTCCGGAAACTTTTTTTCTTTCAACTTGTGTTGAGATTTCCTTTCCGGATTTTCTTATTACTTCTTCTTTTTTATCTAACGCCTCCAAACGTCTATTAATTCCTTCTATTTGCTTGCTAAGGAGCTTAATTTTCTCTCTTAGAACTATGTTTTTAACAACTAATGTAGAATTGGTCGAACCGGACATAAGGTCTGTTCTTTTTTAACATTCAATTTCTACACTCAATTTACATTTTCTGCCCTACTGCTTTTTTGTCAGTGTGACGAACGAAATATGGTGCAGACAAAAAAAACTTACACCTGCTCCGAACACAGTGTAAAAAGTGTACTCAGAATCTACTACACTCGACTAAAAAGAAACAAAATCAGAGATCCAGAGAAGGGTGACCAGAGAAGAGATCCAGAGGTCCAGTTTCTAGTTTGTTTTTTGGAATTGTTTCTTCTTCTTCCTTTCCAAGCGGTATTTTTTCTCGTTTTCAGAGATCCAGAGAAGAGAGACCAGAGAAGAGATCCAGAGGTCCAGTTTCTAGTTTTTTGGAAGAAAAAATGTTTATTCAATTAAAAAGTTTTAACAGTTAACAATGAAGCATACTTACATTTTCAGCTCCTTAGTTATCGTGAAATGTAACTTCCGTTGGTTACTTTTGGCTTTTTATACTGAAATCCATGAATATTTTACACAATGAGAAAGGTGGGGGGGCTATCCATCACTCTAAACTTAAATAAATTGTGTAATATGGTAAAGTACCTTATTCTTTGATCCGTATGAACTTGACTGAACAATTTTTTCCTCAATATTAAACCAATAATTAAATATGACCTTTTGAGACATATTGGAATATTTTACCTCAGACATAGTAAAATCAGAACTGTGAGATATATATAAATGTTTTTAATCGAAAACATGTTCGATTAATGCTTCTACACTTTACTGGTAAACATAACTTATACGGAAAATTAAACTAATAATTAAATATGACCTTTATAAAACATATTGGGAAAATTTTTCCTCTGGCATAGCTTAATTACACCTGTGAGATTAAAAAATCAAAAAAGGGTTTAAATCGAAGACATTTCCAATTAAAGCTTCTGTTTATTTCAGGTATACAAAAATGACTACTGGAAAAATTAATTCAGTTTTAATATAAAATTAAATCAGTTTTTAATTTACCGATTTTAATGGACCTACGATTTTTATGACATTGTAGTAAACGACTATGTGTATTATCTTTTTACTCTTGATTTAAACATCTTATATGTGTAATTAGTACCGTGAATTGTATATAGGTAAATACAGAAAATTCTGTGCCCATCATCACATTCAATCAAACCTATTACAGGAGTAATAATGGTAAGGGTTTTTTGCTCAATTTAAAATTTTTACATTTTAAATCTAATTTATTTTTTTTTTTTTTTTTTTTTTTTTATTTCAGAGTACCTTTGAGCTTTTATGCGAAACGGCGGAGAATGGGTATGATACGCTCATACCCATCACATCTTTGGCAATTGGAGAACAATATCCAGTAAAGTGTTTCGGCTTGGTGAAGACCAAATATGGTCTACGCCTAACTGTGCACCTTAAAAAAGGGGAGTATATATATCTACCTCCAAGGTTTGCGGAGAAGATAAAAAATCAAAAGCAGATTGACGAATTGAATCAAACTTCTCAATCTATAGTTTTTGAAGGGAAAGATGAAGCCAAAGGTGGCTTCATCATGCTTAAATTTATAAAAAATTAATATTAAGAAAATAAATGAACAAAATTTGTTATCTTAAAAATATTAAGAAATAAATGAGAAAATTTGTTATCTTAAAAATTAAGAAATAAATGAAAAAATTTGTTATCTTAAAATATTGTTTTTATTTACATTCATCTATCCCCGTTCGGCACTTGAGCCAGACAGCCAGAATTATAAGAAAAAACAAAACGATCGACGCTATTACTTACATATATTATTTTTCCGATGAAACAAAACGATCGACGCTATAACGTTTTGAAAGAAGCCAGCTGGAAACTTGTTTTTAATATTCCCACGGTAGGTAATTCACCCAAATAAAAAGTCATCTCAAGAGTATCACCTCAAACTTAAACACATTACGCATATTGGATATACATATGTATGGTACATTAGTCGAGATTTAAAAAGAAGGCCAGAGTCTAAAACGGAATACGAGATTACCGAAATTACATTCCCGCAAGTGGTTTTGCACAAAAGGTACAGGTACTGGTTATTTTGTTTATAATGGAGAAGAACTAATTCTTCTTCGTTTACAATGGAGAGGAAATGATTCTTTTTTGCTTATAATGTAGAGGAACTGCTTTTTTGTTTACCAACCATCACCTGTCTACCTCCTCACTCAAACACCGAGAATGCTAACTGCATCTCACCTGCTGGGTGCTGGAATCTGCTGGTGGGATATAAAATCCGCTCAACCGTCACATGGTGAGGGAAATAACTCTCATCAAACATATTGCTCTCTCAAGTATGCTAACTACCTCACTCCCTTGCACCCAATTGTTCACGCCCAAAAGAAGGCACCAGCAGACGTCATTAACCTTCAGAACAACAACAAAGACCGGCCTTTTTGGTAGGCACTTTGGACACTCTCTTTGCTACCTGTCACTATCGCACCTGGTAATTTTTGTACGGTAGGTGCCTTCCTTACTACTGAGCGCCGTAGCCCAAAATTCGATCTTTTTCGATTGAAAACTTGGCACGGGTACCTACCCCCTTGTGAATTTCGCGCATTTTTCGGCAATAAATCAATTTTCTGGAAAACTGTTTTTGGATAGTCACAAGTTGCACATCAAATTAAAGGTGAGACTACCAGCTACACAAAAAATCAAACAGAATAAAAATCGGGTCAAAAATGAGGCAGTGAAACTGTGGAGCGCCGTAGCCCAAAATTCGATCTTTTTCGATTGAAAACTTGGCACGGGTACCTACCCCCTTGTGAATTTCGCGCATTTTTCGGGAATAAATCAATTTTCTAGAAAACTGTTTTTGGATAGTCACAAGTTGCACATTAAATCAAAGGTGAAACTACCAGCTACTCCAAAAATCAAACAGAATAAAAATCGGGTCAAAAATGAGGCAGTGAAACTGTGGAGCGCCGTAGCCCAAAATTCGATCTTTTTCGATTGAAAACTTGGCACGGGTACCTACCCCCTTGTGAATTTCGCGCATTTTTCGGGAATAAATCAATTTTCTGGAAAACTGTTTTTGGATAGTCACAAGTTGCACATCAAATCAAAGGTGAAACTACCAGCTACTCAAAAAATCAAACAGAATAAAAATCGGGTCAAAAATGAGGCAGTGAAACTGTGGAGCGCCGTAGCCCAAAATTCGATCTTTTTCGATTGAAAACTTGGCACGGGTACCTACCCCCTTGTGAATTTCGCGCATTTTTCGGGAATAAATCAATTTTCTGCAAAACTGTTTTTGGATAGTCACAAGTTGCACATCAAATTAAAGGTGAGACTACCAGCTACTCCAAAAATCAAACAGAAAAAAAATCGGGTCAAAAATGAGGCAGTGAAACTGTGGAGCGCCCAAAATTCGATCTTTTTCGATTGAAAACTTGGCACGGGTACCTACCCCCTTGTGAATTTCGCGCATTTTTCGGCACTAAATCAATTTTCTAGAAAACTGTTTTTGGATAGTCACAAGTTGCACATCAAATCAAAGGTGAAACTACCAGCTACTCCAAAAATCAAACAGAATAAAAATCGGGTCAAAAATGAGGCAGTGAAACTGTGGAGCGCCGTAGCCCAAAATTCGATCTTTTTCGATTGAAAACTTGGCACGGGTACCTACCCCCTTGTGAATTTCGCGCATTTTTCGGGAATAAATCAATTTTCTGCAAAACTGTTTTTGGATAGTCACAAGTTGCACATCAAATTAAAGGTGAGACTACCAGCTACTCCAAAAATCAAACAGAATAAAAATCGGGTCAAAAATGAGGCAGTGAAACTGTGGAGCACCGTAGCCCAAAATTCGATCTTTTTCGATTGAAAACTTGGCACGGGTACCTACCCCCTTGTGAATTTCGCGCATTTTTCGGGAATAAATCAATTTTCTGGAAAACTGTTTTTGGATAGTCACAAGTTGCACATCAAATTAAAGGTGAAACTACCAGCTACTCCAAAAATCAAACAGAATAAAAATCGGGTCAAAAATGAGGCAGTGAAACTGTGGAGCGCCCAAAATTCGATCTTTTTCGATTGAAAACTTGGCACGGGTACCTACCCCCTTGTGAATTTCGCGCATTTTTCGGCAATAAATCAATTTTCTAGAAAACTGTTTTTGGATAGTCACAAGTTGCACATCAAATCAAAGGTGAAACTACCAGCTACTCCAAAAATCAAACAGAATAAAAATCGGGTCAAAAATGAGGCAGTGAAACTGTGGAGCGCCGTAGCCCAAAATTCGATCTTTTTCGATTGAAAACTTGGCACGGGTACCTACCCCCTTGTGAATTTCGCGCATTTTTCGGGAATAAATCAATTTTCTGGAAAACTGTTTTTGGATAGTCACAAGTTGCACATCAAATCAAAGGTGAGACTACTAGCTACACAAAAAATCAAACAGAATAAAAATCGGGTCTAAAATGAGGCAGTGAAACTGTGGAGCGCCGTAGCCCAAAATTCGATCTTTTTCGATTGAAAACTTGGCACGGGTACCTACCCCCTTCTGAATTTCGCGCATTTTTCGGGAATAAATCAATTTTCTGGAAAACTGTTTTTGGATAGTCACAATTTGCACATCAAATTAAAGGTGAGACTACCAGCTACACAAAAAATCAAACAGAATAAAAATCGGGTCAAAAATGAGGCAGTGAAACTGTGGAGCGCAGTAGCCCAAAATTCGATCTTTTTCGATTGAAAACTTGGCACGGGTACCTACCCCCTTGTGAATTTCGCGCATTTTTCGGCAATAAATCAATTTTCTGGAAAACTGTTTTTGGATAGTCACAAGTTGCACATCAAATTAAAGGTGAGACTACCAGCTACACAAAAAATCAAACAGAATAAAAATCGGGTCAAAAATGAGGCAGTGAAACTGTGGAGCGCCGTAGCCCAAAATTCGATCTTTTTCGATTGAAAACTTGGCACGGGTACCTACCCCCTTGTGAATTTCGCGCATTTTTCGGGAATAAATCAATTTTCTGGAAAACTGTTTTTGGATAGTCACAAGTTGCACATCAAATCAAAGGTGAAACTACCAGCTACTCCAACAATCAAACAGAATAAAAATCGGGTCAAAAATGAGGCAGTGAAACTGTGGAGCGCCGTAGCCCAAAATTCGATCTTTTTCAATTGAAAACTTGGCACGGGTACCTACCCCCTTGTGAATTTCGCGCATTTTTCGGGAATAAATCAATTTTCTGGAAAACTGTTTTTGGATAGTCACAAGTTGCACATTAAATCAAAGGTGAAACTACCAGCTACTCCAAAAATCAAACAGAATAAAAATCGGGTCAAAAATGAGGCAGTGAAACTGTGGAGCGCCGTAGCCCGAAATTCGATCTTTTTCGATTGAAAACTTGGCACGGGTACCTACCCCCTTGTGAATTTCGCGCATTTTTCGGGAATAAATCAATTTTCTGGAAAACTGTTTTTGGATGGTCACAAGTTGCACATCAAATGAAAAGTGAGACTACCAGCTACTCAAAAAATCAAACAGAATAAAAATCGGGTCAAAAATGAGGCAGTGAAACTGTGGAGCGCCGTAGCCCAAAATTCGATCTTTTTCGATTGAAAACTTGGCACGGGTACCTACCCCCTTGTGAATTTCGCGCATTTTTCGGGAATAAATCAATTTTGTGGAAAACTGTTTTTGGATAGTCACAAGTTGCACATCAAATCAAAGGTGAAACTAACAGCTACTCCAACAATCAAACAGAATAAAAATCGGGTCAAAAATGAGGCAGTGAAACTGTGGAGCGCCGTAGCCCAAAATTCGATCTTTTTCAATTGAAAACTTGGCACGGGTACCTACCCCCTTGTGAATTTCGCGCATTTTTCGGGAATAAATCAATTTTCTGGAAAACTGTTTTTGGATAGTCACAAGTTGCACATCAAATTAAAGGTGAGACTACCAGCTACACAAAAAATCAAACAGAATAAAAATCGGGTCAAAAATGAGGCAGTGAAACTGTGGAGCGCCCAAAATTCGATCTTTTTCGATTGAAAACTTTGCACGGGTACCTACCCCCTTGTGAATTTCGCGCATTTTTCGGGAATAAATCAATTTTCTAGAAAACTGTTTTTGGATAGTCACAAGTTGCACATCAAATCAAAGGTGAAACTACCAGCTACTCCAAAAATCAAACAGAATAAAAATCGGGTCAAAAATGAGGCAGTGAAACTGTGGAGCGCCGTAGCCCAAAATTCGATCTTTTTCGATTGAAAACTTGGCACGGGTACCTACCCCCTTCTGAATTTCGCGCATTTTTCGGGAATAAATCAATTTTCTGGAAAACTGTTTTTGGATAGTCACAAGTTGCACATCAAATTAAAGGTGAGACTACCAGCTACACAAAAAATCAAACAGAATAAAAATCGGGTCAAAAATGAGGCAGTGAAACTGTGGAGCGCCGTAGCCCAAAATTCGATCTTTTTCGATTGAAAACTTGGCACGGGTACCTACCCCCTTGTGAATTTCGCGCATTTTTCGGGAATAAATCAATTTTCTGGAAAACTGTTTTTGGATAGTCACAAGTTGCACATCAAATTAAAGGTGAGACTACCAGCTACACAAAAAATCAAACAGAATAAAAATCGGGTCAAAAATGAGGCAGTGAAACTGTGGAGCGCCCAAAATTCGATCTTTTTCGATTGAAAACTTTGCACGGGTACCTACCCCCTTGTGAATTTCGCGCATTTTTCGGGAATAAATCAATTTTCTAGAAAACTGTTTTTGGATAGTCACAAGTTGCACATCAAATCAAAGGTGAAACTACCAGCTACTCCAAAAATCAAACAGAATAAAAATCGGGTCAAAAATGAGGCAGTGAAACTGTGGAGCGCCGTAGCCCAAAATTCGATCTTTTTCGATTGAAAACTTGGCACGGGTACCTACCCCCTTGTGAATTTCGCGCATTTTTCGGGAATAAATCAATTTTCTGGAAAACTGTTTTTGGATAGTCACAAGTTGCACATCAAATCAAAGGTGAAACTACCAGCTACTCAAAAAATCAAACAGAATAAAAATCGGGTCAAAAATGAGGCAGTGAAACTGTGGAGCGCCGTAGCCCAAAATTCGATCTTTTTCGATTGAAAACTTGGCACGGGTACCTACCCCCTTGAGAATTTCGCGCATTTTTGGGGAATAAATCAATTTTCTGGAAAACTGTTTTTGGATAGTCACAAGTTGCACATCAAATCAAAGGTGAGACTACCAGCTACACAAAAAATCAAACAGAATAAAAATCGGGTCAAAAATGAGGCAGTGAAACTGTGGAGCGCCGTAGCCCAAAATTCGATCTTTTTCGATTGAAAACTTGGCACGGGTACCTACCCCCTTGTGAATTTCGCGCATTTTTCGGGAATAAATCAATTTTGTGGAAAACTGTTTTTGGATAGTCACAAGTTGCACATCAAATCAAAGGTGAAACTACCAGCTACTCCAAAAATCAAACAGAATAAAAATCGGGTCAAAAATGAGGCAGTGAAACTGTGGAGCGCCGTAGCCCGAAATTCGATCTTTTTCGATTGAAAACTTGTCACGGGTACCTACCCCCTTGTGAATTTCGCGCATTTTTCGGGAATAAATCAATTTTCTGGAAAAATTTTTTTGGATAGTCACAAGTTGCACATCAAATCAAAGGTGAAACTACCAGCTACTCCAAAAATATAACAGAATAAAAATCGGGTCAAAAATGAGGCAGTGAAACTGTGGAGCGCCGTAGCCCAAAATTCGATCTTTTTCGATTGAAAACTTGGCACGGGTACCTACCCCCTTGTGAATTTCGCGCATTTTTCGGGAATAAATCAATTTTCTGGAAAACTGTTTTTGGATAGTCACAAGTTGCACATCAAAATAAAGGTAAAACTACCAGCTACTCAAAAAATCAAACAGAATAAAAATCGGGTCAAAAATGAGGCAGTGAAACTGTGGAGCGCCGTAGCCCAAAATTCGATCTTTTTCGATTGAAAACTTGGCACGGGTACCTACCCCCTTGTGAATTTCGCGCATTTTTCGGGAATAAATCAATTTTCTGGAAAACTGTTTTTGGATAGTCACAAGTTGCACATCAAATCAAAGGTGAAACTACCAGCTACTCCAAAAATCAAACAGAATAAAAATCGGGTCAAAAATGAGGCAGTGAAACTGTGGAGCGCCGTAGCCCAAAATTCGATCTTTTTCGATTGAAAACTTGGCACGGGTACCTACCCCCTTGTGAATTTCGCGCATTTTTCGGGAATAAATCAATTTTCTGGAAAACTGTTCTTGGATAGTCACAAGTTGCACATCAAATCAAAGGTGAAACTACCAGCTACTCCAAAAATATAACAGAATAAAAATCGGGTCAAAAATGAGGCAGTGAAACTGTGGAGCGCCGTAGCCCAAAATTCGATCTTTTTCGATTGAAAACTTGGCACGGGTACCTACCCCCTTGTGAATTTCGCGCATTTTTCGGGAATAAATCAATTTTCTGGAAAACTGTTCTTGGATAGTCACAAGTTGCACATCAAATTAAAGGTGAGACTACCAGCTACTCAAAAAATCAAACAGAATAAAAATCGGGTCAAAAATGAGGCAGTGAAACTGTGGAGCGCTGTAGCCCAAAATTCGATCTTTTTCGATTGAAAACTTGGCACGGGTACCTACCCCCTTGTGAATTTCGCGCATTTTTCGGGAATAAATCAATTTTCTGGAAAACTGTTTTTGGATAGTCACAAGTTGCACATCAAATTAAAGGTGAGACTACCAGCTACTCAAAAAATCAAACAGAATAAAAATCGGGTCAAAAATGAGGCAGTGAAACTGTGGAGCGCTGTAACCCAAAATTCGATCTTTTTCGATTGAAAACTTGGCACGGGTACCTACCCCCTTGTGAATTTCGCGCATTTTTCGGGAATAAATCAATTTTCTGGAAAACTGTTTGTGGATAGTCACAAGTTGCACATCAAATTAAAGGTAAAACTACCAGCTACTCAAAAAATCAAACAGAATAAAAATCGGGTCAAAAATGAGGCAGTGAAACTGTGGAGCGCCGTAGCCCAAAATTCGATCTTTTTCGATTGAAAACTTGGCACGGGTACCTACCCCCTTGTGAATTTCGCGCATTTTTCGGGAATAAATCAATTTTCTGGAAAACTGTTTTTGGATAGTCACAAGTTGCACATCAAAATAAAGGTAAAACTACCAGCTACTCAAAAAATCAAACAGAATAAAAATCGGGTCAAAAATGAGGCAGTGAAACTGTGGAGCGCCGTAGCCCAAAATTCGATCTTTTTCGATTGAAAACTTGGCACGGGTACCTACCCCCTTGTGAATTTCGCGCATTTTTCGGGAATAAATCAATTTTCTGGAAAACTGTTTTTGGATAGTCACAAGTTGCACATCAAATCAAAGGTGAAACTACCAGCTACTCCAAAAATCAAACAGAATAAAAATCGGGTCAAAAATGAGGCAGTGAAACTGTGGAGCGCCGTAGCCCAAAATTCGATCTTTTTCGATTGAAAACTTGGCACGGGTACCTACCCCCTTGTGAATTTCGCGCATTTTTCGGGAATAAATCAATTTTCTGGAAAACTGTTTTTGGATAGTCACAAGTTGCACATCAAATTAAAGGTGAGACTACCAGCTACTCAAAAAATCAAACAGAATAAAAATCGGGTCAAAAATGAGGCAGTGAAACTGTGGAGCGCTGTAACCCAAAATTCGATCTTTTTCGATTGAAAACTTGGCACGGGTACCTACCCCCTTGTGAATTTCGCGCATTTTTCGGGAATAAATCAATTTTCTGGAAAACTGTTTTTGGATAGTCACAAGTTGCACATCAAATCAAAGGTGAAACTACCAGCTACTCCAAAAATCAAACAGAATAAAAATCGGGTCAAAAATGAGGCAGTGAAACTGTGGAGCGCCGTAGCCCAAAATTCGATCTTTTTCGATTGAAAACTTGGCACGGGTACCTACCCCCTTGTGAATTTCGCGCATTTTTCGGGAATAAATCAATTTTCTGGAAAACTGTTTTTGGATAGTCACAAGTTGCACATCAAATCAAAGGTGAAACTACCAGCTACTCCAAAAATCAAACAGAATAAAAATCGGGTCAAAAATGAGGCAGTGAAACTGTGGAGCGCCGTAGCCCAAAATTCGATCTTTTTCGATTGAAAACTTGGCACGGGTACCTACCCCCTTGTGAATTTCGCGCATTTTTCGGGAATAAATCAATTTTCTGGAAAACTGTTTTTGGATAGTCACAAGTTGCACATCAAATCAAAGGTGAAACTACCAGCTACTCCAAAAATCAAACAGAATAAAAATCGGTCAAAAATGAGGCAGTGAAACTGTGGAGCGCCGTAGCCCGAAATTCGATCTTTTTCGATTGAAAACTTGGCACGGGTACCTACCCCCCTGTGAATTTCGCGCATTTTTCGGGAATAAATCAATTTTCTGGAAAACTGTTTTTGGATAGTCACAAGTTGCACATCAAATCAAAGGTGAAACTACCAGCTACTCCAAAAATCAAACAGAATAAAAATCGGTCAAAAATGAGGCAGTGAAACTGTGGAGCGCCGTAGCCCGAAATTCGATCTTTTTCGATTGAAAACTTGGCACGGGTACCTACCCCCCTGTGAATTTCGCGCATTTTTCGGGAATAAATCAATTTTCTGGAAAACTGTTTTTGGATAGTCACAAGTTGCACATCAAATCAAAGGTGAAACTACCAGCTACTCCAAAAATCAAACAGAATAAAAATCGGTCAAAAATGAGGCAGTGAAACTGTGGAGCGCCGTAGCCCGAAATTCGATCTTTTTCGATTGAAAACTTGGCACGGGTACCTACCCCCCTGTGAATTTCGCGCATTTTTCGGGAATAAATCAATTTTCTGGAAAACTTTTTTTGGATAGTCACAAGTTGCACATCAAATCAAAAGTGAAACTACCAGCTACTCCAAAAATATAACAGAATAAAACTCGGGTCAAAAATGAGGCAGTGAAACTGTGGAGCGCCGTAGCCCAAAATTCGATCTTTTTCGATTGAAAACTTGGCACGGGTACCTACCCCCTTGTGAATTTCGCGCATTTTTCGGGAATAAATCAATTTTCTGGAAAACTGTTTTTGGATAGTCACAAGTTGCACATCAAATCAAAGGTGAAACTACCAGCTACTCCAAAAATCAAACAGAATAAAAATCGGGTCAAAAATGAGGCAGTGAAACTGTGGAGCGCCGTAGCCCAAAATTCGATCTTTTTCGATTGAAAACTTGGCACGGGTACCTACCCCCTTGTGAATTTCGCGCATTTTTCGGGAATAAATCAATTTTCTGGAAAACTGTTTTTGGATAGTCACAAGTTGCACATCAAATCAAAGGTGAAACTACCAGCTACTCCAAAAATCAAACAGAATAAAAATCGAGTCAAAAATGAGGCAGTGAAACTGTGGAGCGCCGTAGCCCAAAATTCGATCTTTTTCGATTGAAAACTTGGCACGGGTACCTACCCCCTTGTGAATTTCGCGCATTTTTCGGGAATAAATCAATTTTCTGGAAAACTGTTTTTGGATAGTCACAAGTTGCACATCAAATCAAAGGTGAAACTACCAGCTACTCCAAAAATCAATCAGAATTAAAATCGGGTCAAAAATGAGGCAGTGAAACTGTGGAGCGCCGTAGCCCAAAATTCGATCTTTTTCGATTGAAAACTTGGCACGGGTACCTACCCCCTTGTGAATTTCGCGCATTTTTCGGGAATAAATCAATTTTCTGGAAAACTGTTTGTGGATAGTCACAAGTTGCACATCAAATTAAAGGTAAAACTACCAGCTACTCCAAAAATCAAACAGAATAAAAATCGGGTCAAAAATGAGGCAGTGAAACTGTGGAGCGCCGTAGCCCAAAATTCGATCTTTTTCGATTGAAAACTTGGCACGGGTACCTACCCCCTTGTGAATTTCGCGCACTTTTCGGGAATAAATCAATTTTCTGGAAAACTGTTTTTGGATAGTCACAAGTTGCACATCAAATCAAAGGTGATACTACCAGCTACTCAAAAAATCAAACAGAATAAAAATCGGGTCAAAAATGAGGCAGTGAAACTGTGGAGCGCCGTAGCCCAAAATTCGATCTTTTTCGATTGAAAACTTGGCACGGGTACCTACCCCCTTGTGAATTTCGCGCATTTTTCGGGAATAAATCAATTTTCTGGAAAACTGTTTTTAGATAGTCACAAGTTGCACATCAAATCAAAGGTGAGACTACCAGCTACTCAAAAAATCAAACAGAATAAAAATCGGGTCAAAAATGAGGCAGTGAAACTGTGGAGCTCCGTAGCTCAAAATTCGATCTTTTTCGATTGAAAACTTGGCACGGGTACCTACCCCCTTGTGAATTTCGCGCATTTTTCGGGAATAAATCAATTTTCTGGAAAACTGTTTTTGGATAGTTACAAGTTGCACATCAAATCACAGGGGAGACTACCAGCTACTCAAAAAATCAAACAGAATAAAATTCGGGTCAAAAATGAGGCAGTGAAACTGTGGAGCGCCGTAGCCCAAAATTCGATCTTTTTCCCCTTGTGAATTTCGCGCATTTTCCGGGAATAAATCAATTTTCTGGAAAACTGTTTTTGGATAGTCACAAGTTGCACATCAAATCAAAGGTGAAACTACCAGCTACTCAAAAAATCAAACAGAATAAAAATCGGGTCAAAAATGAGGCAGTGAAACTGTGGAGCGCCGTAGCCCAAAATTCGATCTTTTTCGATTGAAAACTTGGCACGGGTACCTACCCCCATGTGAATTTCGCGCATTTTTCGGGAATAAATCAATTTTCAGGAAAACTGTTTTTGGATAGTCACAAGTTGCACATCAAATCAAAGGTGAAACTACCAGCTACTCCAAAAATCAAACAGAATAAAAATCGGGTCAAAAATGAGGCAGTGAAACTGTGGAGCGCCGTAGCCCAAAATTCGATCTCTTTCGATTGAAAACTTGGCACGGGTACCTACCCCCTTGTGAATTTCGCGCATTTTTCGGGAATAAATCAATTTTCTGGAAAACTGTTTTTGGATAGTCACAAGTTGCACATCAAATTAGAGGTGAGACTACCAGCTACTCAAAAAATCAAACAGAATAAAAATCGGGTCAAAAATGAGGCAGTGAAACTTTTGAGCGCCGTAGCCGAAAATTCGATCTTTTTCGATTGAAAACTTGGCACGGGTACCTACCCCCTTGTGAATTTCGCGCATTTTTCGGGAATAAATCAATTTTCTGGAAAACTGTTTTTGGATAGTCACAAGTTGCACATCAAATTAAAGGTGAGACTACCAGCTACTCCAAAAATCAAACAGAATAAAAATCGGGTCAAAAATGAGGCAGTGAAACTGTGGAGCGCCGTAGCCCAAAATTCGATCTTTTTCGATTGAAAACTTGGCACGGGTACCTACCCCCTTGTGAATTTCGCGCATTTTTCGGGAATAAATCAATTTTCTGGAAAACTGTTTTTGGATAGTCACAAGTTGCACATCAAATTAAAGGTGAGACTACCAGCTACTCAAAAAATTAAACAGAATAAAAATCGGGTCAAAAATGAGGCAGTGAAACTGTGGAGCGCCGTAGCCCAAAATTCGATCTTTTTCGATTGAAAACTTGGCTCGGGTACCTACCCCCTTGTGAATTTCGCGCATTTTTCGGGAATAAATCAATTTTCTGGAAAACTGTTTTTGGATAGTCACAAGTTGCACATCAAAATAAAGGTAAAACTACCAGCTACTCAAAAAATCAAACAGAACAAAAATCGGGTCAAAAATGAGGCAGTGAAACTGTGGAGCGCCGTAGCCCAAAATTCGATCTTTTTCGATTGAAAACTTGGCACGGGTACCTACCCCCTTGTGAATTTCGCGCATTTTTCGGGAATAAATCAATTTTCAGGAAAACTGTTTTTGGATAGTCACAAGTTGCACATCAAATCAAAGGTGAAACTACCAGCTACTCCAAAAATCAAACAGAATAAAAATCGGGTCAAAAATGAGGCAGTGAAACTGTGGAGCGCCGTAGCCCAAAATTCGATCTTTTTCGATTGAAAACTTGGCACGGGTACCTACCCCCTTGTGAATTTCGCGCACTTTTCGGGAATAAATCAATTTTCTGGAAAACTGTTTTTGGATAGTCACAAGTTGCACATCAAATCAAAGGTGAGACTACCAGCTACTCAAAAAATCAAACAGAATAAAAATCGGGTCAAAAATGAGGCAGTGAAACTGTGGAGCGCCGTAGCCCAAAATTCGATCTTTTTCGATTGAAAACTTGGCACGGGTACCTACCCCCTTGTGAATTTCGCGCATTTTTCGGGAATAAATCAATTTTCTGGAAAACTGTTTTTAGATAGTCAAAAGTTGCACATCAAATCAAAGGTGAGACTACCAGCTACTCAAAAAATCAAACAGAATAAAAATCGGGTCAAAAATGAGGCAGTGAAACTGTGGAGCTCCGTAGCTCAAAATTCGATCTTTTTCGATTGAAAACTTGGCACGGGTACCTACCCCCTTGTGAATTTCGCGCATTTTTCGGGAATAAATCAATTTTCTGGAAAACTGTTTTTGGATAGTTACAAGTTGCACATCAAATCACAGGGGAGACTACCAGCTACTCAAAAAATCAAACAGAATAAAATTCGGGTCAAAAATGAGGCAGTGAAACTGTGGAGCGCCGTAGCCCAAAATTCGATCTTTTTCGATTGAAAACTTGGCACGGGTACCTACCCCCTTGTGAATTTCACGCATTTTTCGGGAATAAATCAATTTTCTGGAAAACTGTTTTTGGATAGTCACAAGTTGCACATCAAAATAAAGGTAAAACTACCAGCTACTCAAAAAATCAAACAGAATAAAAATCGGGTCAAAAATGAGGCAGTGAAACTGTGGAGCGCCGTAGCCCAAAATTCGATCTTTTTCCCCTTGTGAATTTCGCGCATTTTCCGGGAATAAATCAATTTTCTGGAAAACTGTTTTTGGATAGTCACAAGTTGCACATCAAATCAAAGGTGAAACTACCAGCTACTCAAAAAATCAAACAGAATAAAAATCGGGTCAAAAATGAGGCAGTGAAACTGTGGAGCGCCGTAGCCCAAAATTCGATCTTTTTCGATTGAAAACTTGGCACGGGTACCTACCCCCTTGTGAATTTCACGCATTTTTCGGGAATAAATCAATTTTCTGGAAAACTGTTTTTGGATAGTCACAAGTTGCACATCAAAATAAAGGTAAAACTACCAGCTACTCAAAAAATCAAACAGAACAAAAATCGGGTCAAAAATGAGGCAGTGAAACTGTGGAGCGCCGTAGCCCAAAATTCGATCTTTTTCGATTGAAAACTTGGCACGGGTACCTACCCCCTTGTGAATTTCGCGCATTTTTCGGGAATAAATCAATTTTCAGGAAAACTGTTTTTGGATAGTCACAAGTTGCACATCAAATCAAAGGTGAAACTACCAGCTACTCCAAAAATCAAACAGAATAAAAATCGGGTCAAAAATGAGGCAGTGAAACTGTGGAGCGCCGTAGCCCAAAATTCGATCTTTTTCGATTGAAAACTTGGCACGGGTACCTACCCCCTTGTGAATTTCGCGCATTTTTCGGGAATAAATCAATTTTCTGGAAAACTGTTTGTGGTTAGTCACAAGTTGCACATCAAATTAAAGGTAAAACTACCAGCTACTCAAAAAATCAAACAGAATAAAAATCGGGTCAAAAATGAGGCAGTGAAACTGTGGAGCGCCGTAGCCCAAAATTCGATCTTTTTCGATTGAAAACTTGGCACGGGTACCTACCCCCTTGTGAATTTCGCGCATTTTTCGGGAATAAATCAATTTTCAGGAAAACTGTTTTTGGATAGTCACAAGTTGCACATCAAATCAAAGGTGAAACTACCAGCTACTCCAAAAATCAAACAGAATAAAAATCGGGTCAAAAATGAGGCAGTGAAACTGTGGAGCGCCGTAGCCCAAAATTCGATCTTTTTCGATTGAAAACTTGGCACGGGTACCTACCCCCTTGTGAATTTCGCACATTTTTCGGGAATAAATCAATTTTCTGGAAAACTGTTTTTGGTTAGTCACAAAGTGCACATCAAATTAAAGGTGAGACTACCAGCTACACAAAAAATCAAACAGAATAAAAATCGGGTCAAAAATGAGGCAGTGAAACTGTGGAGCGCCGTAGCCCAAAATTCGATCTTTCTCGATTGAAAACTTGGCACGGGTACCTACCCCCTTGTGAATTTCGCGCATTTTTCGGGAATAAATCAATTTTCAGGAAAACTGTTTTTGGATAGTCACAAGTTGCACATCAAATCAAAGGTGAAACTACCAGCTACTCAAAAAATCAAACAGAATAAAAATCGGGTCAAAAATGAGGCACATCAAATCAAAGGTGAAACTACCAGCTACTCCAAAAATCAAACAGAATAAAAATCGGGTCAAAAATGAGGCAGTGAAACTGTGGAGCGCCGTAGCCCAAAATTCGATCTCTTTCGATTGAAAACTTGGCACGGGTACCTACCCGCTTGTGAATTTCGCGCATTTTTCGGGAATAAATCAATTTTCTGGAAAACTGTTTTTGGATAGTCACAAGTTGCACATCAAATTTGAGGTGAGACTACCAGCTACTCAAAAAATCAAACAGAATTAAAATCGGGTCAAAAATGAGGCAGTGAAACTGTGGAGCGCCGTAGCCCAAAATTCGATCTTTTTCGATTGAAAACTTGGCACGGGTACCTTCCCCCTTGTGAATTTCGCGCATTTTTCGGGAATAAATCAATTTTCTGGAAAACTGTTTTTGGTTAGTCACAAAGTGCACATCAAATTAAAGGTGAGACTACCAGCTACACAAAAAATCAAACAGAATAAAAATCGGGTCAAAAATGAGGCAGTGAAACTGTGGAGCGCCGTAGCCCAAAATTCGATCTTTCTCGATTGAAAACTTGGCACGGGTACCTACCCCCTTGTGAATTTCGCGCATTTTTCGGGAATAAATCAATTTTCTGGAAAACTGTTTTTGGATAGTCACAAGTTGCACATCAAATTTGAGGTGAGACTACCAGCTACTCAAAAAATCAAACAGAATTAAAATCGGGTCAAAAATGAGGCAGTGAAACTGTGGAGCGCCGTAGCCCAAAATTCGATCTTTTTCGATTGAAAACTTGGCACGGGTACCTTCCCCCTTGTGAATTTCGCGCATTTTTCGGGAATAAATCAATTTTCTGGAAAACTGTTTTTGGATAGTCACAAGTTGCACATCAAATCAAAGGTGAAACTACCAGCTACTCAAAAAATCAAACAGAATAAAAATCGGGTCAAAAATGAGGCAGTGAAACTGTGGAGCGCCGTAGCCCAAATATCGATCTCTTTCGATTGAAAACTTGGCACGGGTACCTACCCGCTTGTGAATTTCGCGCATTTTTCGGGAATAAATCAATTTTCTGGAAAACTGTTTTTGGATAGTCACAAGTTGCACATCAAATTTGAGGTGAGACTACCAGCTACTCAAAAAATCAAACAGAATTAAAATCGGGTCAAAAATGAGGCAGTGAAACTGTGGAGCGCCGTAGCCCAAAATTCGATCTTTTTCGATTGAAAACTTGGCACGGGTACCTTCCCCCTTGTGAATTTCGCGCATTTTTCGGGAATAAATCAATTTTCTGGAAAACTGTTTTTGGATAGTCACAAGTTGCACATCAAATTAAAGGTGAGACTACCAGCTACTCAAAAAATTAAACAGAATAAAAATCGGGTCAAAAATGAGGCAGTGAAACTGTGGAGCGCCGTAGCCCAAAATTCGATCTTTTTCGATTGAAAACTTGGCACGGGTACCTACCCCCTTGTGAATTTCGCGCATTTTTCGGGAATAAATCAATTTTCTGGAAAACTGTTTTTGGATAGTCACAAGTTGCACATCAAATTAAAGGTGAGACTACCAGCTACTCAAAAAATCAAACAGAATAAAAATCGGGTTCAAAAATGAGGCAGTGAAACTTTGGAGCGCCGTAGCCCAAAATTCGATCTTTTTCGATTGAAAACTTGGCACGGGTACCTACCCCCTTGTAAATTTCGCGCATTTTTCGGGAATAAATCAATTTTCTGGAAAAATCTTTTCGGATAGACAAAAGTTGCACATCAAATTAAAGGTGAGACTACCAGCTACTCAAAAAATCAAACAGAATAAAAATCGGGTCAAAAATGAGGCAGTGAAACTGTGGAGCGCCGTAGCCCAAAATTCGATCTTTTTCGATTGAAAACTTGGCACGGGTACCTTCCCCCTTGTGAATTTCGCGCATTTTTCGGGAATAAATCAATTTTCTGGAAAACTGTTTTTGGATAGTCACAAGTTGCACATCAAATCAAAGGTGAAACTACCAGCTACTCCAAAAATCAAACAGAATAAAAATCGGGTCAAAAATGAGGCAGTGAAACTGTGGAGCGCCGTAGCCCAAAATTCGATCTTTTTCGATTGAAAACTTGGCACGGGTACCTACCCCCTTGTGAATTTCGCACATTTTTCGGGAATAAATCAATTTTCTGGAAAACTGTTTTTGGTTAGTCACACAGAGCACATCAAATTAAAGGTGAGACTACGAGCTACACAAAAAATCAAACAGAATAAAAATCGGGTCAAAAATGAGGCAGTGAAACTGTGGAGCGCCGTAGCTCAAAATTCGATCTTTTTCGATTGAAAACTTGGCATGGGTACCTACCCCCTTGTGAATTTCGCGCATTTTTCGGGAATAAATCAATTTTCTGGAAAACTGTTTTTGGATAGTCACAAGTTGCACATCAAATTAAAGGTGAGACTAGCAGCTACTCAAAAAATCAAACAGAATAAAAATCGGGTCAAAAATGAGGCAGTGAAACTGTGGAGCGCCGTAGCCCAAAATTCGATCTTTTTCGATTGAAAACTTGGCACTGGTACCTACCCCCTTGTGAATTTCGCGCATTTTTCGGGAACAAATCAATTTTCTGGAAAACTGTTTTTGGATAGTCACAAGTTGCACATCAAATTAAAGATGAGACTACCAGCTACCCAAAAATCAAACAGAATAAAAATCGGGTCAAAAATGAGGCAGTGAAACTGTGGAGCGCCGTAGCCCAAAATTCGATCTTTATCGATTGAAAACTTGGCACGGGTACCTACCCCCTTGTGAATTTCGCGCATTTTTCGGGAATAAATCAATTTTCTGGAAAACTGTTTTTGGATAGTCACAAGTTGCACATCAAATTAAAGGTGAGACTACCAGATACTCAAAAAATCAAACAGAATAAAAATCGGGTCAAAAATGAGGCAGTGAAACTGTGGAGCGCCGTAGCCCAAAATTCGATCTTTTTCGATTGAAAACTTGGCACGGGTACCTACCCCCTTGTGAATTTCGCGCATTTTTCGGGAATAAATCAATTTTCTGGAAAACTGTTTTTGGATAGTCACAAGTTGCACATCAAATTAAAGGTGAGACTACCAGCTACACAAAAAATCAAACAGAATAAAAATCGGGTCAAAAATGAGGCAGTGAAACTGTGGAGCGGCGTAGCCCAAAATTCGATCTCTTTCGATTGAAAACTTGGCACGGGTACCTACCCCCTTGTGAATTTCGCGCATTTTTCGGGAATAAATCAATTTTCTGGAAAACTGTTTTTGGATAGTCACAAGTTGCACATCAAATTAAAGATGAGACTACCAGCTACACAAAAAATCAAACAGAATAAAAGTCGGGTCAAAAATGAGGTAGTGAAGCTGTGGAGCGCCGTAGCCCAAAATTTGATCTTTTTCGATTGAAAACTTGGCACGGGTACCTACCCCCTTGTGAATTTCGCGCATTTTTCGGGAATAAATCAATTTTCTGGAAAACTGTTTTTGGATAGTCACAAGTTGCACATCAAATTAAAGGTGAGACTACCAGCTACTCAAAAAATCAAACAGAATAAAAATCGGGTCAAAAATGAGGTAGTGAAACTGTGGAGCGCCGTAGCCCAAAATTTGATCTTTTTCGATTGAAAACTTGGCACGGGTACCTACCCCCTTGTGAATTTCGCGCATTTTTCGGGAATAAATCAATTTTCTGGAAAACTGTTTTTGGATAGTCACAAGTTGCACATCAAATTAAAGGTGAGACTACCAGCTACTCAAAAAATCAAACAGAATAAAAATCGGGTCAAAAATGAGGCAGTGAAACTGTGGAGCGCCGTAGCCCAAAATTCGATCTTTTTCGATTGAAAACTTGGCACGGGTACCTACCCCCTTGTGAATTTCGCGCATTTTTCGGGAATAAATCAATTTTCTGGAAAACTGTTTTTGGATAGTCACAAGTTGCACATCAAATTAAAGGTGAGACTACCAGCTACTCAAAAAATTAAACAGAATAAAAATCGGGTCAAAAATGAGGCAGTGAAACTGTGGAGCGCCGTAGCCCAAAATTCGATCTTTTTCGATTGAAAACTTGGCACGGGTACCTACCCCCTTGTGAATTTCGCGCATTTTTCGGGAATAAATCAATTTTCTGGAAAACTGTTTTTGGATAGTCACAAGTTGCACATCAAATTAAAGGTGAGACTACCAGCTACTCAAAAAATCAAACAGAATAAAAATCGGGTTCAAAAATGAGGCAGTGAAACTTTGGAGCGCCGTAGCCCAAAATTCGATCTTTTTCGATTGAAAACTTGGCACGGGTACCTACCCCCTTGTAAATTTCGCGCATTTTTCGGGAATAAATCAATTTTCTGGAAAAATCTTTTCGGATAGACAAAAGTTGCACATCAAATTAAAGGTGAGACTACCAGCTACTCAAAAAATCAAACAGAATAAAAATCGGGTCAAAAATGAGGCAGTGAAACTGTGGAGCGCCGTAGCCCAAAATTCGATCTTTTTCGATTGAAAACTTGGCACGGGTACCTTCCCCCTTGTGAATTTCGCGCATTTTTCGGGAATAAATCAATTTTCTGGAAAACTGTTTTTGGATAGTCACAAGTTGCACATCAAATCAAAGGTGAAACTACCAGCTACTCCAAAAATCAAACAGAATAAAAATCGGGTCAAAAATGAGGCAGTGAAACTGTGGAGCGCCGTAGCCCAAAATTCGATCTTTCTCGATTGAAAACTTGGCACGGGTACCTACCCCCTTGTGAATTTCGCACATTTTTCGGGAATAAATCAATTTTCTGGAAAACTGTTTTTGGTTAGTCACACAGAGCACATCAAATTAAAGGTGAGACTACGAGCTACACAAAAAAACAAACAGAATAAAAATCGGGTCAAAAATGAGGCAGTGAAACTGTGGAGCGCCGTAGCTCAAAATTCGATCTTTTTCGATTGAAAACTTGGCACGGGTACCTACCCCCTTGTGAATTTCGCGCATTTTTCGGGAATAAATCAATTTTCTGGAAAACTGTTTTTGGATAGTCACAAGTTGCACATCAAATCAAAGGTGAAACTACCAGCTACTCCAAAAATCAAACAGAATAAAAATCGGGTCAAAAATGAGGCAGTGAAACTGTGGAGCGCCGTAGCCCAAAATTCGATCTTTCTCGATTGAAAACTTGGCACTGGTACCTACCCCCTTGTGAATTTCGCGCATTTTTCGGGAACAAATCAATTTTCTGGAAAACTGTTTTTGGATAGTCACAAGTTGCACATCAAATTAAAGATGAGACTACCAGCTACCCAAAAATCAAACAGAATAAAAATCGGGTCAAAAATGAGGCAGTGAAACTGTGGAGCGCCGTAGCCCAAAATTCGATCTTTATCGATTGAAAACTTGGCACGGGTACCTACCCCCTTGTGAATTTCGCGCATTTTTCGGGAATAAATCAATTTTCTGGAAAACTGTTTTTGGATAGTCACAAGTTGCACATCAAATTAAAGGTGAGACTACCAGATACTCAAAAAATCAAACAGAATAAAAATCGGGTCAAAAATGAGGCAGTGAAACTGTGGAGCGCCGTAGCCCAAAATTCGATCTTTTTCGATTGAAAACTTGGCACGGGTACCTACCCCCTTGTGAATTTCGCGCATTTTTCGGGAATAAATCAATTTTCTGGAAAACTGTTTTTGGATAGTCACAAGTTGCACATCAAATTAAAGGTGAGACTACCAGCTACACAAAAAATCAAACAGAATAAAAATCGGGTCAAAAATGAGGCAGTGAAACTGTGGAGCGGCGTAGCCCAAAATTCGATCTTTTTCGATTGAAAACTTGGCACGGGTACCTACCCCCTTGTGAATTTCGCGCATTTTTCGGGAATAAATCAATTTTCTGGAAAACTGTTTTTGGATAGTCACAAGTTGCACATCAAATTAAAGATGAGACTACCAGCTACTCAAAAAATCAAACAGAATAAAAATCGGGTCAAAAATGAGGTAGTGAAGCTGTGGAGCGCCGTAGCCCAAAATTTGATCTTTTTCGATTGAAAACTTGGCACGGGTACCTACCCCCTTGTGAATTTCGCGCATTTTTCGGGAATAAATCAATTTTCTGGAAAACTGTTTTTGGATAGTCACAAGTTGCACATCAAATTAAAGGTGAGACTACCAGCTACTCAAAAAATCAAACAGAATAAAAATCGGGTCAAAAATGAGGCAGTGAAACTGTGGAGCGCCGTAGCCCAAAATTCAATCTTTTTCGATTGAAAACTTGGAACGGGTACCTACCCCCTTGTGAATTTCGCGCATTTTTCGGGAATAAATCAATTTTCTGGAAAACTGTTTTTGGATAGTCACAAGTTGCACATCAAATTAAAGATGAGACAACCAGCTACTCAAAAAATCAAACAGAATAAAAATCGGGTCAAAAATGAGGTAGTGAAACTGTGGAGCGCCGTAGCCCAAAATTTGATCTTTTTCGATTGAAAACTTGGCACGGGTACCTACCCCCTTGTGAATTTCGCGCATTTTTCGGGAATAAATCAATTTTCTGGAAAACTGTTTTTGGATAGTCACAAGTTGCACATCAAATTAAAGGTGAGACTACCAGCTACTCAAAAAATCAAACAGAATAAAAATCGGGTCAAAAATGAGGCAGTGAAACTGTGGAGCGCCGTAGCCCAAAATTCGATCTTTTTCGATTGAAAACTTGGCACGGGTACCTACCCCCTTGTGAATTTCGCGCATTTTTCGGGAATAAATCAATTTTCTGGAAAACTGTTTTTGGATAGTCACAAGTTGCACATCAAATTAAAGGTGAGACTACCAGCTACTCAAAAAATCAAACAGAATAAAAACTTGGGTCAAAAATGAGGCAGTGAAACTGTGGAGCGCCGTATCCCAAAATTCGATCTTTTTCGATTGAAAACTTGGCACGGGTACCTACCCCCTTGTGAATTTCGCGCATTTTTCGGGAATAAATCAATTTTCTGGAAAACTGTTTTTGGATAGTCACAAGTTGCACATCAAATTAAAGGTGAGACTACCAGCTACTCAAAAAATCAAACAGAATAAAAATCGGGTCAAAAATGAGGCAGTGAAACTGTGGAGCGCCGTAGCCCAAAAATCGATCTTTTTCGATTGAAAACTTGGCACGGGTACCTACCCCCTTGTGAATTTCGCGCATTTTTCGGGAATAAATCAATTTTCTGGAAAACTCTTTTCGGATAGTCAAAAGTTGCACATCAAATTAAAGGTGAGACTACCAGCTACTCAAAAAATCAAACAGAATAAAAATCGGGTCAAAAATGAGGCAGTGAAACTGTTGAGCGCCGTAGCCCAAAATTCGATCTTTTTCGATTGAAAACTTGGCACGGGTACCTACCCCCTTGTGAATTTCGCGCATTTTTCGGGAATAAATCAATTTTCTGGAAAACTGTTTTTGGATAGTCACAAGTTGCACATAAAATTAAAGGTGAGACTACCAGCTACTCAAAAAATCAAACAGAATAAAAATCGGGTCAAAAATGAGGCAGTGAAACTGTGGAGCGCCGTAGCCCAAAATTCGATCTTTTTCGATTGAAAACTTGGCACGGGTACCTACCCCCTTGTGAATTTCGCGCATTTTTCGGGAATAAATCAATTTTCTGGAAAACTGTTTTTGGATAGTCACAAGTTGCACATCAAATTAAAGGTGAGACTACCAGCTACTCAAAAAATCAAACAGAATAAAAATCGGGTCAAAAATGAGGCAGTGAAACTGTTGACTTCAACAAGCCTTTTTGTCGAAGTTTCAAGGAAAGCGATACGAGCGATAAGAAAGTAAAATGCAATGATTTAGCGATATGATGAATATAATTTAATTTATTTCCAGAAGAACGAAAAAATTATGAAGTGTTACTTGGTTGCCGGTCGAGAAGCGAGAGAGCAAAAAAAAGGTTCCAAGCCAAAGAACAATGCATACAAATTGCAACTCGGATAACTACGGTAATTGAAAATTCCGGTTTTGAAGCTATGCAAAATTGATATTATACAAATGCAATGTATTTGAAGCTATGCAAAATTGATGTTATACTAATGCAATGTATTTAACATACCGCCCCCCTTGAAAGGCGGCAGTCTTTCGAAAATAACAAGACTGCAATTTTAATTTTAATGCAATAAAATCGAAATATAATATTATACAGAATTTAGAAAAGAAAGAATATTACTGAAGCTATTGAAATAAAAATCCTTAGACTTGATTAAGTTACTTGAATTTCTTTAGAGTGCGCTATCAATTGGCAAAATAGCGATTTTGGAGATTGCTCTTTGAATAACTCCATTTTTTACTTTGATGGATACAACGCGTACTTTGCTGTCTCTTCCTTCATGTAAAGCGGTGATTCTTCCCATAGTCCAGTGTAATGGTGGTGCGTTGTCGTCCTTCAGAAGGACTAAGTCGCCGATTTTGATATTAGCTTGTGGGCGCTGCCATTTGTTTCGCGTTTGCATGTTATGAATATAATCCTTGCGCCATCTCTCCCAAAATGTTTGTTGCATATGTTGAATGCGATGAAAATGTGAGAGCCTATTTAGGTTCGAGGTGGTGTTGACCTGTGGTAGCGCAGTCAAGGGACCTCCAGTCAAAAAGTGACCGGGTGTCAAAGCTGTGATATCGTTAGGGTCATTGGACATCGGCGAAATTGGTCGGGAGTTCATCACTGCTTCTATTTGGCATAACAAGGTAGCCATTTCTTCGTAAGTAAAGGAGAAATTAGACATACTCGCCAAAATTTTGAATAAATGGCGCTTAGCGATTTTTACAGCAGCCTCCCACAATCCGCCGAAGTTGGGCGAGCGAGGCGGTATAAAACTCCAGGTGATGCCCTGCGAGAGAGCAAATTTTTGAATTTCCTCATTGAGACAAGATGAAAGCAAAGTTTTTTGGACTTGCTCTAGCTGGTTTCTTGCACCAACAAAGTTTGTTCCATTGTCCGAAAATATTTTGCAACATCTGCCACGGCGTGCGATAAATCTTCGAAGAGATGCTATGAATGATTCCGTCGAGAGGTCATTAACAAGTTCCAAGTGAACTGCTTTAGTCACGAAGCAAATAAATACAGCGATATATCTTTTTGATGGTGGCCGCCCGCGTATACGCTGAGTTAAATATACTGGGCCGCAATAATCAACTCCAGATGTAGAGAATGGTGGTGCAGGACGAAGACGATCTGCATGCTGATCACCCATAATTTGCGTTGCTAATACTGGGTGAGACCGAAAGCAGATGATGCAGTGCCTTAAAACCCTGCGAACCGTTCGAGAGCCATCAATTAACCAAAATCTTTGTCGAATTGCATTTAAGACGGTCTGACATCCACCATGTAAGTTGATGGCGTGATAATGTCGAATCAAAGCTTCGGTAAAGGGATGTCGTTGAGGAAGCAGGATTTGATGTTTGGCATCATAAGATAAATTGGAATGCTGAAGACGTCCGCCGACACAAATAATGTTCTCTGAATCCAAGAAGGGGTTTAGACGCAATAGGCGACTACGTGCTGATATAACCTTGCTGTGAGTTAAGTTCATATATTCCTGCTCGAAGTAAGTTCGCTGGAGATTTCTAACTATTGATTTTAAAGCTGCCTCGAATTCCTCTGCTGATATTTGGAAGTTGTTGGGTTTTGTACCATTTTTGCAGCTGATGAATCGACGAGCATAGCTGATGACCAAAATTAGCCGAAAATAATTGTTGGCGAATTTGCAGCCTAGAGTGATATCGGCTACTCCCTTATTACTGGAGCAGATAAATGAGAAGGTCTGTTCTTTCCTTTCAGGCACGTCCGGATTGGGTGAAATCTTAAGATGGGGCCAAAAGGCTGATTCCAAACTCAAAAATGGAGGACCGGTTAGCCAAAGTTCGCTGGCAGCTAATTGATTCGGAAGACAACCTCGCGATGTTAAGTCAGCAGGATTGAGGTTGCTTGGTACGTGTCTCCATGATGATGTGTCAGTCAAGCTCTGTATTTGAGATATACGATTCGAAACGAAAACAGACCATTGGTTGGCCAATGATGTGATCCAAGAGAGAGCGATAGTGGAGTCTGTCCAGCAATATACGGCACTGATGTCAATGTTAAGTGCAGATTTGACTTTGTTAAGGAGCTCTGATAACAATAGTGCGGCACATAATTCAAGACGTGCGAGCGTTTGTGTTCGAATAGGCGCAACTCTGGACTTTGCGCACAGAAGCCTGACCGTGATAGTTTTATTTTTATTGTAGCTGCGCAAATAGAGGCAGGCACCGTAAGCCTTTAAGCTGGCGTCACAGAATCCATGAATTTCAACCTCCGAATTGGGTTGGGTAGCGAGACGAGGTACCCGTAATTTGTCGAGATGCTGCAACTGTGTTTGAAATTTGCGCCACTGATTGTGAAGGTGAACAGGAAGAGATTCATCCCAGTGTAATTGAAGCGACCAAAGATTCTGGAGAAATATTTTCCCACTGGTTGTTACTGGATTCATGAATCCAAGAGGATCGAACAAACTGGCAAGTTGTGACAAAATCGTTCGCTTTGTTATGCGCGAGTGCTGTTCTGTATGTAACCCTATTGTATTAAAAATGAATTCGTCACCATGTGGATTCCATAAAAGCCCAAGCGCCTTAACAACGTTGTCATCATTTATTTGCATGAGACTTTCTCTATCATCAGAGTCTATGCCAGTCAGAACTTCTGCAGAGTTAGAACACCATTTTCTGAGTGGAAATGATGCGAGCGCGAGGAGATTGGTGACTTCATTTTTGATGGCAATAAGCTCGAAAACGGAGTTCGATCCGCACATTAGATTGTCTACATAGAAGCTGTTTAGTACATGATGAGACCCAAGTGGAAAGTTATTGGTGTGTTCCATGGCTAGCTGATTCATACTTCTAATTGCAAGATAGGCTGCTGAAGCTGTTCCGTACGTCACTGTTGTTGAGCGAAGTGTTTGTAGTGGATCATTCGGATTGTCGCGCCACAAAATGCATTGTAGATTGCGGTCCTCCGGAGCAACCTGTACCTGGCGATACATCTTGACAATATCAGCCATTAGAGCATATTGAAACAACCGGAAACGTATGACTATTGAGAACAGGTCGTCCTGTATGGTTGGTCCTACCATGAGAATGTTGTTCAAAGAATTTCCTTTACTCGTTTTGCAAGACCCATCGAATACGACTCTTAATTTTGTAGACGAGCTATCGTGCTTGAAAACAGGATGATGTGGCAGAAAGTATGCAGGGGATTGTACTTGCGAGATGTCAACAACTTCCATGTGGCCTAGTTCTAAGAATTCTTTCATAAAATTTGAATAATTGCGATGCAAATCCGGAGATTTGGCTAATTTCCTTTCCAGATTGTAGAACCTCTTGAGGGCTATATGATATGAGTCGCCGAGCGTAGTTGGTGGTTGGCGAAACGGTAGGCGTACTACAAACCTGCCAGCGGTGGATCTGCGGAATGTTGCTGTGAAGTGATTTTCACAAGCACTATCCTCGTCATTCATGGGTGATGTTCCATGTGCAGGTTCCTCCATTTCCCAGAATTTTTGCACTAATTTATTAAGATCATCAACTTGCCTTGCATTTTCCGATGTGTCTGATGTAGCAGCGAGCGAAGTGACATTTATTTGTGTGTTTCCAGACACGATCCAACCAAGTACTGTTTTTTGAAGGACAGCTGATGATCTTGGCGAAAGTTTAATCTGTCCAATCGATAGAAGGTCGAAAAATAAGGAGGCACCAATAAGTATGTCAATCTTTTGGGGCATATTTAAGTACGGATCTGCCAATTTAATGTTTGGCGGAACGGTAAGATTTGAAATGTCGATATGATGAGCAGGTAGCAATCCAGCGATATTTTTGAGTACAATGGCGTCTAGCGTTGTAGTGAAATTGCTTACCCTGGATTTTACAACCAATTCTGTGATGGCTTTGGAGCTGGTGTTGGATATTCCTATTCCAATTATTTCAGCATTATTTGGTTGTAATTTTAGTTTTAATTGTTGAACAAGGCGGTGAGTGACGAAGTTAAATTGAGAACCCGAGTCTAGAAGTGCTCTGCATGTAGTGAAGTTGCCATTTGACCCCTTTACATCAATTAAGACTGTGGCTAACATGACGTTTCCGGGATTTAGATTGGCGTATGATTGGCCAAGGGCAACGAATGCCGACGAATTTGATTGGGAGCAGCCCGGTAAGGACTCATGGCCTTCGACTTGGGGCTGCCGATTGTTGATGCTAGTGCTTTCAAACGATTGAAAGCTACTGCCTGGATTTGGCACGCTTCTTGTTTGATGTAATAAAGTATGATGGGGTTTCGAACATTGTTTGCACTGACTGGATTTGCATGAGCGTACCGAATGGCCTGGTTTTAAACAATTAATGCATAAATTTAGCGTTTTCACGAGTTGGAAGCGCTCGGTGGGAGATTTCGACACGAATTGTTCGCACTTAAATGCAGAATGCATATCTTGCTTGCAAAACTGACAATTTTGAACCGATTGTGTGGCAGTGAAAGCTGTTGTAAATTTAGAATGGTTTGTTCGCGATTGATTCTTAACACTATTCTCACTACGGAATTGTTTTGAGTTGCCTGTTACCGATTTTTCGAGTGATTCTACTTCTAATTTCAAGAACTTGATTAATGCTTCAATTTGCTTGTCGCCGCGAAAACCAATGGAGCTTTCACTATCAGCAACCGAACTATCGTCTGGCGTGTCTTTAGAATCAGATGAAAACTTGTCGAGGTTGCGATGAAAATCAACTCGTAAATCTGCCGGCATTGTTCTTAGCAGCACTGATTTTAACATTATAGAATAGTGTGTGGTAGGTATACCAAGGGCAGCAAGAGTTCTAGTCGAGGAAACAATGGTGTTGTAAAGATGCCGCAAGTTAGCCACGTCGTTACGCAATTGTACGGGCTTGAGACCCATTAAAATTTGCATCACTTTGTCGACAATCTTATCGTTGTCACCAAATTCTTCCCTTAGTAGACTGATTGCGCTGTCATAGCATGTTGCACTGGGAGTAAATCCTTCGATGGTCTTGGCAGCCTTACCAATTAGCACTGATTGTAAATAAATGTATTTATCCGTGCCATTTAGAGACGAATTTTCATGTACCGCAACGCGGAATTGCTCCCAAAAGGGCAACCAATCTTCAAAATCACCCGAGAATTTTTTTAAGGTGAGTTTTGGCAATTTTACGGCCTTATTGGCTTCAATGCGAACTTCGCCGGGACTGGTACGCGATACAGAGCGATTTTGCATACGATTTATGCGAATTATGCGCTGATTGAGACGAGCAATGGCCGCATTGGCCTTGTCATCATAATCCGCTATGCCGTCTCATTCTCGGGTCATTTCATCCGCCTTAATGGATGAAAGCAATTCAATATTTGCCTTGGATAAATTTCCGCTTGCATTCTTTATTCGCTCAAGAAATACGGAGAGCTCTTCCTCAACCGAATCAAAATTGTTGGCATTTGCCTCGATTGATTGAGACTCCGGTAGCAACAAATATTCTTCTGCGGAGTTGCATAGTTTGGTCACTTGACCTCGATACACTGATCGCAATGAAATGTTCATATTTGAATAAGTTGTACAGTTCCTTAACTAATGTGATTTTATATCCAAAAATTCAGCACGTAGCACCCAACACGATTTAAGAACTTAAGTTCAGTTCTATAGCTTGCGTATATCACAATGAGTCCAAAGCCCAAAAACACGCACAACACAATGAGTGGCGAATTGCCGATAATGCACTTATAATATGAGTCAAATTGCCGCTAATGCACTCACAATATGATTTTATTATTTATTTTATTTTATGCACTTGATCTAAAGTTCCCGGGTTTCGGCACCAAATGTTGACTTCAACAAGCCTTTTTGTCGAAGTTTCAAGGAAAGCGATACGAGCGATAAGAAAGTAAAATGCAATGATTTAGCGATATGATGAATATAATTTAATTTATTTCCAGAAGAACGAAAAAATTATGAAGTGTTACTTGGTTGCCGGTCGAGAAGCGAGAGAGCAAAAAAAGGTTCCAAGCCAAAGAACAATGCATACAAATTGCAACTCGGATAACTACGGTAATTGAAAATTCCAGTTTTGAAGCTATGCAAAATTGATATTATACAAATGCAATGTATTTGAAGCTATGCAAAATTGATGTTATACTAATGCAATGTATTTAACAGAAACTGTGGAGCGCCGTAGCCCAAAATTCGATCTTTTTCGATTGAAAACTTGGCACGGGTACCTACCCCCTTGTGAATTTCGCGCATTTTTCGGGAATAAATCAATTTTCTGGAAAACTCTTTTCGGATAGTCAAAAGTTGCACATCAAATTAAAGGTGAGACTACCAGCTACTCAAAAAATCAAACAGAATAAAAATCGGGTCAAAAATGAGGCAGTGAAACTGTGGAGCGCCGTAGCCCAAAATTCGATCTTTTTCGATTGAAAACTTGGTACGGGTACCTACCCCCTTGTGAATTTCGCATATTTTTCGGGAATAAATATATTTTCTGGAAAACTGTTTTTGGTTAGTCACAAAGTGCACATCAAATTAAAGGTGAGACTACCAGCTACACAAAAAATCAAACAGAATAAAAATCGGGTCGAAAATGAGGCAGTGAAACTGTGGAGCGCCGTAGCCCAAAATCCGATCTTTATCGATTGAAAACTTGGCACGGGTACCTACCCCCTTGTGAATTTCGCGCATTTTTCGGGAATAAATCAATTTTCTGAAAAACTGTTTTTGGATAGTCACAAGTTGCACATCAAATTAAAGGTGAGACTACCAGCTACTCAAAAAATCAAACAGAATAAAAATCGGGTCAAAATTGAGGCAGTGAAACTGTGGAGCGCCGTAGCCCAAAATTCGATCTTTTTCGATTGAAAACTTGGCACTGGTACCTACCCCCTTGTGAATTTCGCGCATTTTTCGGGAACAAATCAATTTTCTGGAAAACTGTTTTTGGATAGTCACAAGTTGCACATCAAATTAAAGGTGAGACTACCAGCTACACAAAAAATCAAACAGAATAAAAATCGGGTCAAAAATGAGGCAGTGAAACTGTGGAGCGCCGTAGCCCAAAATTCGATCTTTTTCGATTGAAAACTTGGCACGGGTACCTACCCCCTTGTGAATTTCGCGCATTTTTCGGGAATAAATCAATTTTCTGGAAAACTGTTTTTGGATAGTCACAAGTTGCACATCAAATTAAAGGTGAGACTACCAGCTACTCAAAAAATCAAACAGAATAAAAATCGGGTCAAAAATGAGGCAGTGAAACTGTGGAGCGCCGTAGCCCAAAATTCGATCTTTTTCGATTGAAAACTTGGCACGGGTACCTACCCCCTTGTGAATTTCGCGCATTTTTCGGGAATAAATCAATTTTGTGGAAAACTGTTTTTGGATAGTCACAAGTTGCACATCAAATTAAAGGTGAGACTACCAGCTACTCAAAAAATCAAACAGAATAAAAATCGGGTCAAAAATGAGGCAGTGAAACTGTGGAGCGCCGTAGCCCAAAATTCAATCTTTTTCGATTGAAAACTTGGCACTGGTACCTACCCCCTTGTGAATTTCGCGCATTTTTCGGGAACAAATCAATTTTCTGGAAAACTGTTTTTGGATAGTCACAAGTTGCACATCAAAATAAAGGTGAGACTACCAGCTACACAAAAAATCAAACAGAATAAAAATCGGGTCAAAAATGAGGCAGTGAAACTGTGGAGCGCCGTAGCCCAAAATTCGATCTTTATCGATTGAAAACTTGGCACGGGTACCTACCCCCTTGTGAATTTCGCGCATTTTTCGGGAATAAATCAATTTTCTGGAAAACTGTTTTTGGATAGTCACAAAGTGCACATCAAATTAAAGGTGAGACTACCAGCTACACAAAAAATCGAACAGAATAAAAATCGGGTCGAAAATGAGGCAGTGAAACTGTGGAGCGCCGTAGCCCAAAATCCGATCTTTATCGATTGAAAACTTGGCACGGGTACCTACCCCCTTGTGAATTTCGCGCATTTTTCGGGAATAAATCAATTTTCTGGAAAACTGTTTTTGGATAGTCAAAAGTTGCACATCAAATTAAAGGTGAGACTACCAGCTACTCAAAAAATCAAACAGAATAAAAATCGGGTCAAAAATGAGGCAGTGAAACTGTGGAGCGCCGTAGCCCAAAATTCAATCTTTTTCGATTGAAAACTTGGCACTGGTACCTACCCCCTTGTGAATTTCGCGCATTTTTCGGGAACAAATCAATTTTCTGGAAAACTGTTTTTGGATAGTCACAAGTTGCACATCAAAATAAAGGTGAGACTACCAGCTACACAAAAAATCAAACAGAATAAAAATCGGGTCAAAAATGAGGCAGTGAAACTGTGGAGCGCCGTAGCCCAAAATTCGATCTTTTTCGATTGAAAACTTGGCACGGGTACCTACCCCCTTGTGAATTTCGCGCATTTTTCGGGAATAAATCAATTTTCTGGAAAACTGTTTTTGGATAGTCACAAGTTGCACATCAAATTAAAGGTGAGACTACCAGCTACTCAAAAAATCAAACAGAATAAAAATCGGGTCAAAAATGAGGCAGTGAAACTGTGGAGCGCCGTAGCCCAAAATTCGATCTTTTTCGATTGAAAACTTGGCACGGGTACCTACCCCCTTGTGAATTTCGCGCATTTTTCGGGAATAAATCAATTTTGTGGAAAACTGTTTTTGGATAGTCACAAGTTGCACATCAAATTAAAGGTGAGACTACCAGCTACTCAAAAAATCAAACAGAATAAAAATCGGGTCAAAAATGAGGCAGTGAAACTGTGGAGCGCCGTAGCCCAAAGTTCGATCTTTTTCGATTGAAAACTTGGCACGGGTACCTACCCCCTTGTGAATTTCGCGCATTTTTCGGCAATAAATCAATTTTCTGGAAAACTGTTTTTGGATAGTCACAAGTTGCACATCAAATTAAAGGTGACACTACCAGCTACTTCAAAAATCAAACAGAATAAAAATCGGGTCAAAAATGAGGCAGTGAAACTGTGGAGCGCCGTAGCCCAAAATTCGAGAGCGCCGTAGCCCAAAATTCGATCTTTTTCGATTGAAAACTTGGCACGGGTACCTACCCCCTTGTGAATAAATTCGCGCATTTTTCTGGAATAAATCAATTTTCTGGAAAACTGTTTTTTGATAGTCACAAGTTGCACATCAAATTAAAGGTGAGACTACCAGCTACTCAAAAAATCAAATCACGATACCCCCTTGTGAATTTCGCGCATTTTTCGGGAATAAATCAATTTTCTGGAAAACTCTTTTCGGATAGTCAAAAGTTGCACATCAAATTAAAGGTGAGACTACCAGCTACTCAAAAAATCAAACAGAATAAAAATCGGGTCAAAAATGAGGCAGTGAAACTGTGGAGCGCCGTAGCCCAAAATTCGATCTTTTTCGATTGAAAACTTGGTACGGGTACTTACCCCCTTGTGAATTTCGCGCATTTTTCGGGAATAAATCAATTTTCTGGAAAACTGTTTTTGGATAGTCACAAGTTGCACATCAAATCAAAGGTGAAACTACCAGCTACTCCAAAAATCAAACAGAATAAAAATCGGGTCAAAAATGAGGCAGTGAAACTGTGGAGCGCCGTAGCCCAAAATTCGATCTTTATCGATTGAAAACTTGGCACGGGTACCTACCCCCTTGTGAATTTCGCATATTTTTCGGGAATAAATATATTTTCTGGAAAACTGTTTTTGGTTAGTCACAAAGTGCACATCAAATTAAAGGTGAGACTACCAGCTACACAAAAAATCAAACAGAATAAAAATCGGGTCGAAAATGAGGCAGTGAAACTGTGGAGCGCCGTAGCCCAAAATCCGATCTTTATCGATTGAAAACTTGGCACGGGTACCTACCCCCTTGTGAATTTCGCGCATTTTTCGGGAATAAATCAATTTTCTGGAAAACTGTTTTTGGATAGTCACAAGTTGCACATCAAATTAAAGGTGAGACTACCAGCTACTCAAAAAATCAAACAGAATAAAAATCGGGTCAAAAATGAGGCAGTGAAACTGTGGAGCGCCGTAGCCCAAAATTCGATCTTTTTCGATTGAAAACTTGGCACTGGTACCTACCCCCTTGTGAATTTCGCGCATTTTTCGGGAACAAATCAATTTTCTGGAAAACTGTTTTTGGATAGTCACAAGTTGCACATCAAATTAAAGGTGAGACTACCAGCTACACAAAAAATCAAACAGAATAAAAATCGGGTCAAAAATGAGGCAGTGAAACTGTGGAGCGCCGTAGCCCAAAATTCGATCTTTTTCGATTGAAAACTTGGCACGGGTACCTACCCCCTTGTGAATTTCGCGCATTTTTCGGGAATAAATCAATTTTCTGGAAAACTGTTTTTGGATAGTCACAAGTTGCACATCAAATTAAAGGTGAGACTACCAGCTACTCAAAAAATCAAACAGAATAAAAATCGGGTCAAAAATGAGGCAGTGAAACTGTGGAGCGCCGTAGCCCAAAATTCGATCTTTTTCGATTGAAAACTTGGCACGGGTACCTACCCCCTTGTGAATTTCGCGCATTTTTCGGGAATAAATCCATTTTCTGGAAAACTGTTTTTGGATAGTCACAAGTTGCACATCAAATTAAAGGTGAGACTACCAGCTACTCAAAAAATCAAACAGAATAAAAATCGGGTCAAAAATGAGGCAGTGAAACTGTGGAGCGCCGTAGCCCAAAATTCGATCTTTATCGATTGAAAACTTGGCACGGGTACCTACCCCCTTGTGAATTTCGCGCATTTTTCGGGAATAAATCAATTTTCTGGAAAACTGTTTTTGGATAGTCACAAAGTGCACATCAAATTAAAGGTGAGACTACCAGCTACACAAAAAATCAAACAGAATAAAAATCGGGTCGAAAATGAGGCAGTGAAACTGTGGAGCGCCGTAGCCCAAAATCCGATCTTTATCGATTGAAAACTTGGCACGGGTACCTACCCCCTTGTGAATTTCGCGCATTTTTCGGGAATAAATCAATTTTCTGGAAAACTGTTTTTGGATAGTCAAAAGTTGCACATCAAATTAAAGGTGAGACTACCAGCTACTCAAAAAATCAAACAGAATAAAAATCGGGTCAAAAATGAGGCAGTGAAACTGTGGAGCGCCGTAGCCCAAAATTCAATCTTTTTCGATTGAAAACTTGGCACTGGTACCTACCCCCTTGTGAATTTCGCGCATTTTTCGGGAACAAATCAATTTTCTGGAAAACTGTTTTTGGATAGTCACAAGTTGCACATCAAAATAAAGGTGAGACTACCAGCTACACAAAAAATCAAACAGAATAAAAATCGGGTCAAAAATGAGGCAGTGAAACTGTGGAGCGCCGTAGCCCAAAATTCGATCTTTTTCGATTGAAAACTTGGCACGGGTACCTACCCCCTTGTGAATTTCGCGCATTTTTCGGGAATAAATCAATTTTCTGGAAAACTGTTTTTGGATAGTCACAAGTTGCACATCAAATTAAAGGTGAGACTACCAGCTACTCAAAAAATCAAACAGAATAAAAATCGGGTCAAAAATGAGGCAGTGAAACTGTGGAGCGCCGTAGCCCAAAATTCGATCTTTTTCGATTGAAAACTTGGCACGAGTACCTACCCCCTTGTGAATTTCGCGCATTTTTCGGGAATAAATCAATTTTGTGGAAAACTGTTTTTGGATAGTCACAAGTTGCACATCAAATTAAAGGTGAGACTACCAGCTACTCAAAAAATCAAACAGAATAAAAATCGGGTCAAAAATGAGGCAGTGAAACTGTGGAGCGCCGTAGCCCAAAGTTCGATCTTTTTCGATTGAAAACTTGGCACGGGTACCTACCCCCTTGTGAATTTCGCGCATTTTTCGGCAATAAATCAATTTTCTGGAAAACTGTTTTTGGATAGTCACAAGTTGCACATCAAATTAAAGGTGACACTACCAGCTACTTCAAAAATCAAACAGAATAAAAATCGGGTCAAAAATGAGGCAGTGAAACTGTGGAGCGCCGTAGCCCAAAATTCGAGAGCGCCGTAGCCCAAAATTCGATCTTTTTCGATTGAAAACTTGGCACGGGTACCTACCCCCTTGTGAATAAATTCGCGCATTTTTCTGGAATAAATCAATTTTCTGGAAAACTGTTTTTTGATAGTCACAAGTTGCACATCAAATTAAAGGTGAGACTACCAGCTACTCAAAAAATCAAATCACGATACCCCCTTGTGAATTTCGCGCATTTTTCGGGAATAAATCAATTTTCTGGAAAACTCTTTTCGGATAGTCAAAAGTTGCACATCAAATTAAAGGTGAGACTACCAGCTACTCAAAAAATCAAACAGAATAAAAATCGGGTCAAAAATGAGGCAGTGAAACTGTGGAGCGCCGTAGCCCAAAATTCGATCTTTTTCGATTGAAAACTTGGTACGGGTACCTACCCCCTTGTGAATTTCGCGCATTTTTCGGGAATAAATCAATTTTCTGGAAAACTGTTTTTGGATAGTCACAAGTTGCACATCAAATCAAAGGTGAAACTACCAGCTACTCCAAAAATCAAACAGAATAAAAATCGGGTCAAAAATGAGGCAGTGAAACTGTGGAGCGCCGTAGCCCAAAATTCGATCTTTATCGATTGAAAACTTGGCACGGGTACCTACCCCCTTGTGAATTTCGCATATTTTTCGGGAATAAATATATTTTCTGGAAAACTGTTTTTGGTTAGTCACAAAGTGCACATCAAATTAAAGGTGAGACTACCAGCTACACAAAAAATCAAACAGAATAAAAATCGGGTCGAAAATGAGGCAGTGAAACTGTGGAGCGCCGTAGCCCAAAATCCGATCTTTATCGATTGAAAACTTGGCACGGGTACCTACCCCCTTGTGAATTTCGCGCATTTTTCGAGAATAAATCAATTTTCTGGAAAACTGTTTTTGGATAGTCACAAGTTGCACATCAAATTAAAGGTGAGACTACCAGCTACTCAAAAAATCAAACAGAATAAAAATCGGGTCAAAAATGAGGCAGTGAAACTGTGGAGCGCCGTAGCCCAAAATTCGATCTTTTTCGATTGAAAACTTGGCACTGGTACCTACCCCCTTGTGAATTTCGCGCATTTTTCGGGAACAAATCAATTTTCTGGAAAACTGTTTTTGGATAGTCACAAGTTGCACATCAAATTAAAGGTGAGACTACCAGCTACACAAAAAATCAAACAGAATAAAAATCGGGTCAAAAATGAGGCAGTGAAACTGTGGAGCGCCGTAGCCCAAAATTCGATCTTTTTCGATTGAAAACTTGGCACGAGTACCTACCCCCTTGTGAATTTCGCGCATTTTTCGGGAATAAATCAATTTTCTGGAAAACTGTTTTTGGATAGTCACAAGTTGCACATCAAATTAAAGGTGAGACTACCAGCTACTCAAAAAATCAAACAGAATAAAAGTCGGGTCAAAAATGAGGCAGTGAAACTGTGGAGCGCCGTAGCCCAAAATTCGATCTTTTTCGATTGAAAACTTGGCACGGGTACCTACCCCCTTGTGAATTTCGCGCATTTTTCGGGAATAAATCCATTTTCTGGAAAACTGTTTTTGGATAGTCACAAGTTGCACATCAAATCAAAGGTGAAACTACCAGCTACTCAAAAAATCAAACAGAATAAAAATCGGGTCAAAAATGAGGCAGTGAAACTGTGGAGCGCCGTAGCCCAAAATTCGATCTTTATCGATTGAAAACTTGGCACGGGTACCTACCCCCTTGTGAATTTCGCGCATTTTTCGGGAATAAATCAATTTTCTGGAAAACTGTTTTTGGATAGTCACAAAGTGCACATCAAATTAAAGGTGAGACTACCAGCTACACAAAAAATCAAACAGAATAAAAATCGGGTCGAAAATGAGGCAGTGAAACTGTGGAGCGCCGTAGCCCAAAATCCGATCTTTATCGATTGAAAACTTGGCACGGGTACCTACCCCCTTGTGAATTTCGCGCATTTTTCGGGAATAAATCAATTTTCTGGAAAACTGTTTTTGGATAGTCACAAGTTGCACATCAAATTAAAGGTGAGACTACCAGCTACTCAAAAAATCAAACAGAATAAAAATCGGGTCAAAAATGAGGCAGTGAAACTGTGGAGCGCCGTAGCCCAAAATTCGATCTTTTTCGATTGAAAACTTGGCACTGGTACCTACCCCCTTGTGAATTTCGCGCATTTTTCGGGAACAAATCAATTTTCTGGAAAACTGTTTTTGGATAGTCACAAGTTGCACATCAAAATAAAGGTGAGACTACCAGCTACACAAAAAATCAAACAGAATAAAAATCGGGTCAAAAATGAGGCAGTGAAACTGTGGAGCGCCGTAGCCCAAAATTCGATCTTTTTCGATTGAAAACTTGGCACGGGTACCTACCCCCTTGTGAATTTCGCGCATTTTTCGGGAATAAATCAATTTTCTGGAAAACTGTTTTTGGATAGTCACAAGTTGCACATCAAATTAAAGGTGAGACTACCAGCTACTCAAAAAATCAAACAGAATAAAAATCGGGTCAAAAATGAGGCAGTGAAACTGTGGAGCGCCGTAGCCGAAAATTCGATCTTTTTCGATTGAAAACTTGGCACGGGTACCTACCCCCTTGTGAATTTCGCGCATTTTTCGGGAATAAATCAATTTTCTGGAAAACTGTTTTTGGATAGTCACAAGTTGCACATCAAATTAAAGGTGAGACTACCAGCTACTCAAAAAATCAAACAGAATAAAAATCGGGTCAAAAATGAGGCAGTGAAACTATGGAGCGCCGTATCCCAAAATTCGATCTTTTTCGATTGAAAACTTGGCACGGGTACCTACCCCCTTGTGAATTTCGCGCATTTTTCGGGAATAAATCAATTTTCTGGAAAACTGTTTTTGGATAGTCACAAGTTGCACATCAAATTAAAGGTGAGACTACCAGCTACTCAAAAAATCAAACAGAATAAAAATCGGGTCAAAAATGAGGCAGTGAAACTGTGGAGCGCCGTAGCCCAAAGTTCGATCTTTTTCGATTGAAAACTTGGCACGGGTACCTACCCCCTTGTGAATTTCGCGCATTTTTCGGCAATAAATCAATTTTCTGGAAAACTGTTTTTGGATAGTCACAAGTTGCACATCAAATTAAAGGTGACACTACCAGCTACTCCAAAAATCAAACAGAATAAAAATCGGGTCAAAAATGAGGCAGTGAAACTGTGGAGCGCCGTAGCCCAAAATTCGAGAGCGCCGTAGCCCAAAATTCGATCTTTTTCGATTGAAAACTTGGCACGGGTACCTACCCCCTTGTGAATAAATTCGCGCATTTTTCGGAAATAAATCAATTTTCTGGAAAACTGTTTTTGGATAGTCACAAGTTGCACATCAAATTAAAGGTGAGACTACCAGCTACTCAAAAAATCAAACAGAATAAAAATCGGGTCAAAAATGAGGCAGTGAAACTGTGGAGCGCCGTAGCCCAAAATTCGATCTTTTTCGATTGAAAACTTGGCACGGGTACCTACCCCCTTGTGAATTTCGCGCATTTTTCGGGAATAAATCAATTTTCTGGAAAACTGTTTTTGGATAGTCACAAGTTGCACATCAAATTAAAGGTGAGACTACCAGCTACTCAAAAAATCAAACAGAATAAAAATCGGGTCAGAAATGAAACTGTGGAGCGCCGTAGCCCAAAATTCGATCTTTTTCGATTGAAAACTTGGCACGGGTACCTACCCCCTTGTGAATAAATTCGCGCATTTTTCGGGAATAAATCAATTTTCTGGAAAACTGTTTTTGGATAGTCACAAGTTGCACATAAATTAAAGGTGAGACTACCAGCTACTCAAAAAATCAAACAGAATAAAAATCGGGTCAAAAATGAGGCAGTGAAACTGTGGAGCGCCGTAGCCCAAAATTCGATCTTTTTCGATTGAAAACTTGGCACGGGTACCTACCCCCTTGTGAATAAATTCGCGCATTTTTCGGGAATAAATCAATTTTCTGGAAAACTGTTTTTGGATAGTCACAAGTTGCACATAAATTAAAGGTGAGACTACCAGCTACTCAAAAAATCAAACAGAATAAAAATCGGGTCAAAAATGAGGCAGTGAAACTGTGGAGCGCCGTAGCCCAAAATTCGATCTTTTTCGATTGAAAACTTGGCACGGGTACCTACCCCCTTGTGAATTTCGCGCATTTTTCGGGAATAAATCAATTTTCTGGAAAACTTTTTTTAGGATAGTCACAAGTTGCACATCAAATTAAAGGTCAGACTACCAGCTACTCAAAAAATCAAACAGAATAAAAATCGGGTCAAAAATGAGGCAGTGAAACTGTGGAGCGCCGTAGCCCAAAATTCGATCCTTTTCGATTGAAAACTTGGCACGGGTACCTACCCCCTTGTGAATTTCGCGCATTTTTCGGGAATAAATCAATTTTCTGGAAAACTGTTTTTGGATAGTCACAAAGTGCACATCAAATTAAAGGTGAGACTACCAGCTACTCAAAAAATCAAACAGAATAAAAATCGGGTCAAAAATGAGGCAGTGAAACTGTGGAGCGCCGTAGCCCAAAATTCGATCTTTTTCGATTGAAAACTTGGCACGGGTACCTACCCCCTTGTGAATTTCGCACATTTTTCGGGAATAAATCAATTTTCTGGAAAAATGTTTTTGGATAGTCACAAGTTGCACATCAAATTAAAGGTGAGACTACCAGCTACTCAAAAAATCAAACAGAATAAAAATCGGGTCAAAAATGAGGCAGTGAAACTGTGGAGCGCCGTAGCCCAAAATTCGATCTTTTTCGATTGAAAACTTGGCACGGGTACCTACCCCCTTGTGAATTTCGCACATTTTTCGGGAATAAATCAATTTTCTGGAAAACTGTTTTTGGTTAGTCACAAAGTGCACATCAAATGAAAGGTGAGACTACCAGCTACACAAAAAATCAAACAGAATGAAAATCGGGTCAAAAATGAGGCAGTGAAAATACGGAGCGCCGTAGCCCAAAATTCGATCTTTTTCGATTGAAAACTTGGCACGGGTACCTACCCCCTTGTGAATTTCGCGCATTTTTCGGGAATAAATCAATTTTCTGGAAAACTGTTTTCGGATAGTCACAAGTTGCACATCAAATTAAAGGTGAGACTACCAGCTACTCAAAAAATCAAACAGAATAAAAATCGGGTCAAAAATGAGGCAGTGAAACTGTGGAGCGCCGTAGCCCAAAATTCGACCTTTTTCGATTGAAAACTTGGCACGGGTACCTACCCCCTTGTGAATTTCGCGCATTTTTCGGGAATAAATCAATTTTCTGGAAAACTGTTTTTGGTTAGTCACAAAGTGCACATCAAATGAAAGGTGAGACTACCAGCTACACAAAAAATCAAACAGAATGAAAATCGGGTCAAAAATGATGCAGTGAAAATGTGGAGCGCCGTAGCCCAAAATTCGATCTTTTTCGATTGAAAACTTGGCACGGGTACCTACCCCCTTGTGAATTTCGCACATTTTTCGGGAATAAATCAATTTCCTGGAAAACTGTTTTTGGTTAGTGTCAAAGTGCACATCAAATGAAAGGTGAGACTACCAGCTACTCAAAAAATCAAACAGAATAAAAATCGGGTCAAAAATGAGGCAGTGAAACTGTGGAGCGCCGTAGCCCAAAATTCGATTTTTCGATTGAAAACTTGGCACGGGTACCTACCCCCTTGTGAATTTCGCACATTTTTCGGGAATAAATCAATTTTCTGGAAAACTGTTTTTGGTTAGTCACAAAGTGCACATCAAATGAAAGGTGAGACTACCAGCTACACAAAAAATCAAACAGAATAAAAATCGGGTCAAAAATGAGGCAGTGAAACTGTGGATCGCCGTAGCCCAAAATTCGATCTTTTTCGATTGAAAACTTGGCACGGGTACCTACCCCCTTGTGAATTTCGCACATTTTTCGGGAATAAATCAATTTTCTGGAAAACTGTTTTTGGTTAGTCACAAAGTGCACATCAAATTAAAGGTGAGACTACCAGCTACTCAAAAAATCAAACAGAATAAAAATCGGGTCAAAAATGAGGCAGTGAAACTGTGGAGCGCTGTAGCCCAAAATTCGATCTTTTTCGATTGAAAACTTGGCACGGGTACCTACCCCCTTGTGAATTTCGCGCATTTTTCGGGAATAAATCAATTTTCTGGAAAACTGTTTTTGGATAGTCACAAGTTGCACATCAAATTAAAGGTGAGACTACCAGCTACACAAAAAATCAAACAGAATAAAAATCGGGTCAAAAATGAGGCAGTGGAACTGTGGAGCGCCGTAGCCCAAAATTCGATCTTTTTCGATTGAAAACTTGGCACAGGTACCTACCCCCTTGTGAATTTCGCACATTTTTCGGGAATAAATCAATTTTCTGGAAAACTGTTTTTGGATAGTCACAAGTTGCACATCAAATTAAAGGTGAGACTACCAGCTACTCAAAAAATCAAACAGAATAAAAATCGGGTCAAAAATGAGGCAGTGAAACTGTGGAGCGCCGTAGCCCAAAATTCGATCTATTTCGATTGAAAACTTGGCACGGGTACCTACCCCCTTGTGAATTTCGCACATTTTTCGGGAATAAATCAATTTTCTGGAAAACTGTTTTTGGTTAGTCACAAAGTGCACATCAAATGAAAGGTGAGACTACCAGCTACACAAAAAATCAAACAGAATGAAAATCGGGTCACAAAAGGTTGCAGTGAAACTGTGGAGCGCCGTAGCCCAAAATTCGATCTTTTTCGATTGAAAACTTGGCACGGGTACCTACCCCCTTGTGAATTTCGCGCATTTTTCGGGAATAAATCAATTTTCTGGAAAACTGTTTTTGGATAGTCACAAGTTGCACATCAAATTAAAGGTGAGACTACCAGCTACACAAAAAATCAAACAGAATAAAAATCGGGTCAAAAATGAGGCAGTGAAACTGTGGAGCGCCGTAGCCCAAAATTCGATCTTTTTCGATTGAAAACTTGGCACGGGTACCTACCCCCTTGTGAATTTCGCACATTTTTCGGGAATAAATCAATTTTCTGGAAAACTGTTTTTGGATAGTCACAAATTGCACATCAAATTAAAGGTGAGACTACCAGCTACTCAAAAAATCAAACAGAATAAAAATCGGGTCAAAAATGAGGCAGTGAAACTGTGGAGCGCCGTAGCCCAAAATTCGATCTTTTTCGATTGAAAACTTGGCACAGGTACCTACCCCCTTGTGAATTTCGCACATTTTTCGGGAATAAATCAATTTTCTAGAAAACTGTTTTTGGATAGTCACAAGTTGCACATCAAATTAAAGGTGAGACTACCAGCTACTCAAAAAATCAAACAGAATAAAAATCGGGTCAAAAATGAGGCAGTGAAACTGTTAAGCGCCGCAGCCCAAAATTCGATCTTTTTCGATTGAAAACTTGGCACGGGTACCTACCCCCTTGTGAATTTCGCACATTTTTCGGGAATAAATCAATTTTCTGGAAAACTGTTTTTGGATAGTCACAAGTTGCACATCAAATTAAAGGTGAGACTACCAGCTACACAAAAAATCAAACAGAATAAAAATCGGGCCAAAAATGAGGCAGTGAAACTGTGGAGCGCCGTAGCCAAAAATTCGATCTTTTTCGATTGAAAACTTGGCATGGGTACCTACCCCCTTGTGAATTTCGCGCATTTTTCGGGAATAAATCAATTTTCTGGAAAACTGTTTTGGATAGTCACAAGTTGCACATCAAATTAAAGGTGAGACTACCAGCTACACAAAAAATCAAACAGAATAAAAATCGGGTCAAAAATGAGGCAGTGAAACTGTGGAGCGCCGTATCCCAAAATTCGATCTTTTTCGATTGAAAACTTGGCACGGGTACCTACCCCCTTGTGAATTTCGCGCATTTTTCGGGAATAAATCAATTTTCTGGAAAACTGTTTTTGGTAAGTCACAAGTTGCACATCAAATTAAAGATGAGACTACCAGCTACACAAAAAATCAAACAGAATAAAAATCGGGCCAAAAATGAGGCAGTGAAACTGTCGAGCGCCGTAGCCCGAAATTCGATCTTTTTCGATTGAAAACTTGGCACGGGTACCTACCCCCTTGTGAATTTCGCACATTTTTCGGGAATAAATCAATTTTCTGGAAAACTGTTTTTGGATAGTCACAAGTTGCACATCAAATTAAAGGTGAGACAACCAGCTACACAAAAAATCAAACAGAATAAAAATCGGGTCAAAAATGAGGCAGTGAAACTGTGGAGCGCCGTAGCCCAAAATTCGATCTTTTTCGATTGAAAACTTGGCACGGGTACCTACCCCCTTGTGAATTTCGCACATTTTTTGGGAATAAATCAATTTTCTGGAAAACTGTTTTGGGTTAGTCACAAAGTGCACATCAAATTAGAGGTGAGACTACCAGCTACATAAAATATCAAACAGAATAAAAATCGGGTCAAAAATGAGGCAGTGAAACTGTGGAGCGCCGTAGCCCAAAATTCAATCTTTTTCGATTGAAAACTTGGCACGGGTACCTACCCCCTTGTGAATTTCGCACATTTTTCGGGAATAAATCAATTTTCTGGAAAACTGTTTTTGGATAGTCACAAGTTGCACATCAGATTAAAGCTGAGACTACCAGCTACACAAAATATCAAACAGAATAAAAATCGGGTCAAAAATGAGGCAGTGAAACTGTGGAGCGCCGTAGCCCAAGATTCGATCTTTTTCGATTGAAAACTTGGCACGGGTACCTACCCCCTTGTGAATTTCGCGCATTTTTCAGGAATAAATCAATTTTCTGGAAAACTGTTTTTGGATAGTCACAAGTTGCACATCAAATTAAAGGTGAGACTACCAGCTACACAAAAAATCAAACAGAATAAAAATCGGGTCAAAAATGAGGCAGTGAAACTGTGGAGCGCCGTAGCCCAAAATTCGATCTTTTTCGATTGAAAACTTGGCACGGGTATCTACCCCCTTGTGAATTTCGCGCATTTTTCGGGAATAAATCAATTTTCTGGAAAACTGTTTTTGGATAGTCACAAGTTGCACATCAAATTAAAGGTGAGACTACCAGCTACACAAAAAATCAAACAGAATAAAAATCGGGTCAAAAATGAGGCAGTGAAACTGTGGAGCGCCGTAGCCCAAAATTCGATCTTTTTCGATTGAAAACTTGGCACGGGTACCTACTCCCTTGTGAATTTCGCGCATTTGTCGGGAATAAATGAATTTTCTGGAAAACTGTTTTTGGATAGTCACAAATTGCACATCAAATTAAATGTGAGACTACCAGCTACTCAAAAAATCAAACAGAATAAAAATCGGGTCAAAAATGAGGCAGTGAAACTGTGGAGCGCCGTAGCCCAAAATTCGATCTTTTTCGATTGAAAACTTGGCACGGGTACCTACCCCCTTGTGAATTTCGCGCATTTTTCGGGAATAAATCAATTTTCTGGAAAACTGTTTTTGGTTAGTCACAAAGTGCACATCAAATTAAAGGTGAGACTACCAGCTACACAAAAAATCAAACAGAATAAAAATCGGGTCAAAAATGAGGCAGTGAAACTGTGGAGCGCCGTAGCCCAAAATTCGATCTTTTTCGATTGAAAACTTGGCACGGGTACCTACCCCCTTGTGAATTTCGCGCATTTTTCGGGAATAAATCAATTTTCTGGAAAACTGTTTTTGGATAGTCACAAGTTGCACATCAAATTAAAGGTGAGACTACCAGCTACACAAAAAATCAAACAGAATAAAAATCGGGTCAAAAATGAGGCAGTGAAACTGTGGAGCGCCGTAGCCCAAAATTCGATCTTTTTCGATTGAAAACTTGGCACGGGTACCTACCCCCTTGTGAATTTCGCGCATTTTTCGGGAATAAATCAATTTTCTGGAAAACTGTTTTTGGATAGTCACAAGTTGCACATCAAATTAAAGGTGAGACTACCAGCTACTCAAAAAATCAAACAGAATAAAAATCGGGTCAAAAATGAGGCAGTGAAACTGTGGAGCGCCGTAGCCCAAAATTCGATCTTTTTCGATTGAAAACTTGGCACGGGTACCTACCCCCTTGTGAATTTCGCGCATTTGTCGGGAATAAATCAATTTTCTGGAAAACTGTTTTTGGATAGTCACAAATTGCACATCAAATTAAATGTGAGACTACCAGCTACTCAAAAAATCAAACAGAATAAAAATCGGGTCAAAAATGAGGCAGTGAAACTGTGGAGCGCCGTAGCCCAAAATTCGATCTTTTTCGATTGAAAACTTGGCACGGGTACCTACCCCCTTGTGAATTTCGCGCATTTTTCGGGAATAAATCAATTTTCTGGAAAACTGTTTTTGGATAGTCACAAGTTGCACATCAAATTAAAGGTGAGACTACCAGCTACTCAAAAAATCAAACAGAATAAAAATCGGGTCAAAAATGAGGCAGTGAAACTGTGGAGCGCCGTAGCCCAAAATTCGATCTTTTTCGATTGAAAACTTGGCACGGGTACCTACCCCCTTGTGAATTTCGCGCATTTTTCGGGAATAAATCAATTTTCTGGAAAACTGTTTTTGGATAGTCACAAGTTGCACATCAAATTAAAGGTGAGACTACCAGCTACACAAAAAATAAAACAGAATAAAAATCGGGTCAAAAATGAGGCAGTGAAACTGTGGAGCGCCGTAGCCCAAAATTCGATCTTTTTCGATTGAAAACTTGGCACGGGTACCTACCCCCTTGTGAATTTCGCACATTTTTCGGGAATAAATCAATTTTCTGGAAAACTGTTTTTGGATAGTCACAAGTTGCACATCAAATTAAAGGTGAGACTACCAGCTACTCAAAAAATCAAACAGAATAAAAATCGGGTCCAAAATGAGGCAGTGAAACTGTGGAGCGCCGTAGCCCAAAATTCGATCTTTTTCGATTGAAAACTTGGCACGGGTACCTACCCCCTTGTGAATTTCGCGCATTTTTCGGGAATAAATCAATTTTCTGGAAAACTGTTTTTGGATAGTCACAAGTTGCACATCAAATTAAAGGTGAGACTACCAGCTACACAAAAAATCAACCAGAATAAAAATCGGGTCAAAAATGAGGCAGTGAAACTGTGGAGCGCCGTAGCCCAAAATTCGATCTTTTTCGATTGAAAACTTGGCACGGGTACCTACTCCCTTGTGAATTTCGCGCATTTGTCGGGAATAAATGAATTTTCTGGAAAACTGTTTTTGGATAGTCACAAATTGTACATCAAATTAAATGTGAGACTACCAGCTAATCAAAAAATCAAACAGAATAAAAATCGGGTCAAAAATGAGGCAGTGAAACTGTGGAGCGCCGTAGCCCAAAATTCGATCTTTTTCGATTGAAAACTTGGCACGGGTACCTACCCCCTTGTGAATTTCGCGCATTTTTCGGGAATAAATCAATTTTCTGGAAAACTGTTTTTGGTTAGTCACAAAGTGCACATCAAATTAAAGGTGAGACTACCAGCTACACAAAAAATCAAACAGAATAAAAATCGGGTCAAAAATGAGGCAGTGAAACTGTGGAGCGCCGTAGCCCAAAATTCGGTCTTTTTCGATTGAAAACTTGGCACGGGTACCTACCCCCTTGTGAATTTCGCGCATTTTTCGGGAATAAATCAATTTTCTGGAAAACTGTTTTTGGATAGTCACAAGTTGCACATCAAATTAAAGGTGAGACTACCAGCTACACAAAAAATCAAACAGAATAAAAATCGGGTCAAAAATGAGGCAGTGAAACTGTGGAGCGCCGTAGCCCAAAATTCGATCTTTTTCGATTGAAAACTTGGCACGGGTACCTACTCCCTTGTGAATTTCGCGCATTTGTCGGGATTAAATCAATTTTCTGGAAAACTGTTTTTGGATAGTCACAAATTGCACATCAAATTAAATGTGAGACTACCAGCTACTCAAAAAATCAAACAGAATAAAAATCGGGTCAAAAATGAGGCAGTGAAACTGTGGAGCGCCGTAGCCCAAAATTCGATCTTTTTCGATTGAAAACTTGGCACGGGTACCTACCCCTTGTGAATTTCGCGCATTTTTCGGGAATAAATCAATTTTCTGGAAAACTGTTTTTGGATAGTCACAAGTTGCACATCAAATTAAAGGTGACACTACCAGCTACTCAAAAAATCAAACAGAATAAAAATCGGGTCAAAAATGAGGCAGTGAAACTGTGGAGCGCCGTAGCCCAAAATTCGATCTTTTTCGATTGAAAACTTGGCACGGGTACCTACCCCCTTGTGAATTTCGCGCATTTTTCGGGAATAAATCAATTTTCTGGAAAACTGTTTTTGGATAGTCACAAGTTGCACATCAAATTAAAGGTGAGACTACCAGCTACACAAAAAATCAAACAGAATAAAAATCGGGTCAAAAATGTGGCAGTGAAACTGTGGAGCGCCGTAGCCCAAAATTCGATCTTTTTCGATTGAAAACTTGGCACGGGTACCTACCCCCTTGTGAATTTCGCGCATTTTTCGGGAATAAATCAATTTTCTGGGAAACTGTTTTTGGATAGTCACAAGTTGCACATCAAATTAGAGGTGAGACTACCAGCTACTCAAAAAATCAAACAGAATAAAAGTCGGGTCAAAAATGAGGCAGTGAAACTGTGGAGCGCCGTAGCCCAAAATTCGATCTTTTTCGATTGAAAACTTGGCACGGGTACCTACCCCCTTGTGAATTTCGCACATTTTTCGGGAATAAATCAATTTTCTGGAAAACTGTTTTTGGATAGTCACAAGTTGCACATCAAATTAAAGGTGAGACTACCAGCTACTCAAAAAATCAAACAGAATAAAAATCGGGTCAAAAATGAGGCAGTGAAACTGTGGAGCGCCGTAGCCCAAAATTCGATCTTTTTCGATTGAAAACTTGGCACGGGTACCTACCCCCTTGTGAATTTCGCGCATTTTTCGGGAATAAATCAATTTTCTGGAAAACTGTTTTTGGATAGTCACAAGTTGCACATCAAATTAAAGGTGAGACTACCAGCTACTCAAAAAATCAAACAGAATAAAAATCGGGTCAAAAATGAGGCAGTGAAACTGTGGAGCGCCGTAGCCCAAAATTCGATCTTTTTCGATTGAAAACTTTGCACGGGTACCTACCCCCTTGTGAATTTCGCGCATTTTTCGGGAATAAATCAATTTTCTGGAAAACTGTTTTTGGATAGTCACAAGTTGCACATCAAATTAAAGGTGAGACTACCAGCTACACAAAAAATCAAACAGAATAAAAATCGGGTCAAAAATGAGGCAGTGAAACTGTGGAGCGCCGTAGCCCAAAATTCGATCTTTTTCGATTGAAAACTTGGCACGGGTACCTACTCCCTTGTGAATTTCGCGCATTTGTCGGGAATAAATGAATTTTCTGGAAAACTGTTTTTGGATAGTCACAAGTTGCACATCAAATTAAAGGTGAGACTACCAGCTACACAAAAAATCAAACAGAATAAAAATCGGGTCAAAAATGAGGCAGTGAAACTGTGGAGCGCCGTAGCCCAAAATTCGATCTTTTTCGATTGAAAACTTGGCACGGGTACCTACTCCCTTGTGAATTTCGCGCATTTGTCGGGAATAAATGAATTTTCTGGAAAACTGTTTTTGGATAGTCACAAATTGCACATCAAATTAAATGTGAGACTACCAGCTACTCAAAAAATCAAACAGAATAAAAATCGGGTCAAAAATGAGGCAGTGAAACTGTGGAGCGCCGTAGCCCAAAATTCGATCTTTTTCGATTGAAAACTTGGCACGGGTACCTACCCCCTTGTGAATTTCGCGCATTTTTCGGGAATAAATCAATTTTCTGGAAAACTGTTTTTGGTTAGTCACAAAGTGCACATCAAATTAAAGGTGAGACTACCAGCTACACAAAAAATCAAACAGAATAAAAATCGGGTCAAAAATGAGGCAGTGAAACTGTGGAGCGCCGTAGCCCAAAATTCGATCTTTTTCGATTGAAAACTTGGCACGGGTACCTACCCCCTTGTGAATTTCGCGCATTTTTCGGGAATAAATCAATTTTCTGGAAAACTGTTTTTGGATAGTCACAAGTTGCACATCAAATTAAAGGTGAGACTACCAGCTACACAAAAAATCAAACAGAATAAAAATCGGGTCAAAAATGAGGCAGTGAAACTGTGGAGCGCCGTAGCCCAAAATTCGATCTTTTTCGATTGAAAACTTGGCACGGGTACCTACCCCCTTGTGAATTTCGCGCATTTTTCGGGAATAAATCAATTTTCTGGAAAACTGTTTTTGGATAGTCACAAGTTGCACATCAAATTAAAGGTGAGACTACCAGCTACTCAAAAAATCAAACAGAATAAAAATCGGGTCAAAAATGAGGCAGTGAAACTGTGGAGCGCCGTAGCCCAAAATTCGATCTTTTTCGATTGAAAACTTGGCACGGGTACCTACCCCCTTGTGAATTTCGCGCATTTGTCGGGAATAAATCAATTTTCTGGAAAACTGTTTTTGGATAGTCACAAATTGCACATCAAATTAAATGTGAGACTACCAGCTACTCAAAAAATCAAACAGAATAAAAATCGGGTCAAAAATGAGGCAGTGAAACTGTGGAGCGCCGTAGCCCAAAATTCGATCTTTTTCGATTGAAAACTTGGCACGGGTACCTACCCCCTTGTGAATTTCGCGCATTTTTCGGGAATAAATCAATTTTCTGGAAAACTGTTTTTGGATAGTCACAAGTTGCACATCAAATTAAAGGTGAGACTACCAGCTACTCAAAAAATCAAACAGAATAAAAATCGGGTCAAAAATGAGGCAGTGAAACTGTGGAGCGCCGTAGCCCAAAATTCGATCTTTTTCGATTGAAAACTTGGCACGGGTACCTACCCCCTTGTGAATTTCGCGCATTTTTCGGGAATAAATCAATTTTCTGGAAAACTGTTTTTGGATAGTCACAAGTTGCACATCAAATTAAAGGTGAGACTACCAGCTACACAAAAAATAAAACAGAATAAAAATCGGGTCAAAAATGAGGCAGTGAAACTGTGGAGCGCCGTAGCCCAAAATTCGATCTTTTTCGATTGAAAACTTGGCACGGGTACCTACCCCCTTGTGAATTTCGCACATTTTTCGGGAATAAATCAATTTTCTGGAAAACTGTTTTTGGATAGTCACAAGTTGCACATCAAATTAAAGGTGAGACTACCAGCTACTCAAAAAATCAAACAGAATAAAAATCGGGTCCAAAATGAGGCAGTGAAACTGTGGAGCGCCGTAGCCCAAAATTCGATCTTTTTCGATTGAAAACTTGGCACGGGTACCTACCCCCTTGTGAATTTCGCGCATTTTTCGGGAATAAATCAATTTTCTGGAAAACTGTTTTTGGATAGTCACAAGTTGCACATCAAATTAAAGGTGAGACTACCAGCTACACAAAAAATCAACCAGAATAAAAATCGGGTCAAAAATGAGGCAGTGAAACTGTGGAGCGCCGTAGCCCAAAATTCGATCTTTTTCGATTGAAAACTTGGCACGGGTACCTACTCCCTTGTGAATTTCGCGCATTTGTCGGGAATAAATGAATTTTCTGGAAAACTGTTTTTGGATAGTCACAAATTGTACATCAAATTAAATGTGAGACTACCAGCTAATCAAAAAATCAAACAGAATAAAAATCGGGTCAAAAATGAGGCAGTGAAACTGTGGAGCGCCGTAGCCCAAAATTCGATCTTTTTCGATTGAAAACTTGGCACGGGTACCTACCCCCTTGTGAATTTCGCGCATTTTTCGGGAATAAATCAATTTTCTGGAAAACTGTTTTTGGTTAGTCACAAAGTGCACATCAAATTAAAGGTGAGACTACCAGCTACACAAAAAATCAAACAGAATAAAAATCGGGTCAAAAATGAGGCAGTGAAACTGTGGAGCGCCGTAGCCCAAAATTCGGTCTTTTTCGATTGAAAACTTGGCACGGGTACCTACCCCCTTGTGAATTTCGCGCATTTTTCGGGAATAAATCAATTTTCTGGAAAACTGTTTTTGGATAGTCACAAGTTGCACATCAAATTAAAGGTGAGACTACCAGCTACACAAAAAATCAAACAGAATAAAAATCGGGTCAAAAATGAGGCAGTGAAACTGTGGAGCGCCGTAGCCCAAAATTCGATCTTTTTCGATTGAAAACTTGGCACGGGTACCTACTCCCTTGTGAATTTCGCGCATTTGTCGGGATTAAATCAATTTTCTGGAAAACTGTTTTTGGATAGTCACAAATTGCACATCAAATTAAATGTGAGACTACCAGCTACTCAAAAAATCAAACAGAATAAAAATCGGGTCAAAAATGAGGCAGTGAAACTGTGGAGCGCCGTAGCCCAAAATTCGATCTTTTTCGATTGAAAACTTGGCACGGGTACCTACCCCTTGTGAATTTCGCGCATTTTTCGGGAATAAATCAATTTTCTGGAAAACTGTTTTTGGATAGTCACAAGTTGCACATCAAATTAAAGGTGACACTACCAGCTACTCAAAAAATCAAACAGAATAAAAATCGGGTCAAAAATGAGGCAGTGAAACTGTGGAGCGCCGTAGCCCAAAATTCGATCTTTTTCGATTGAAAACTTGGCACGGGTACCTACCCCCTTGTGAATTTCGCGCATTTTTCGGGAATAAATCAATTTTCTGGAAAACTGTTTTTGGATAGTCACAAGTTGCACATCAAATTAAAGGTGAGACTACCAGCTACACAAAAAATCAAACAGAATAAAAATCGGGTCAAAAATGTGGCAGTGAAACTGTGGAGCGCCGTAGCCCAAAATTCGATCTTTTTCGATTGAAAACTTGGCACGGGTACCTACCCCCTTGTGAATTTCGCGCATTTTTCGGGAATAAATCAATTTTCTGGGAAACTGTTTTTGGATAGTCACAAGTTGCACATCAAATTAGAGGTGAGACTACCAGCTACTCAAAAAATCAAACAGAATAAAAGTCGGGTCAAAAATGAGGCAGTGAAACTGTGGAGCGCCGTAGCCCAAAATTCGATCTTTTTCGATTGAAAACTTGGCACGGGTACCTACCCCCTTGTGAATTTCGCACATTTTTCGGGAATAAATCAATTTTCTGGAAAACTGTTTTTGGATAGTCACAAGTTGCACATCAAATTAAAGGTGAGACTACCAGCTACTCAAAAAATCAAACAGAATAAAAATCGGGTCAAAAATGAGGCAGTGAAACTGTGGAGCGCCGTAGCCCAAAATTCGATCTTTTTCGATTGAAAACTTGGCACGGGTACCTACCCCCTTGTGAATTTCGCGCATTTTTCGGGAATAAATCAATTTTCTGGAAAACTGTTTTTGGATAGTCACAAGTTGCACATCAAATTAAAGGTGAGACTACCAGCTACTCAAAAAATCAAACAGAATAAAAATCGGGTCAAAAATGAGGCAGTGAAACTGTGGAGCGCCGTAGCCCAAAATTCGATCTTTTTCGATTGAAAACTTGGCACGGGTACCTACCCCCTTGTGAATTTCGCGCATTTTTCGGGAATAAATCAATTTTCTGGAAAACTGTTTTTGGATAGTCACAAGTTGCACATCAAATTAAAGGTGAGACTACCAGCTACACAAAAAATCAAACAGAATAAAAATCGGGTCAAAAATGAGGCAGTGAAACTGTGGAGCGCGATCAAACAGAATAAAAATCGGGTCAAAAATGAGGCAGTGAAACTGTGGAGCGCGATCAAACAGAATAAAAATCGGGTCAAAAATGAGGCAGTGAAACTGTGGAGCGCCGTAGCCCAAAATTCGATCTTTTTCGATTGAAAACTTGGCACGGGTACCTACCCCCTTGTGAATTTCGCGCATTTTTCGGGAATAAATCAATTTTCTGGGAAACTGTTTTTGGATAGTCACAAGTTGCACATCAAATCAAAGGTGAAACTACCAGCTACTCCAAAAATCAAACAGAATAAAAATCGGGTCAAAAATGAGGCAGTGAAACTGTGGAGCGCCGTAGCCCAAAATTCGATCTTTTTCGATTGAAAACTTGGCACGGGTACCTACCCCCTTGTGAATTTCGCGCATTTTTCGGGAATAAATCAATTTTCTGGGAAACTGTTTTTGGATAGTCACAAGTTGCACATCAAATTAAAGGTGAGACTACCAGCTACTCAAAAAATCAAACAGAATAAAAATCGGGTCAAAAATGAGGCAGTGAAACTGTGGAGCGCCGTAGCCCAAAATTCGATCTTTTTCGATTGAAAACTTGGCACGGGTACCTACCCCTTGTGAATTTCGCGCATTTTCCGAAAATAAATCAATTTTCTGGAAATTTGTTTTTGGATAGTCACAAGTTGCACATCAAATCAAAGGTGAAACTACCAGCTACTCCAAAAATCAAACAGAATAAAAATCGGGTCAAAAATGAGGCAGTGAAACTGTGGAGCGCCGTAGCCCAAAATTCGATCTTTTTCGATTGAAAACTTGGCACGGGTACCTACCCCCTTGTGAATTTCGCGCATTTTTCGGGAATAAATCAATTTTCTGGAAAACTGTTTTTGGATAGTCACAAGTTGCACATCAAATCAAAGGTGAAACTACCAGCTACTCCAAAAATCAAACAGAATAAAAATCGGGTCAAAAATGAGGCAGTGAAACTGTGGAGCGCCGTAGCCCAAAATTCGATCTTTTTCGATTGAAAACTTGGCACGAGTACCTACCCCCTTGTGAATTTCGCGCATTTTTCGGGAATAAATGAATTTTCTGGAAAACTGTTTTTGGATAGTCATAAGTTGCACATCAAATCAAAGGTGAAACTACCAGCTACTCCAAAAATCAAACAGAATAAAAATCGGGTCAAAAATGAGGCAGTGAAACTGTGGAGCGCCGTAGCCCAAAATTCGATCTTTTTCGATTGAAAACTTGGCACGGGTACCTACCCCCTTGTGAATTTCGCGCATTTTTCGGGAATAAATCAATTTTCTGGAAAACTGTTTTTGGATAGTCACAAGTTGCACATCAAATCAAAGGTGAAACTACCAGCTACTCCAAAAATCAAACAGAATAAAAATCGGGTCAAAAATGAGGCAGTGAAACTGTGGAGCGCCGTAGCCCAAAATTCGATCTTTTTCGATTGAAAACTTGGCACGGGTACCTACCCCCTTGTGAATTTCGCGCATTTTTCGGGAATAAATCAATTTTCTGGAAAACTCTTTTTGGATAGTCACAAGTTGCACATCAAATCAAAGGTGAAACTACCAGCTACTCCAAAAATCAAACAGAATAAAAATCGGGTCAAAAATGAGGCAGTGAAACTGTGGAGCGCCGTAGCCCAAAATTCGATCTTTTTCGATTGAAAACTTGGCACGGGTACCTACCCCCTTGTGAATTTCGCGCATTTTTCGGGAATAAATCAATTTTCTGGAAAACTGTTTTTGGATAGTCACAAGTTGCACATCAAATCAAAGGTGAAACTACCAGCTACTCCAAAAATCAAACAGAATAAAAATCGGGTCAAAAATGAGGCAGTGAAACTGTGGAGCGCCGTAGCCCAAAATTCGATCTTTTTCGATTGAAAACTTGGCACGGGTACCTACCCCCTTGTGAATTTCGCGCATTTTTCGGGAATAAATCAATTTTCTGGAAAACTGTTTTTGGATAGTCACAAGTTGCACATCAAATCAAAGGTGAAACTACCAGCAACTCCAAAAATCAAACAGAATAAAAATCGGGTCAAAAATGAGGCAGTGAAACTGTGGAGCGCCGTAGCCCAAAATTCGATCTTTTTCGATTGAAAACTTGGCACGGGTACCTACCCCCTTGTGAATTTCGCGCATTTTTCGGGAATAAATCAATTTTCTGGAAAACTGTTTTTGGATAGTCACAAGTTGCACATCAAATCAAAGGTGAAACTACCAGCAACTCCAAAAATCAAACAGAAAAAAAATCGGGTCAAAAATGAGGCAGTGAAACTGTGGAGCGCCGTAGCCCAAAATTCGATCTTTTTCGATTGAAAACTTGGCACGGGTACCTACCCCCTTGTGAATTTCGCGCATTTTTCGGGAATAAATCAATTTTCTGGAAAACTGTTTTTGGATAGTCACAAGTTGCACATCAAATCAAAGGTGAAACTACCAGCTACTCCAAAAATCAAACAGAATAAAAATCGGGTCAAAAATGAGGCAGTGAAACTGTGGAGCGCCGTAGCCCAAAATTCGATCTTTTTCGATTGAAAACTTGGCACGGGTACCTACCCCCTTGTGAATTTCGCGCATTTTTCGGGAATAAATCAATTTTCTGGAAAACTGTTTTTGGATAGTCACAAGTTGCACATCAAATCAAAGGTGAAACTACCATCTACTCCAAAAATCAAACAGAATAAAAATCGGGTCAAAAATGAGGCAGTGAAACTGTGGAGCGCCGTAGCCCAAAATTCGATCTTTTTCGATTGAAAACTTGGCACGGGTACCTACCCCCTTGTGAATTTCGCGCATTTTTCGGGAATAAATCAATTTTCTGGAAAACTGTTTTTGGATAGTCACAAGTTGCACATCAAATCAAAGGTGAAACTACCAGCTACTCCAAAAATCAAACAGAATAAAAATCGGGTCAAAAATGAGGCAGTGAAACTGTGGAGCGCCGTAGCCCAAAATTCGATCTTTTTCGATTGAAAACTTGGCACGGGTACCTACCCCCTTGTGAATTTCGCGCATTTTTCGGGAATAAATCAATTTTCTGGAAAACTGTTTTTGGATAGTCACAAGTTGCACATCAAATCAAAGGTGAAACTACCAGCTACTCCAAAAATCAAACAGAATAAAAATCGGGTCAAAAATGAGGCAGTGAAACTGTGGAGCGCCGTAGCCCAAAATTCGATCTTTTTCGATTGAAAACTTGGCACGGGTACCTACCCCCTTGTGAATTTCGCGCATTTTTCGGGAATAAATCAATTTTGTGGAAAACTGTTTTTGGATAGTCACAAGTTGCACATCAAATCAAAGGTGAAACTACCAGCTACTCCAAAAATCAAACAGAATAAAAATCGGGTCAAAAATGAGGCAGTGAAACTGTGGAGCGCCGTAGCCCAAAATTCGATCTTTTTCGATTGAAAACTTGGCACGGGTACCTACCCCCTTGTGAATTTCGCGCATTTTTCGGGAATAAATCAATTTTCTGGAAAACTGTTTTTGGATAGTCACAAGTTGCACATCAAATCAAAGGTGAAACTACCAGCTACTCCAAAAATCAAAGAGAATAAAAATCGGGTCAAAAATGAGGCAGTGAAACTGTGGAGCGCCGTAGCCCAAAATTCGATCTTTTTCGATTGAAAACTTGGCACGGGTACCTACCCCCTTGTGAATTTCGCGCATTTTTCGGGAATAAATCAATTTTCTGGAAAACTGTTTTTGGATAGTCACAAGTTGCACATCAAATCAAAGGTGAAACTACCAGCAACTCCAAAAATCAAACAGAATAAAAATCGGGTCAAAAATGAGGCAGTGAAACTGTGGAGCGCCGTAGCCCAAAATTCGATCTTTTTCGATTGAAAACTTGGCACGGGTACCTACCCCCTTGTGAATTTCGCGCATTTTTCGGGAATAAATCAATTTTCTGGAAAACTGTTTTTGGATAGTCACAAGTTGCACATCAAATCAAAGGTGAAACTACCAGCTACTCCAAAAATCAAACAGAATAAAAATCGGGTCAAAAATGAGGCAGTGAAACTGTGGAGCGCCGTAGCCCAAAATTCGATCTTTTTCGATTGAAAACTTGGCACGGGTACCTACCCCCTTGTGAATTTCGCGCATTTTTCGGGAATAAATCAATTTTCTGGAAAACTGTTTTTGGATAGTCACAAGTTGCACATCAAATCAAAGGTGAAACTACCAGCAACTCCAAAAATCAAACAGAATAAAAATCGAGTCAAAAATGAGGCAGTGAAACTGTGGAGCGCCGTAGCCCAAAATTCGATCTTTTTCGATTGAAAACTTGGCACGGGTACCTACCCCTTGTGAATTTCGCGCATTTTTCGGGAATAAATCAATTTTCTGGAAAACTGTTTTTGGATAGTCACAAGTTGCACATCAAATCAAAGGTGAAACTACCAGCTACTCCAAAAATCAAACAGAATAAAAATCGGGTCAAAAATGAGGCAGTGAAACTGTGGAGCGCCGTAGCCCAAAATTCGATCTTTTTCGATTGAAAACTTGGCACGGGTACCTACCCCCTTGTGAATTTCGCGCATTTTTCGGGAATAAATCAATTTTCTGGAAAACTGTGTTTGGATAGTCACAAGTTGCACATCAAATCAAAGGTGAAACTACCAGCAACTCCAAAAATCAAACAAAATAAAAATCGGGTCAAAAATGAGGCAGTCAAACTGTGGAGCGCCGTAGCCCAAAATTCGATCTTTTTCGATTGAAAACTTGGCACGGGTACCTACCCCCTTGTGAATTTCGCGCATTTTTCGGGAATAAATCAATTTTCTGGAAAACTGTTTTTGGATAGTCACAAGTTGCACATCAAATCAAAGGTGAAACTACCAGCTACTCCAAAAATCAAACAAAATAAAAATCGGGTCAAAAATGAGGCAGTGAAACTGTGGAGCGCCGTAGCCCAAAATTCGATCTTTTTCGATTGAAAACTTGGCACGGGTACCTACCCCCTTGTGAATTTCGCGCATTTTTCGGGAATAAATCAATTTTCTGGAAAACTGTTTTTGGATAGTCACAAGTTGCACATCAAATCAAAGGTGAAACTACCAGCAACTCCAAAAATCAAACAGAATAAAAATCGGGTCAAAAATGAGGCAGTGAAACTGTGGAGCGCCGTAGCCCAAAATTCGATCTTTTTCGATTGAAAACTTGGCACGGGTACCTACCCCCTTGTGAATTTCGCGCATTTTTCGGGAATATATAGATTTTCTGGAAAACTGTTTTTGGATAGTCACAAGTTGCACATCAAATCAAAGGTGAAACTACCAGCTACTCCAAAAATCAAACAGAATAAAAATCGGGTCAAAAATGAGGCAGTGAAACTGTGGAGCGCCGTAGCCCAAAATTCGATCTTTTTCGATTGAAAACTTGGCACGGGTACCTACCCCCTTGTGAATTTCGCGCATTTTTCGGGAATAAATCAATTTTCTGGAAAACTGTTTTTGGATAGTCACAAGTTGCACATCAAATCAAAGGTGAAACTACCAGCTACTCCAAAAATCAAACAGAATAAAAATCGGGTCAAAAATGAGGCAGTGAAACTGTGGAGCGCCGTAGCCCAAAATTCGATCTTTTTCGATTGAAAACTTGGCACGGGTACCTACCCCCTTGTGAATTTCGCGCATTTTTCGGGAATAAATCAATTTTCTGGAAAACTGTTTTTGGATAAACACAAGTTGCACATCAAATCAAAGGTGAAACTACCAGCTACTCCAAAAATCAAACAGAATAAAAATCGGGTCAAAAATGAGGCAGTGAAACTGTGGAGCGCCGTAGCCCAAAATTCGATCTTTTTCGATTGAAAACTTGGCACGCGTACCTACCCCCTTTTGAATTTCGCGCATTTTTCGGGAATAAATCAATTTTCTGGAAAACTGTTTTTGGATAGTCACAAGTTGCACATCAAATCAAAGGTGAAACTACCAGCTACTCCAAAAATCAAACAGAATAAAAATCGGGTCAAAAATGAGGCAGTGAAACTGTGGAGCGCCGTAGCCCAAAATTCGATCTTTTTCGATTGAAAACTTGGCACGGGTACCTACCCCCTTGTGAATTTCGCGCATTTTTCGGGAATAAATCAATTTTGTGGAAAACTGTTTTTGGATAGTCACAAGTTGCACATCAAATCAAAGGTGAAACTACCAGCTACTCCAAAAATCAAACAGAATAAAAATCGGGTCAAAAATGAGGCAGTGAAACTGTGGAGCGCCGTAGCCCAAAATTCGATCTTTTTCGATTGAAAACTTGGCACGGGTACCTACCCCCTTGTGAATTTCGCGCATTTTTCGGGAATAAATCAATTTTCTGGAAAACTGTTTTTGGATAGTCACAAGTTGCACATCAAATCAAAGGTGAAACTATTAGCTACTCCAAAAATCAAACAGAATAAAAATCGGGTCAAAAATGAGGCAGTGAAACTATGGAGCGCCGTAGCCCAAAATTCGATCTTTTTCGATTGAAAACTTGGCACGGGTACCTACCCCCTTGTGAATTTCGCGCATTTTTCGGGAATAAATCAATTTTCTGGAAAACTGTTTTTGGATAGTCACAAGTTGCACATCAAATCAAAGGTGAAACTACCAGCAACTCCAAAAATCAAACAGAATAAAAATCGGGTCAAAAATGAGGCAGTGAAACTGTGGAGCGCCGTAGCCCAAAATTCGATCTTTTTCGATTGAAAACTTGGCACGGGTACCTACCCCCTTGTGAATTTCGCGCATTTTTCGGGAATAAATCAATTTTCTGGAAAACTGTTTTTGGATAGTCACAAGTTGCACATCAAATCAAAGGTGAAACTACCAGCAACTCCAAAAATCAAACAGAATAAAAATCGGGTCAAAAATGAGGCAGTGAAACTGTGGAGCGCCGTAGCCCAAAATTCGATCTTTTTCGATTGAAAACTTGGCACGGGTACCTACCCCCTTGTGAATTTCGCGCATTTTTCGGGAATAAATCAATTTTCTGGAAAACTGTTTTTGGATAGTCACAAGTTGCACATCAAATCAAAGGTGAAACTACCAGCTACTCCAAAAATCAAACAGAATAAAAATCGGGTCAAAAATGAGGCAGTGAAACTGTGGAGCGCCGTAGCCCAAAATTCGATCTTTTTCGATTGAAAACTTGGCACGGGTACCTACCCCCTTGTGAATTTCGCGCATTTTTCGGGAATAAATCAATTTTCTGGAAAACTGTTTTTGGATAGTCACAAGTTGCACATCAAATCAAAGGTGAAACTACCAGCTACTCCAAAAATCAAACAGAATAAAAATCGGGTCAAAAATGAGGCAGTGAAACTGTGGAGCGCCGTAGCCCAAAATTCGATCTTTTTCGATTGAAAACTTGGCACGGGTACCTACCCCCTTGTGAATTTCGCGCATTTTTCGGGAATAAATCAATTTTCTGGAAAACTGTTTTTGGATAGTCACAAGTTGCACATCAAATCAAAGGTGAAACTACCAGCTACTCCAAAAATCAAACAGAATAAAAATCGGGTCAAAAATGAGGCAGTGAAACTGTGGAGCGCCGTAGCCCAAAATTCGATCTTTTTCGATTGAAAACTTGGCACGGGTACCTACCCCCTTGTGAATTTCGCGCATTTTTCGGGAATAAATCAATTTTCTGGAAAACTGTTTTTGGATAGTCACAAGTTGCACATCAAATCAAAGGTGAAACTACCAGCTACTCCAAAAATCAAACAGAATAAAAATCGGGTCAAAAATGAGGCAGTGAAACTGTGGAGCGCCGTAGCCCAAAATTCGATCTTTTTCGATTGAAAACTTGGCACGGGTACCTACCCCCTTGTGAATTTCGCGCATTTTTCGGGAATAAATCAATTTTCTGGAAAACTGTTTTTGGATAGTCACAAGTTGCACATCAAATCAAAGGTGAAACTACCAGCTACTCCAAAAATCAAACAGAATAAAAATCGGGTCAAAAATGAGGCAGTGAAACTGTGGAGCGCCGTAGCCCAAAATTCGATCTTTTTCGATTGAAAACTTGGCACGGGTACCTACCCCCTTGTGAATTTCGCGCATTTTTCGGGAATAAATCAATTTTCTGGAAAACTGTTTTTGGATAGTCACAAGTTGCACATCAAATCAAAGGTGAAACTACCAGCTACTCCAAAAATCAAACAGAATAAAAATCGGGTCAAAAATGAGGCAGTGAAACTGTGGAGCGCCGTAGCCCAAAATTCGATCTTTTTCGATTGAAAACTTGGCACGGGTACCTACCCCCTTGTGAATTTCGCGCATTTTTCGGGAATAAATCAATTTTCTGGAAAACTGTTTTTGGATAGTCACAAGTTGCACATCAAATCAAAGGTGAAACTACCAGCTACTCCAAAAATCAAACAGAATAAAAATCGGGTCAAAAATGAGGCAGTGAAACTGTGGAGCGCCGTAGCCCAAAATTCGATCTTTTTCGATTGAAAACTTGGCACGGGTACCTACCCCCTTGTGAATTTCGCGCATTTTTCGGGAATAAATCAATTTTCTGGAAAACTGTTTTTGGATAGTCACAAGTTGCACATCAAATCAAAGGTGAAACTACCAGCTACTCCAAAAATCAAACAGAATAAAAATCGGGTCAAAAATGAGGCAGTGAAACTGTGGAGCGCCGTAGCCCAAAATTCGATCTTTTTCGATTGAAAACTTGGCACGGGTACCTACCCCCTTGTGAATTTCGCGCATTTTTCGGGAATAAATCAATTTTCTGGAAAACTGTTTTTGGATAGTCACAAGTTGCACATCAAATCAAAGGTGAAACTACCAGCTACTCCAAAAATCAAACAGAATAAAAATCGGGTCAAAAATGAGGCAGTGAAACTGTGGAGCGCCGTAGCCCAAAATTCGATCTTTTTCGATTGAAAACTTGGCACGGGTACCTACCCCCTTGTGAATTTCGCGCATTTTTCGGGAATAAATCAATTTTCTGGAAAACTGTTTTTGGATAGTCACAAGTTGCACATCAAATCAAAGGTGAAACTACCAGCTACTCCAAAAATCAAACAGAATAAAAATCGGGTCAAAAATGAGGCAGTGAAACTGTGGAGCGCCGTAGCCCAAAATTCGATCTTTTTCGATTGAAAACTTGGCACGGGTACCTACCCCCTTGTGAATTTCGCGCATTTTTCGGGAATAAATCAATTTTCTGGAAAACTGTTTTTGGATAGTCACAAGTTGCACATCAAATCAAAGGTGAAACTACCAGCTACTCCAAAAATCAAACAGAATAAAAATCGGGTCAAAAATGAGGCAGTGAAACTGTGGAGCGCCGTAGCCCAAAATTCGATCTTTTTTGATTGAAAACTTGGCACGGGTACCTACCCCCTTGTGAATTTCGCGCATTTTTCGGGAATAAATCAATTTTCTGGAAAACTGTTTTTGGATAGTCACAAGTTGCACATCAAATCAAAGGTGAAACTACCAGCAACTCCAAAAATCAAACAGAATAAAAATCGGGTCAAAAATGAGGCAGTGAAACTGTGGAGCGCCGTAGCCCAAAATTCGATCTTTTTCGATTGAAAACTTGGCACGGGTACCTACCCCCTTGTGAATTTCGCGCATTTTTCGGGAATAAATCAATTTTCTGGAAAACTGTTTTTGGATAGTCACAAGTTGCACATCAAATCAAAGGTGAAACTACCAGCTACTCCAAAAATCAAACAGAATAAAAATCGGGTCAAAAATGAGGCAGTGAAACTGTGGAGCGCCGTAGCCCAAAATTCGATCTTTTTCGATTGAAAACTTGGCACGGGTACCTACCCCCTTGTGAATTTCGCGCATTTTTCGGGAATAAATCAATTTTCTGGAAAACTGTTTTTGGATAGTCACAAGTTGCACATCAAATCAAAGGTGAAACTACCAGCTACTCCAAAAATCAAACAGAATAAAAATCGGGTCAAAAATGAGGCAGTGAAACTGTGGAGCGCCGTAGCCCAAAATTCGATCTTTTTCGATTGAAAACTTGGCACGGGTACCTACCCCCTTGTGAATTTCGCGTATTTTTCGGTAATAAATCAATTTTCTGGAAAACTGTTTTTGGATAGTCACAAGTTGCACATCAAATTAAAGGTGAGACTACCAGCTACACAAAAAATCAAACAGAATAAAAATCGGGTCAAAAATGAGGCAGTGAAACTGTGGAGCACCGTAGCCCAAAATTCGATCTTTTTCGATTGAAAACTTGGCACGGGTACCTACCCCCTTGTGAATTTCGCGCATTTTTCGGGAATAAATCAATTTTCTGGAAAACTGTTTTTGGATAGTCACAAGTTGCACATCAAATCAAAGGTGAAACTACCAGCTACTCCAAAAATCAAACAGAATAAAAATCGGGTCAAAAATGAGGCAGTGAAACTGTGGAGCGCCGTAGCCCAAAATTCGATCTTTTTCGATTGAAAACTTGGCACGGGTACCTACCCCCTTGTGAATTTCGCGCATTTTTCGGGAATAAATCAATTTTCTGGAAAACTGTTTTTGGATAGTCACAAGTTGCACATCAAATCAAAGGTGAAACTACCAGCTACTCCAAAAATCAAACAGAATAAAAATCGGGTCAAAAATGAGGCAGTGAAACTGTGGAGCGCCGTAGCCCAAAATTCGATCTTTTTCGATTGAAAACTTGGCACGGGTACCTACCCCCTTGTGAATTTCGCGCATTTTTCGGGAATAAATCAATTTTCTGGAAAACTGTTTTTGGATAGTCACAAGTTGCACATCAAATCAAAGGTGAAACTACCAGCTACTCCAAAAATCAAACAGAATAAAAATCGGGTCAAAAATGAGGCAGTGAAACTGTGGAGCGCCGTAGCCCAAAATTCGATCTTTTTCGATTGAAAACTTGGCACGGGTACCTACCCCCTTGTGAATTTCGCGCATTTTTCGGGAATAAATCAATTTTCTGGAAAACTGTTTTTGGATAGTCACAAGTTGCACATCAAATCAAAGGTGAAACTACCAGCTACTCCAAAAATCAAACAGAATAAAAATCGGGTCAAAAATGAGGCAGTGAAACTGTGGAGCGCCGTAGCCCAAAATTCGATCTTTTTCGATTGAAAACTTGGCACGGGTACCTACCCCCTTGTGAATTTCGCGTATTTTTCGGTAATAAATCAATTTTCTGGAAAACTGTTTTTGGATAGTCACAAGTTGCACATCAAATTAAAGGTGAGACTACCAGCTACACAAAAAATCAAACAGAATAAAAATCGGGTCAAAAATGAGGCAGTGAAACTGTGGAGCACCGTAGCCCAAAATTCGATCTTTTTCGATTGAAAACTTGGCACGGGTACCTACCCCCTTGTGAATTTCGCGCATTTTTCGGGAATAAATCAATTTTCTGGAAAACTGTTTTTGGATAGTCACAAGTTGCACATCAAATCAAAGGTGAAACTACCAGCTACTCCAAAAATCAAACAGAATAAAAATCGGGTCAAAAATGAGGCAGTGAAACTGTGGAGCGCCGTAGCCCAAAATTCGATCTTTTTCGATTGAAAACTTGGCACGGGTACCTACCCCCTTGTGAATTTCGCGCATTTTTCGGGAATAAATCAATTTTCTGGAAAACTGTTTTTGGATAGTCACAAGTTGCACATCAAATCAAAGGTGAAACTACCAGCTACTCCAAAAATCAAACAGAATAAAAATCGGGTCAAAAATGAGGCAGTGAAACTGTGGAGCGCCGTAGCCCAAAATTCGATCTTTTTCGATTGAAAACTTGGCACGGGTACCTACCCCCTTGTGAATTTCGCGCATTTTTCGGGAATAAATCAATTTTCTGGAAAACTGTTTTTGGATAGTCACAAGTTGCACATCAAATCAAAGGTGAAACTACCAGCTACTCCAAAAATCAAACAGAATAAAAATCGGGTCAAAAATGAGGCAGTGAAACTGTGGAGCGCCGTAGCCCAAAATTCGATCTTTTTCGATTGAAAACTTGGCACGGGTACCTACCCCCTTGTGAATTTCGCGCATTTTTCGGGAATAAATCAATTTTCTGGAAAACTGTTTTTGGATAGTCACAAGTTGCACATCAAATCAAAGGTGAAACTACCAGCTACTCCAAAAATCAAACAGAATAAAAATCGGGTCAAAAATGAGGCAGTGAAACTGTGGAGCGCCGTAGCCCAAAATTCGATCTTTTTCGATTGAAAACTTGGCACGGGTACCTACCCCCTTGTGAATTTCGCGCATTTTTCGGGAATAAATCAATTTTCTGGAAAACTGTTTTTGGATAGTCACAAGTTGCACATCAAATCAAAGGTGAAACTACCAGCTACTCCAAAAATCAAACAGAATAAAAATCGGGTCAAAAATGAGGCAGTGAAACTGTGGAGCGCCGTAGCCCAAAATTCGATCTTTTTCGATTGAAAACTTGGCACGGGTACCTACCCCCTTGTGAATTTCGCGCATTTTTCGGGAATAAATCAATTTTCTGGAAAACTGTTTTTGGATAGTCACAAGTTGCACATCAAATCAAAGGTGAAACTACCAGCTACTCCAAAAATCAAACAGAATAAAAATCGGGTCAAAAATGAGGCAGTGAAACTGTGGAGCGCCGTAGCCCAAAATTCGATCTTTTTCGATTGAAAACTTGGCACGGGTACCTACCCCCTTGTGAATTTCGCGCATTTTTCGGGAATAAATCAATTTTCTGGAAAACTGTTTTTGGATAGTCACAAGTTGCACATCAAATCAAAGGTGAAACTACCAGCTACTCCAAAAATCAAACAGAATAAAAATCGGGTCAAAAATGAGGCAGTGAAAATGTGGAGCGCCGTAGCCCAAAATTCGATCTTTTTCGATTGAAAACTTGGCACGGGTACCTACCCCCTTGTGAATTTCGCGTATTTTTCGGTAATAAATCAATTTTCTGGAAAACTGTTTTTGGATAGTCACAAGTTGCACATCAAATTAAAGGTGAGACTACCAGCTACACAAAAAATCAAACAGAATAAAAATCGGGTCAAAAATGAGGCAGTGAAACTGTGGAGCACCGTAGCCCAAAATTCGATCTTTTTCGATTGAAAACTTGGCACGGGTACCTACCCCCTTGTGAATTTCGCGCATTTTTCGGGAATAAATCAATTTTCTGGAAAACTGTTTTTGGATAGTCACAAGTTGCACATCAAATCAAAGGTGAAACTACCAGCTACTCCAAAAATCAAACAGAATAAAAATCGGGTCAAAAATGAGGCAGTGAAACTGTGGAGCGCCGTAGCCCAAAATTCGATCTTTTTCGATTGAAAACTTGGCACGGGTACCTACCCCCTTGTGAATTTCGCGCATTTTTCGGGAATAAATCAATTTTCTGGAAAACTGTTTTTGGATAGTCACAAGTTGCACATCAAATTAAAGGTGAGACTACCAGCTACTCATAAAATCAAACAGAATAAAAATCGGGTCAAAAATGAGGCAGTAAAACTGTGGAGCGCCGTAGCCCAAAATTCAATCTTTTTCGATTGAAAACTTGGCACGGGTACCTACCCCCTTGTGAATTTCGCGCATTTTTCGGGAATAAATCAATTTTCTGGAAAACTGTTTTTGGATAGTCACAAGTTGCACATCAAATCAAAGGTGAAACTACCAGCTACTCCAAAAATCAAACAGAATAAAAATCGGGTCAAAAATGAGGCAGTGAAACTGTGGAGCGCCGTAGCCCAAAATTCGATCTTTTTCGATTGAAAACTTGGCACGGGTACCTACCCCCTTGTGAATTTCGCGCATTTTTCGGGAATAAATCAATTTTCTGGAAAACTGTTTTTGGATAGTCGCGTATTTTTCGGGAATAAATCAATTTTCTGGAAAACTGTTTTTGGATAGTCACAAGTTGCACATCAAATCAAAGGTGAAACTACCAGCTACTCCAAAAATCAAACAGAATAAAAATCGGGTCAAAAATGAGGCAGTGAAACTGTGGAGCGCCGTAGCCCAAAATTCGATCTTTTTCGATTGAAAACTTGGCACGGGTACCTACCCCCTTGTGAATTTCGCGCATTTTTCGGGAATAAATCAATTTTCTGGAAAACTGTTTTTGGATAGTCACAAGTTGCAGATCAAATCAAAGGTGAAACTACCAGCTACTCCAAAAATCAAACAGAATAAAAATCGGGTCAAAAATGAGGCAGTGAAACTGTGGAGCGCCGTAGCCCAAAATTCGATCTTTTTCGATTGAAAACTTGGCACGGGTACCTACCCCCTTGTGAATTTCGCGCATTTTTCGGGAATAAATCAATTTTCTGGAAAACTGTTTTTGGATAGTCACAAGTTCCACATCAAATCAAAGGTGAAACTACCAGTTACTCCAAAAATCCAACAGAATAAAAATCGGGTCAAAAATGAGGCAGTGAAACTGTGGAGCGCCGTAGCCCAAAATTCGATCTTTTTCGATTGAAAACTTGGCACGGGTAGAGTCACTGTATACTCACACACCCTTCTAGTAGCAGTTCGGCCGATAGCCCAAAATTTGACTAGAAGACCACTACATAACCTAAAAAAAGGTCGTTTTCGTGCAGCCAAACTTTTAAGTTTGGCTGCACGAAATTTCGGTGTATAGGTGCATAGTATGTGTGCGGATAGTATGTGCGCATAGTATGTGTGCGCGAATTAAGGTTTTCTTTTGTAAATTTACGTACATTTCTATTTCTATTTCTTTTATGGAAATTTCCTATTTTGTACCGAAAATAAGACTATTTCTAATTGATATGTGATATTCCCCCAATAAAATCAAAAAAATTTAAATTTACTGGTTTTCGACCTGATCATGCATCGGCCAAACCTAAGGTAGGGTGAGTAGTGTGAGTGCGTATACAGGAACCTTAGGCACGGGTACCTAACCCCTTGTGAATTTCGCGCATTTTTCGGGAATAAATCAATTTTCTGGAAAACTGTTTTTGGTTAGTCACAAGTTGCACATCAAATTAAAGGTGAGACTACCAGCTACTCAAAAAATCAAACAGAATAAAAATCGGGTCAAAAATGAGGCAGTGAAACTGTGGAGCGCCGTAGCCCAAAATTCGATCTTTTTCGATTGAAAACTTGGCACGGGTACCTACCCCCTTGTGAATTTCGAGCATTTTTCGGGAATAAATCAATTTTCTGGAAAACTGTTTTTGGATAGTCACAAGTTGCACATCAAATCAAAGGTGAAACTACCAGCTACTCCAAAAATCAAACAGAATAAAAATCGGGTCAAAAATGAGGCAGTGAAACTGTGGAGCGCCGTAGCCCAAAATTCGATCTTTTTCGATTGAAAACTTGGCACGGGTACCTACCCCCTTGTGAATTTCGCGCATTTTTCGGGAATAAATCAATTTTCTGGAAAACTGTTTTTGGATAGTCACAAGTTGCACATCAAATCAAAGGTGAAACTACCAGCTACTCCAAAAATCAAACAGAATAAAAATCGGGTCAAAAATGAGGCAGTGAAACTGTGGAGCGCCGTAGCCCAAAATTCGATCTTTTTCGATTGAAAACATGGCACGGGTATCTACCCCCTTGTGAATTTCGCGCATTTTTCGGGAATAAATCAATTTTCTGGAAAACTGTTTTTGGTTAGTCACAAGTTGCACATCAAATTAAAGGTGAGACTACCAGCTACCCAAAAAATCAAACAGAATAAAAATCGGGTCAAAAATGAGGCAGTGAAACTGTGGAGCGCCGTAGCCCAAAATTCGATCTTTTTCGATTGAAAACTTGGCACGGGTACCTACCCCCTTGTGAATTTCGCGCATTTTTCGGGAATAAATCAATTTTCTGGAAAACTGTTTTTGGATAGTCACAAGTTGCACATCAAATCAAAGGTGAAACTACCAGCTACTCCAAAAATCAAACAGAATAAAAATCGGGTCAAAAATGAGGCAGTGAAACTGTGGAGCGCCGTAGCCCAAAATTCGATCTTTTTCGATTGAAAACTTGGCACGGGTACCTACCCCCTTGTGAATTTCGCGCATTTTTCGGGAATAAATCAATTTTCTGGAAAACTGTTTTTGGATAGTCACAAATTGCACATCAAATCAAAGGTGAAACTACCAGCTACTCCAAAAATCAAACAGAATAAAAATCGGGTCAAAAATGAGGCAGTGAAACTGTGGAGCGCCGTAGCCCAAAATTCGATCTTTTTCGATTGAAAACTTGGCACGGGTACCTACCCCCTTGTGAATTTCGCGCATTTTTCGGGAATAAATCAATTTTCTGGAAAACTGTTTTTGGTTAGTCACAAGTTGCACATCAAATTAAAGGTGAGACTACCAGCTACTCAAAAAATCAAACAGAATAAAAATCGGGTCAAAAATGAGGCAGTGAAACTGTGGAGCGCCGTAGCCCAAAATTCGATCTTTTTCGATTGAAAACTTGGCACGGGTACCTACCCCCTTGTGAATTTCGCGCATTTTTCGGGAATAAATCAATTTTCTGGAAAACTGTTTTTGGATAGTCACAAGTTGCACATCAAATTAAAGGTGAGACTACCAGCTACTCAAAAAATCAAACAGAATAAAAATCGGGTCAAAAATGAGGCAGTGAAACTGTGGAGCGCCGTAGCCCAAAATTCGATCTTTTTCGATTGAAAACTTGGCACGGGTACCTACCCCCTTGTGAATTTCGCGCATTTTTCGGGAATAAATCAATTTTCTGGAAAACTGTTTTTGGATAGTCACAAGTTGCACATCAAATTAAAGGTGAGACTACCAGCTACACAAAAAATCAAACAGAATAAAAATCTGGTCAAAAATGAGGCAGTGAAACTGTGGAGCGCCGTAGCCCAAAATTCGATCTTTTTCGATTGAAAACTTGGCACGGGTACCTACCCCCTTGTGAATTTCGCGCATTTTTCGGGAATAAATCAATTTTCTGGAAAACTGTTTTTGGATAGTCACAAGTTGCACATCAAATTAAAGGTGAGACTACTAGCTACTCAAAAAATCAAACAGAATAAAAATCGGGTCAAAAATGAGGCAGTGAAACTGTGGAGCGCCGTAGCCCAAAATTCGATCTTTTTCGATTGAAAACTTGGCACGGGTACCTACCCCCTTGTAAATTTCGCGCATTTTTCGGGAATAAATCAATTTTCTGGAAAACTGTTTTTGGATAGTCACAAGTTGCACATCAAATCAAAGGTGAAACTACCAGCTACTCAAAAAATCAAACAGAATAAAAATCGGGTCAAAAATGAGGCAGTGAAACTGTGGAGCGCCGTAGCCCAAAATTCGATCTTTTTCGATTGAAAACTTGGCACGGGTACCTACCCCCTTGTGAATTTCGCGCATTTTTCGGGAATAAATCAATTTTCTGGAAAACTGTTTTTGGATAGTCACAAGTTGCACATCAAATTAAAGGTGAGACTACCAGCTACTCAAAAAATCAAACAGAATAAAAATCGGGTCAAAAATGAGGCAGTGAAACTGTGGAGCGCCGTAGCCCAAAATTCGATCTTTTTCGATTGAAAACTTGGCACGGGTACCTACCCCCTTGTGAATTTCGCGCATTTTTCGGGAATAAATCAATTTTCTGGAAAACTGTTTTTGGTTAGTCACAAGTTGCACATCAAATTAAAGGTGAGACTACCAGCTACTCAAAAAATCAAACAGAATAAAAATCGGGTCAAAAATGAGGCAGTGAAACTGTGGAGCGCCGTAGCCCAAAATTCGATCTTTTTCGATTGAAAACTTGGCACGGGTACCTACCCCCTTGTGAATTTCGCGCATTTTTCGGGAATAAATCAATTTTCTGGAAAACTGTTTTTGGATAGTCACAAGTTGCACATCAAATTAAAGGTGAGACTACCAGCTACACAAAAAATCAAACAGAATAAAAATCGGGTCAAAAATGAGGCAGTGAAACTGTGGAGCGCCGTAGCCCAAAATTCGATCTTTTTCGATTGAAAACTTGGCACGGGTACCTACCCCCTTGTGAATTTCGCGCATTTTTCGGGAATAAATCAATTTTCTGGAAAACTGTTTTTGGATAGTCACAAGTTGCACATCAAATCAAAGGTGAAACTACCAGCTACTCCAAAAATCAAACAGAATAAAAATCGGGTCAAAAATGAGGCAGTGAAACTGTGGAGCGCCGTAGCCCAAAATTCGATCTTTTTCGATTGAAAACTTGGCACGGGTACCTACCCCCTTGTGAATTTCGCGCATTTTTCGGGAATAAATCAATTTTCTGGAAAACTGTTTTTGGATAGTCACAAGTTGCACATCAAATTAAAGGTGAGACTACCAGCTACTCAAAAAATCAAACAGAATAAAAATTGGGTCAAAAATGAGGCAGTGAAACTGTGGAGCGCCGTAGCCCAAAATTCGATCTTTTTCGATTGAAAACTTGGCACGGGTACCTACCCCCTTGTGAATTTCGCGCATTTTTCGGGAATAAGACAATTTTCTGGAAAACTGTTTTTGGATAGTCACAAGTTGCACATCAAATCAAAGGTGAAACTACCAGCTACTCCAAAAATCAAACAGAATAAAAATCGGGTCAAAAATGAGGCAGTGAAACTGTGGAGCGCCGTAGCCCAAAATTCGATCTTTTTCGATTGAAAACTTGGCACGGGTACCTACCCCCTTGTGAATTTCGCGCATTTTTTGGGAATAAATCAATTTTCTGGAAAACTGTTTTTGGATAGTCACAAGTTGCACATCAAATCAAAGGTGAGACTAGCAGCTACTTAAAAAATCAAACAGAATAAAAATCGGGTCAAAAATGAGGCAGTGAAACTGTGGAGCGCCGTAGCCCAAAATTCGATCTTTTTCGATTGAAAACTTGGCACGGGTACCTACCCCCTTGTGAATTTCGCGCATTTTTCGGGAATAAATCAATTTTCTGGAAAACTGTTTTTGGATAGTCACAAGTTGCACATCAAATTAAAGGTGAAACTACCAGCTACTCCAAAAATCAAACAGAATAAAAATCGGGTCAAAAATGAGGCAGTGAAACTGTGGAGCGCCGTAGCCCAAAATTCGATCTTTTTCGATTGAAAACTTGGCACGGGTACCTACCCCCTTGTGAATTTCGCGCATTTTTCGGGAATAAATCAATTTTCTGGAAAACTGTTTTTGGATAGTCACAAGTTGCACATCAAATCAAAGGTGAAACTACCAGCTACTCCAAAAATCAAACAGAATAAAAATCGGGTCAAAAATGAGGCAGTGAAACTGTGGAGCGCCGTAGCCCAAAATTCGAGAGCGCCGTAGCCCAAAATTCGATCTTTTTCGATTGAAATCTTGGCACGGGTACCTACCCCCCTGTGAATTTCGCGCATTTTTCGGGAATAAATCAATTTTCTGGAAAACTGTTTTTGGATAGTCACAAGTTGCACATCAAATAAAGGTGAGACTACCAGCTACTCAAAAAATCAAACAGAATAAAAATCGGGTCAAAAATGAGGCAGTGAAACTGTGGAGCGCCGTAGCCCAAAATTCGATCTTTTTCGATTGAAACCTTGGCACGGGTACCTACCCCCTTGTGAATTTCGCGCATTTTTCGGGAATAAATCAATTTTCTGGAAAACTGTTTTTGGATAGTCACAAGTTGCACATCAAATCAAAGGTGAAACTACCAGCTACTCCAAAAATCAAACAGAATAAAAATCGGGTCAAAAATGAGGCAGTGAAACTGTGGAGCGCCGTAGCCCAAAATTCGATCTTTTTCGATTGAAAACTTGGCACGGGTACCTACCCCCTTGTGAATTTCACGCATTTTTCGGGAATAAATCAATTTTCTGGAAAACTGTTTTTGGATAGTCACAAGTTGCACATCAAATCAAAGGTGAAACTACCAGCTACTCCAAAAATCAAACAGAATAAAAATCGGGTCAAAAATGAGGCAGTGAAACTGTGGAGCGCCGTAGCCCAAGATTCGAGAGCGCCGTAGCCCAAAATTCGATCTTTTTCGATTGAAAACTTGGCACGGGTACCTACCCCCTTGTGAATTTCGCGCATTTTTCGGGAATAAATCAATTTTCTGGAAAACTGTTTTTGGATAGTCACAAGTTGCACATCAAATCAAAGGTGAAACTACCAGCTACTCAAAAAATCAAACAGAATAAAAATCGGGTCAAAAATGAGGCAGTGAAACTGTGGAGCGCCGTAGCCCAAAATTCGATCTTTTTCGATTGAAAACTTGGCACGGGTACCTACCCCCTTGTGAATTTCGCGCATTTTTCGGGAATAAATCAATTTTCTGGAAAACTGTTTTTGGATAGTCACAAGTTGCACATCAAATCAAAGGTGAAACTACCAGCTACTCCAAAAATCAAACAGAATAAAAATCGGGTCAAAAATGAGGCAGTGAAACTGTGGAGCGCCGTAGCCCAAAATTCGATCTTTTTCGATTGAAAACTTGGCACGGGTACCTACCCCCTTGTGAATTTCGCGCATTTTTCGGGAATAAATCAATTTTCTGGAAAACTGTTTTTGGATAGTCACAAGTTGCACATCAAATCAAAGGTGAAACTACCAGCTACTCCAAAAATCAAACAGAATAAAAATCGGGTCAAAAATGAGGCAGTGAAACTGTGGAGCGCCGTAGCCCAAAATTCGATCTTTTTCGATTGAAAACTTGGCACGGGTACCTACCCCCTTGTGAATTTCGCGCATTTTTCGGGAATAAATCAATTTTCTGGAAAACTGTTTTTGGATAGTCACAAGTTGCACATCAAATCAAAGGTGAAACTACCAGCTACTCCAAAAATCAAACAGAATAAAAATCGGGTCAAAAATGAGGCAGTGTAACTGTGGAGCGCCGTAGCCCAAAATTCGAGAGCGCCGTAGCCCAAAATTCGATCTTTTTCGATTGAAAACTTGGCACGGGTACCTACCCCCTTGTGAATTTCGCGCATTTTTCGGGAATAAATCAATTTTCTGGAAAACTGTTTTTGGATAGTCACAAGTTGCACATCAAATTAAAGGTGAGACTACCAGCTACTCAAAAAATCAAACAGAATAAAAATCGGGTCAAAAATGAGGCAGTGAAACTGTGGAGCGCCGTAGCCCAAAATTCGATCTTTTTCGATTGAAAACTTGGCACGGGTACCTACCCCCTTGTGAATTTCGCGCATTTTTCGGGAATAAATCAATTTTCTGGAAAACTGTTTTTGGATAGTCACAAGTTGCACATCAAATCAAAGGTGAAACTACCAGCTACTCCAAAAATCAAACAGAATAAAAATCGGGTCAAAAATGAGGCAGTGAAACTGTGGAGCGCCGTAGCCCAAAATTCGATCTTTTTCGATTGAAAACTTGGCACGGGTACCTACCCCCTTGTGAATTTCGCGCATTTTTCGGGAATAAATCAATTTTCTGGAAAACTGTTTTTGGATAGTCACAAGTTGCACATCAAATCAAAGGTGAAACTACCAGCTACTCCAAAAATCAAACACAATAAAAATCGGGCCAAAAATGAGGCAGTGAAACTGTGGAGCGCCGTAGCCCAAAATTCGAGAGCGCCGTAGCCCAAAATTCGATCTTTTTCGATTGAAAACTTGGCACGGGTACCTACCCCCTTGTGAATTTCGCACATTTTTCGGGAATAAATCAATTTTCTGGAAAACTGTTTTTGGATAGTCACAAGTTGCACATCAAATCAAAGGTGAAACTACCAGCTACTACAAAAATCAAACAGAATAAAAATCGGGTCAAAAATGAGGCAGTGAGACTGTGGAGCGCCGTAGCCCAAAATTCGATCTTTTTCGATTGAAAACTTGGCACGGGTACCTACCCCCTTGTGAATTTCGCGCATTTTTCGGGAATAAATCAATTTTCTGGAAAACTGTTTTTGGATAGTCACAAGTTGCACATCAAATCAAAGGTGAAACTACCAGCTACTCCAAAAATCAAACAGAATAAAAATCGGGTCAAAAATGAGGCAGTGAAACTGTGGAGCGCCGTAGCCCAAAATTCGAGAGCGCCGTAGCCCAAAATTCGATCTTTTTCGATTGAAAACTTGGCACGGGTACCTACCCCCTTGTGAATTTCGCGCATTTTTCGGGAATAAATCAATTTTCTGGAAAACTGTTTTTGGATAGTCACAAGTTGCACATCAAATTAAAGGTGAGACTACCAGCTACTCAAAAAATCAAACAGAATAAAAATCGGGTCAAAAATGAGGCAGTGAAACTGTGGAGCGCCGTAGCCCAAAATTCGATCTTTTTCGATTGAAAACTTGGCACGGGTACCTACCCCCTTGTGAATTTCGCGCATTTTTCGGGAATAAATCAATTTTCTGGAAAACTGTTTTTGGATAGTCACAAGTTGCACATCAAATTAAAGGTGAGACTACCAGCTACACAAAAAATCAAACAGAATAAAAATCTGGTCAAAAATGAGGCAGTGAAACTGTGGAGCGCCGTAGCCCAAAATTCGATCTTTTTCGATTGAAAACTTGGCACGGGTACCTACCCCCTTGTGAATTTCGCGCATTTTTCGGGAATAAATCAATTTTCTGGAAAACTGTTTTTGGATAGTCACAAGTTGCACATCAAATTAAAGGTGAGACTACTAGCTACTCAAAAAATCAAACAGAATAAAAATCGGGTCAAAAATGAGGCAGTGAAACTGTGGAGCGCCGTAGCCCTAAATTCGATCTTTTTCGATTGAAAACTTGGCACGGGTACCTACCCCCTTGTGAATTTCGCGCATTTTTCGGGAATAAATCAATTTTCTGGAAAACTGTTTTTGGATAGTCACAAGTTGCACATCAAATTAAAGGTGAGACTACCAGCTACTCAAAAAATCAAACAGAATAAAAATCGGTTCAAAAATGAGGCAGTGAAACTGTGGAGCGCCGTAGCCCAAAATTCGATCTTTTTCGATTGAAAACTTGGCACGGGTACCTACCCCCTTGTGAATTTCGCGCATTTTTCGGGAATAAATCAATTTTCTGGAAAACTGTTTTTGGATAGTCACAAGTTGCACATCAAATTAAAGGTGAGACTACCAGCTACTCAAAAAATCAAACAGAATAAAAATCGGGTCAAAAATGAGGCAGTGAAACTGTGGAGCGCCGTAGCCCAAAATTCGATCTTTTTCGATTGAAAACTTGGCACGGGTACCTACCCCCTTGTGAATTTCGCGCATTTTTCGGGAATAAATCAATTTTCTGGAAAACTGTTTTTGGTTAGTCACAAGTTGCACATCAAATTAAAGGTGAGACTACCAGCTACTCAAAAAATCAAACAGAATAAAAATCGGGTCAAAAATGAGGCAGTGAAACTGTGGAGCGCCGTAGCCCAAAATTCGATCTTTTTCGATTGAAAACTTGGCACGGGTACCTACCCCCTTGTGAATTTCGCGCATTTTTCGGGAATAAATCAATTTTCTGGAAAACTGTTTTTGGATAGTCACAAGTTGCACATCAAATTAAAGGTGAGACTACCAGCTACACAAAAAATCAAACAGAATAAAAATCGGGTCAAAAATGAGGCAGTGAAACTGTGGAGCGCCGTAGCCCAAAATTCGATCTTTTTCGATTGAAAACTTGGCACGGGTACCTACCCCCTTGTGAATTTCGCGCATTTTTCGGGAATAAATCAATTTTCTGGAAAACTGTTTTTGGATAGTCACAAGTTGCACATCAAATCAAAGGTGAAACTACCAGCTACTCCAAAAATCAAACAGAATAAAAATCGGGTCAAAAATGAGGCAGTGAAACTGTGGAGCGCCGTAGCCCAAAATTCGATCTTTTTCGATTGAAAACTTGGCACGGGTACCTACCCCCTTGTGAATTTCGCGCATTTTTCGGGAATAAATCAATTTTCTGGAAAACTGTTTTTGGATAGTCACAAGTTGCACATCAAATTAAAGGTGAGACTACCAGCTACTCAAAAAATCAAACAGAATAAAAATTGGGTCAAAAATGAGGCAGTGAAACTGTGGAGCGCCGTAGCCCAAAATTCGATCTTTTTCGATTGAAAACTTGGCACGGGTACCTACCCCCTTGTGAATTTCGCGCATTTTTCGGGAATAAGACAATTTTCTGGAAAACTGTTTTTGGATAGTCACAAGTTGCACATCAAATCAAAGGTGAAACTACCAGCTACTCCAAAAATCAAACAGAATAAAAATCGGGTCAAAAATGAGGCAGTGAAACTGTGGAGCGCCGTAGCCCAAAATTCGATCTTTTTCGATTGAAAACTTGGCACGGGTACCTACCCCCTTGTGAATTTCGCGCATTTTTTGGGAATAAATCAATTTTCTGGAAAACTGTTTTTGGATAGTCACAAGTTGCACATCAAATCAAAGGTGAGACTAGCAGCTACTCAAAAAATCAAACAGAATAAAAATCGGGTCAAAAATGAGGCAGTGAAACTGTGGAGCGCCGTAGCCCAAAATTCGATCTTTTTCGATTGAAAACTTGGCACGGGTACCTACCCCCTTGTGAATTTCGCGCATTTTTCGGGAATAAATCAATTTTCTGGAAAACTGTTTTTGGATAGTCACAAGTTGCACATCAAATTAAAGGTGAAACTACCAGCTACTCCAAAAATCAAACAGAATAAAAATCGGGTCAAAAATGAGGCAGTGAAACTGTGGAGCGCCGTAGCCCAAAATTCGATCTTTTTCGATTGAAAACTTGGCACGGGTACCTACCCCCTTGTGAATTTCGCGCATTTTTCGGGAATAAATCAATTTTCTGGAAAACTGTTTTTGGATAGTCACAAGTTGCACATCAAATCAAAGGTGAAACTACCAGCTACTCCAAAAATCAAACAGAATAAAAATCGGGTCAAAAATGAGGCAGTGAAACTGTGGAGCGCCGTAGCCCAAAATTCGAGAGCGCCGTAGCCCAAAATTCGATCTTTTTCGATTGAAATCTTGGCACGGGTACCTACCCCCCTGTGAATTTCGCGCATTTTTCGGGAATAAATCAATTTTCTGGAAAACTGTTTTTGGATAGTCACAAGTTGCACATCAAATAAAGGTGAGACTACCAGCTACTCAAAAAATCAAACAGAATAAAAATCGGGTCAAAAATGAGGCAGTGAAACTGTGGAGCGCCGTAGCCCAAAATTCGATCTTTTTCGATTGAAAACTTGGCACGGGTACCTACCCCCTTGTGAATTTCGCGCATTTTTCGGGAATAAATCAATTTTCTGGAAAACTGTTTTTGGATAGTCACAAGTTGCACATCAAATCAAAGGTGAAACTACCAGCTACTCCAAAAATCAAACAGAATAAAAATCGGGTCAAAAATGAGGCAGTGAAACTGTGGAGCGCCGTAGCCCAAAATTCGATCTTTTTCGATTGAAAACTTGGCACGGGTACCTACCCCCTTGTGAATTTCACGCATTTTTCGGGAATAAATCAATTTTCTGGAAAACTGTTTTTGGATAGTCACAAGTTGCACATCAAATCAAAGGTGAAACTACCAGCTACTCCAAAAATCAAACAGAATAAAAATCGGGTCAAAAATGAGGCAGTGAAACTGTGGAGCGCCGTAGCCCAAAATTCGAGAGCGCCGTAGCCCAAAATTCGATCTTTTTCGATTGAAAACTTGGCACGGGTACCTACCCCCTTGTGAATTTCGCGCATTTTTCGGGAATAAATCAATTTTCTGGAAAACTGTTTTTGGATAGTCACAAGTTGCACATCAAATCAAAGGTGAAACTACCAGCTACTCAAAAAATCAAACAGAATAAAAATCGGGTCAAGAATGAGGCAGTGAAACTGTGGAGCGCCGTAGCCCAAAATTCGATCTTTTTCGATTGAAAACTTGGCACGGGTACCTACCCCCTTGTGAATTTCGCGCATTTTTCGGGAATAAATCAATTTTCTGGAAAACTGTTTTTGGATAGTCACAAGTTGCACATCAAATCAAAGGTGAAACTACCAGCTACTCCAAAAATCAAACAGAATAAAAATCGGGTCAAAAATGAGGCAGTGAAACTGTGGAGCGCCGTAGCCCAAAATTCGATCTTTTTCGATTGAAAACTTGGCACGGGTACCTACCCCCTTGTGAATTTCGCGCATTTTTCGGGAATAAATCAATTTTCTGGAAAACTGTTTTTGGATAGTCACAAGTTGCACATCAAATCAAAGGTGAAACTACCAGCTACTCCAAAAATCAAACAGAATAAAAATCGGGTCAAAAATGAGGCAGTGAAACTGTGGAGCGCCGTAGCCCAAAATTCGATCTTTTTCGATTGAAAACTTGGCACGGGTACCTACCCCCTTGTGAATTTCGCGCATTTTTCGGGAATAAATCAATTTTCTGGAAAACTGTTTTTGGATAGTCACAAGTTGCACATCAAATCAAAGGTGAAACTACCAGCTACTCCAAAAATCAAACAGAATAAAAATCGGGTCAAAAATGAGGCAGTGTAACTGTGGAGCGCCGTAGCCCAAAATTCGAGAGCGCCGTAGCCCAAAATTCGATCTTTTTCGATTGAAAACTTGGCACGGGTACCTACCCCCTTGTGAATTTCGCGCATTTTTCGGGAATAAATCAATTTTCTGGAAAACTGTTTTTGGATAGTCACAAGTTGCACATCAAATTAAAGGTGAGACTACCAGCTACTCAAAAAATCAAACAGAATAAAAATCGGGTCAAAAATGAGGCAGTGAAACTGTGGAGCGCCGTAGCCCAAAATTCGATCTTTTTCGATTGAAAACTTGGCACGGGTACCTACCCCCTTGTGAATTTCGCGCATTTTTCGGGAATAAATCAATTTTCTGGAAAACTGTTTTTGGATAGTCACAAGTTGCACATCAAATCAAAGGTGAAACTACCAGCTACTCCAAAAATCAAACAGAATAAAAATCGGGTCAAAAATGAGGCAGTGAAACTGTGGAGCGCCGTAGCCCAAAATTCGATCTTTTTCGATTGAAAACTTGGCACGGGTACCTACCCCCTTGTGAATTTCGCGCATTTTTCGGGAATAAATCAATTTTCTGGAAAACTGTTTTTGGATAGTCACAAGTTGCACATCAAATCAAAGGTGAAACTACCAGCTACTCCAAAAATCAAACACAATAAAAATCGGGCCAAAAATGAGGCAGTGAAACTGTGGAGCGCCGTAGCCCAAAATTCGAGAGCGCCGTAGCCCAAAATTCGATCTTTTTCGATTGAAAACTTGGCACGGGTACCTACCCCCTTGTGAATTTCGCACATTTTTCGGGAATAAATCAATTTTCTGGAAAACTGTTTTTGGATAGTCACAAGTTGCACATCAAATCAAAGGTGAAACTACCAGCTACTCCAAAAATCAAACAGAATAAAAATCGGGTCAAAAATGAGGCAGTGAAACTGTGGAGCGCCGTAGCCCAAAATTCGATCTTTTTCGATTGAAAACTTGGCACGGGTACCTACCCCCTTGTGAATTTCGCGCATTTTTCGGGAATAAATCAATTTTCTGGAAAACTGTTTTTGGATAGTCACAAGTTGCACATCAAATCAAAGGTGAAACTACCAGCTACTCCAAAAATCAAACAGAATAAAAATCGGGTCAAAAATGAGGCAGTGAAACTGTGGAGCGCCGTAGCCCAAAATTCGAGAGCGCCGTAGCCCAAAATTCGATCTTTTTCGATTGAAAACTTGGCACGGGTACCTACCCCCTTGTGAATTTCGCGCATTTTTCGGGAATAAATCAATTTTCTGGAAAACTGTTTTTGGATAGTCACAAGTTGCACATCAAATTAAAGGTGAGACTACCAGCTACTCAAAAAATCAAACAGAATAAAAATCGGGTCAAAAATGAGGCAGTGAAACTGTGGAGCGCCGTAGCCCAAAATTCGATCTTTTTCGATTGAAAACTTGGCACGGGTACCTACCCCCTTGTGAATTTCGCGCATTTTTCGGGAATAAATCAATTTTCTGGAAAACTGTTTTTGAATAGTCACAAGTTGCACATCAAATCAAAGGTGAAACTACCAGCTACTCCAAAAATCAAACAGAATAAAAATCGGGTCAAAAATGAGGCAGTGAAACTGTGGAGCGCCATAGCCCAAAATTCGATCTTTTTCGATTGAAAACTTGGCACGGGTACCTACCCCCTTGTGAATTTCGCGCATTTTTCGGGAATAAATCAATTTTCTGGAAAACTGTTTTTGGAGAGTCACAAGTTGCACATCAAATTAAAGGTCAGACTACCAGCTACTCAAAAAATCAAACAGAATAAAAATCGGGTCAAAAATGAGGCAGTGAAACTGTGGAGCGCCGTAGCCCAAAATTCGATCTTTTTCGATTGAAAACTTGGCACGGGTACCTACCCCCTTGTGAATTTCGCGCATTTTTCGGGAATAAATCAATTTTCTGGAAAACTGTTTTTGGATAGTCACAAGTTGCACATCAAATCAAAGGTGAAACTACCAGCTACTCCAAAAATCAAACAGAATAAAAATCGGGTCAAAAATGAGGCAGTGAAACTGTGGAGCGCCGTAGCCCAAAATTCGAGAGCGCCGTAGCCCAAAATTCGATCTTTTTCGATTGAAAACTTGGCACGGGTACCTACCCCCTTGTGAATTTCGCGCATTTTTCGGGAATAAATCAATTTTCTGGAAAACTGTTTTTGGATAGTCACAAGTTGCACATCAAATCAAAGGTGAAACTACCAGCTACTCCAAAAATCAAACAGAATAAAAATCGGGTCAATAATGAGGCAGTGAAACTGTGGAGCGCCGTAGCCCAAAATTCGATCTTTTTCGATTGAAAACTTGGCACGGGTACCTACCCCCTTGTGAATTTCGCGCATTTTTCGGGAATAAATCAATTTTCTGGAAAACTGTTTTTGGTTAGTCACAAGTTGCACATCAAATTAAAGGTGAGACTACCAGCTACTCAAAAAATCAAACAGAATAAAAATCGGGTCAAAAATGAGGCAGTGAAACTGTGGAGCGCCGTAGCCCAAAATTCGATCTTTTTCGATTGAAAACTTGGCACGGGTACCTACCCCCTTGTGAATTTCGCGCATTTTTCGGGAATAAATCAATTTTCTGGAAAACTGTTTTTGGATAGTCACAAGTTGCACATCAAATCAAAGGTGAAACTACCAGCTACTCCAAAAATCAAACAGAATAAAAATCGGGTCAAAAATGAGGCAGTGAAACTGTGGAGCGCCGTAGCCCAAAATTCGATCTTTTTCGATTGAAAACTTGGCACGGGTACCTACCCCCTTGTGAATTTCGCGCATTTTTCGGGAATAAATCAATTTTCTGGAAAACTGTTTTTGGATAGTCACAAGTTGCACATCAAATCAAAGGTGAAACTACCAGCTACTCAAAAAATCAAACAGAATAAAAATTGGGTCAAAAATGAGGCAGTGAAACTGTGGAGCGCTGTAGCCCAAAATTCGATCTTTTTCGATTGAAAACTTGGCACGGGTACCTACCCCCTTGTGAATTTCGCGCATTTTTCGGGAATAAATCAATTTTCTGGAAAACTGTTTTTGGATAGTCACAAGTTGCACATCAAATTAAAGGTGAGACTACCAGCTACTCAAAAAATCAAACAGAATAAAAATCGGGTCAAAAATGAGGCAGTGAAACTGTGGAGCGCCGTAGCCCAAAATTCGATCTTTTTCGATTGAAAACTTGGCACGGGTACCTACCCCCTTGTGAATTTCGCGCATTTTTCGGGAATAAATCAATTTTCTGGAAAACTGTTTTTGGATAGTCACAAGTTGCACATCAAATCAAAGGTGAAACTACCAGCTACTCCAAAAATCAAACAGAATAAAAATCGGGTCAAAAATGAGGCAGTGAAACTGTGGAGCGCCGTAGCCCAAAATTCGATCTTTTTCGATTGAAAACTTGGCACGGGTACCTACCCCCTTGTGAATTTCGCGCATTTTTCGGGAATAAATCAATTTTCTGGAAAACTGTTTTTGGATAGTCACAAGTTGCACATCAAATCAAAGGTGAAACTACCAGCTACTCCAAAAATCAAACAGAATAAAAATCGGGTCAAAAATGAGGCAGTGAAACTGTGGAGCGCCGTAGCCCAAAATTCGATCTTTTTCGATTGAAAACTTGGCACGGGTACCTACCCCCTTGTGAATTTCGCGCATTTTTCGGGAATAAATCAATTTTCTGGAAAACTGTTTTTGGATAGTCACAAGTTGCACATCAAATCAAAGGTGAAACTACCAGCTACTCCAAAAATCAAACAGAATAAAAATCGGGTCAAAAATGAGGCAGTGAAACTGTGGAGCGCCGTAGCCCAAAATTCGATCTTTTTCGATTGAAAACTTGGCACGGGTACCTACCCCCTTGTGAATTTCGCGCATTTTTCGGGAATAAATCAATTTTCTGGAAAACTGTTTTTGGATAGTCACAAGTTGCACATCAAATCAAAGGTGAAACTACCAGCTACTCCAAAAATCAAACAGAATAAAAATCGGGTCAAAAATGAGGCAGTGAAACTGTGGAGCGCCGTAGCCCAAAATTCGAGAGCGCCGTAGCCCAAAATTCGATCTTTTTCGATTGAAAACTTGGCACGGATACCTACCCCCTTGTGAATTTCGCGCATTTTTCGGGAATAAATCAATTTTCTGGAAAACTGTTTTTGGATAGTCACAAGTTGCACATCAAATCAAAGGTGAAACTACCAGCTACTCCAAAAATCAAACAGAATAAAAATCGGGTCAATAATGAGGCAGTGAAACTGTGGAGCGCCGTAGCCCAAAATTCGAGAGCGCCGTAGCCCAAAATTCGATCTTTTTCGATTGAAAACTTGGCACGGGTACCTACCCCCTTGTGAATTTCGCGCATTTTTCGGGAATAAATCAATTTTCTAGAAAACTGTTTTTGGATAGTCACAAGTTGCACATCAAATCAAAGGTGAAACTACCAGCTACTCCAAAAATCAAACAGAATAAAAATCGGGTCAAAAATGAGGCAGTGAAACTGTGGAGCGCCGTAGCCCAAAATTCGATCTTTTTCGATTGAAAACTTGGCACGGGTACCTACCCCCTTGTGAATTTCGCGCATTTTTCGGGAATAAATCAATTTTATGGAAAACTGTTTTTGGATAGTCACAAGTTGCACATCAAATCAAAGGTGAAACTACCAGCTACTCCAAAAATTAAACAGAATAAAAATCGGGTCAAAAATGAGGCAGTGAAACTGTGGAGCGCCGTAGCCCAAAATTCGATCTTTTTCGATTGAAAACTTGGCACGGGTACCTACCCCCTTGTGAATTTCGCGCATTTTTCGGGAATAAATCAATTTTCTGGAAAACTGTTTTTGGATAGTCACAAGTTGCACATCAAATTAAAGGTGAGACTACCAGCTACTCAAAAAATCAAACAGAATAAAAATCGGGTCAAAAATGAGGCAGTGAAACTGTGGAGCACCGTAGCCCAAAATTCGATCTTTTTCGATTGAAAACTTGGCACGGGTACCTACCCCCTTGTAAATTTTACGCATTTTTCGGGAATAAATCAATTTTCTGGAAAACTGTTTTTGGATAGTCACAAGTTGCACATCAAATTAAAGGTGAGACTACCAGCTACTCAAAAGATCAAACAGAATAAAAATCGGGTCAAAAATGAGGCAGTGAAACTGTGGAGCGCCGTAGCCCAAAATTCGATCTTTTTCGATTGAAAACTTGGCACGGGTACCTACCCCCTTGTGAATTTCGCGCATTTTTCGGGAATAAATCAATTTTCTGGAAAACTGTTTTTGGATAGTCACAAGTTGCACATCAAATCAAAGGTGAAACTACCAGCTACTCCAAAAATCAAACAGAATAAAAATCGGGTCAAAAATGAGGCAGTGAAACTGTGGAGCGCCGTAGCCCAAAATTCGATCTTTTTCGATTGAAAACTTGGCACGGGTACCTACCCCCTTGTGAATTTCGCGCATTTTTCGGGAATAAATCAATTTTCTGGAAAACTGTTTTTGGAGAGTCACAAGTTGCACATCAAATTAAAGTTCAGACTACCAGCTACTCAAAAAATCAAACAGAATAAAAATCGGGTCAAAAATGAGGCAGTGTAACTGTGGAGCGCCGTAGCCCAAAATTCGATCTTTTTCGATTGAAAACTTGGCACGGGTACCTACCCCCTTGTGAATTTCGCGCATTTTTCGGGAATAAATCAATTTTCTGGAAAACTGTTTTTGGATAGTCACAAGTTGCACATCAAATCAAAGGTGAAACTACCAGCTACTCCAAAAATCAAACAGAATAAAAATCGGGTCAAAAATGAGGCAGTGAAACTGTGGAGCGCCGTAGCCCAAAATTCGATCTTTTTCGATTGAAAACTTGGCACGGGTACCTACCCCCTTGTGAATTTCGCGCATTTTTCGTGAATAAATCAATTTTCTGGAAAACTGTTTTTGGATAGTCACAAGTTGCACATCAAATTAAAGGTCAGACTACCAGCTACTCAAAAAATCAAACAGAATAAAAATCGGGTCAAAAATGAGGCAGTGAAACTGTGGAGCGCCGTAGCCCAAAATTCGATCTTTTTCGATTGAAAACTTGGCACGGGTACCTACCCCCTTGTGAATTTCGCGCATTTTTCGGGAATAAATCAATTTTCTGGAAAACTGTTTTTGGATAGTCACAAGTTGCACATCAAATCAAAGGTGAAACTACCAGCTACTCCAAAAATCAAACAGAATAAAAATCGGGTCAAAAATGAGGCAGTGAAACTGTGGAGCGCCGTAGCCCAAAATTCGATCTTTTTCGATTGAAAACTTGGCACGGGTACCTACCCCCTTGTGAATTTCGCGCATTTTTCGGGAATAAATCAATTTTCTGGAAAACTGTTTTTGGATAGTCACAAGTTGCACATCAAATCAAAGGTGAAACTACCAGCTACTCCAAAAATCAAACAGAATAAAAATCGGGTCAAAAATGAGGCAGTGAAACTGTGGAGCGCCGTAGCCCAAAATTCGATCTTTTTCGATTGAAAACTTGGCACGGGTACCTACCCCCTTGTGAATTTCGCGCATTTTTCGGGAATAAATCAATTTTCTGGAAAACTGTTTTTGGTTAGTCACAAGTTGCACATCAAATTAAAGGTGAGACTACCAGCTACTCAAAAAATCAAACAGAATAAAAATCGGGTCAAAAATGAGGCAGTGAAACTGTGGAGCGCCGTAGCCCAAAATTCGATCTTTTTCGATTGAAAACTTGGCACGGGTACCTACCCCCTTGTGAATTTCGCGCATTTTTCGGGAATAAATCAATTTTCTGGAAAACTGTTTTTGGATAGTCACAAGTTGCACATCAAATCAAAGGTGAAACTACCAGCTACTCCAAAAATCAAACAGAATAAAAATCGGGTCAAAAATGAGGCAGTGAAACTGTGGAGCGCCGTAGCCCAAAATTCGATCTTTTTCGATTGAAAACTTGGCACGGGTACCTACCCCCTTGTGAATTTCGCGCATTTTTCGGGAATAAATCAATTTTCTGGAAAACTGTTTTTGCATAGTCACAAGTTGCACATCAAATCAAAGGTGAGACTACCAGCTACTTAAAAAATCAAACAGAATAAAAATCGGGTCAAAAATGAGGCAGTGAAACTGTGGAGCGCCGTAGCCCAAAATTCGATCTTTTTCGATTGAAAACTTGGCACGGGTACCTACCCCCTTGTGAATTTCGCGCATTTTTCGGGAATAAATCAATTTTCTGGAAAACTGTTTTTGGATAGTCACAAGTTGCACATCAAATCAAAGGTGAAACTACCAGCCACTCCAAAAATCAAACAGAATAAAAATCGGGTCAAAAATGAGGCAGTGCAACTGTGGAGCGCCGTAGCCCAAAATTCGATCTTTTTCGATTGAAAACTTGGCACGGGTACCTACCCCCTTGTGAATTTCGCGCATTTTTCGGGAATAAATCAATTTTATGGAAAACTGTTTTTGGTTAGTCACAAGTTGCACATCAAATTAAAAGTGAGACTACCAGCTACTCAAAAAATCAAACAGAATAAAAATCGGGTCAAAAATGAGGCAGTGAAACTGTGGAGCGCCGTAGCCCAAAATTCGATCTTTTTCGATTGAAAACTTGGCACGGGTACCTACCCCCTTGTGAATTTCGCGCATTTTTCGGGAATAAATCAATTTTCTGGAAAACTGTTTTTGGATAGTCACAAGTTGCACATCAAATCAAAGGTGAAACTACCAGCTACTCCAAAAATCAAACAGAATAAAAATCGGGTCAAAAATGAGGCAGTGAAACTGTGGAGCGCCGTAGCCCAAAATTCGATTTTTTTCGATTGAAAACTTGGCACGGGTACCTACCCCCTTGTGAATTTCGCGCATTTTTCGGGAATAAATCAATTTTCTGGAAAACTGTTTTTGGATAGTCACAAGTTGCACATCAAATCAAAGGTGAAACTACCAGCTACTTCAAAAATCAAACAGAATAAAAATCGGGTCAAAAATGAGGCAGTGAAACTGTGGAGCGCCGTAGCCCAAAATTCGATCTTTTTCGATTGAAAACTTGGCACGGGTACCTACCCCCTTGTGAATTTCGCGCATTTTTCGGGAATAAATCAATTTTCTGGAAAACTGTTTTTGGATAGTCACAAGTTGCACATCAAATTAAAGGTGAGACTACCAGCTACTCAAAAAATCAAACAGAATAAAAATCGGGTCAAAAATGAGGCAGTGAAACTGTGGAGCACCGTAGCCCAAAATTCGATCTTTTTCGATTGAAAACTTGGCACGGGTACCTACCCCCTTGTGAATTTCGCGCATTTTTCGGGAATAAATCAATTTTCTGGAAAACTGTTTTTGGATAGTCACAAGTTGCACATCAAATTAAAGGTGAGACTACCAGCTACTCAAAAAATCAAACAGAATAAAAATCGGGTCAAAAATGAGGCAGTGAAACTGTGGAGCGCCGTAGCCCAAAATTCGATCTTTTTCGATTGAAAACTTGGCACGGGTACCTACCCCCTTGTGAATTTCGCGCATTTTTCGGGAATAAATCAATTTTCTGGAAAACTGTTTTTGGATAGTCACAAGTTGCACATCAAATCAAAGATGAAACTACCAGCTACTCCAAAAATCAAACAGAATAAAAATCGGGTCAAAAATGAGGCAGTGAAACTGTGGAGCGCCGTAGCCCAAAATTCGATCTTTTTCGATTGAAAACTTGGCACGGGTACCTACCCCCTTGTGAATTTCGCGCATTTTTCGGGAATAAATCAATTTTCTGGAAAACTGTTTTTGGATAGTCACAAGCTGCACATCAAATTAAAGGTGAGACTACCAGCTACTCAAAAAATCAAACAGAATAAAAATCGGCTCAAAAATGAGGCAGTGAAACTGTGGAGCGCCGTAGCCCAAAATTCGATCTTTTTCGATTGAAAACTTGGCACGGGTACCTACCCCCTTGTGAATTTCGCGCATTTTTCGGGAATAAATCAATTTTCTGGAAAACTGTTTTTGGATAGTCACAAGTTGCACATCAAATCAAAGGTGAAACTACCAGCTACTCCAAAAATCAAACAGAATAAAAATCGGGTCAAAAATGAGGCAGTGAAACTGTGGAGCGCCGTAGCCCAAAATTCGATCTTTTTCGATTGAAAACTTGGCACGGGTACCTACCCCCTTGTGAATTTCGCGCATTTTTCGGGAATAAATCAATTTTCTGGAAAACTGTTTTTGGATAGTCACAAGTTGCACATCAAATCAAAGGTGAAACTACCAGCTACTCCAAAAATCAAACAGAATAAAAATCGGGTCAAAAATGAGGCAGTGAAACTGTGGAGCGCCGTAGCCCAAAATTCGATCTTTTTCGATTGAAAACTTGGCACGGGTACCTACCCCCTTGTGAATTTCGCGCATTTTTCGGGAATAAATCAATTTTCTGGAAAACTGTTTTTGGATAGTCACAAGTTGCACATCAAATCAAAGGTGAAACTACCAGCTACTCCAAAAATCAAACAGAATAAAAATCGGGCCAAAAATGAGGCAGTGAAACTGTGGAGCGCCGTAGCCCAAAATTCGATCTTTTTCGATTGAAAACTTGGCACGGGTACCTACCCCCTTGTGAATTTCGCGCATTTTTCGGGGATAAATCAATTTTCTGGAAAACTGTTTTTGGATAGTCACAAGTTGCACATCAAATTAAAGGTGAGACTACCAGCTACTCAAAAAATCAAACAAAATAAAAATCGGGTCAAAAATGAGGCAGTGAAACTGTGGAGCACCGTAGCCCAAAATTCGATCTTTTTCGATTGAAAACTTGGCACGGGTACCTACCCCCTTGAGAATTTCGCGCATTTTTCGGGAATAAATCAATTTTCTTGAAAACTGTTTTTGGATAGTCACAAGTTGCACATCAAATCAAAGGTGAAACTACCAGCTACTCCAAAAATCAAACAGAATAAAAATCGGGTCAAAAATGAGGCAGTGAAACTGTGGAGCGCCGTAGCCCAAAATTCGATCTTTTTCGATTGAAAACTTGGCACGGGTACCTACCCCCTTGTGAATTTCGCGCATTTTTCGGGAATAAATCAATTTTCTGGAAAACTGTTTTTCGATAGTCACAAGTTGCACATCAAATCAAAGGTGAAACTACCAGCTACTCCAAAAATCAAACAGAATAAAAATCGGGTCAAAAATGAGGCAGTGAAATTGTGGAGCGCCGTAGCCCAAAATTCGATCTTTTTCGATTGAAAACTTGGCACGGGTACCTACCCCCTTGTGAATTTCGCGCATTTTTCGGGAATAAATCAATTTTCTGGAAAACTGTTTTTGGATAGTCACAAGTTGCACATCAAATCAAAGGTGAAACTACCAGCTACTCCAAAAATCAAACAGAATAAAAATCGGGTCAAAAATGAGGCAGTGAAACTGTGGAGCGCCGTAGCCCAAAATTCGATCTTTTTCGATTGAAAACTTGGCACGGGTACCTACCCCCTTGTGAATTTCGCGCATTTTTCGGGAATAAATCAATTTTCTGGAAAACTGTTTTTGGATAGTCACAAGTTGCACATCAAATCAAAGGTGAAACTACCAGCTACTCCAAAAATCAAACAGAATAAAAATCGGGTCAAAAATGAGGCAGTGAAACTGTGGAGCGCCGTAGCCCAAAATTCGATCTTTTTCGATTGAAAACTTGGCACGGGTACCTACCCCCTTGTGAATTTCGCGCATTTTTCGGGAATAAATCAATTTTCTGGAAAACTGTTTTTGGATAGTCACAAGTTGCACATCAAATCAAAGGTAAAACTACCAGCTACTCCAAAAATCAAACAGAATAAAAATCGGGTCAAAAATGAGGCAGTGAAACTGTGGAGCGCCGTAGCCCAAAATTCGATCTTTTTCGATTGAAAACTTGGCACGGGTACCTACCCCCTTGTGAATTTCGCGCATTTTTCGGGAATAAATCAATTTTCTGGAAAACTGTTTTTGGATAGTCACAAGTTGCACATCAAATCAAAGGTGAAACTACCAGCTACTCCAAAAATCAAACAGAATAAAAATCGGGTCAAAAATGAGGCAGTGAAACTGTGGAGCGCCGTAGCCCAAAATTCGACCTTTTTCGATTGAAAACTTGGCACGGGTACCTACCCCCTTGTGAATTTCGCGCATTTTTCGGGAATAAATCAATTTTCTGGAAAACTGTTTTTGGATAGTCACAAGTTGCACATCAAATCAAAGGTGAAACTACCAGCTACTCCAAAAATCAAACAGAATAAAAATCGGGTCAAAAATGAGGCAGTGAAACTGTGGAGCGCCGTAGCCCAAAATTCGATCTTTTTCGATTGAAAACTTGGCACGGGTACCTACCCCCTTGTGAATTTCGCGCATTTTTCGGGAATAAATCAATTTTCTGGAAAACTGTTTTTGGATAGTCACAAGTTGCACATCAAATCAAAGGTGAAACTACCAGCTACTCCAAAAATCAAACAGAATAAAAATCGGGTCAAAAATGAGGCAGTGAAACTGTGGAGCGCCGTAGCCCAAAATTCGATCTTTTTCGATTGAAAACTTGGCACGGGTACCTACCACCTTGTGAATTTCGCGCATTTTTCGGGAATAAATCAATTTTCTGGAAAACTGTTTTTGGATAGTCACAAGTTGCACATCAAATCAAAGGTGAAACTACCAGCTACTCCAAAAATCAAACAGAATAAAAATCGGGTCAAAAATGAGGCAGTGAAACTGTGGAGCTCCGTAGCCCAAAATTCGATCTTTTTCGATTGAAAACTTGGCACGGGTACCTACCCCCTTGTGAATTTCGCGCATTTTTCGGGATTAAATCAATTTTCTGGAAAACTGTTTTTGGATAGTCACAAGTTACACATCAAATCAAAGGTGAAACTACCAGCTACTCCAAAAATCAAACAGAATAAAAATCGGGTCAAAAATGAGGCAGTGAAACTGTGGAGCGCCGTAGCCCAAAATTCGATCTTTTTCGATTGAAAACTTGGCACGGGTACCTACCCCCTTGTGAATTTCGCGCATTTTTCGGGAATAAATCAATTTTCTGGAAAAGTGTTTTTGGATTGTCACAAGTTGCACATCAAATCAAAGGTGAAACTACCAGCTACTCCAAAAATCAAACAGAATAAAAATCGGGTCAAAAATGAGGCAGTGAAACTGTGGAGCGCCGTAGCCCAAAATTCGATCTTTTTCGATTGAAAACTTGGCACGGGTACCTACCCCCTTGTGAATTTCGCGCATTTTTCGGGATTAAATCAATTTTCTGGAAAACTGTTTTTGGATAGTCACAAGTTACACATCAAATCAAAGGTGAAACTACCAGCTACTCCAAAAATCAAACAGAATAAAAATCGGGTCAAAAATGAGGCAGTGAAACTGTGGAGCGCCGTAGCCCAAAATTCGATCTTTTTCGATTGAAAACTTGGCACGGGTACCTACCCCCTTGTGAATTTCGCGCATTTTTCGGGAATAAATCAATTTTCTGGAAAACTGTTTTTGGATAGTCACAAGTTGCACATCAAATCAAAGGTGAAACTACCAGCTACTCCAAAAATCAAACAGAATAAAAATCGGGTCAAAAATGAGGCAGTGAAACTGTGGAGCGCCGTAGCCCAAAATTCGATCTTTTTCGATTGAAAACTTGGCACGGGTACCTACCCCCTTGTGAATTTCGCGCATTTTTCGGGAATAAATCAATTTTCTGGAAAACTGTTTTTGGATAGTCACAAGTTGCACATCAAATCAAAGGTGAAACTACCAGCTACTCCAAAAATCAAACAGAATAAAAATCGGGTCAAAAATGAGGCAGTGAAACTGTGGAGCGCCGTAGCCCAAAATTCGATCTTTTTCGATTGAAAACTTGGCACGGGTACCTACCCCCTTGTGAATTTCGCGCATTTTTCGGGAATAAATCAATTTTCTGGAAAACTGTTTTTGGATAGTCACAAGTTGCACATCAAATCAAAGGTGAAACTACCAGCTACTCCAAAAATCAAACAGAATAAAAATCGGGTCAAAAATGAGGCAGTGAAACTGTGGAGCGCCGTAGCCCAAAATTCGATCTTTTTCGATTGAAAACTTGGCACGGGTACCTACCCCCTTGTGAATTTCGCGCATTTTTCGGGAATAAATCAATTTTCTGGAAAACTGTTTTTGCATAGTCACAAGTTGCACATCAAATCAAAGGTGAAACTACCAGCTACTCCAAAAATCAAACAGAATAAAAATCGGGTCAAAAATGAGGCAGTGAAACTGTGGAGCGCCGTAGCCCAAAATTCGATCTTTTTCGATTGAAAACTTGGCACGGGTACCTACCCCCTTGTGAATTTCGCGCATTTTTCGGGAATAAATCAATTTTCTGGAAAACTGTTTTTGGATAGTCACAAGTTGCACATCAAATCAAAGGTGAAACTACCAGCTACTCCAAAAATCAAACAGAATAAAAATCGGGTCAAAAATGAGGCAGTGAAACTGTGGAGCGCCGTAGCCCAAAATTCGATCTTTTTCGATTGAAAACTTGGCACGGGTACCTACCCCCTTGTGAATTTCGCGCATTTTTCGGGAATAAATCAATTTTCTGGAAAACTGTTTTTGGATAGTCACAAGTTGCACATCAAATCAAAGGTGAAACTACCAGCTACTCCAAAAATCAAACAGAATAAAAATCGGGTCAAAAATGAGGCAGTGAAACTGTGGAGCGCCGTAGCCCAAAATTCGATCTTTTTCGATTGAAAACTTGGCACGGGTACCTACCCCCTTGTAAATTTCGCGCATTTTTCGGGAATAAATCAATTTTCTGGAAAACTGTTTTTGCATAGTCACAAGTTGCACATCAAATCAAAGGTGAAACTACCAGCTACTCCAAAAATCAAACAGAATAAAAATCGGGTCAAAAATGAGGCAGTGAAACTGTGGAGCGCCGTAGCCCAAAATTCGATCTTTTTCGATTGAAAACTTGGCACGGGTACCTACCCCCTTGTGAATTTCGCGCATTTTTCGGGAATAAATCAATTTTCTGGAAAACTGTTTTTGGATAGTCACAAGTTGCACATCAAATCAAAGGTGAAACTACCAGCTACTCCAAAAATCAAACAGAATAAAAATCGGGTCAAAAATGAGGCAGTGAAACTGTGGAGCGCCGTAGCCCAAAATTCGATCTTTTTCGATTGAAAACTTGGCACGGGTACCTACCCCCTTGTGAATTTCGCGCATTTTTCGGGAATAAATCAATTTTCTGGAAAACTGTTTTTGGATAGTCACAAGTTGCACATCAAATCAAAGGTGAAACTACCAGCTACTCCAAAAATCAAACAGAATAAAAATCGGGTCAAAAATGAGGCAGTGAAACTGTGGAGCGCCGTAGCCCAAAATTCGATCTTTTTCGATTGAAAACTTGGCACGGGTACCTACCCGCTTGTGAATTTCGCGCATTTTTCGGGAATAAATCAATTTTCTGGAAAACTGTTTTTGGATAGTCACAAGTTGCACATCAAATCAAAGGTGAAACTACCAGCTACTCCAAAAATCAAACAGAATAAAAATCGGGTCAAAAATGAGGCAGTGAAACTGTGGAGCGCCGTAGCCCAAAATTCGATCTTTTTCGATTGAAAACTTGGCACGGGTACCTACCCCCTTGTGAATTTCGCGCATTTTTCGGGAATAAATCAATTTTCTGGAAAACTGTTTTTGGATAGTCACAAGTTGCACATCAAATCAAAGGTGAAACTACCAGCTACTCCAAAAATCAAACAGAATAAAAATCGGGTCAAAAATGAGGCAGTGAAACTGTGGAGCGCCGTAGCCCAAAATTCGATCTTTTTCGATTGAAAACTTGGCACGGGTACCTACCCCCTTGTGAATTTCGCACATTTTTAGGGAATAAATCAATTTTCTGGAAAACTGTTTTTGGATAGTCACAAGTTGCACATCAAATCAAAGGTGAAACTACCAGCTACTCCAAAAATCAAACAGAATAAAAATCGGGTCAAAAATGAGGCAGTGAAACTGTGGAGCGCCGTAGCCCAAAATTCGATCTTTTTCGATTGAAAACTTGGCACGGGTACCTACCCCCTTGTGAATTTCGCGCATTTTTCGGGAATAAATCAATTTTCTGGAAAACTGTTTTTGGATAGTCACAAGTTGCACATCAAATCAAAGGTGAAACTACCAGCTACTCCAAAAATCAAACAGAATAAAAATCGGGTCAAAAATGAGGCAGTGAAACTGTGGAGCGCCGTAGCCCAAAATTCGATCTTTTTCGATTGAAAACTTGGCACGGGTACCTACCCCCTTGTGAATTTCGCGCATTTTTCGGGAATAAATCAATTTTCTGGAAAACTGTTTTTGGATAGTCACAAGTTGCACATCAAATCAAAGGTGAAACTACCAGCTACTCCAAAAATCAAACAGAATAAAAATCGGGTCAAAAATGAGGCAGTGAAACTGTGGAGCGCCGTAGCCCAAAATTCGATCTTTTTCGATTGAAAACTTGGCACGGGTACCTACCCCCTTGTGAATTTCGCGCATTTTTCGGGAATAAATCAATTTTCTGGAAAACTGTTTTTGGATAGTCACAAGTTGCACATCAAATCAAAGGTGAAACTACCAGCTACTCCAAAAATCAAACAGAATAAAAATCGGGTCAAAAATGAGGCAGTGAAACTGTGGAGCGCCGTAGCCCAAAATTCGATCTTTTTCGATTGAAAACTTGGCACGGGTACCTACCCCCTTGTGAATTTCGCGCATTTTTCGGGAATAAATCAATTTTCTGGAAAACTGTTTTTGGATAGTCACAAGTTGCACATCAAATCAAAGGTGAAACGACCAGCTACTCCAAAAATCAAACAGAATAAAAATCGGGTCAAAAATGAGGCAGTGAAACTGTGGAGCGCCGTAGCCCAAAATTCGATCTTTTTCGATTGAAAACTTGGCACGGGTACCTACCCCCTTGTGAATTTCGCGCATTTTTCGGGATTAAATCAATTTTCTGGAAAACTGTTTTTGGATAGTCACAAGTTGCACATCAAATCAAAGGTGAAACTACCAGCTACTCCAAAAATCAAACAGAATAAAAATCGGGTCAAAAATGAGGCAGTGAAACTGTGGAGCGCCGTAGCCCAAAATTCGATCTTTTTCGATTGAAAACTTGGCACGGGTACCTACCCCCTTGTGAATTTCGCGCATTTTTCGGGAATAAATCAATTTTCTGGAAAACTGTTTTTGGATAGTCACAAGTTGCACATCAAATCAAAGGTGAAACTACCAGCTACTCCAAAAATCAAACAGAATAAAAATCGGGTCAAAAATGAGGCAGTGAAACTGTGGAGCGCCGTAGCCCAAAATTCGATCTTTTTCGATTGAAAACTTGGCACGGGTACCTACCCCCTTGTGAATTTCGCGCATTTTTCGGGAATAAATCAATTTTCTGGAAAACTGTTTTTGGATAGTCACAAGTTGCACATCAAATCAAAGGTGAAACTACCAGCTACTCCAAAAATCAAACAGAATAAAAATCGGGTCAAAAATGAGGCAGTGAAACTGTGGAGCGCCGTAGCCCAAAATTCGATCTTTTTCGATTGAAAACTTGGTACGGGTACCTACCCCCTTGTGAATTTCGCGCATTTTTTGGGAATAAATCAATTATCTGGAAAACTGTTTTTGGATAGTCACAAGTTGCACATCAAATCAAAGGTGAAACTACCAGCTACTCCAAAAATCAAACAGAATAAAAATCGGGTCAAAAATGAGGCAGTGAAACTGTGGAGCGCCGTAGCCCAAAATTCGATCTTTTTCGATTGAAAACTTGGCACGGGTACCTACCCCCTTGTGAATTTCGCGCATTTTTCGGGAATAAATCAATTTTCTGGAAAACTGTTTTTGGATAGTCACAAGTTGCACATCAAATCAAAGGTGAAACTACCAGCTACTCCAAAAATCAAACAGAATAAATATCGGGTCAAAAATGAGGCAGTGAAACTGTGGAGCGCCGTAGCCCAAAATTCGATCTTTTTCGATTGAAAACTTGGCACGGGTACCTACCCCCTTGTGAATTTCGCGCATTTTTCGGGAATAAATCAATTTTCTGGAAAACTGTTTTTGGATAGTCACAAGTTGCACATCAAATCAAAGGTGAAACTACCATCTGCTCCAAAAATTAAACAGAATAAAAATCGGGTCAAAAATGAGGCAGTGAAACTGTGGAGCGCCGTAGCCCAAAATTCGATCTTTTTCGATTGAAAACTTGGCACGGGTACCTACCCCCTTGTGAATTTCGCGCATTTTTCGGGAATAAATCAATTTTCTGGAAAACTGTTTTTGGATAGTCACAAGTTGCACATCAAATTAAAGGTGAGACTACCAGCTACTCAAAAAATCAAACAGAATAAAAATCGGGTCAAAAATGAGGCAGTGAAACTGTGGAGCGCCGTAGCCCAAAATTCGATCTTTTTCGATTGAAAACTTGGCACGGGTACCTACCCCCTTGTGAATTTCGCGCATTTTTCGGGAATAAATCAATTTTCTGGAAAACTGTTTTGGATAGTCACAAGTTGCACATCAAATCAAAGGTGAAACTACCAGCTACTCCAAAAATCAAACAGAATAAAAATCGGGTCAAAAATGAGGCAGTGAAACTGTGGAGCGCCGTAGCCCAAAATTCGATCTTTTTCGATTGAAAACTTGGCACGGGTACCTACCCCCTTGTGAATTTCGCGCATTTTTCGGGAATAAATCAATTTTCTGGAAAACTGTTTTTGGATAGTCACAAGTTGCACATCAAATTAAAGGTGAGACTACCAGCTACTCAAAAAATCAAACAGAATAAAAATCGGGTCAAAAATGAGGCAGTGAAACTGTGGAGCGCCGTAGCCCAAAATTCGATCTTTTTCGATTGAAAACTTGGCACGGGTACCTACCCCCTTGTGAATTTCGCGCATTTTTCGGGAATAAATCAATTTTCTGGAAAACTGTTTTTGGATAGTCACAAGTTGCACATCAAATCAAAGGTGAAACTACCAGCTACTCCAAAAATCAAACAGAATAAAAATCGGGTCAAAAATGAGGCAGTGAAACTGTGGAGCGCCGTAGCCCAAAATTCGATCTTTATCGATTCAAAACATGGCACGGGTACCTACCCCCTTGTGAATTTCGCGCATTTTTCGGGAATAAATCAATTTTCTGGAAAACTGTTTTTGGATAGTCACAAGTTGCACATCAAATCAAAGGTGAAACTACCAGCTACTCCAAAAATCAAACAGAATAAAAATCGGGTCAAAAATGAGGCAGTGAAACTGTGGAGCGCCGTAGCCCAAAATTCGATCTTTTTCGATTGAAAACTTGGCACGGGTACCTACCCCCTTGTGAATTTCGCGCATTTTTCGGGAATAAATCAATTTTCTGGAAAACTGTTTTTGGATAGTCACAAGTTGCACATCAAATCAAAGGTGAAACTACCAGCTACTCCAAAAATCAAACAGAATAAAAATCGGGTCAAAAATGAGGCAGTGAAACTGTGGAGCGCCGTAGCCCAAAATTCGATCTTTATCGATTCAAAACATGGCACGGGTACCTACCCCCTTGTGAATTTCGCGCCTTTTTCGGGAATAAATCAATTTTCTGGAAAACTGTTTTTGGATAGTCACAAGTTGCACATCAAATCAAAGGTGAAACTACCAGCTACTCCAAAAATCAAACAGAATAAAAATCGGGTCAAAAATGAGGCAGTGAAACTGTGGAGCGCCGTAGCCCAAAATTCGATCTTTTTCGATTGAAAACTTGGCACGGGTACCTACCCCCTTGTGAATTTCGCGCATTTTTCGGGAATAAATCAATTTTCTGGAAAACTGTTTTTGGATAGTCACAAGTTGCACATCAAATCAAAGGTGAAACTACCAGCTACTCCAAAAATCAAACAGAATAAAAATCGGGTCAAAAATGAGGCAGTGAAACTGTGGAGCGCCGTAGCCCAAAATTCGATCTTTTTCGATTGAAAACTTGGCACGGGTACCTACCCCCTTGTGAATTTCGCGCATTTTTCGGGAATAAATCAATTTTCTGGAAAACTGTTTTTGGATAGTCACAAGTTGCACATCAAATCAAAGGTGAAACTACCAGCTACTCCAAAAATCAAACAGAATAAAAATCGGGTCAAAAATGAGGCAGTGAAACTGTGGAGCGCCGTAGCCCAAAATTCGATCTTTTTCGATTGAAAACTTGGCACGGGTACCTACCCCCTTGTGAATTTCGCGCATTTTTCGGGAATAAATCAATTTTCTGGAAAACTGTTTTTGGATAGTCACAAGTTGCACATCAAATCAAAGGTGAAACTACCAGCTACTCAAAAAATCAAACAGAATAAAAATCGGGTCAAAAATGAGGCAGTGAAACTGTGGAGCGCCGTAGCCCAAAATTCGATCTTTTTCGATTGAAAACTTGGCACGGGTACCTACCCCCTTGTGAATTTCGCGCATTTTTCGGGAATAAATCAATTTTCTGGAAAACTGTTTTTGGATAGTCACAAGTTGCACATCAAATCAAAGGTGAAACTACCAGCTACTCCAAAAATCAAACAGAATAAAAATCGGGTCAAAAATGAGTCAGTGAAACTGTGGAGCGCCGTAGCCCAAAATTCGATCTTTTTCGATTGAAAACTTGGCACGGGTACCTACCCCCTTGTGAATTTCGCGCATTTTTCGGGAATAAATCAATTTTCTGGAAAACTGTTTTTGGATAGTCACAAGTTGCACATCAAATCAAAGGTGAAACTACCAGCTACTCCAAAAATCAAACAGAATAAAAATCGGGTCAAAAATGAGGCAGTGAAACTGTGGAGCGCCGTAGCCCAAAATTCGATCTTTTTCGATTGAAAACTTGGCACGGGTACCTACCCCCTTGTGAATTTCGCGCATTTTTCGGGAATAAATCAATTTTCTGGAAAACTGTTTTTGGATAGTCACAAGTTGCACATCAAATCAAAGGTGAAACTACCAGCTACTCCAAAAATCAAACAGAATAAAAATCGGGTCAAAAAAGAGGCAGTGAAACTGTGGAGCGCCGTAGCCCAAAATTCGATCTTTTTCGATTGAAAACTTGGCACGGGTACCTACCCCCTTGTGAATTTCGCGCATTTTTCGGGAATAAATCAATTTTCTGGAAAACTGTTTTTGGATAGTCACAAGTTGCACATCAAATCAAAGGTGAAACTACCAGCTACTCCAAAAATCAAACAGAATAAAAATCGGGTCAAAAATGAGGCAGTGAAACTGTGGAGCGCCGTAGCCCAAAATTCGATCTTATTCGATTGAAAACTTGGTACGGGTACCAACCCCCTTGTGAATTTCGCGTATTTTTCGGGAATAAATCAATTTTCTGGAAAACTGTTTTTGGATAGTCACAAGTTGCACATCAAATTAAAGGTGAGACTACCAGCTACTCAAAAAATCAAACAGAATAAAAATCGGGTCAAAAATGAGGCAGTGAAACTGTGGAGCGCCGTAGCCCAAAATTCGATCTTTTTCGATTGAAAACTTGGCACGGGTACCTACCCCCTTGTGTATTTCGCGCATTTTTCGGGAATAAATCAATTTTCTGGAAAACTGTTTTTGGGTAGTCACAAGTTGCACATCAAATTAAAGGTGAGACTACCAGCTACTCAAAAAAACAAACAGAATAAAAATCGGGTCAAAAATGAGGCAGTGAAACTGTGGAGCGCCGTAGCCCAAAATTCGATCTTTTTCGATTGAAAACTTGGCACGGGTACCTACCCCCTTGTGAATTTCGCGCATTTTTCGGGAATAAATCAATTTTCTGGAAAACTGTTTTTGGATAGTCACAAGTTGCACATCAAATTAAAGGTGAGACTACCAGCTACACAAAAAATCAAACAGAATAAAAATCGGGTCAAAAATGGGGCAGTGAAACTGTGGAGCGCCGTAGCCCAAAACTCGATCTTTTTCGATTGAAAACTTGGCACGGGTACCTACCCCCTTGTGAATTTCGCGCATTTTTCGGGAATAAATCAATTTTCTGGAAAACTGTTTTTGGATAGTCACAAGTTGCACATCAAATTAAAGGTGAGACTACCAGCTACTCCAAAAATCAAACAGAATAAAAATCGGGTCAAAAATGAGGCAGTGAAACTGTGGAGCGCCGTAGCCCAAAATTCGATCTTTTTCGATTGAAAACTTGGCACGGGTACCTACCCCCTTGTGAATTTCGCGCATTTTTCGGGAATAAATCATTTTTCTGGAAAACTGTTTTTGGATAGTCACAAGTTGCACATCAAATTAAAGGTGAAACTACCAGCTACTCAAAAAATCAAACAGAATAAAAATCGGGTCAAAAATGGGGCAGTGAAACTGTGGAGCGCCGTAGCCCAAAATTCGATCTTTTTCGATTGAAAACTTGGCACGGGTACCTACCCCCTTGTGAATTTCGCGCATTTTTCGGGAATAAATCAATTTTCTGGAAAACTGTTTTTGGATAGTCACAAGTTGCACATCAAATTAAAGGTGAGACTACCAGCTACACAAAAAATCAAACAGAATAAAAATCGGGTCAAAAATGAGTCAGTGAAACTGTGGAGCGCCGTAGCCCAAAATTCGATCTTTTTCGATTGAAAACTTGGCACGGGTACCTACCCCCTTGTGAATTTCGCGCATTTTTCGGGAATAAATCAATTTTCTGGAAAACTGTTTTTGGATAGTCACAAGTTGCACATCAAATTAAAGGTGAGACTACCAGCTACACAAAAAATCAAACAGAATAAAAATCGGGTCAAAAATGGGGCAGTGAAACTGTGGAGCGCCGTAGCCCAAAATTCGATCTTTTTCGATTGAAAACTTGGTACGGGTACCTACCCCTTGTGAATTTCGCGCATTTTTCGGGAATAAATCAATTTTCTGGAAAAACGTTTTTGGATAGTCACAAGTTGCACATCAAATTAAAGGTGAGACTACCAGCTACTCAAAAAATCAAACAGAATAAAAATCGGGTCAAAAATGAGGCAGTGAAACTGTGGAGCGCCGTAGCCCAAAACTCGATCTTTTTCGATTGAAAACTTGGCACGGGTACCTACCCCCTTGTGAATTTCGCGCATTTTTCGGGAATAAATCAATTTTCTGGAAAACTGTTTTTGGATAGTCACAAGTTGCACATCAAATTAAAGGTGAGACTACCAGCTACTCCAAAAATCAAACAGAATAAAAATCGGGTCAAAAATGAGGCAGTGAAACTGTGGAGCGCCGTAGCCCAAAATTCGATCTTTTTCGATTGAAAACTTGGCACGGGTACCTACCCCCTTGTGAATTTCGCGCATTTTTCGGGAATAAATCATTTTTCTGGAAAACTGTTTTTGGATAGTCACAAGTTGCACATCAAATTAAAGGTGAAACTACCAGCTACTCAAAAAATCAAACAGAATAAAAATCGGGTCAAAAATGGGGCAGTGAAACTGTGGAGCGCCGTAGCCCAAAATTCGATCTTTTTCGATTGAAAACTTGGCACGGGTACCTACCCCCTTGTGAATTTCGCGCATTTTTCGGGAATAAATCAATTTTCTGGAAAACTGTTTTTGGATAGTCACAAGTTGCACATCAAATTAAAGGTGAGACTACCAGCTACTCCAAAAATCAAACAGAATAAAAATCGGGTCAAAAATGAGGCAGTGAAACTGTGGAGCGCCGTAGCCCAAAATTCGATCTTTTTCGATTGAAAACTTGGCACGGGTACCTACCCCCTTGTGAATTTCGCGCATTTTTCGGGAATAAATCAATTTTCTGGAAAACTGTTTTTGGATAGTCACAAGTTGCACATCAAATTAAAGGTGAGACTACCAGCTACTCAAAAAATCAAACAGAATAAAAATCGGGTCAAAAATGAGGCAGTGAAACTGTGGAGCGCCGTAGCCCAAAATTCGATCTTTTTCGATTGAAAACTTGGCACGGGTACCTACCCCCTTGTGAATTTCGCGCATTTTTCGGGAATAAATCAATTTTCTGGAAAACTGTTTTTGGTTAGTCACAAGTTGCACATCAAATTAATGGTGAGACGACCAGCTACACAAAAAATCAAACAGAATAAAAATCGGGTCAAAAATGGGGCAATGAAACTGTGGAGCGCCGTAGCCCAAAATTCGATCTTTTTCGATTGAAAACTTGGCACGGGTACCTACCCCCTTGTGAATTTCGCGCATTTTTCGGGAATAAATCAATTTTCTGGAAAACTGTTTTTGAATAGTCACAAGTTGCACATCAAATTAAAGGTGAGACTACCAGCTACTCAAAAAATCAAACAGAATAAAAATCGGGTCAAAAATGAGGCAGTGAAACTGTGGAGCGCCGTAGCCCAAAATTCGATCTTTTTCGATTGAAAACTTGGCACGGGTACCTACCCCCTTGTGAATTTCGCGCATTTTTCGGGAATAAATCAATTTTCTGGAAAACTGTTTTTGGATAGTCACAAGTTGCACATCAAATTAAAGGTGAGACTACCAGCTACTCAAAAAATCAAACAGAATAAAAATCGGGTCAAAAATGAGGCAGTGAAACTGTGGAGCGCCGTAGCCCAAAATTCGATCTTTTTCGATTGAAAACTTGGCACGGGTACCTACCCCCTTGTGAATTTCGCGCATTTTTCGGGAATAAATCAATTTTCTGGAAAACTGTTTTTGGATAGTCACAAGTTGCACATCAAATTAAAGGTGAGACTACCAGCTACGCAAAAAATCAAACAGAATAAAAATCGGGTCAAAAATGGGGCAGTGAAACTGTGGAGCGCCGTAGCCCAAAATTCGATCTTTTTCGATTGAAAACTTGTTACGGGTACCTACCCCCTTGTGAATTTCGCGCATTTTTCGGGAATAAATCAATTTTCTGGAAAACTGTTTTTGGATAGTCACAAGTTGCACATCAAATTAAAGGTGAGACTACCAGCTACTCAAAAAATCAAACAGAATAAAAATCGGGTCAAAAATGAGGCAGTGAAACTGTGGAGCGCCGTAGCCCAAAATTCGATCTTTTTCGATTGAAAACTTGGCACGGGTACCTACCCCCTTGTGAATTTCGCGCATTTTTCGGGAATAAATCAATTTTCTGGAAAACTGTTTTTGGATAGTCACAAGTTGCACATCAAATTAAAGGTGAGACTACCAGCTACTCAAAAAATCAAACAGAATAAAAATCGGGTCAAAAATGAGGCACTGAAACTGTGGAGCGCCGTAGCCCAAAATTCGATCTTTTTCGATTGAAAACTTGACACGGGTACCTACCCCCTTGTGAATTTCGCGCATTTTTCGGGAATAAATCAATTTTCTGGAAAACTGTTTTTGGATAGTCACAAGTTGCACATCAAATTAAAGGTGAGACTACCAGCTACGCAAAAAATCAAACAGAATATAAATCGGGTCAAAAATGAGGCAGTGAAACTGTGGAGTGCCGTAGCCCAAAATTCGATCTTTTTCGATTGAAAACTTGGCACGGGTACCTACCCCCTTGTGAATTTCGCGCATTTTTCGGGATTAAATCAATTTTCTGGAAAACTGTTTTTGGATAGTCACAAGTTGCACATCAAATTAAAGGTGAGACTACCAGCTACTCAAAAAATCAAACAGAATAAAAATCGGGTCAAAAATGAGGCAGTGAAACTGTGGAGCGCCGTAGCCCAAAATTCGATCTTTTTCGATTGAAAACTTGGCACGGGTACCTACCCCCTTGTGAATTTCGCGCATTTTTCGGGAATAAATCAATTTTCTGGAAAACTGTTTTTGGATAGTCACAAGTTGCACATCAAATTAAAGGTGAGACTACCAGCTACTCAAAAAATCAAACAGAATAAAAATCGGGTCAAAAATGAGGCAGTGAAACTGTGGAGCGCCGTAGCCCAAAATTCGATCTTTTTCGATTGAAAACTTGACACGGGTACCTACCCCCTTGTGAATTTCGCGCATTTTTCGGGAATAAATCAATTTTCTGGAAAACTGTTTTTGGATAGTCACAAGTTGCACATCAAATTAAAGGTGAGACTACCAGCTACTCAAAAAATCAAACAGAATAAAAATCGGGTCAAAAATGAGGCAGTGAAACTGTGGAGCGCCGTAGCCCAAAATTCGATCTTTTTCGATTGAAAACTTGACACGGGTACCTACCCCCTTGTGAATTTCGCGCATTTTTCGGGAATAAATCAATTTTCTGGAAAACTGTTTTTGGATAGTCACAAGTTGCACATCAAATTAAAGGTGAGACTACCAGCTACTCAAAAAATCAAACAGAATAAAAATCGGGTCAAAAATGAGGCAGTGAAACTGTGGAGCGCCGTAGCCCAAAATTCGATCTTTTTCGATTGAAAACTTGGCACGGGTACCTACCCCCTTGTGAATTTCGCGCATTTTTCGGGAATAAATCAATTTTCTGGAAAACTGTTTTTGAATAGTCACAAGTTGCACATCAAATTAAAGGTGAGACTACCAGCTACTCAAAAAATCAAACAGAATAAAAATCGGGTCAAAAATGAGGCAGTGAAACTGTGGAGCGCCGTAGCCCAAAATTCGATCTTTTTCGATTGAAAACTTGGCACGGGTACCTACCCCCTTGTGAATTTCGCGCATTTTTCGGGAATAAATCAATTTTCTGGAAAACTGTTTTTGGATAGTCACAAGTTGCACATCAAATTAAAGGTGAGACTACCAGCTACTCAAAAAATCAAACAGAATAAAAATCGGGTCAAAAATGAGGCAGTGAAACTGTGGAGCGCCGTAGCCCAAAATTCGATCTTTTTCGATTGAAAACTTGGCACGGGTACCTACCCCCTTGTGAATTTCGCGCATTTTTCGGGAATAAATCAATTTTCTGGAAAACTGTTTTTGGATAGTCACAAGTTGCACATCAAATTAAAGGTGAGACTACCAGCTACTCAAAAAATCAAACAGAATAAAAATCGGGTCAAAAATGAGGCAGTGAAACTGTGGAGCGCCGTAGCCCAAAATTCGATCTTTTTCGATTGAAAACTTGACACGGGTACCTACCCCCTTGTGAATTTCGCGCATTTTTCGGGAATAAATCAATTTTCTGGAAAACTGTTTTTGGATAGTCACAAGTTGCACATCAAATTAAAGGTGAGACTACCAGCTACTCAAAAAATTAAACAGAATAAAAATCGGGTCAAAAATGAGGCAGTGAAACTGTGGAGTGCCGTAGCCCAAAATTCGATCTTTTTCGATTGAAAACTTGGCACGGGTACCTACCCCCTTGTGAATTTCGCGCATTTTTCGGGAATAAATCAATTTTCTGGAAAACTGTTTTTGGATAGTCACAAGTTGCACATCAAATTAAAGGTGAGACTACCAGCTACGCAAAAAATCAAACAGAATAAAAATCGGGTCAAAAATGGGGCAGTGAAACTGTGGAGCGCCGTAGCCCAAAATTCGATCTTTTTCGATTGAAAACTTGTTACGGGTACCTACCCCCTTGTGAATTTCGCGCATTTTTCGGGAATAAATCAATTTTCTGGAAAACTGTTTTTGGATAGTCACAAGTTGCACATCAAATTAAAGGTGAGACTACCAGCTACTCAAAAAATCAAACAGAATAAAAATCGGGTCAAAAATGAGGCAGTGAAACTGTGGAGCGCCGTAGCCCAAAATTCGATCTTTTTCGATTGAAAACTTGGCACGGGTACCTACCCCCTTGTGAATTTCGCGCATTTTTCGGGAATAAATCAATTTTCTGGAAAACTGTTTTTGGATAGTCACAAGTTGCACATCAAATTAAAGGTGAGACTACCAGCTACGCAAAAAATCAAACAGAATAAAAATCGGGTCAAAAATGGGGCAGTGAAACTGTGGAGCGCCGTAGCCCAAAATTCGATCTTTTTCGATTGAAAACTTGTTACGGGTACCTACCCCCTTGTGAATTTCGCGCATTTTTCGGGAATAAATCAATTTTCTGGAAAACTGTTTTTGGATAGTCACAAGTTGCACATCAAATTAAAGGTGAGACTACCAGCTACTCAAAAAATCAAACAGAATAAAAATCGGGTCAAAAATGAGGCAGTGAAACTGTGGAGCGCCGTAGCCCAAAATTCGATCTTTTTCGATTGAAAACTTGGCACGGGTACCTACCCCCTTGTGAATTTCGCGCATTTTTCGGGAATAAATTAATTTTCTGGAAAACTGTTTTTGGATAGTCACAAGTTGCACATCAAATTAAAGGTGAGACTACCAGCTACTCAAAAAATCAAACAGAATAAAAATCGGGTCAAAAATGAGGCACTGAAACTGTGGAGCGCCGTAGCCCAAAATTCGATCTTTTTCGATTGAAAACTTGACACGGGTACCTACCCCCTTGTGAATTTCGCGCATTTTTCGGGAATAAATCAATTTTCTGGAAAACTGTTTTTGGATAGTCACAAGTTGCACATCAAATTAAAGGTGAGACTACCAGCTACGCAAAAAATCAAACAGAATAAAAATCGGGTCAAAAATGAGGCAGTGAAACTGTGGAGTGCCGTAGCCCAAAATTCGATCTTTTTCGATTGAAAACTTGGCACGGGTACCTACCCCCTTGTGAATTTCGCGCATTTTTCGGGAATAAATCAATTTTCTGGAAAACTGTTTTTGGATAGTCACAAGTTGCACATCAAATTAAAGGTGAGACTACCAGCTACTCCAAAAATCAAACAGAATAAAAATCGGGTCAAAAATGAGGCAGTGAAACTGTGGAGCGCCGTAGCCCAAAATTCGATCTTTTTCGATTGAAAACTTGGCACGGGTACCTACCCCCTTGTGAATTTCGCGCATTTTTCGGGAATAAATCAATTTTCTGGAAAACTGTTTTTGGATAGTCACAAGTTGCACATCAAATTAAAGGTGAGACTACCAGCTACTCAAAAAATCAAACAGAATAAAAATCGGGTCAAAAATGAGGCAGTGAAACTGTGGAGCGCCGTAGCCCAAAATTCGATCTTTTTCGATTGAAAACTTGGCACGGGTACCTACCCCCTTGTGAATTTCGCGCATTTTTCGGGAATAAATCAATTTTCTGGAAAACTGTTTTTGGATAGTCACAAGTTGCACATCAAATTAAAGGTGAGACTACCAGCTACTCAAAAAATCAAACAGAATAAAAATCGGGTCAAAAATGAGGCAGTGAAACTGTGGAGCGCCGTAGCCCAAAATTCGATCTTTTTCGATTGAAAACTTGGCACGGGTACCTACCCCCTTGTGAATTTCGCGCATTTTTCGGGAATAAATCAATTTTCTGGAAAACTGTTTTTGGATAGTCACAAGTTGCACATCAAATTAAAGGTGAGACTACCAGCTACTCAAAAAATCAAACAGAATAAAAATCGGGTCAAAAATGAGGCAGTGAAACTGTGGAGCGCCGTAGCCCAAAATTCGATCTTTTTCGATTGAAAACTTGACACGGGTACCTACCCCCTTGTGAATTTCGCGCATTTTTCGGGAATAAATCAATTTTCTGGAAAACTGTTTTTGGATAGTCACAAGTTGCACATCAAATTAAAGGTGAGACTACCAGCTACTCAAAAAATTAAACAGAATAAAAATCGGGTCAAAAATGAGGCAGTGAAACTGTGGAGTGCCGTAGCCCAAAATTCGATCTTTTTCGATTGAAAACTTGGCACGGGTACCTACCCCCTTGTGAATTTCGCGCATTTTTCGGGAATAAATCAATTTTCTGGAAAACTGTTTTTGGATAGTCACAAGTTGCACATCAAATTAAAGGTGAGACTACCAGCTACGCAAAAAATCAAACAGAATAAAAATCGGGTCAAAAATGGGGCAGTGAAACTGTGGAGCGCCGTAGCCCAAAATTCGATCTTTTTCGATTGAAAACTTGTTACGGGTACCTACCCCCTTGTGAATTTCGCGCATTTTTCGGGAATAAATCAATTTTCTGGAAAACTGTTTTTGGATAGTCACAAGTTGCACATCAAATTAAAGGTGAGACTACCAGCTACTCAAAAAATCAAACAGAATAAAAATCGGGTCAAAAATGAGGCAGTGAAACTGTGGAGCGCCGTAGCCCAAAATTCGATCTTTTTCGATTGAAAACTTGGCACGGGTACCTACCCCCTTGTGAATTTCGCGCATTTTTCGGGAATAAATCAATTTTCTGGAAAACTGTTTTTGGATAGTCACAAGTTGCACATCAAATTAAAGGTGAGACTACCAGCTACGCAAAAAATCAAACAGAATAAAAATCGGGTCAAAAATGGGGCAGTGAAACTGTGGAGCGCCGTAGCCCAAAATTCGATCTTTTTCGATTGAAAACTTGTTACGGGTACCTACCCCCTTGTGAATTTCGCGCATTTTTCGGGAATAAATCAATTTTCTGGAAAACTGTTTTTGGATAGTCACAAGTTGCACATCAAATTAAAGGTGAGACTACCAGCTACTCAAAAAATCAAACAGAATAAAAATCGGGTCAAAAATGAGGCAGTGAAACTGTGGAGCGCCGTAGCCCAAAATTCGATCTTTTTCGATTGAAAACTTGGCACGGGTACCTACCCCCTTGTGAATTTCGCGCATTTTTCGGGAATAAATTAATTGTCTGGAAAACTGTTTTTGGATAGTCACAAGTTGCACATCAAATTAAAGGTGAGACTACCAGCTACTCAAAAAATCAAACAGAATAAAAATCGGGTCAAAAATGAGGCACTGAAACTGTGGAGCGCCGTAGCCCAAAATTCGATCTTTTTCGATTGAAAACTTGACACGGGTACCTACCCCCTTGTGAATTTCGCGCATTTTTCGGGAATAAATCAATTTTCTGGAAAACTGTTTTTGGATAGTCACAAGTTGCACATCAAATTAAAGGTGAGACTACCAGCTACGCAAAAAATCAAACAGAATAAAAATCGGGTCAAAAATGAGGCAGTGAAACTGTGGAGTGCCGTAGCCCAAAATTCGATCTTTTTCGATTGAAAACTTGGCACGGGTACCTACCCCCTTGTGAATTTCGCGCATTTTTCGGGAATAAATCAATTTTCTGGAAAACTGTTTTTGGATAGTCACAAGTTGCACATCAAATTAAAGGTGAGACTACCAGCTACTCCAAAAATCAAACAGAATAAAAATCGGGTCAAAAATGAGGCAGTGAAACTGTGGAGCGCCGTAGCCCAAAATTCGATCTTTTTCGATTGAAAACTTGGCACGGGTACCTACCCCCTTGTGAATTTCGCGCATTTTTCGGGAATAAATCAATTTTCTGGAAAACTGTTTTTGGATAGTCACAAGTTGCACATCAAATTAAAGGTGAGACTACCAGCTACTCAAAAAATCAAACAGAATAAAAATCGGGTCAAAAATGAGGCAGTGAAACTGTGGAGCGCCGTAGCCCAAAATTCGATCTTTTTCGATTGAAAACTTGGCACGGGTACCTACCCCCTTGTGAATTTCGCGCATTTTTCGGGAATAAATCAATTTTCTGGAAAACTGTTTTTGGTTAGTCACAAGTTGCACATCAAATTAATGGTGAGACGACCAGCTACACAAAAAATCAAACAGAATAAAAATCGGGTCAAAAATGGGGCAATGAAACTGTGGAGCGCCGTAGCCCAAAATTCGATCTTTTTCGATTGAAAACTTGGCACGGGTACCTACGCCCTTGTGAATTTCGCGCATTTTTCGGGAATAAATCAATTTTCTGGTAAACTGTTTTTGGATAGTCACAAGTTGCACATCAAATCAAAGGTGAGACTACCAGCTAATTAAAAAAATCAAAAAGAATAAAAATCGGGTCAAAAATGAGGCAATGAAACTGTGGAGCGCCGTAGCCCAAAATTCGATCTTTTTCGATTGAAAACTTGGCACGGGTACCTACGCCCTTGTGAATTTCGCGAATTTTTCGGGAATAAATCAATTTTCTGGAAAACTGTTTTTGGATAGTCACAAGTTGCACATCAAATTAAAGGTGAGACTACCAGCTACGCAAAAAATCAAACAGAATAAAAATCGGGTCAAAAATGAGGCAGTGAAACTGTGGAGTGCCGTAGCCCAAAATTCGATCTTTTTCGATTGAAAACTTGGCACGGGTACCTACCCCCTTGTGAATTTCGCGCATTTTTCGGGATTAAATCAATTTTCTGGAAAACTGTTTTTGGATAGTCACCAGTTGCACATCAAATTAAAGGTGAGACTACCAGCTACTCAAAAAATCAAACAGAATAAAAATCGGGTCAAAAATGAGGCAGTGAAACTGTGGAGCGCCGTAGCCCAAAATTCGATCTTTTTCGATTGAAAACTTGGCACGGGTACCTACCCCCTTGTGAATTTTGCGCATTTTTCGGGAATAAATCAATTTTCTGGAAAACTGTTTTTGGATAGTCACAAGTTGCACATCAAATTAAAGGTGAGACTACCAGCTACTCAAAAAATCAAACAGAATAAAAATCGGGTCAAAAATGAGGCAGTGAAACTGTGGAGCGCCGTAGCCCAAAATTCGATCTTTTTCGATTGAAAACTTGACACGGGTACCTACCCCCTTGTGAATTTCGCGCATTTTTCGGGAATAAATCAATTTTCTGGAAAACTGTTTTTGGATAGTCACAAGTTGCACATCAAATTAAAGGTGAGACTACCAGTTACTCAAAAAATCAAACAGAATAAAAATCGGGTCAAAAATGAGGCAGTGAAACTGTGGAGCGCCGTAGCCCAAAATTCGATCTTTTTCGATTGAAAACTTGGCACGGGTACTTATTTATTTATTTATTTATTTATCAAACAAGATATACCTAAATACAGATTCAATATTAACATAAATTAATTTAAAATTAATACAATATACTTTAACTTAATTTAACTTAGTTTAGTTAGAATAGTATAAATTAATTAGAGGCACTGGTTGATGGGTTAAACTTGGGGAGGAGGCGCTGATGAAATCGAACGAAGTTTCTGTTTGTATGTTGTCTTGCTTATTGGAGGCGTGAAGTGTACGCTGAGATTGTTAAATGTTCTACAGCATCTATTGATGGGTTCATTTTGATCGTAATCAGTACGATGGGGATATTCCTTAAGAGGTTTTGAATGTCTCGTCAGCCTGACAGTGTCATTAAGTCGAATTTTGTTTGTAAGGTGATCAACCTTAACATCACCATTCAAAACATCTAAGGTGAAGCAGGATGTTAGCATAGTTCTTCTAGAGCTAAGCGGTAGAAGATTTAACAATTGTAGTCTAACTGTGTAGTGTGGAAGGTTATCAAAGTCTCTAGGGTCATACAAGTCCCTTAGAACAAAAAGAAGAAATTGCTTCTGGATTGACTCTATTCTGCTGCTATATATCTGGACAAAGGGATCCCAAATAGGACATGCATATTCCAGGAGAGGGCGAACAAGGGAACAGAATAATGATTTAGTGACCCAAACATTTTTGAACTCTTTAGCCCTTCTTTTAATAAAACCTAGAAGTTTGTTGGCCTTTGAGATTATTCTGTTGTAGTGAGATTTAAAGCATAGTTTGTTATCAAGCAGCACGCCGAGGTCTTCAATATGCTCAACTCGATTTAAATCATTTCCACTTAGGGTATAGTTATGGTGATAAGTGGATTCTTTACGTGTGAAGCTTATCACGTGACATTTACCGACATTAAGGTTTAGTTTATTTTGACTACACCATCCATCTAGTGCGAAGAGCGTGGATTGCAGGAATACAGCATCCGCAGGGGAGCTAATGGAATAATATATTTTCAGATCATCGGCGTATAAAAGATGCGGAACACCTTCTAATACCTCTGAGAGATCTGAAATGAAGATATTGAACAAAAGAGGTCCCAAATGACTTCCTTGGGGTACACCAGAGGACACTGATATTTCGTTGGAAATGAAGCCTTGGAACTTAACACATTGAGTTCTATTACTAAGATATGACTTAAGCCAATCAAGTAAGGGTCCTGTTATACCGATCTTTTTTAACTTAGAGATGAGAATATTGTGATCTACTTGGTCGAAGGCTTTGCTGAAGTCAGTGTATATTGCGTCAATTTGGCGACCATTCTCCAGTGCGCAGAGTGTATCAGATACAAGAATCATTAGGTTAGTCGTGGTTGAGCGCCCTTTTCTGAAACCGTGCTGCTGGTCATTAAGAATGGGGTTGATGACATTAGTGAGTTTATCGCATATAATTTTTTCAAATAATTTCGGTATGGCTGATAGTATTGCAGTACCTCGGTAGTTCTCAACGTTTCGTTTGTCACCATTCTTGTGAATGGGCGTGAGATGCGATGATTTCCAGGCCGAAGGGAAAATCCCTACTGACAGTGACTTGTTGAATAGAAAGTGTAGAGGTGTTGAAAGTTGAATGGCACACTTTGATAGAAATAAGGAGGGAATAAAATCTGGGCCAGGACCTTTTTTGACGTCGATATTAGTAAGTGCATCAAACACCTCCTCTGCGGACAATTCAATATTGTCAGCAAGTGAAGAGACCGAATCGTCAGGATCGCTGACGGTTGATTCCGACTGGGGACTAAAAACTTCTCGAAAACGGTCGGCAAACATATCGCAGATATCGCGCCTGCATGATGTTTGCTTGATTCCATTGGACATGGTTACGGGATAACCTGAACTTTTACGTTTTGTATTCACAAAATCGAAAAATCTTTTTGGATCAGTAATAATATCTTCGCCAATTTTGTTTACATAAGACTCATACGCTGCTCGGGATTTTGAAGAGAATTCCGAGGCCAGCTTGTCATATTTTTTCTGAAGATCAGGAGTAGTCGTACGCGTTGTCTTAAGTTTTTTGAAGAACTTATTTCTCTAGTTCCGCAGTGATCTGAGACTTTTATCCAGCCATGGTTCTGATACTTTATCCTTCAGCTTGATTACAGGCACATATTTGATGACAATCCCAAAAATCACTTCGTAAAACGATGATACAGCGTTGTCCAGATTATTACATGAGAAAAGGAATGTCCAGTCAATTGAAGACAATTCATTATTAATACTAATGAAATCGGCATTACGGAAGTCAAATACAACATTATTGTTGTAAGAGTTAACAAAATTCATATTGTCACAAGGTAGGTCTACTATGATGGCAGAGTGATGTTGGGTATTTGAGAAAAGATTCTCAGCGTCAGATGCAGGGCTAACAATCACTTCATCATATGCGTCTGTAAAAATCATATCAAGCCATCTCCCGTTTCTATTTGGAAAGTGCACTACCTGATGTATATCATTACAATACATCGTGTCTATGATAGTGGTGTCAATAACAGACGTAAGATTCCCAGGTATGACAGTGTCATCTGAATGATTAATGATGAAAGAAATGCTTGGACGATTAAAGTCGCCAAGGAGGAAAAGATTATCATTCTCATTTAAGGAGCTGTTGACACCATGTAAGATATCAAGAATGTCATAGTATTTCTGGTCTTCTGAGTTAGGAGGGATATAAACAACACAAATATAAACATAGTTATTGATCAACTTAATTCTGATAAACTTATGTTCGAAAAGCAGTGTGGGGTTTGTGCTTACAATCTCGCTGGATAAAGATCTGTGAACTGCGATAAGGACACCGCCTCCTAATGCTAGACCAGTAGCGCTATAATTCCTATCATTCCTGTAAATGGTCCAGTTGTTATGAAGAAATACTTCATCTTTAAAGGAGTCGTTAAGCCATGTTTCCGTTATAACCAAAACGTTCAAGTGACATGATTTAACGTCGATAAAAAGATTATTAAGTTTCCCCCTAATACCGCCGCCGTTGTGATAGTATAATCGTAGGTTATTTCTAGAGCTAACGTTCACGTTAGGAACAAAAAAACCTGTTGTGATCTTCACGGCTTTTCTGCATATGAGAAATATGCATCGACGAAACATGGGAACCGAATGTAGCGAGATCCTTTCGAACTTGGTCGGGCGTGAGGTTAAATTGTTCATGGAATCGAATGTAGAACAGTCGTAAAGCTTCTAGATCCGTAGGAAGCCCTTCTTGCTGGATAGATAGTATCAGACTGGTTTTTGTTTTCCCATTGATACAGGTTGAGTCAGGTTTATTGTGCATGTAAGCAAGATACAGCCGCACATTGTCAAATATTCTATGTTCTCTCAACCGCGATAGGAGATATCTATTCTCTTCGGATTTCGCAGAATTTATTGAGTTCTTTACGACCGGGGGAAGAAGTGGATCAAGGAAAGGGGGGTTATTTTTATCAGCAATAAGCGCATCAGTGTCGTCATGATTATTGGTTTCTGATGTGGTGTGTACTGAAGACGAAGGGTAGGGATTGATAGTTTCGCCGCGAACGAAATTTTTGTAAGGATTAGGAACTGTAACAGGTTTCGAAGTAAGAGTGTTAATCGCTTTAGGCAAAGGATTGTTACCAGTGCTAATTAGTTTAGATGAAATATTAATGGGAGCTTCACGAGGTTTGTAGTTGGAAGAAGTTTTAGCTTTGTTAGTTTTAAATCTAATTTTACTACTACTAGTCTTACTATTATTCTTATTGGTTCGTTTGAAATCCGTCTTCCAGTGTCGGATTTCCATGTTGTTCCATTTGAAGACTTCGGATTTAGTATTGAAGAAGAGCCAGTCATATTCCATGGGCATATATAGTTTAAAATTTGAATATTTAGGCGTAATCCTACTGTTTCTGCGGTTTGGTAGCTTTCACACTTACAGCCTTTGATACAAAATTGTTCCGCAATGGAATTGCTCAACCAAGATTCGTCTGCGCTTGGAGGAGCTTTCGTGACGAAATAAGAAACGGTGATGTGTGCTTTTTTTGTTTTTTCTTGATTCGATTTGTTAAGTTTCCTTATTCTAGCATCCCAATCAGTTAGCGACCACGTCGTGTTGAATTTTTTCATAGAGTTTGCAGCGGGAACATCATCTGGTAGGTGCACCTTCGGTAGCGAGAAACTGTTATTAGCTGATGGTGAGACAGTATGTATATGTAGGTTGTCTTGCGAGGGCTGTGATGTTGATTGATTCTGCAAATTATCAGTAGTGCCATTACAAACAAATCGGGTAACAGCTAGTTCGCGTTCGAAATCAAGAAGCTTTGACGTCAAGTCGCTGGATCGGTTAATTTTAGATTCGGAAGCGTCGTCCAATTTACACGATAAGGTAGCTAAAGATTTGTCAGCGTTGGATGCTAGTACTTTGACTGACCTGATGTCATCATGGATTCTGATCAGCTTATTGGTAACAGCATTTCCATCCAAAAGCGAATCGTTTTCAGGGCGTGCAGAAAAACCGTCAGCAAAAGTACCATCAGATAAACTATTTATGATCGTGGTTAGTTTAGAGTCTGATTGAGTCCACTTTTTAGTCAGTTTAGATGAGTCATGTTGGATTATACTACAACAAGACTGTACTTTGTCCAATTGGGATCCATAGTCCCGAAATTCCTCAACACACTCACTCAAGTTCACTACGTTGTCCACCAGATTATTAAGTTTATTAGCAATGAACGTGCACACACTTTTCAGGTCCTCTAGTGCAGTGTTGCTCGAGTCGATACGTAGTGAGGTCAACTTTAAAAATCTCAAAACATGCCACGGCTTGATAGCACAACACTCACTACACATATAGCTCTGGGAAGATGTGATACAATCTGTATGAAAACTGCGTTCACAAATTCCATCGCATATAATGTTATTATTATCGCCCACTGCCTTAACGCAGACACCACATAACTCGATCGATAATAGTGAAGACATTTCAAAAGATGGTTTTTGTTGGGATTGGGAATCGAAAACACCAGATACACGTCGTTGACGATGTTAAAAGTATTTGTTTAAAACAGATAAAAATTAAGAGTCGAATTGAAACTAGGTCAAGGTTGAGTGTTAGCTCATTAATGGGTCACTAATCACAATTATCGGTAAGGTCGAAAACGGCACGGTAAGCGGTTCGCACTACAAATGACAACGTAAGCGCTATATGGTAATAAGGTAATAATATACGCACAAGACCGAATTAAATTATCGATGTTGATATTGTCAATATTGTTCCGTAATATAAAACAATGTGAGGAAATAAAGTGAAATAAAGACGTGGAGCTAAACGATAACACGTCCGTACTGTGAGAGCGATTCCGACTTACCCTCTTGTGAATTTCGCGCATTTTTCGGGAATAAATCAATTTTCTGGAAAACTGTTTTTGGATAGTCACAAGCTGCACATCAAATTAAAGGTGAGACTACCAGCTACTCAAAAAATCAAACAGAATAAAAATCGGGTCAAAAATGAGGCAGTGAAACTGTGGAGCGCCGTAGCCCAAAATTCGATCTTTTTCGATTGAAAACTTGGCACGGGTACCTACCCCCTTGTGAATTTCGCGCATTTTTCGGGAATAAATCAATTTTCTGGAAAACTGTTTTTGGATAGTCACAAGTTGCACATCAAATTAAAGGTGAGACTACCAGCTACTCAAAAAATCAAACAGAATAAAAATCGGGTCAAAAATGGGGCAGTGAAACTGTGGAGCTCAAAATTCGATCTTTTTCGATTGAAAACTTGGCACGGGTACCTACCCCCTTGTGAATTTCGCGCATTTTTCGGGAATAAATCAATTTTCTGGAAAACTGTTTTTGGATAGTCACAAGTTGCACATCAAATTAAAGGTGAGACTACCAGCTACTCAAAAAATCAAACAGAATAAAAATCGGGTCAAAAATGGGGCAGTGAAACTGTGTAGCTCAAAATTCGATCTTTTTCGATTGAAAACTTGGCACGGGTACCTACCCCCTTGTGAATTTCGCGCATTTTTCGGGAATAAATCAATTTTCTGGAAAACTGTTTTTGGATAGTCACAAGTTGCACATCAAATCAAAGGTGAGACTACCAGCTACTCAAAAAATCAAACAGAATAACAATCGGGTCAAAAATGAGGCAGTGAAACTGTGGAGCTCAAAATTCGATCTTTTTCGATTGAAAACTTGGCACGGGTACCTACCCCCTTGTGAATTTCGCGCATTTTTCGGGAATAAATCAATTTTCTGGAAAACTGTTTTTGGATAGTCACAAGTTGCACATCAAATTAAAGGTGAGACTACCAGCTACTCAAAAAATCAAACAGAATAAAAATCGGGTCAAAAATGAGGCAGTGAAACTGTGGAGCTCAAAATTCGATCTTTTTCGATTGAAAACTTGGCACGGGTACCTACCCCCTTGTGAATTTCGCGCATTTTTCGGGAATAAATCAATTTTCTGGAAAACTGTTTTTGGATAGTCACAAGTTGCACATCTAATTAAAGGTGAGACTACCAGCTACTCAAAAAATCAAACAGAATAAAAATCGGGTCAAAAATGAGGCAGTGAAACTGTGGAGCTCAAAATTCGATCTTTTTCGATTGAAAACTTGGCACGGGTACCTACCCCCTTGTGAATTTCGCGCATTTTTCGGGAATAAATCAATTTTCTGGAAAACTGTTTTTGGATAGTCACAAGTTGCACATCTAATTAAAGGTGAGACTACCAGCTACTCAAAAAATCAAACAGAATAAAAATCGGGTCAAAAATGAGGCAGTGAAACTGTGGAGCTCAAAATTCGATCTTTTTCGATTGAAAACTTGGCACGGGTATCTACCCCCTTGTGAATTTCGCGCATTTTTCGGGAATAAATCAATTTTCTGGAAAACTGTTTTTGGATAGTCACAAGTTGCACATCAAATCAAAGGTGAGACTACCAGCTACTCAAAAAATCAAACAGAATAACAATCGGGTCAAAAATGAGGCAGTGAAACTGTGGAGCTCAAAATTCGATCTTTTTCGATTGAAAACTTGGCACGGGTACCTACCCCCTTGTGAATTTCGCGCATTTTTCGGGAATAAATCAATTTTCTGGAAAACTGTTTTTGGATAGTCACAAGTTGCACATCAAATTAAAGGTGAGACTACCAGCTACACAAAAAATCAAACAGAATAAAAATCGGGTCAAAAATGGGGCAGTGAAACTGTGGAGCGCCGTAGCCCAAAATTCGATCTTTTTCGATTGAAAACTTGGCACGGGTACCTACCCCCTTGTGAATTTCGCGCATTTTTCGGGAATAAATCAATTTTCTGGAAAACTGTTTTTGGATAGTCACAAGCTGCACATCAAATTAAAGGTGAGACTACCAGCTACTCAAAAAATCAAACAGAATAAAAATCGGGTCAAAAATGAGGCAGTGAAACTGTGGAGCGCCGTAGCCCAAAATTCGATCTTTTTCGATTGAAAACTTGGCACGGGTACCTACCCCCTTGTGAATTTCGCGCATTTTTCGGGAATAAATCAATTTTCTGGAAAACTGTTTTTGGATAGTCACAAGTTGCACATCTAATTAAAGGTGAGACTACCAGCTACTCAAAAAATCAAACAGAATAAAAATCGGGTCAAAAATGAGGCAGTGAAACTGTGGAGCTCAAAATTCGATCTTTTTCGATTGAAAACTTGGCACGGGTACCTACCCCCTTGTGAATTTCGCGCATTTTTCGGGAATAAATCAATTTTCTGGAAAACTGTTTTTGGATAGTCACAAGTTGCACATCTAATTAAAGGTGAGACTACCAGCTACTCAAAAAATCAAACAGAATAAAAATCGGGTCAAAAATGAGGCAGTGAAACTGTGGAGCTCAAAATTCGATCTTTTTCGATTGAAAACTTGGCACGGGTATCTACCCCCTTGTGAATTTCGCGCATTTTTCGGGAATAAATCAATTTTCTGGAAAACTGTTTTTGGATAGTCACAAGTTGCACATCAAATCAAAGGTGAGACTACCAGCTACTCAAAAAATCAAACAGAATAACAATCGGGTCAAAAATGAGGCAGTGAAACTGTGGAGCTCAAAATTCGATCTTTTTCGATTGAAAACTTGGCACGGGTACCTACCCCCTTGTGAATTTCGCGCATTTTTCGGGAATAAATCAATTTTCTGGAAAACTGTTTTTGGATAGTCACAAGTTGCACATCAAATTAAAGGTGAGACTACCAGCTACACAAAAAATCAAACAGAATAAAAATCGGGTCAAAAATGGGGCAGTGAAACTGTGGAGCGCCGTAGCCCAAAATTCGATCTTTTTCGATTGAAAACTTGGCACGGGTACCTACCCCCTTGTGAATTTCGCGCATTTTTCGGGAATAAATCAATTTTCTGGAAAACTGTTTTTGGATAGTCACAAGCTGCACATCAAATTAAAGGTGAGACTACCAGCTACTCAAAAAATCAAACAGAATAAAAATCGGGTCAAAAATGAGGCAGTGAAACTGTGGAGCGCCGTAGCCCAAAATTCGATCTTTTTCGATTGAAAACTTGGCACGGGTACCTACCCCCTTGTGAATTTCGCGCATTTTTCGGGAATAAATCAATTTTCTGGAAAACTGTTTTTGGATAGTCACAAGCTGCACATCAAATTAAAGGTGAGACTACCAGCTACTCAAAAAATCAAACAGAATAAAAATCGGGTCAAAAATGAGGCAGTGAAACTGTGGAGCGCCGTAGCCCAAAATTCGATCTTTTTCGATTGAAAACTTGGCACGGGTACCTACCCCCTTGTGAATTTCGCGCATTTTTCGGGAATAAATCAATTTTCTGGAAAACTGTTTTTGGATAGTCACAAGTTGCACATCAAATTAAAGGTGAGACTACCAGCTACTCCAAAAATCAAACAGAATAAAAATCGGGTCAAAAATGAGGCAGTGAAACTGTGGAGCGCCGTAGCCCAAAATTCGATCTTTTTCGATTGAAAACTTGGCACGGGTACCTACCCCCTTGTGAATTTCGCGCATTTTTCGGAAATAAATCAATTTTCTGGAAAACTGTTTTTGGATAGTCACAAGTTGCACATCAAATTAAAGGTGAGACTACCAGCTACACAAAAAATCAAACAGAATAAAAATCGGGTCAAAAATGGGGCAGTGAAACTGTGGAGCGCCGTAGCCCAAAATTCGATCTTTTTCGATTGAAAACTTGGCACGGGTACCCACCCCCTTGTGAATTTCGCGCATTTTTCGGGAATAAATCAATTTTCTGGAAAACTGTTTTTGGATAGTCACAAGTTGCACATCAAATTAAAGGTGACACTACCAGCTACTCAAAAAATCAAACAGAATAAAAATCGGGTCAAAAATGAGGCAGTGAAACTGTGGAGCGCCGTAGCCCAAAATTCGATCTTTTTCGATTGAAAACTTGGCACGGGTACCTACCCCCTTGTGAATTTCGCGCATTTTTCGGGAATAAATCAATTTTCTGGAAAACTGTTTTTGGATAGTCACAAGTTGCACATCAAATTAAAGGTGAGACTACCAGCTACTCAAAAAATCAAACAGAATAAAAATCGGGTCAAAAATGAGGCAGTGAAACTGTGGAGCGCCGTAGCCCAAAATTCGATATTTTTCGATTGAAAACTTGACACGGGTACCTACCCCCTTGTGAATTTCGCGCATTTTTCGGGAATAAATCAATTTTCTGGAAAACTGTTTTTGGATAGTCACAAGTTGCACATCAAATTAAAGGTGAGACTACCAGCTACGCAAAAAATCAAACAGAATAAAAATCGGGTCAAAAATGAGGCAGTGAAACTGTGGAGTGCCGTAGCCCAAAATTCGATCTTTTTCGATTGAAAACTTGGCACGGGTACCTACCCCCTTGTGAATTTCGCGCGTTTTTCGGGAATAAATCAATTTTCTGGAAAACTGTTTTTGGATAGTCACAAGTTGCACATCAAATTAAAGGTGAGACTACCAGCTACTCAAAAAATAAAACAGAATAAAAATCGGGTCAAAAATGAGGCAGTGAAACTGTGGAGCGCCGTAGCCCAAAATTCGATCTTTTTCGATTGAAAACTTGGCACGGGTACCTTCCCCCTTGTGAATTTCGCGCATTTTTCGGGAATAAATCAATTTTCTGGAAAACTGTTTTTGGATAGTCACAAGTTGCACATCAAATTAAAGGTGAGACTACCAGCTACACAAAAAATCAAACAGAATAAAAATCGGGTCAAAAATGAGTCAGTGAAACTGTGGAGCGCCGTAGCCCAAAATTCGATCTTTTTCGATTGAAAACTTGGCACGGGTACCTACCCCCTTGTGAATTTCGCGCATTTTTCGGGAATAAATCAATTTTCTGGAAAACTGTTTTTGGATAGTCACAAGTTGCACATCAAATTAAAGGTGAGACTACCAGCTACACAAAAAATCAAACAGAATAAAAATCGGGTCAAAAATGGGGCAGTGAAACTGTGGAGCGCCGTAGCCCAAAATTCGATCTTTTTCGATTGAAAACTTGGTACGGGTACCTACCCCCTTGTGAATTTCGCGCATTTTTCGGGAATAAATCAATTTTCTGGAAAACTGTTTTTGGATAGTCACAAGTTGCACATCAAATTAAAGGTGAGACTACCAGCTACTCAAAAAATCAAACAGAATAAAAATCGGGTCAAAAATGAGGCAGTGAAACTGTGGAGCGCCGTAGCCCAAAATTCGATCTTTTTCGATTGAAAACTTGGCACGGGTACCTACCCCCTTGTGAATTTCGCGCATTTTTCGGGAATAAATCAATTTTCTGGAAAACTGTTTTTGGATAGTCACAAGCTGCACATCAAATTAAAGGTGAGACTACCAGCTACTCAAAAAATCAAACAGAATAAAAATCGGGTCAAAAATGAGGCAGTGAAACTGTGGAGCGCCGTAGCCCAAAATTCGATCTTTTTCGATTGAAAACTTGGCACGGGTACCTACCCCCTTGTGAATTTCGCGCATTTTTCGGGAATAAATCAATTTTCTGGAAAACTGTTTTTGGATAGTCACAAGTTGCACATCAAATTAAAGGTGAGACTACCAGCTACTCAAAAAATCAAACAGAATAAAAATCGGGTCAAAAATGGGGCAGTGAAACTGTGGAGCTCAAAATTCGATCTTTTTCGATTGAAAACTTGGCACGGGTACCTACCCCCTTGTGAATTTCGCGCATTTTTCGGGAATAAATCAATTTTCTGGAAAACTGTTTTTGGATAGTCACAAGTTGCACATCTAATTAAAGGTGAGACTACCAGCTACTCAAAAAATCAAACAGAATAAAAATCGGGTCAAAAATGAGGCAGTGAAACTGTGGAGCTCAAAATTCGATCTTTTTCGATTGAAAACTTGGCACGGGTATCTACCCCCTTGTGAATTTCGCGCATTTTTCGGGAATAAATCAATTTTCTGGAAAACTGTTTTTGGATAGTCACAAGTTGCACATCAAATCAAAGGTGAGACTACCAGCTACTCAAAAAATCAAACAGAATAACAATCGGGTCAAAAATGAGGCAGTGAAACTGTGGAGCTCAAAATTCGATCTTTTTCGATTGAAAACTTGGCACGGGTACCTACCCCCTTGTGAATTTCGCGCATTTTTCGGGAATAAATCAATTTTCTGGAAAACTGTTTTTGGATAGTCACAAGTTGCACATCAAATTAAAGGTGAGACTACCAGCTACTCAAAAAATCAAACAGAATAAAAATCGGGTCAAAAATGAGGCAGTGAAACTGTGGAGCTCAAAATTCGATCTTTTTCGATTGAAAACTTGGCACGGGTACCTACCCCCTTGTGAATTTCGCGCATTTTTCGGGAATAAATCAATTTTCTGGAAAACTGTTTTTGGATAGTCACAAGTTGCACATCTAATTAAAGGTGAGACTACCAGCTACTCAAAAAATCAAACAGAATAAAAATCGGGTCAAAAATGAGGCAGTGAAACTGTGGAGCTCAAAATTCGATCTTTTTCGATTGAAAACTTGGCACGGGTACCTACCCCCTTGTGAATTTCGCGCATTTTTCGGGAATAAATCAATTTTCTGGAAAACTGTTTTTGGATAGTCACAAGTTGTACATCTAATTAAAGGTGAGACTACCAGCTACTCAAAAAATCAAACAGAATAAAAATCGGGTCAAAAATGAGGCAGTGAAACTGTGGAGCTCAAAATTCGATCTTTTTCGATTGAAAACTTGGCACGGGTATCTACCCCCTTGTGAATTTCGCGCATTTTTCGGGAATAAATCAATTTTCTGGAAAACTGTTTTTGGATAGTCACAAGTTGCACATCAAATCAAAGGTGAGACTACCAGCTACTCAAAAAATCAAACAGAATAACAATCGGGTCAAAAATGAGGCAGTGAAACTGTGGAGCTCAAAATTCGATCTTTTTCGATTGAAAACTTGGCACGGGTACCTACCCCCTTGTGAATTTCGCGCATTTTTCGGGAATAAATCAATTTTCTGGAAAACTGTTTTTGGATAGTCACAAGTTGCACATCAAATTAAAGGTGAGACTACCAGCTACACAAAAAATCAAACAGAATAAAAATCGGGTCAAAAATGGGGCAGTGAAACTGTGGAGCGCCGTAGCCCAAAATTCGATCTTTTTCGATTGAAAACTTGGCACGGGTACCTACCCCCTTGTGAATTTCGCGCATTTTTCGGGAATAAATCAATTTTCTGGAAAACTGTTTTTGGATAGTCACAAGTTGCACATCAAATTAAAGGTGAGACTACCAGCTACTCAAAAAATCAAACAGAATAAAAATCGGGTCAAAAATGAGGCAGTGAAACTGTGGAGCGCCGTAGCCCAAAATTCGATCTTTTTCGATTGAAAACTTGGCACGGGTACCTACCCCCTTGTGAATTTCGCGCATTTTTCGGGAATAAATCAATTTTTTGGAAAACTGTTTTTGGATAGTCACAAGCTGCACATCAAATTAAAGGTGAGACTACCAGCTACTCAAAAAATCAAACAGAATAAAAATCGGGTCAAAAATGAGGCAGTGAAACTGTGGAGCGCCGTAGCCCAAAATTCGATCTTTTTCGATTGAAAACTTGGCACGGGTACCTACCCCCTTGTGAATTTCGCGCATTTTTCGGGAATAAATCAATTTTCTGGAAAACTGTTTTTGGATAGTCACAAGTTGCACATCAAATTAAAGGTGAGACTACCAGCTACTCCAAAAATCAAACAGAATAAAAATCGGCTCAAAAATGAGGCAGTGAAACTGTGGAGCGCCGTAGCCCAAAATTCGATCTTTTTCGATTGAAAACTTGGCACGGGTACCTACCCCCTTGTGAATTTCGCGCATTTTTCGGGAATAAATCAATTTTCTGGAAAACTGTTTTTGGATAGTCACAAGTTGCACATCAAATTAAAGGTGAGACTACCAGCTACACAAAAAATCAAACAGAATAAAAATCGGGTCAAAAATGGGGCAGTGAAACTGTGGAGCGCCGTAGCCCAAAATTCGATCTTTTTCGATTGAAAACTTGGCACGGGTACCCACCCCCTTGTGAATTTCGCGCATTTTTCGGGAATAAATCAATTTTCTGGAAAACTGTTTTTGGATAGTCACAAGTTGCACATCAAATTAAAGGTGACACTACCAGCTACTCAAAAAATCAAACAGAATAAAAATCGGGTCAAAAATGAGGCAGTGAAACTGTGGAGCGCCGTAGCCCAAAATTCGATCTTTTTCGATTGAAAACTTGGCACGGGTACCTACCCCCTTGTGAATTTCGCGCATTTTTCGGGAATAAATCAATTTTCTGGAAAACTGTTTTTGGATAGTCACAAGTTGCACATCAAATTAAAGGTGACACTACCAGCTACTCAAAAAATCAAACAGAATAAAAATCGGGTCAAAAATGAGGCAGTGAAACTGTGGAGCGCCGTAGCCCAAAATTCGATCTTTTTCGATTGAAAACTTGGCACGGGTACCTACCCCCTTGTGAATTTCGCGCATTTTTCGGGAATAAATCAATTTTCTGGAAAACTGTTTTTGGATAGTCACAAGTTGCACATCAAATCAAAGGTGAGACTACCAGCTACTCAAAAAATCAAACAGAATAAAAATCGGGTCAAAAATGAGGCAGTGAAACTGTGGAGCGCCGTAGCCCAAAATTCGATCTTTTTCGATTGAAAACTTGACACGGGTACCTACCCCCTTGTGAATTTCGCGCATTTTTCGGGAATAAATCAATTTTCTGGAAAACTGTTTTTGGATAGTCACAAGTTGCACATCAAATTAAAGGTGAGACTACCAGCTACGCAAAAAATCAAACAGAATAAAAATCGGGTCAAAAATGAGGCAGTGAAACTGTGGAGTGCCGTAGCCCAAAATTCGATCTTTTTCGATTGAAAACTTGGCACGGGTACCTACCCCCTTGTGAATTTCGCGCATTTTTCGGGAATAAATCAATTTTCTGGAAAACTGTTTTTGGATAGTCACAAGTTGCACATCAAATTAAAGGTGAGACTACCAGCTACTCAAAAAATAAAACAGAATAAAAATCGGGTCAAAAATGAGGCAGTGAAACTGTGGAGCGCCGTAGCCCAAAATTCGATCTTTTTCGATTGAAAACTTGGCACGGGTACCTACCCCCTTGTGAATTTCGCGCATTTTTCGGGAATAAATCAATTTTCTGGAAAACTGTTTTTGGATAGTCACAAGTTGCACATCAAATTAAAGGTGAGACTACCAGCTACACAAAAAATCAAACAGAATAAAAATCGGGTCAAAAATGAGTCAGTGAAACTGTGGAGCGCCGTAGCCCAAAATTCGATCTTTTTCGATTGAAAACTTGGCACGGGTACCTACCCCCTTGTGAATTTCGCGCATTTTTCGGGAATAAATCAATTTTCTGGAAAACTGTTTTTGGATAGTCACAAGTTGCACATCAAATTAAAGGTGAGACTACCAGCTACACAAAAAATCAAACAGAATAAAAATCGGGTCAAAAATGGGGCAGTGAAACTGTGGAGCGCCGTAGCCCAAAATTCGATCTTTTTCGATTGAAAACTTGGTACGGGTACCTACCCCCTTGTGAATTTCGCGCATTTTTCGGGAATAAATCAATTTTCTGGAAAACTGTTTTTGGATAGTCACAAGTTGCACATCAAATTAAAGGTGAGACTACCAGCTACTCAAAAAATCAAACAGAATAAAAATCGGGTCAAAAATGAGGCAGTGAAACTGTGGAGCGCCGTAGCCCAAAATTCGATCTTTTTCGATTGAAAACTTGGCACGGGTACCTACCCCCTTGTGAATTTCGCGCATTTTTCGGGAATAAATCAATTTTCTGGAAAACTGTTTTTGGATAGTCACAAGTTGCACATCAAATTAAAGGTGAGACTACCAGCTACACAAAAAATCAAACAGAATAAAAATCGGGTCAAAAATGGGGCAGTGAAACTGTGGAGCGCCGTAGCCCAAAATTCGATCTTTTTCGATTGAAAACTTGGTACGGGTACCTACCCCCTTGTGAATTTCGCGCATTTTTCGGGAATAAATCAATTTTCTGGAAAACTGTTTTTGGATAGTCACAAGTTGCACATCAAATTAAAGGTGAGACTACCAGCTACTCAAAAAATCAAACAGAATAAAAATCGGGTCAAAAATGAGGCAGTGAAACTGTGGAGCGCCGTAGCCCAAAATTCGATCTTTTTCGATTGAAAACTTGGCACGGGTACCTACCCCCTTGTGAATTTCGCGCATTTTTCGGGAATAAATAAATTTTCTGGAAAACTGTTTTTGGATAGTCACAAGTTGCACATCAAATCAAAGGTGAAACTACCAGCTACTCCAAAAATCAAACAGAATAAAAATCGGGTCAAAAATGAGGCAGTGAAACTGTGGAGCGCCGTAGCCCAAAATTCGATCTTTTTCGATTGAAAACTTGGCACGGGTACCTACCCCCTTGTGAATTTCGCGCATTTTTCGGGAATAAATCAATTTTCTGGAAAACTGTTTTTGGATAGTCACAAGTTGCACATCAAATCAAAGGTGAGACTACCAGCTACACAAAAAATCAAACAGAATAAAAATCGGGTCAAAAATGAGTCAGTGAAACTGTGGAGCGCCGTAGCCCAAAATTCGATCTTTTTCGATTGAAAACTTGGCACGGGTACCTACCCCCTTGTGAATTTCGCGCATTTTTCCAGCTACGCAAAAAATCAAACAGAATAAAAATCGGGTCAAAAATGAGGCAGTGAAACTGTGGAGCGCCGTAGCCCAAAATTCGATCTTATTCGATTGAAAACTTGGTACGGGTACCTACCCCCTTGTGAATTTCGCGCATTTTTCGGGAATAAATCAATTTTCTGGAAAACTGTTTTTGGATAGTCACAAGTTGCACATCAAATTAAAGGTGAGACTACCAGCTACGCAAAAAATCAAACAGAATAAAAATCGGGTCAAAAATGAGGCAGTGAAACTGTGGAGTGCCGTAGCCCAAAATTCGATCTTTTTCGATTGAAAACTTGGCACGGGTACCTACCCCCTTGTGAATTTCGCGCATTTTTCGGGAATAAATCAATTTTCTGGAAAACTGTTTTTGGATAGTCACAAGTTGCACATCAAATTAAAGGTGAGACTACCAGCTACACAAAAAATCAAACAGAATAAAAATCGGGTCAAAAATGAGTCAGTGAAACTGTGGAGCGCCGTAGCCCAAAATTCGATCTTTTTCGATTGAAAACTTGGCACGGGTACCTACCCCCTTGTGAATTTCGCGCATTTTTCGGGAATAAATCAATTTTCTGGAAAACTGTTTTTGGATAGTCACAAGTTGCACATCAAATTAAAGGTGAGACTACCAGCTACTCAAAAAATCAAACAGAATAAAAATCGGGTCAAAAATGAGTCAGTGAAACTGTGGAGCGCCGTAGCCCAAAATTCGATCTTTTTCGATTGAAAACTTGACACGGGTACCTACCCCCTTGTGAATTTCGCGCATTTTTCGGGAATAAATCAATTTTCTGGGAAACTGTTTTTGGATAGTCACAAGTTGCACATCAAATTAAAGGTGAGACTACCAGCTACTCAAAAAATCAAACAGAATAAAAATCGGGTCAAAAATGAGTCAGTGAAACTGTGGAGCGCCGTAGCCCAAAATTCGATCTTTTTCGATTGAAAACTTGGCACGGGTACCTACCCCCTTGTGAATTTCGCGCATTTTTCGGGAATAAATCAATTTTCTGGGAAACTGTTTTTGGATAGTCACAAGTTGCACATCAAATTAAAGGTGAGACTACCAGCTACACAAAAAATCAAACAGAATAAAAATCGGGTCAAAAATGGGGCAGTGAAACTGTGGAGCGCCGTAGCCCAAAATTCGATCTTATTCGATTGAAAACTTGGTACGGGTACCTACCCCCTTGTGAATTTCGCGTATTTTTCGGGAATAAATCAATTTTCTGGAAAACTGTTTTTGGATAGTCACAAGTTGCACATCAAATTAAAGGTGAGACTACCAGCTACTCAAAAAATCAAAAAGAATAAAAATCGGGTCAAAAATGAGGCAGTGAAACTGTGGAGCGCCGTAGCCCAAAATTCGATCTTTTTCGATTGAAAACTTGGCACGGGTACCTACCCCCTTGTGTATTTCGCGCATTTTTCGGGAATAAATCAATTTTCTGGAAAACTGTTTTTGGATAGTCACAAGTTGCACATCAAATTAAAGGTGAGACTACCAGCTACTCAAAAAATCAAACAGAATAAAAATCGGGTCAAAAATGAGGCAGTGAAACTGTGGAGCGCCGTAGCCCAAAATTCGATCTTTTTCGATTGAAAACTTGGCACGGGTACCTACCCCCTTGTGAATTTCGCGCATTTTTCGGGAATAAATCAATTTTCTGGAAAACTGTTTTTGGATAGTCACAAGTTGCACATCAAATTAAAGGTGACACTACCAGCTACACAAAAAATCAAACAGAATAAAAATCGGGTCAAAAATGGGGCAGTGAAACTGTGGAGCGCCGTAGCCCAAAACTCGATCTTTTTCGATTGAAAACTTGGCACGGGTACCTACCCCCTTGTGAATTTCGCGCATTTTTCGGGAATAAATCAATTTTCTGGAAAACTGTTTTTGGATAGTCACAAGTTGCACATCAAATTAAAGGTGAGACTACCAGCTACTCCAAAAATCAAACAGAATAAAAATCGGGTCAAAAATGAGGCAGTGAAACTGTGGAGCGCCGTAGCCCAAAATTCGATCTTTTTCGATTGAAAACTTGGCACGGGTACCTACCCCCTTGTGAATTTCGCGCATTTTTCGGGAATAAATCATTTTTCTGGAAAACTGTTTTTGGATAGTCACAAGTTGCACATCAAATTAAAGGTGAAACTACCAGCTACTCAAAAAATCAAACAGAATAAAAATCGGGTCAAAAATGGGGCAGTGAAACTGTGGAGCGCCGTAGCCCAAAATTCGATCTTTTTCGATTGAAAACTTGGCACGGGTACCTACCCCCTTGTGAATTTCGGGCATTTTTCGGGAATAAATCAATTTTCTGGAAAACTGTTTTTGGATAGTCACAAGTTGCACATCAAATTAAAGGTGAGACTACCAGCTACACAAAAAATCAAACAGAATAAAAATCGGGTCAAAAATGAGTCAGTGAAACTGTGGAGCGCCGTAGCCCAAAATTCGATCTTTTTCGATTGAAAACTTGGCACGGGTACCTACCCCCTTGTGAATTTCGCGCATTTTTCGGGAATAAATCAATTTTCTGGAAAACTGTTTTTGGATAGTCACAAGTTGCACATCAAATTAAAGGTGAGACTACCAGCTACACAAAAAATCAAACAGAATAAAAATCGGGTCAAAAATGGGGCAGTGAAACTGTGGAGCGCCGTAGCCCAAAATTCGATCTTTTTCGATTGAAAACTTGGTACGGGTACCTACCCCTTGTGAATTTCGCGCATTTTTCGGGAATAAATCAATTTTCTGGAAAAATGTTTTTGGATAGTCACAAGTTGCACATCAAATTAAAGGTGAGACTACCAGCTACTCAAAAAATCAAACAGAATAAAAATCGGGTCAAAAATGAGGCAGTGAAACTGTGGAGCGCCGTAGCCCAAAATTCGATCTTTTTCGATTGAAAACTTGGCACGGGTACCTACCCCCTTGTGAATTTCGCGCATTTTTCGGGAATAAATCAATTTTCTGGAAAACTGTTTTTGGATAGTCACATGTTGCACATCAAATTAAAGGTGAGACTACCAGCTACTCAAAAAATCAAACAGAATAAAAATCGGGTCAAAAATGAGGCAGTGAAACTGTGGAGCGCCGTAGCCCAAAATTCGATCTTTTTCGATTGAAAACTTGGCACGGGTACCTACCCCCTTGTGAATTTCGCGCATTTTTCGGGAATAAATCAATTTTCTGGGAAACTGTTTTTGGATAGTCACAAGTTGCACATCAAATTAAAGGTGAGACTACCAGCTACACAAAAAATCAAACAGAATAAAAATCGGGTCAAAAATGAGTCAGTGAAACTGTGGAGCGCCGTAGCCCAAAATTCGATCTTTTTCGATTGAAAACTTGGCACGGGTACCTACCCCCTTGTGAATTTCGCGCATTTTTCGGGAATAAATCAATTTTCTGGAAAACTGTTTTTGGATAGTCACAAGTTGCACATCAAATTAAAGGTGAGACTACCAGCTACACAAAAAATCAAACAGAATAAAAATCGGGTCAAAAATGGGGCAGTGAAACTGTGGAGCGCCGTAGCCCAAAATTCGATCTTATTCGATTGAAAACTTGGTACGGGTACCTACCCCCTTGTGAATTTCGCGTATTTTTCGGGAATAAATCCATTTTCTGGAAAACTGTTTTTGGATAGTCACAAGTTGCACATCAAATTAAAGGTGAAACTACCAGCTACTCAAAAAATCAAACAGAATAAAAATCGGGTCAAAAATGAGGCAGTGAAACTGTGGAGCGCCGTAGCCCAAAATTCGATCTTTTTCGATTGAAAACTTGGCACGGGTACCTACCCCCTTGTGTATTTCGCGCATTTTTCGGGAATAAATCAATTTTCTGGAAAACTGTTTTTGGATAGTCACAAGTTGCACATCAAATTAAAGGTGAGACTACCAGCTACGCAAAAAATCAAACAGAATAAAAATCGGGTCACAAATGAGGCAGTGAAACTGTGGAGTGCCGTAGCCCAAAATTCGATCTTTTTCGATTGAAAACTTGGCACGGGTACCTACCCCCTTGTGAATTTCGCGCATTTTTCGGGAATAAATCAGTTTTCTGGAAAACTGTTTTTGGATAGTCACATGTTGCACATCAAATTAAAGGTGAGACTACCAGCTACTCAAAAAATCAAACAGAATAAAAATCGGGTCAAAAATGAGGCAGTGAAACTGTGGAGCGCCGTAGCCCAAAATTCGATCTTTTTCGATTGAAAACTTGGCACGGGTACCTACCCCCTTGTGAATTTCGCGCATTTTTCGGGAATAAATCAATTTTCTGGGAAACTGTTTTTGGATAGTCACAAGTTGCACATCAAATTAAAGGTGAGACTACCAGCTACACAAAAAATCAAACAGAATAAAAATCGGGTCAAAAATGAGTCAGTGAAACTGTGGAGCGCCGTAGCCCAAAATTCGATCTTTTTCGATTGAAAACTTGGCACGGGTACCTACCCCCTTGTGAATTTCGCGCATTTTTCGGGAATAAATCAATTTTCTGGAAAACTGTTTTTGGATAGTCACAAGTTGCACATCAAATTAAAGGTGAGACTACCAGCTACACAAAAAATCAAACAGAATAAAAATCGGGTCAAAAATGGGGCAGTGAAACTGTGGAGCGCCGTAGCCCAAAATTCGATCTTATTCGATTGAAAACTTGGTACGGGTACCTACCCCCTTGTGAATTTCGCGTATTTTTCGGGAATAAATCAATTTTCTGGAAAACTGTTTTTGGATAGTCACAAGTTGCGCATCAAAATAAAGGTGAAACTACCAGCTACTCAAAAAATCAAACAGAATAAAAATCGGGTCAAAAATGAGGCAGTGAAACTGTGGAGCGCCGTAGCCCAAAATTCGATCTTTTTCGATTGAAAACTTGGCACGGGTACCTACCCCCTTGTGTATTTCGCGCATTTTTCGGGAATAAATCAATTTTCTGGAAAACTGTTTTTGGATAGTCACAAGTTGCACATCAAATTAAAGGTGAGACTACCAGCTACTCAAAAAATCAAACAGAATAAAAATCGGGTCAAAAATGAGGCAGTGAAACTGTGGAGCGCCGTAGCCCAAAATTCGATCTTTTTCGATTGAAAACTTGGCACGGGTACCTACCCCCTTGTGAATTTCGCGCATTTTTCGGGAATAAATCAATTTTCTGGAAAACTGTTTTTGGATAGTCACAAGTTGCACATCAGTAGTAGTAAGGGGCCCACTTTCATATAAGATCTACCTTGCGAGAGAGGGACACCCGCCCCCGCTTTTGCTGAAGCTTTTAGTCCAAATCAGCACATTTTTGATCTATGTTTCTGCAAGGCTGGAGCTTTTGGTTGAAAAACGTAAGTTTTCGGTGTTTTTTTCTGCAAACTTTTTAGCTTTTCTGTTAAAAAGGGAGTTAGTAGATAGTGTTTGGTATAGTGTTGACGCATTCACACCTGTGGTTTGTTTGATTTGGGGGGTTTTGTGCAGCCGCACTCTTGTTAGAGGGGTTAGATGGTGGGGTCTAAAGTTAGTTGAAAGCTGTTCTATGTTCCGTGGGTGTGATATTTCGAGTAAGTATATTGTTAGCGTGGTTATATGATGGTGTCTAACGTTAGTTGAAAGCTTTTCTGTGGTCCGTGGGGGTTTTGTGCAGCCGCACTCTCTTTTCTGTGGTCCGTGGGTGTGATATTTCGAGTAAGTATATTGTTAGCGGGGTTATATGATGGTGTCTAACGTTAGTAGAAAGCTTTTCTGTGGTCCGTGGGGGTTTTGTGCAGCCGCACTCTCTTTTCTGTGGTCCGTGGGTGTGATATTTCGAGCAAGTATATTGTTAGAGGGCTTAGATGGTGGGATCTAATGTTGTTTGAGAGTTTTCATGTAGATGCCGGGGTTTAATAGTGGTTGAAAGTTTTTTCTGTGGGTCGTGGGTGTTATAGTTGGCGTTTGTTTTGGAGTGGTTTTCTCCTCAAGTGACTGTAGAGATGGATTGGGGGCGTTTTAAGTTGGCTAATTATGCTAGCTGAAAGGTTTTCGTGTGAGGGGGCGGTGTCTTCTTCATATCTTCGGAGGTTGGATAGTGGGAGGCAGGGTTCCGGTTGGTTGATAACATGATTTTTGGAGCCACGGCTCCTAATGGATGGTTACATGACCTTTAACTTATAGATTAAGGGATTGGGTTGGTTAAGTAAAACGCAATAAATTTTTGATGCAAATCTACACGATTTATTTTAAATCTTAGATATGAAAGCAAAGTCCGGCTACGACTATACAAACTGTAAGAGCCGTTAATAGATCATAAATGCTAAATTTATATGTTGACGATGTTTGTTGGCTAATTGGCCTATCATAAGGACCGCAGACATCCTGCCCTCCAACATAAATAGAATCTGGTGATAGCCTCAGGTGTTCACCGTCCACATCATCAGGTGTATTGATTGCGTTCATTTCTAGTGAACAGAAGTAACACCTGACGTTATCCTTTATTTTAATGTAGAAAAAACCGCTTCTTGAAAGTTTCTGAGCCTTTCGATCATCAACAGTCGAGTTGTTGAACGTCTTCAAACGATCATATTCATACTTCAGAGCTAACATCCTCACTGACGCTTTCGCACTTTTACAAGACATCTTTTATATCAATCCAGGAGTTGTGTTGCGAAGAGAAACCAAACCATTTTACATAAGCATGATTACCTCTCCTCTTTAGAACCTTTTCTACAAGATATACGCCAGGATGTTTGACGGGTATTAGCTCCAACTCATAGAATCCACCTTGTATTAAATTCCCCTGATAGTCTTGAAGTATGTAAGTTCGTGGTTCCGTCTTCTTAACACGCTCTATCTGGAACATTTCAGTCGACCAGTTGGGTGTATATCCTTTCTCAAACACGTGTTTGTACTTACTCACGCGTACATGATCGCCTTTCTTGAATTTCGGGCTCGACGTAACCTTAACCTTACGATAGACATCAGCGAGAATTTGAACCTCATTTGATGGCCCAACATCTATAGATTGCATGTTTATGGTACGATGCTTTGTCCAATTGTACTTCTTTACTAATTTACTCACTAGAGTAATTCACTTGTAGTTACCATGCATACTAAACTCGCGCCACATCATATTCTTTAATGTTCTGTTAAAACGCTCTATGATCGAGGCTTTGAGTGCACTAAAGGTGGAGTAATGGTTGATTTCAAATTTCTTCATCAAATCACCAAATTTTTTATTGAAAAACTCTTTTCCGTCATCTGTCTGTAGGTTTTTAGGGTAACGTTGTTCGTCAAAAATTGACTCCATAGCCTTGGTGATTTTGGCAGCACTTTTATTTTTAACAGGTAGAGCTCAGGCGTATTTGGAAAATGTGTCTATGACCGTTAAAAGAAAGTAAAAACCCTTATTCTTAGACGAATATGAGCTCATATCCACTAAATCCGCCTGCCATAAATCGTCTACGTATAGTAACACGACGTCGTCTAAAATTTCTACGAGCTGACCTATGTATCTCGTTAATAACCTGTCTTCTACTCATTTCACCATATGTATAAATACCATGCTTGTTTTGTGCATATTTTACATAGAATCCGATATAGAGAATGATGCAGTTTGAGCATCCGTTTACGATGATGGTTGCGGGACCCTCTGGAAGTGGTAAGACGACTTTTATTGAAAAATTTTTGAAAACTACAACACTAATTAACGCCGATATAAAGAAGATTATCTGGTGTAATGCGGAGCAACGTGCAAAACCATCACAAATGCCATTTAAAAATATAGAATATTTAGATTCTATACCTGAGGTATTTATAAACGAGACCAATGAGCCTACAATAATTGTGCTTGATGATATGATGCTAGATGCATTTTCAAAACAGATTTGTGAGCTTTTTACAAAAGGATCACATCATAGAAATTTTTCGGTAATACTTAAAACACAGAACGTCTTCCATCAAGGTAAGTTAAGTTAAGTTGATATTTCACTAAATTGTAAATATATGGTGGTTTTTAAAAACCCCCACGATAAGAGCCAGTTTCTACATTTAGCTAAACAGATTTACCCTGAAAATAGTGTAGAGCTAGTGAGAATATATAAAGATATTACTCAGGCTCCTCACGGCTATTTGTTAATAGATCTGACTCAGTCTATTAGCGATTTATTTAGATTCCGAACAGATATCTTTAATAAAAGGTTTGTGACGTGTTACTGCTCGGCGTCAGATTTAAACACTAAAAATGCTGTCACGAATGAAACGATTGAAGGACAACAAACATATGTTATATGTTCTTAAAAATGCTAGTCCGTGTTTAAGAAAAGCTATCATGAAAAAGGCAGATCCTGAAGTGGTTAAGACTATATGTGAAATTGCATTGAATACCTTGAACGGAAACCATATGCCGTGTCGTAAAATATATAACAGTTCATGCAGGTATAAAAAGAGCATGAGAAGGTTAGTTGATGCAAGACGATCTGTCCCTAAGCAACGTAAAATCTTAGTGCAAGAAGGTGGATTTCTACCAATTCTGATCGGAAGTGTACTTTCAAGCATTATCGGTTCGCTAATTGAAAAATATGCATAGAAAGAGTGCTCTTAATAAAATGCTTCTTCTTTCTCCAGAAGTGTATGAACAGTTAAAAGGTCAGATAGAAGATACAACCGGTCAGTCTGTATTCGATAAGACAATACGTGCCACTCTGGTTAATAAGAAGCTGTCTGACAGTGGTAAATGGTATAATTACAGGAATACGTTAATAAAGTTTTTTAATGCAAAGCGCAAAGGAAGACAGTCTGATGTGAAAAAATCTCCTGGACTTACATCGGATGTAAAGTTAGATAAACAGAAAAGTTTGCGAGACAATGTGTAACGAAGAGGTCCGCAGGACGTCCGGAAGACTAGGCCTTTGTCTTGGATTTGGACGCAAACCTGGCGGACGGAAAGTCATCCTCCATCTGTCGGAAGAAATCGTCATTTCTTCACCAAAATGGAGAATAACTTTCCTATGTTTTCGTTGACTATGTTGTCATTAGACGACATATGTCCCACGAGCGGCTATTGAAGTGACGGAGCAGCTAGCATAAAAGCACGTGCATAGCTCGTCGGATGGGGTGAGTTGGCCACTTCTACTCGTGGACGAATGATAATCTGCTCGTTTGTGGGCCGACAAATGGGTTTGAGGAGTCCCATTCTTACGGTCGGCGGGCTGGACAAGGATGCTAGGTGAGGGGGCCAGATGCACGATCAACAGGGGCGGAAAAGAGGGTGAAAGGAAGTAGGCGAGGGGAAAGAACATCCGGGGGGAATCATCCGACGGATGACCGAACATGATATCACCATGCGTAGGTGCTATTTTCGTCAATCTCAGAGAAGGATATCCGTCTGAGGACGGAGGTCCTTATGGCCCAGTCATGCCAAAGAAACAAAAAAAAAAACAAATATTGCGGATGGCAGTGCGGTAAAAGTATTTCCAACGGCAGTTTGTAGAGCGGCTTTCTTCTGTTGTATCGACATATCGGGAGTTCTCATCATAATTCCGCAAAAATTTATATTGTACAGGACATTAACTAAACTTAAGCAAATTACAATCCATGGCGGAACAAAAAAACCACTTCCCAACTCCACGAAACGAATCCGTCCAATTTAAGCGGAAGCGAAACAAATTGCAAAGCGTTGACGGCCACCAACAATTCCAGCTCGAACGATCGATCGTGTTTAACGGCCCAGACGCATGCACCAACGCCGGCTAAACTTCCGATTATCAACGGAATGAACACTAGTACCCAAAGATGTCGTCCCGATGTTAAACGATCGCATGCCAACAGCTCAAACATAGGAAGGATAAGATGAAGCGATAGCGATATTAACATTGCTTTGAATTGGGTGTAGGGGTCACCTTCTAATCTGTAGGGAGGATATCGACACCACACAAAAGCTCCAACTATTGCTCCTGCCGTAGCGATGGCCTTCCATGTCCAAAGGGGGGCAAAAACTGCCCAGTACGGACAATCTATGTAGCCGTCGAGTTTCAAACAGAACAGCAAAATAAACGTAAATAGACTGCAGTGAACAATGAATTTACTTGGATTAAAATCACGCACGAAAGCCTGCAAATTCATTGTAAAAGCGTCGCGCCATTATCGAAGCATAATGTAACAATGCAAATATTTTGTGCGGTAATTCGATTTGTGGAGCAAAACAAAAAAAACGAGCGACAGTTCGACGGAACCTTTTGTTTTTTTTTTTTTTTTTTGTGTTTTTATGATTTCCATGTGAATTTTAGTTTTGACGCACAACCCTTTGAGCAATGACAATACGAAATAGTTGTTTCATTATTTAATAACCAATAGCTAGAATGTAATAAAAAAAAATTTAACCAATAAAAAAAAATTTGTAGAGAGAAATAGGTTTTTATCTTTAAATTTAATTTAAGTTTTCTGTTTTTTTTTTTTTTTTTTGTTGTACAATCTAAACATTAAGTGAACATACGTTGCAGCCGTTTTGTTTTGCGCCAAAATCCATCACATGGCGCAAAAAGTTTAGATGGCGCCTGGTAGTTATACCACAGTGGAGTGGTAGACGAGGACGACGGATGATTCGAAACGTGCCAAAGGCTGAAGGAGAAGAAGATGACAATGTTGCAGCTAAGGCGCTGTTTGTGAATGCTGCTGCCGCTGCGGCGGGTGTTTCTGTGGTGGTAATTGTTGCGATGTACTCGGTATAGGAGGACCATGAATAAATTAGTACGGTGATATGATGATACCAATGTAAAAATATCAATGGCTGTTTTCGAAGCACTATGAAGAGCGTATCACCCAGTTTCGCACGACGCATGTAACCGGTATGCGGAGGAGCAGGCGGTGCGGCAGCCGGCAAAAGTAGCGCAGCCGGTGAATTAGTGGTCATAGTTATCGAAGACGTTGTTACAGTGGACGTATGAATTGTAACAACATGACCGCCAACAGTCGATGAGCTTCCTCCGTTCATTTGAGCTGCAGTTTGACTCGCTATTGTCGATAGTTTCGTAGCGGAGATTGATCCTAGTACGGCCACCCGCAACGCGCAAACCTTACTTATATACGGCTGGACGACCTCGATGACCTTATTTTTCGTCTGATTGTAGATTTCGTGAGGCTGTTCTTTGATTGGTGCGGTCACTTCTAATTTATCGATACCCTTGACAAGTGTCTGATCGACATAGTGAATTGAACGACCGACTTTCGAAACGATCGGTGCCGCTGTACTGACCGCCCGATGAGCGGCATTTTCGGCTGTACTGAATGCCCAATTGAACATACGATTGTGGCTTTTAACTTTTCATTCGCACGTATTCCGATTGACAGACTAAAATACGAAAGTTCTTCACGAACAGGATAAATAATCACTCTACAAACGAAGACTCTAGGGCACAAAAATTATCGCCAAACGAATCGCACAGAGAGCCAGGCAGAACTGAGTGGGTTGAACAATGCGCACCAGTTCTTTAGACTTTAACTTTTTTTTTTTTTTTTTTTTCTTACAAAGCGGACGGAATGCTACGAGCGCCAAAACCGAAGAAACTCGATGTATTTGCCTTTTAATAAACTTCTTGATTTAATTTTAACCTTAGCAGCGCGTGTGTTTAAGAATAAGCCGTCTAGTGGGCACCGAGGTGCTAATCCCGTTACGGGAAGCGTGATCCGCTATCTATGATAGCCTAGGCCACGAGACTAAAAGAACTACGGCGGTATTACATCCACTAACCTTTTCCTTGTTTTCTTCGCTGGGGCTGAGGTGGTTGTTGCTCTCCAGTAAATCCTACGGGATCCGGTAATTGCAAAAAAATATGTATTCGAAAACTTACACGCGCACTTGAAAGTTACTGCTGGGAAGTATTTGACGTCTCGATGGCTTCGTGGTCTTCGGTTGACTCGACGACTGGTCACTTGGAACGATGGCGATAAACTGGGCCGAGAGGAAGTGCTTGATCATCGATCAGCCTTCCTTCTCGGGTTTTTTTACGTTTTTTTTTTTTGGTTGCCGTCCTGACTTGAGTACAGCGGTGCGGATTTCGAACTTCCTCTTTGTGACGTTGCCAGAGCGGCTCGTCACAACGCAGAATCCTGTGCTAGGCCCGTCCGCCGCACAGGAGGCTGAAAAAACAGAGACGCTTTAGGCAGGTCTCCTACGCGATGGTCCTGATGCTCCCCCGCTGCAGTCTTGTTGATGAGGCTCCCACGCTGCAGTAAAAAAACAATGTTGTCCGTCGATCCGGATATATCTTTGTTATATAAAATTTTTTTTTTTTTTTTTTTTCCTGTGGTTGGAGTATTTAGTCCTTTTTTTCTGTTTGTTTTTTTTTTTTTTTGTATGGACATACTCCGAGTACCATCTTTTCGATTAATTCTTAATTCTATTAACAATAATTTTGCAACCATGGATAACGACAGTAAAGAGAATGAAAGGATAAACTACGGTACATCTACTCGATTCAAATAATTCATTTCTCTTTTACAGGAATTCTACGTGATTGCAACTTGATTTTACTAACAGACTACAATTACATTACCATCAACGTCAATGGAGCGAATTGACTCGCAGGTCAATTTTTATATTAACACTCCTTGTAAACATGCACTACTGTACTCAATGTAACATTATTATAGTACATAAACAATGTAAGTCAAAGCGTTGTGGTTTATAAATTATAAAAAAAAATATTAGAACGGTTGCCTTCTATTTTAGAAGTAATAGTGATTACTTGACGAAGGAAGATGCTCAATATTGTCTTGCTATGCAATGTCTACCAGAAATATGTAGCATTCTCCTTGCCTTAGCGCGTGTATGGATTATGACGACCTAGCATTTGCAAAACCAGCCAAGTCGGATGGCCCTGCAAATGACAGCAGGACTCCGCGATTAATAATTTCCGTAAGGGTGTTACATTAAGTCTTTAAGATTCTTACATTGGCGTATTATGTGTAGAAAGGTTATTGTAGGGGCTCTCTTCTGAGGAGGCCTAATACAATCCCTTGTCTTGATTGTTGCTATTCTTTGCTTGGTTGTATTGCACGAGTTTGATTTGACAAGGGTACCTGTTAGGGAGTTCACTGCCGCAAATCTTTGGCGTGGTAAGTCCCTACAGATTTTCCTTGCAAATTCTCGACTTCGTATAAGGGGTTACCGATTTTTCTTACGATACGGCTTTTTATAAATTTTGGTGCCAGTTTTGCATTGAATCCTTTCGTGGCGTCGCTTAATGCGAAATTCCTACGAAATACTTCTTGCCCAGACAGAAATTTGACTTCACGAGCTTTTAAGTTATACTTAGAGGCATATTTGCGATGAGTGTCTAACAATTTGGTTTTCACTTCAGCGCGAACGGCCTGCATATGGTCTGACCTGGCTACACATTCTATATCGCCTGTGAGCAAGTTTTGCAAATTTCTTAACAGAGGATAAGCTGATCCGTGGCAAATCATGTTTTCGCCAAAATTTAGGTAATACGGGGAATATCCGGTAGCTCCGTGTACGGCTGTTCGTAACGCACATGCTATCTCGCTTAAGTGAACATCCCATTCTTTATGGTTATCACCCAAGTATGCCCTGATTGCGGCTAAAATCGACCGATTTACCCTCTCGGACGCATTTGCTTGAGGCGAGTAAATGGCTGTCCTGGTGTGTACTACTTGGTATTTGTTCAGTAAAGCCGCGAATTCTCTTGAAGTGAATTGAACTCCATTGTCTGATACAATGTATTCGGGCACCCCGTAAACATGGAACAGTTCAGATTCGAGGTATGAAGTGATGGCTGAGGTGGTAGCGCTGCGTAAAGGTTTTAGAAGGACGTACTTGGAAAATTGGTCCAAAACTATAAGGATTACTGTGTTACCTTTCTTGGAACGCGGATAAGGACCCAACAAGTCGATATAAACACGCTGCCAGGCCCGTTCGGGAGGTAACTGGGCTTTCATGAGCGGCCTCAAGGTGGTGTTGGGTGCTTTCGTTTCCTTACACGTATCACACCTTTGGATATATTGTTTTACCTGTTGAGACATAAGCGGCCAGTAATACGATTCTCTTAATCTTCCTAATGTTTTGGCTACTCCTCCATGTGCCGCGAGTGGTGGATTATGAGCTTTACTTATAATCTGAGGTGTCAGTTCCTGCGGCACCCATAACTTCCAAGGCGTGCCGTTTACAAGATCTTCATCTTTGTTAGTTGGATGGAATTTGTAGACGAATTCGCCCGCCACTCTTGCGTTAGTGAACTGGGTTGGATTTTCGGTTATTGTTTTCTTCAACAATTGGTACTCATCTGATCCAAAGAATGGAGATTCCAAATCCACTTCTATTGAAGCATTCATGGGGTCTGCGGACAACTCATCGACGAATACTCTTGACAAGGCGTCAGGTACTACGTTTTGGCTACCCTTACGATGTTCGATTTTGAAATCGAACGCTTGCAATTTAAGAGACCATCTGGCGAGTCTGCCACTCAAATCTTTTTGGTTCATCAACCACTTGAGACTAGCATGATCGGTGATGATAGTGAAAGGCAATCCTTCAACGTAAGCGCGGAATTTCTTTACACATATTATAGCCGCCAAGCATTCTAACTCGGTAATGCTATAATTGCGTTGCGCATCGTTCAATTTCTGTGACACGTGCGCTATCGGTTGCTGTTCTCCTTCATTTCCGACTTGGCACAACACTCCACCTACGCCCGTGATGCTGGCGTCACACTGAATAAGGAAAGGTTTCGTAAAGTCTGGATTATGAAGGACAGGGGCAGTGGTCAGTGCAATTTTCAAAGCTTCGAAAGCAACTTGTGCTTCGTCGGTCCATTTAAGTCCTGCGGTCGGTTTCTTTAGACAATCTGTTATGGGTGCAGCTAATGCCGAGAAATTATGTATGAACCTTCGATACCACCCGGTCATTCCCAGAAACCTCCTGATTTGTTTCAGAGAATTGGGCACAGGAAAATCTGCTATGGCTGCAACCTTATCAGTATCTACTTTCAGCACCCCGTCTCCTACGATATAACCTAGGTATTTTACTTCTGTCATGCAAAAGTGGCTCTTGCCGATATTTATTGTGAGGCCTGCACATTTTAATCTCTCGGCCACTTCTTTCAACAACTCTAAGTGTGAAGAAAATGTGGAAGAGATAACGAGAAGATCATCCAGATACACGAAAACTCGCTCTCTGGAGTCGACGGGAAGAGGCTTCATCACCTTGTCCATTAGCCGGCACATTCTTTGTGGGGCATTACATAGACCGAAAGGCATGACGGTGAAATGATATAAAGGTCTGCCGGGCACAGTAAACGCAGTTTTATCTCTTGATGTGAGTTCAAGGGGGATCTGCCAGAACGCGTCTTTCAAATCAATTGAAGAAATGAAGCGCGTGTCTTGCAGTCTGCTCAAGAGTCCATCGATACGAGGCAAAGGGTATGCATCTTTGATTGTTACTGCGTTCAGTTTGCGGGAGTCTAAGCAGAGGCGGATTTTACCTGGTTTTTTTACCAAAACTACCGGCGAGTTCCAAGCACTCATGCTCTCCTCAATAACGCCTAGACTTAACATGCGATCTAGCTCGTTATATACCAATTTTTGAATTGCTGGTGATACTGAATAGTGCCTTTGTTTGATTGGTTCGGCCTCGCTCACTTCAATTACATGAGTTTCCAAATTTGTTTTACCTAAACCTAATGTTGTACACGAGGGGAATTGCGCAATTACGACATCTAATGCTGTTTGCTCAGATGCTAATAAAATATGTTGATTAGGTTTAACTTTTGGTATGACTGCTTCGCCATCCAACTCTAAAGACTCAATTAATGCAGAAACCAGCCCAAATGCTTGCCAGAAATCCATCCCCAAATATAATTCTTGCTGAAGATCAGGTACAATATACAATTTGAGGCTTTCAGTTTCCTGCCGGAATTCCACTAGTGTATTAATGTGGCCATATACGACATGGGCTGACCCTCCCGCAGTATTTAGAGTGTTACACGATAGCTCGAGTGACTGACCCATTTGCGATATGTGCTCTAATGCGTTTTTTCCCAAACAACTGATACTGGCACCGCTATCTAGCAAACCTATCAACGGAATGCCACCTACCACAACGTGTGCATAAGGCCTGGGGTCGCCTGTTTTGTAATGTATGGCTGTAAGTCTAGTGGGATGACTAATTAATTGAGGACAGCTCAATGCTTCGACAAACTGCGCTACTTCTGATTCGGACTGCACTCCTTCCAAAGAGGGTGATGTCAAATCGAAGATGCGCCTTCTTACTACCTCATAATTTGCTGCTCGTTTTTCGAGACTTTGACGATAAAGGGGGACATTTGCTTCTAAAGGTTTTTTAAATTAATAGGATTTAACGAAGGACGAGGGACATTAGAAGGGATTACGGTCCAATCTTGTGAGTGTGTGATAGCGCAGCTGGACCGATCTGCCGAGTGTGACATTAATGGGGCGTAGTTGGTTGACGCTGTGTCGCAACGGGAGCCGGTTCCAGAGGCTTCAGGTTCCACTCTTGAAATTTTACATTTTGGCCGGACCGATTGGGTTTTGACCGGCCTCCTTTCCAGTTTTTTGACTTGCAATTAGGGCAATCACGGCATGTTTTACCTTTTTCCCCGCAATAGTAACAGAATAAACGTCTAGTTAGCGCATCACATTCCCTGAAACCGTGTCCCTTTTTGTCACAGTTCCAGCAAGTCCAATTAGACATGTCTAACGCCTCGATTTCGGGGTCTGACTGCTCCAACTCTATTATGCGCTCAGCTTGAGAGTTTTCAATTTCTGATAAGTGGTGTGGTCTCTGATTCCCGCTTACCTGACCACCCCTTCTATCTAACACGGACGTAGAACGTAAATACACTTCTGCTCTACGACATTCTTCTCTAAAACGATCAATTGATCTTAAGTTCATGGCGTACACCAGTTGAGCTACCCTCGGATTGATGTTCGGTAGCATTAAACTGACTAACTCTTCATCTCTCATTGGATGAGCTCGCTGCGTGTTCAATGATACAATGCCTGATACGTAATCTTCCACTGTTTCACGAACAAATTGTTTCCGTCTTTCCATCGCATGCGTGATTTCTGCATCGGAATTCCATACTTTAAATCTTTTGGTTAAAGCTTCCTTAAGTTCTTCCCAAGTAGGGTAGGGATTCGTTCTTAAATATTGCCAATACCAGGCATCCGCTGGTCCTGTGACGCAGCGGTGAAATTGATCGACCCAATATAACTCGTTTACCGAGCTAAGACTTTTGATACGGTCTATTCTGAACAGAAATTCGTCTACAGACATACCCCAAGAGGTACCGTCAAATTTCAAATGCCATCTATTCAACGGGCTGTTTGAACGAGTAGCCGGGTAACCTGCATGAGGTGTTTGAGGGCGACTTTGTCTATTTGCATACGCAAAGTTCGCTTCATAAGTAGGTGTTTGGCGAGTTTCCGGCGGCGGATAAATCATTGGCCGAGTGTTCGTTTGGATCTGACTAATTTGTGAACTCAACTGTCTCAATGCTTCACGTAATTCTCGCATTTCAAGATCTTGCCGTTCGGCTTGAGCTCGGACCCCATTCCAACCCTCAGTAGCAGCGGCGTAGGAAGGTAATCCCGCCCCACCTGCATAAACTAAATTGTCGGCGCTATGATCCCACTGCAAATCTGACATGAGTAAATTGTCGTTCGACCGTGTGAAGGGCCTATCTCTGCGTCCTTGGCTATTAAAATCAACAGTACGTTGATAATCCCCTGGAGGCCTGGAGGTGTCCAACTTCCATTGGGAGGGTGCTCCCCCGGAACGTCTGAACCCTCTTGGCGAATTAGACGGAGAATTAGGTCGCGGAGCGCTGGTAGAAGCTGACTGACTTCTAGGACGCTCGATATCCGTGGGTAGTGTTTGGGACGTTTCATCTGGAATGAGATTACCTGTGGATATTACTGCTGCTGCAAGGTCTGGCCTTTCTCCTCTCGCTCTGCCTCTGGTTTGAGGACCTGTCCTTGGCACAGCTCCTGTTCCTGGTGGTGATCTTTGCATCCTTCTATATGCGTTCTTTTGATAGTCCAAATGCTAGATCTAATCGAAATAACGTCAACAATGAAAATTTAATCTGATCTTTCCTCTCTATAACGATGGCTTCCGTCTCCTCGATTGCTAAAGGGTTAACGATCTGAAAACTGTAATGAGTCGGTGACTTAGTAGTCACATATTAATAAGGTTTCAATCAATACGAATCACCGACACCATAATCCTTACACTAATTCATCAAAGGCGAAATTGGCAAAACGAGTTATCAGGTTATGCTTAACGAGAATCAAATCAAATAGGGGACAAGAAATGCAACCACGTTGAGTTGCCCAACCAGAGAACCATAATAGAAAAATCCTATATTCGACCGACTTCAACCGTCCGTGATGGTGAGAAAGTCCACGAAACCGGTTGATGAATATAGTAAACAATAACACAAAAAGAAACTCCGAAGTATTTATAATTCATTTATTTATACCAATGATAACAAAAAAGTATATTTTAGTATATTTTATTTTTTTTTTTTTTTTTATATATAATACTGATGCTTGTTGCAATCATCAACAATTTCGTATATTCTTACGACAAAATTTAACATAATGAGAAAATTCTTTAAAATGACTTGTGTGTTTTGTCTCTTGTAATGTAAAATTTATACGCTCTTTGCTATGCTCTTTAACTTTGTAGACTATTGCTAACCACAGTTTATGTAGCGCTTGACATTTACCAATGAATTCAGAAGCTAGTGCGTAAATACGCTAGAGATTCTTCTATTGCAAAACAAAAAGAACTTGTGAGTTTAATAAAATTTCAAGTCTGTGGCAACAGGGACAAAAAAAAAAAAAAAAATTTTGAATTACCTCTATCCCGGCAAAAAAGCAAAAAAAAAAAAAGTTCAATACATTGCCTTGGTTGGTCGAAAAAAAAAATTAGTATAAAATGTTATTTCCTAATTACATAAGAGTAATCCTGACCGTTAATTAACTTTTAACCAATTATTTCAAGTATCTCCCGCATCCCGGATTATTTAATACCGCATTACCTCGCTAAGAGCACTCAGCCAATACTGGTGCTTCCTGACGGGCAGACGAAGTAATCTGTGAATTCAATAACAGAGAAACCAAATTAAATTAAAACAATATTTTATCTTTCTGAAATACTGGATAATTCACCTTTATGGATTTCCAATTATAAGGCATGAGATGCAGGTGAACACGGCGTGGCAGGTATTTTTTTCCCTTTTACTCCGACCTTCTCCTCTTGGGGTCGTATCGATGTCCTTTTAATGGCAACCAAGACATCACCGTCTGCGTGCTGACGTTCGACCTCTTAACCGAACTTGCAACTTTAGATGTAGACGGTATCGCTGTTGTTTTTTTCGCGGTTGCCGGTTGCGATTTACCCACAGATTGAACAGGTCCAACGTTTCTCAACAGCTTAACCATTTGCTCCTGAATAACTTCGATTAAGTAAGACCAGCTAACGTCATTGAGTTTTCGCATCAAGTTATGCTGCAGTTGTGATGACATTAAAGCGATAGCATCGCCCACTGCAAACTCCCGCATAACATCCGTCATGGGGCGAGTGGACCAAAACTGTGGTCTATGTTTGCACCGGCGCCTCACGTCTTCTTTAATCAAATTGGTGGGAGCATGATACAGCCGGCATATGGTGTTAATGGATTGTCGTCCGACTTGTGCTACCTCCATACCAGTTTGTTGCCGCAATAAGGTTGCGTGCAACAACTGAGCTTCGCAGCAGAGTTGAGGCCGCAATCCGTATTGCGCAGCTAACAATGCCGGTGCATTGTTCACGTCAACCACTAATTTCATGATCTCCTTTGACTCCAGGATGCCCCGCAACTGCTGGTCCTTCAGTAAATCAGGATGCTTTAACAGGTCGAATACATACACGGGCCCATTAGTGGTCGTCAATGAGAAGGAGACCAACTTCTTGGTGTTGTTCACACGTATCGCTTGGCCGTCCAACCCTAACGTTTGCCGATAATTTTTCGTCCAAGCTAATAATTGTTCTACCGCAGCATGACTACAATTATTTGGTACCGTGCGGGTATCAATGCGGGTAATTCAGGTATGCCTGGGTTACTTTTTCGAGGCAGACTTGAAGACGAGCTTGCCTGTTGCGCTCTAAAAATCGCACTATTCGGATGTGACGACGAAACTTTAGGAATTTTCCAATCACTCAACAGATAATTGGAGCCTCCTACAATCGATTCTTTACTGATACGAACGCCAAGTTTTTCTTTACCGCCCTGACTCGGGATCTTTACTAAGCTGCTAACTGAAGTAACATCTTTTTGTCCTGGAACCTTCGACGATTTCTTCGAGTTCGCCATCTCTTTCTTCTTTTGTTTAATTATATAGTCCGCGGCTGTTTGTTGACCGATTAACTTCTGAAGCGTATTTCGGTCCAATTGACAGGCCGCCCTAGCTTGTATGGCGGGTTTAGCTAGACCGGTCTCTTTTACCTGTTTCGCGGGTGTCGCTGTCTTAGCTGATACGGCTGTGAATACTACTGGACTTCGTTCACGACGCCCGGTGCGCCGCTGGAGTCGTAGCCTTTTCCATTTGTTCGCATCCATTTTCGCGCTGCAAAACAGAAGTTACTGAAGAGGAAACAGGAAAAGGAAATTTATTAATTAATGACTCATAATCCTTTCCTTCTTCAAATAAAATCTAAATGGATATTTATACGAATAAAAAAAAATTGCAGGGAATAGGTTTTGTACGCCTACAGTTCCCATTAGGTCCGTATGCACCACGTTTAGACGACTAGACTTCCTTTTTTTTTTTTTTTTTTTTTTTTTTTTTTTTTTTTTTTTTTTTTTTTTTTTTTTTTTTAAAAGAATGTTAGTTTGCAACCACTAGGAAAACAATTTGCTTAATGCTCGACCAAGGTTCGCCTATTGTTCGTATAGACAAAGTCTAGGAGCATAAACTCTTTTACATTTTAAACAAACAAAACAAAAAATATATGTTAGTCCGTAACCAAAAAAAAAAATAATTTGCTTAATGTCCGCCTAACGTTCGCTTATTGTCCGTGTAAACGAAGTTTAGATGAATTAATTATCTTCAATACTAAACGATGTTAGTTTATGACTAACAAAAAAAAAAAAAAAAATAATTTACTTTGTGTTCGACTAAAGCTCGCCTATTGTTCGTTTAACTATCGACAAAACGATACTTAGAAAGAATAATTTTTTCCTAATTCTAAAGTATTTTTCTTAAAGTGTAATTCAAACTTCCTTTCTAAAGTTCGCCTAAAGTTCGGAAAACTATCGTCGAAACGATACTTAGAAAGAATAATTTTTTCTAATTCTAAGGTATTTTCCTTAAAGTGTAATTCAAACTTTCTTTCTAAAGTTCGCCTAAAGTTCGGAAAACTATCGCCGAAACGATACTTAGAAAGAATAATTTTTTCTAATTCTATGGTATTTTTCTTAAAGTGTAATTCAAACTTTCTTTCTAAAGTTCGCCTAAAGTTCGGAAAACTATCGCGGAAACGATACTTAGAAAGAATAATTTTTTCTAATTCTATGGTATTTTTCTTAAAGTGTAATTCAAACTTTCTTTCTAAAGTTCGCCTAAAGTTCGGAAAACTATCGCCGAAACGATACTTAGAAAGAATAATTTTTTCTACTTATTAAAGAATTTTTCTTAATTTTTTTATTCTAAAAGTTCTATTCGACTAAAGTTCTATAAGAATATAAATGCGGTGATTTGATTGTCTTAAGCTAAGTCTTATTGTACCTAAGCTAAGTCTTAATAAAATTAGGGGAAGGGTGAAAATTGGGAATTTGTTTCAATAACTTCTTCACATCGAATCATTATGCCGGCCTTTTAGCTTGTCGGCTTCTGAGGTATGTTCTCTATCGAAATGAGCCGGTAGAGACATCTTTCAAAAGTAAAGAAACTCCGTCGGATGGTGGAGTAGAGGGAGCGAGTGCTGGACAGTCACTTCCACGACCCGCTCATGACAATGTCTTGCCCTGTAGTTTTGTGGTGGCCTAGTCCGCTTTGCCGACAATCATCCCCTCCTAAGGGAGTGCAAGTTCTTCGGAAAAGCGTTAAACCACCCACCCACCTATCTCTTTCCGCTGACTAGGCCCAAAACAGGCGTGTCAGAGGACCAAGACATCGTCTCAACTACCCCACATCTTGAGGCTCTGATTCACATAATCGAACTCTCAAGACATTTCTTCCTAGATGTTCGGGATGGATTTGCAAGTTGTTTACTCATGAACAAGCGGAAATATTGTTGCCTCATTGCCGTATGAGCGAAACTAGGACAATTAAAAGAAGAAATGAGGACTTGTAAAATTTTATGTTTTAAGCTATAAACACTTTTCACACACTCGTTTTTTTTTATTAACAATCTGAACTTACGCAAACGTTGGGCGCCATATTTGTAACGAAGAGGTCCGCAGGACGTCCGGAAGACTAGGCCTTTGTCTTGGATTTGGACGCAAACCTGGCGGACGGAAAGTCATCCTCCATCTGTCGGAAGAAATCGTCATTTCTTCACCAAAATGGAGAATAACTTTCCTATGTTTTCGTTGACTATGTTGTCATTAGACGACATATGTCCCACGAGCGGCTATTGAAGTGACGGAGCAGCTAGCATAAAAGCACGTGCATAGCTCGTCGGATGGGGTGAGTTGGCCACTTCTACTCGTGGACGAATGATAATCTGCTCGTTTGTGGGCCGACAAATGGGTTTGAGGAGTCCCATTCTTACGGTCGGCGGGCTGGACAAGGATGCTAGGTGAGGGGGCCAGATGCACGATCAACAGGGGCGGAAAAGAGGGTGAAAGGAAGTAGGCGAGGGGAAAGAACATCCGGGGGGAATCATCCGACGGATGACCGAACATGATATCACCATGCGTAGGTGCTATTTTCGTCAATCTCAGAGAAGGATATCCGTCTGAGGACGGAGGTCCTTATGGCCCAGTCATGCCAAAGAAACAAAAAAAAAAACAAATATTGCGGATGGCAGTGCGGTAAAAGTATTTCCAACGGCAGTTTGTAGAGCGGCTTTCTTCTGTTGTATCGACATATCGGGAGTTCTCATCATAATTCCGCAAAAATTTATATTGTACAGGACATTAACTAAACTTAAGCAAATTACAATCCATGGCGGAACAAAAAAACCACTTCCCAACTCCACGAAACGAATCCGTCCAATTTAAGCGGAAGCGAAACAAATTGCAAAGCGTTGACGGCCACCAACAATTCCAGCTCGAACGATCGATCGTGTTTAACGGCCCAGACGCATGCACCAACGCCGGCTAAACTTCCGATTATCAACGGAATGAACACTAGTACCCAAAGATGTCGTCCCGATGTTAAACGATCGCATGCCAACAGCTCAAACATAGGAAGGATAAGATGAAGCGATAGCGATATTAACATTGCTTTGAATTGGGTGTAGGGGTCACCTTCTAATCTGTAGGGAGGATATCGACACCACACAAAAGCTCCAACTATTGCTCCTGCCGTAGCGATGGCCTTCCATGTCCAAAGGGGGGCAAAAACTGCCCAGTACGGACAATCTATGTAGCCGTCGAGTTTCAAACAGAACAGCAAAATAAACGTAAATAGACTGCAGTGAACAATGAATTTACTTGGATTAAAATCACGCACGAAAGCCTGCAAATTCATTGTAAAAGCGTCGCGCCATTATCGAAGCATAATGTAACAATGCAAATATTTTGTGCGGTAATTCGATTTGTGGAGCAAAACAAAAAAAACGAGCGACAGTTCGACGGAACCTTTTGTTTTTTTTTTTTTTTTTTGTGTTTTTATGATTTCCATGTGAATTTTAGTTTTGACGCACAACCCTTTGAGCAATGACAATACGAAATAGTTGTTTCATTATTTAATAACCAATAGCTAGAATGTAATAAAAAAAAATTTAACCAATAAAAAAAAATTTGTAGAGAGAAATAGGTTTTTATCTTTAAATTTAATTTAAGTTTTCTGTTTTTTTTTTTTTTTTTTGTTGTACAATCTAAACATTAAGTGAACATACGTTGCAGCCGTTTTGTTTTGCGCCAAAATCCATCACATGGCGCAAAAAGTTTAGATGGCGCCTGGTAGTTATACCACAGTGGAGTGGTAGACGAGGACGACGGATGATTCGAAACGTGCCAAAGGCTGAAGGAGAAGAAGATGACAATGTTGCAGCTAAGGCGCTGTTTGTGAATGCTGCTGCCGCTGCGGCGGGTGTTTCTGTGGTGGTAATTGTTGCGATGTACTCGGTATAGGAGGACCATGAATAAATTAGTACGGTGATATGATGATACCAATGTAAAAATATCAATGGCTGTTTTCGAAGCACTATGAAGAGCGTATCACCCAGTTTCGCACGACGCATGTAACCGGTATGCGGAGGAGCAGGCGGTGCGGCAGCCGGCAAAAGTAGCGCAGCCGGTGAATTAGTGGTCATAGTTATCGAAGACGTTGTTACAGTGGACGTATGAATTGTAACAACATGACCGCCAACAGTCGATGAGCTTCCTCCGTTCATTTGAGCTGCAGTTTGACTCGCTATTGTCGATAGTTTCGTAGCGGAGATTGATCCTAGTACGGCCACCCGCAACGCGCAAACCTTACTTATATACGGCTGGACGACCTCGATGACCTTATTTTTCGTCTGATTGTAGATTTCGTGAGGCTGTTCTTTGATTGGTGCGGTCACTTCTAATTTATCGATACCCTTGACAAGTGTCTGATCGACATAGTGAATTGAACGACCGACTTTCGAAACGATCGGTGCCGCTGTACTGACCGCCCGATGAGCGGCATTTTCGGCTGTACTGAATGCCCAATTGAACATACGATTGTGGCTTTTAACTTTTCATTCGCACGTATTCCGATTGACAGACTAAAATACGAAAGTTCTTCACGAACAGGATAAATAATCACTCTACAAACGAAGACTCTAGGGCACAAAAATTATCGCCAAACGAATCGCACAGAGAGCCAGGCAGAACTGAGTGGGTTGAACAATGCGCACCAGTTCTTTAGACTTTAACTTTTTTTTTTTTTTTTTTTTCTTACAAAGCGGACGGAATGCTACGAGCGCCAAAACCGAAGAAACTCGATGTATTTGCCTTTTAATAAACTTCTTGATTTAATTTTAACCTTAGCAGCGCGTGTGTTTAAGAATAAGCCGTCTAGTGGGCACCGAGGTGCTAATCCCGTTACGGGAAGCGTGATCCGCTATCTATGATAGCCTAGGCCACGAGACTAAAAGAACTACGGCGGTATTACATCCACTAACCTTTTCCTTGTTTTCTTCGCTGGGGCTGAGGTGGTTGTTGCTCTCCAGTAAATCCTACGGGATCCGGTAATTGCAAAAAAATATGTATTCGAAAACTTACACGCGCACTTGAAAGTTACTGCTGGGAAGTATTTGACGTCTCGATGGCTTCGTGGTCTTCGGTTGACTCGACGACTGGTCACTTGGAACGATGGCGATAAACTGGGCCGAGAGGAAGTGCTTGATCATCGATCAGCCTTCCTTCTCGGGTTTTTTTACGTTTTTTTTTTTTGGTTGCCGTCCTGACTTGAGTACAGCGGTGCGGATTTCGAACTTCCTCTTTGTGACGTTGCCAGAGCGGCTCGTCACAACGCAGAATCCTGTGCTAGGCCCGTCCGCCGCACAGGAGGCTGAAAAAACAGAGACGCTTTAGGCAGGTCTCCTACGCGATGGTCCTGATGCTCCCCCGCTGCAGTCTTGTTGATGAGGCTCCCACGCTGCAGTAAAAAAACAATGTTGTCCGTCGATCCGGATATATCTTTGTTATATAAAATTTTTTTTTTTTTTTTTTTTCCTGTGGTTGGAGTATTTAGTCCTTTTTTTCTGTTTGTTTTTTTTTTTTTTTGTATGGACATACTCCGAGTACCATCTTTTCGATTAATTCTTAATTCTATTAACAATAATTTTGCAACCATGGATAACGACAGTAAAGAGAATGAAAGGATAAACTACGGTACATCTACTCGATTCAAATAATTCATTTCTCTTTTACAGGAATTCTACGTGATTGCAACTTGATTTTACTAACAGACTACAATTACATTACCATCAACGTCAATGGAGCGAATTGACTCGCAGGTCAATTTTTATATTAACACTCCTTGTAAACATGCACTACTGTACTCAATGTAACATTATTATAGTACATAAACAATGTAAGTCAAAGCGTTGTGGTTTATAAATTATAAAAAAAAATATTAGAACGGTTGCCTTCTATTTTAGAAGTAATAGTGATTACTTGACGAAGGAAGATGCTCAATATTGTCTTGCTATGCAATGTCTACCAGAAATATGTAGCATTCTCCTTGCCTTAGCGCGTGTATGGATTATGACGACCTAGCATTTGCAAAACCAGCCAAGTCGGATGGCCCTGCAAATGACAGCAGGACTCCGCGATTAATAATTTCCGTAAGGGTGTTACATTAAGTCTTTAAGATTCTTACATTGGCGTATTATGTGTAGAAAGGTTATTGTAGGGGCTCTCTTCTGAGGAGGCCTAATACAATCCCTTGTCTTGATTGTTGCTATTCTTTGCTTGGTTGTATTGCACGAGTTTGATTTGACAAGGGTACCTGTTAGGGAGTTCACTGCCGCAAATCTTTGGCGTGGTAAGTCCCTACAGATTTTCCTTGCAAATTCTCGACTTCGTATAAGGGGTTACCGATTTTTCTTACGATACGGCTTTTTATAAATTTTGGTGCCAGTTTTGCATTGAATCCTTTCGTGGCGTCGCTTAATGCGAAATTCCTACGAAATACTTCTTGCCCAGACAGAAATTTGACTTCACGAGCTTTTAAGTTATACTTAGAGGCATATTTGCGATGAGTGTCTAACAATTTGGTTTTCACTTCAGCGCGAACGGCCTGCATATGGTCTGACCTGGCTACACATTCTATATCGCCTGTGAGCAAGTTTTGCAAATTTCTTAACAGAGGATAAGCTGATCCGTGGCAAATCATGTTTTCGCCAAAATTTAGGTAATACGGGGAATATCCGGTAGCTCCGTGTACGGCTGTTCGTAACGCACATGCTATCTCGCTTAAGTGAACATCCCATTCTTTATGGTTATCACCCAAGTATGCCCTGATTGCGGCTAAAATCGACCGATTTACCCTCTCGGACGCATTTGCTTGAGGCGAGTAAATGGCTGTCCTGGTGTGTACTACTTGGTATTTGTTCAGTAAAGCCGCGAATTCTCTTGAAGTGAATTGAACTCCATTGTCTGATACAATGTATTCGGGCACCCCGTAAACATGGAACAGTTCAGATTCGAGGTATGAAGTGATGGCTGAGGTGGTAGCGCTGCGTAAAGGTTTTAGAAGGACGTACTTGGAAAATTGGTCCAAAACTATAAGGATTACTGTGTTACCTTTCTTGGAACGCGGATAAGGACCCAACAAGTCGATATAAACACGCTGCCAGGCCCGTTCGGGAGGTAACTGGGCTTTCATGAGCGGCCTCAAGGTGGTGTTGGGTGCTTTCGTTTCCTTACACGTATCACACCTTTGGATATATTGTTTTACCTGTTGAGACATAAGCGGCCAGTAATACGATTCTCTTAATCTTCCTAATGTTTTGGCTACTCCTCCATGTGCCGCGAGTGGTGGATTATGAGCTTTACTTATAATCTGAGGTGTCAGTTCCTGCGGCACCCATAACTTCCAAGGCGTGCCGTTTACAAGATCTTCATCTTTGTTAGTTGGATGGAATTTGTAGACGAATTCGCCCGCCACTCTTGCGTTAGTGAACTGGGTTGGATTTTCGGTTATTGTTTTCTTCAACAATTGGTACTCATCTGATCCAAAGAATGGAGATTCCAAATCCACTTCTATTGAAGCATTCATGGGGTCTGCGGACAACTCATCGACGAATACTCTTGACAAGGCGTCAGGTACTACGTTTTGGCTACCCTTACGATGTTCGATTTTGAAATCGAACGCTTGCAATTTAAGAGACCATCTGGCGAGTCTGCCACTCAAATCTTTTTGGTTCATCAACCACTTGAGACTAGCATGATCGGTGATGATAGTGAAAGGCAATCCTTCAACGTAAGCGCGGAATTTCTTTACACATATTATAGCCGCCAAGCATTCTAACTCGGTAATGCTATAATTGCGTTGCGCATCGTTCAATTTCTGTGACACGTGCGCTATCGGTTGCTGTTCTCCTTCATTTCCGACTTGGCACAACACTCCACCTACGCCCGTGATGCTGGCGTCACACTGAATAAGGAAAGGTTTCGTAAAGTCTGGATTATGAAGGACAGGGGCAGTGGTCAGTGCAATTTTCAAAGCTTCGAAAGCAACTTGTGCTTCGTCGGTCCATTTAAGTCCTGCGGTCGGTTTCTTTAGACAATCTGTTATGGGTGCAGCTAATGCCGAGAAATTATGTATGAACCTTCGATACCACCCGGTCATTCCCAGAAACCTCCTGATTTGTTTCAGAGAATTGGGCACAGGAAAATCTGCTATGGCTGCAACCTTATCAGTATCTACTTTCAGCACCCCGTCTCCTACGATATAACCTAGGTATTTTACTTCTGTCATGCAAAAGTGGCTCTTGCCGATATTTATTGTGAGGCCTGCACATTTTAATCTCTCGGCCACTTCTTTCAACAACTCTAAGTGTGAAGAAAATGTGGAAGAGATAACGAGAAGATCATCCAGATACACGAAAACTCGCTCTCTGGAGTCGACGGGAAGAGGCTTCATCACCTTGTCCATTAGCCGGCACATTCTTTGTGGGGCATTACATAGACCGAAAGGCATGACGGTGAAATGATATAAAGGTCTGCCGGGCACAGTAAACGCAGTTTTATCTCTTGATGTGAGTTCAAGGGGGATCTGCCAGAACGCGTCTTTCAAATCAATTGAAGAAATGAAGCGCGTGTCTTGCAGTCTGCTCAAGAGTCCATCGATACGAGGCAAAGGGTATGCATCTTTGATTGTTACTGCGTTCAGTTTGCGGGAGTCTAAGCAGAGGCGGATTTTACCTGGTTTTTTTACCAAAACTACCGGCGAGTTCCAAGCACTCATGCTCTCCTCAATAACGCCTAGACTTAACATGCGATCTAGCTCGTTATATACCAATTTTTGAATTGCTGGTGATACTGAATAGTGCCTTTGTTTGATTGGTTCGGCCTCGCTCACTTCAATTACATGAGTTTCCAAATTTGTTTTACCTAAACCTAATGTTGTACACGAGGGGAATTGCGCAATTACGACATCTAATGCTGTTTGCTCAGATGCTAATAAAATATGTTGATTAGGTTTAACTTTTGGTATGACTGCTTCGCCATCCAACTCTAAAGACTCAATTAATGCAGAAACCAGCCCAAATGCTTGCCAGAAATCCATCCCCAAATATAATTCTTGCTGAAGATCAGGTACAATATACAATTTGAGGCTTTCAGTTTCCTGCCGGAATTCCACTAGTGTATTAATGTGGCCATATACGACATGGGCTGACCCTCCCGCAGTATTTAGAGTGTTACACGATAGCTCGAGTGACTGACCCATTTGCGATATGTGCTCTAATGCGTTTTTTCCCAAACAACTGATACTGGCACCGCTATCTAGCAAACCTATCAACGGAATGCCACCTACCACAACGTGTGCATAAGGCCTGGGGTCGCCTGTTTTGTAATGTATGGCTGTAAGTCTAGTGGGATGACTAATTAATTGAGGACAGCTCAATGCTTCGACAAACTGCGCTACTTCTGATTCGGACTGCACTCCTTCCAAAGAGGGTGATGTCAAATCGAAGATGCGCCTTCTTACTACCTCATAATTTGCTGCTCGTTTTTCGAGACTTTGACGATAAAGGGGGACATTTGCTTCTAAAGGTTTTTTAAATTAATAGGATTTAACGAAGGACGAGGGACATTAGAAGGGATTACGGTCCAATCTTGTGAGTGTGTGATAGCGCAGCTGGACCGATCTGCCGAGTGTGACATTAATGGGGCGTAGTTGGTTGACGCTGTGTCGCAACGGGAGCCGGTTCCAGAGGCTTCAGGTTCCACTCTTGAAATTTTACATTTTGGCCGGACCGATTGGGTTTTGACCGGCCTCCTTTCCAGTTTTTTGACTTGCAATTAGGGCAATCACGGCATGTTTTACCTTTTTCCCCGCAATAGTAACAGAATAAACGTCTAGTTAGCGCATCACATTCCCTGAAACCGTGTCCCTTTTTGTCACAGTTCCAGCAAGTCCAATTAGACATGTCTAACGCCTCGATTTCGGGGTCTGACTGCTCCAACTCTATTATGCGCTCAGCTTGAGAGTTTTCAATTTCTGATAAGTGGTGTGGTCTCTGATTCCCGCTTACCTGACCACCCCTTCTATCTAACACGGACGTAGAACGTAAATACACTTCTGCTCTACGACATTCTTCTCTAAAACGATCAATTGATCTTAAGTTCATGGCGTACACCAGTTGAGCTACCCTCGGATTGATGTTCGGTAGCATTAAACTGACTAACTCTTCATCTCTCATTGGATGAGCTCGCTGCGTGTTCAATGATACAATGCCTGATACGTAATCTTCCACTGTTTCACGAACAAATTGTTTCCGTCTTTCCATCGCATGCGTGATTTCTGCATCGGAATTCCATACTTTAAATCTTTTGGTTAAAGCTTCCTTAAGTTCTTCCCAAGTAGGGTAGGGATTCGTTCTTAAATATTGCCAATACCAGGCATCCGCTGGTCCTGTGACGCAGCGGTGAAATTGATCGACCCAATATAACTCGTTTACCGAGCTAAGACTTTTGATACGGTCTATTCTGAACAGAAATTCGTCTACAGACATACCCCAAGAGGTACCGTCAAATTTCAAATGCCATCTATTCAACGGGCTGTTTGAACGAGTAGCCGGGTAACCTGCATGAGGTGTTTGAGGGCGACTTTGTCTATTTGCATACGCAAAGTTCGCTTCATAAGTAGGTGTTTGGCGAGTTTCCGGCGGCGGATAAATCATTGGCCGAGTGTTCGTTTGGATCTGACTAATTTGTGAACTCAACTGTCTCAATGCTTCACGTAATTCTCGCATTTCAAGATCTTGCCGTTCGGCTTGAGCTCGGACCCCATTCCAACCCTCAGTAGCAGCGGCGTAGGAAGGTAATCCCGCCCCACCTGCATAAACTAAATTGTCGGCGCTATGATCCCACTGCAAATCTGACATGAGTAAATTGTCGTTCGACCGTGTGAAGGGCCTATCTCTGCGTCCTTGGCTATTAAAATCAACAGTACGTTGATAATCCCCTGGAGGCCTGGAGGTGTCCAACTTCCATTGGGAGGGTGCTCCCCCGGAACGTCTGAACCCTCTTGGCGAATTAGACGGAGAATTAGGTCGCGGAGCGCTGGTAGAAGCTGACTGACTTCTAGGACGCTCGATATCCGTGGGTAGTGTTTGGGACGTTTCATCTGGAATGAGATTACCTGTGGATATTACTGCTGCTGCAAGGTCTGGCCTTTCTCCTCTCGCTCTGCCTCTGGTTTGAGGACCTGTCCTTGGCACAGCTCCTGTTCCTGGTGGTGATCTTTGCATCCTTCTATATGCGTTCTTTTGATAGTCCAAATGCTAGATCTAATCGAAATAACGTCAACAATGAAAATTTAATCTGATCTTTCCTCTCTATAACGATGGCTTCCGTCTCCTCGATTGCTAAAGGGTTAACGATCTGAAAACTGTAATGAGTCGGTGACTTAGTAGTCACATATTAATAAGGTTTCAATCAATACGAATCACCGACACCATAATCCTTACACTAATTCATCAAAGGCGAAATTGGCAAAACGAGTTATCAGGTTATGCTTAACGAGAATCAAATCAAATAGGGGACAAGAAATGCAACCACGTTGAGTTGCCCAACCAGAGAACCATAATAGAAAAATCCTATATTCGACCGACTTCAACCGTCCGTGATGGTGAGAAAGTCCACGAAACCGGTTGATGAATATAGTAAACAATAACACAAAAAGAAACTCCGAAGTATTTATAATTCATTTATTTATACCAATGATAACAAAAAAGTATATTTTAGTATATTTTATTTTTTTTTTTTTTTTTATATATAATACTGATGCTTGTTGCAATCATCAACAATTTCGTATATTCTTACGACAAAATTTAACATAATGAGAAAATTCTTTAAAATGACTTGTGTGTTTTGTCTCTTGTAATGTAAAATTTATACGCTCTTTGCTATGCTCTTTAACTTTGTAGACTATTGCTAACCACAGTTTATGTAGCGCTTGACATTTACCAATGAATTCAGAAGCTAGTGCGTAAATACGCTAGAGATTCTTCTATTGCAAAACAAAAAGAACTTGTGAGTTTAATAAAATTTCAAGTCTGTGGCAACAGGGACAAAAAAAAAAAAAAAAATTTTGAATTACCTCTATCCCGGCAAAAAAGCAAAAAAAAAAAAAGTTCAATACATTGCCTTGGTTGGTCGAAAAAAAAAATTAGTATAAAATGTTATTTCCTAATTACATAAGAGTAATCCTGACCGTTAATTAACTTTTAACCAATTATTTCAAGTATCTCCCGCATCCCGGATTATTTAATACCGCATTACCTCGCTAAGAGCACTCAGCCAATACTGGTGCTTCCTGACGGGCAGACGAAGTAATCTGTGAATTCAATAACAGAGAAACCAAATTAAATTAAAACAATATTTTATCTTTCTGAAATACTGGATAATTCACCTTTATGGATTTCCAATTATAAGGCATGAGATGCAGGTGAACACGGCGTGGCAGGTATTTTTTTCCCTTTTACTCCGACCTTCTCCTCTTGGGGTCGTATCGATGTCCTTTTAATGGCAACCAAGACATCACCGTCTGCGTGCTGACGTTCGACCTCTTAACCGAACTTGCAACTTTAGATGTAGACGGTATCGCTGTTGTTTTTTTCGCGGTTGCCGGTTGCGATTTACCCACAGATTGAACAGGTCCAACGTTTCTCAACAGCTTAACCATTTGCTCCTGAATAACTTCGATTAAGTAAGACCAGCTAACGTCATTGAGTTTTCGCATCAAGTTATGCTGCAGTTGTGATGACATTAAAGCGATAGCATCGCCCACTGCAAACTCCCGCATAACATCCGTCATGGGGCGAGTGGACCAAAACTGTGGTCTATGTTTGCACCGGCGCCTCACGTCTTCTTTAATCAAATTGGTGGGAGCATGATACAGCCGGCATATGGTGTTAATGGATTGTCGTCCGACTTGTGCTACCTCCATACCAGTTTGTTGCCGCAATAAGGTTGCGTGCAACAACTGAGCTTCGCAGCAGAGTTGAGGCCGCAATCCGTATTGCGCAGCTAACAATGCCGGTGCATTGTTCACGTCAACCACTAATTTCATGATCTCCTTTGACTCCAGGATGCCCCGCAACTGCTGGTCCTTCAGTAAATCAGGATGCTTTAACAGGTCGAATACATACACGGGCCCATTAGTGGTCGTCAATGAGAAGGAGACCAACTTCTTGGTGTTGTTCACACGTATCGCTTGGCCGTCCAACCCTAACGTTTGCCGATAATTTTTCGTCCAAGCTAATAATTGTTCTACCGCAGCATGACTACAATTATTTGGTACCGTGCGGGTATCAATGCGGGTAATTCAGGTATGCCTGGGTTACTTTTTCGAGGCAGACTTGAAGACGAGCTTGCCTGTTGCGCTCTAAAAATCGCACTATTCGGATGTGACGACGAAACTTTAGGAATTTTCCAATCACTCAACAGATAATTGGAGCCTCCTACAATCGATTCTTTACTGATACGAACGCCAAGTTTTTCTTTACCGCCCTGACTCGGGATCTTTACTAAGCTGCTAACTGAAGTAACATCTTTTTGTCCTGGAACCTTCGACGATTTCTTCGAGTTCGCCATCTCTTTCTTCTTTTGTTTAATTATATAGTCCGCGGCTGTTTGTTGACCGATTAACTTCTGAAGCGTATTTCGGTCCAATTGACAGGCCGCCCTAGCTTGTATGGCGGGTTTAGCTAGACCGGTCTCTTTTACCTGTTTCGCGGGTGTCGCTGTCTTAGCTGATACGGCTGTGAATACTACTGGACTTCGTTCACGACGCCCGGTGCGCCGCTGGAGTCGTAGCCTTTTCCATTTGTTCGCATCCATTTTCGCGCTGCAAAACAGAAGTTACTGAAGAGGAAACAGGAAAAGGAAATTTATTAATTAATGACTCATAATCCTTTCCTTCTTCAAATAAAATCTAAATGGATATTTATACGAATAAAAAAAAATTGCAGGGAATAGGTTTTGTACGCCTACAGTTCCCATTAGGTCCGTATGCACCACGTTTAGACGACTAGACTTCCTTTTTTTTTTTTTTTTTTTTTTTTTTTTTTTTTTTTTTTTTTTTTTTTTTTTTTTTTTTTTTTTTTTTTTTTTTTTTTTTTTTTTTTTTTTTAAAAGAATGTTAGTTTGCAACCACTAGGAAAACAATTTGCTTAATGCTCGACCAAGGTTCGCCTATTGTTCGTATAGACAAAGTCTAGGAGCATAAACTCTTTTACATTTTAAACAAACAAAACAAAAAATATATGTTAGTCCGTAACCAAAAAAAAAAATAATTTGCTTAATGTCCGCCTAACGTTCGCTTATTGTCCGTGTAAACGAAGTTTAGATGAATTAATTATCTTCAATACTAAACGATGTTAGTTTATGACTAACAAAAAAAAAAAAAAAAATAATTTACTTTGTGTTCGACTAAAGCTCGCCTATTGTTCGTTTAACTATCGACAAAACGATACTTAGAAAGAATAATTTTTTCCTAATTCTAAAGTATTTTTCTTAAAGTGTAATTCAAACTTCCTTTCTAAAGTTCGCCTAAAGTTCGGAAAACTATCGTCGAAACGATACTTAGAAAGAATAATTTTTTCTAATTCTAAGGTATTTTCCTTAAAGTGTAATTCAAACTTTCTTTCTAAAGTTCGCCTAAAGTTCGGAAAACTATCGCCGAAACGATACTTAGAAAGAATAATTTTTTCTAATTCTATGGTATTTTTCTTAAAGTGTAATTCAAACTTTCTTTCTAAAGTTCGCCTAAAGTTCGGAAAACTATCGCGGAAACGATACTTAGAAAGAATAATTTTTTCTAATTCTATGGTATTTTTCTTAAAGTGTAATTCAAACTTTCTTTCTAAAGTTCGCCTAAAGTTCGGAAAACTATCGCCGAAACGATACTTAGAAAGAATAATTTTTTCTACTTATTAAAGAATTTTTCTTAATTTTTTTATTCTAAAAGTTCTATTCGACTAAAGTTCTATAAGAATATAAATGCGGTGATTTGATTGTCTTAAGCTAAGTCTTATTGTACCTAAGCTAAGTCTTAATAAAATTAGGGGAAGGGTGAAAATTGGGAATTTGTTTCAATAACTTCTTCACATCGAATCATTATGCCGGCCTTTTAGCTTGTCGGCTTCTGAGGTATGTTCTCTATCGAAATGAGCCGGTAGAGACATCTTTCAAAAGTAAAGAAACTCCGTCGGATGGTGGAGTAGAGGGAGCGAGTGCTGGACAGTCACTTCCACGACCCGCTCATGACAATGTCTTGCCCTGTAGTTTTGTGGTGGCCTAGTCCGCTTTGCCGACAATCATCCCCTCCTAAGGGAGTGCAAGTTCTTCGGAAAAGCGTTAAACCACCCACCCACCTATCTCTTTCCGCTGACTAGGCCCAAAACAGGCGTGTCAGAGGACCAAGACATCGTCTCAACTACCCCACATCTTGAGGCTCTGATTCACATAATCGAACTCTCAAGACATTTCTTCCTAGATGTTCGGGATGGATTTGCAAGTTGTTTACTCATGAACAAGCGGAAATATTGTTGCCTCATTGCCGTATGAGCGAAACTAGGACAATTAAAAGAAGAAATGAGGACTTGTAAAATTTTATGTTTTAAGCTATAAACACTTTTCACACACTCGTTTTTTTTTATTAACAATCTGAACTTACGCAAACGTTGGGCGCCATATTTGTAACGAAGAGGTCCGCAGGACGTCCGGAAGACTAGGCCTTTGTCTTGGATTTGGACGCAAACCTGGCGGACGGAAAGTCATCCTCCATCTGTCGGAAGAAATCGTCATTTCTTCACCAAAATGGAGAATAACTTTCCTATGTTTTCGTTGACTATGTTGTCATTAGACGACATATGTCCCACGAGCGGCTATTGAAGTGACGGAGCAGCTAGCATAAAAGCACGTGCATAGCTCGTCGGATGGGGTGAGTTGGCCACTTCTACTCGTGGACGAATGATAATCTGCTCGTTTGTGGGCCGACAAATGGGTTTGAGGAGTCCCATTCTTACGGTCGGCGGGCTGGACAAGGATGCTAGGTGAGGGGGCCAGATGCACGATCAACAGGGGCGGAAAAGAGGGTGAAAGGAAGTAGGCGAGGGGAAAGAACATCCGGGGGGAATCATCCGACGGATGACCGAACATGATATCACCATGCGTAGGTGCTATTTTCGTCAATCTCAGAGAAGGATATCCGTCTGAGGACGGAGGTCCTTATGGCCCAGTCATGCCAAAGAAACAAAAAAAAAAACAAATATTGCGGATGGCAGTGCGGTAAAAGTATTTCCAACGGCAGTTTGTAGAGCGGCTTTCTTCTGTTGTATCGACATATCGGGAGTTCTCATCATAATTCCGCAAAAATTTATATTGTACAGGACATTAACTAAACTTAAGCAAATTACAATCCATAGCGGAACAAAAAAACCACTTCCCAACTCCACGAAACGAATCCGTCCAATTTAAGCGGAAGCGAAACAAATTGCAAAGCGTTGACGGCCACCAACAATTCCAGCTCGAACGATCGATCGTGTTTAACGGCCCAGACGCATGCACCAACGCCGGCTAAACTTCCGATTATCAACGGAATGAACACTAGTACCCAAAGATGTCGTCCCGATGTTAAACGATCGCATGCCAACAGCTCAAACATAGGAAGGATAAGATGAAGCGATAGCGATATTAACATTGCTTTGAATTGGGTGTAGGGGTCGCCTTCTAATCTGTAGGGAGGATATCGACACCACACAAAAGCTCCAACTATTGCTCCTGCCGTAGCGATGGCCTTCCATGTCCAAAGGGGGGCAAAAACTGCCCAGTACGGACAATCTATGTAGCCGTCGAGTTTCAAACAGAACAGCAAAATAAACGTAAATAGACTGCAGTGAACAATGAATTTACTTGGATTAAAATCACGCACGAAAGCCTGCAAATTCATTGTAAAAGCGTCGCGCCATTATCGAAGCATAATGTAACAATGCAAATATTTTGTGCGGTAATTCGATTTGTGGAGCAAAACAAAAAAAACGAGCGACAGTTCGACGGAACCTTTTGTTTTTTTTTTTTTTTTTGTGTTTTTATGATTTCCATGTGAATTTTAGTTTTGACGCACAATCCTTTGAGCAATGACAATAGGAAATAGTTGTTTCATTATTTAATAACCAATAGCTAGAATGTAATAAAAAAAAATTTAACCAATAAAAAAAAATTTGTAGAGAGAAATAGGTCTTTATCTTTAAATTTAATTTAAGTTTTCTGTTTTTTTTTTTTTTTTGTTGTACAATCTAAACATTAAGTGAACATACGTTGCAGCCGTTTTGTTTTGCGCCAAAATCCATCACATGGCGCAAAAAGTTTAGATGGCGCCTGGTAGTTATACCACAGTGGAGTGGTAGACGAGGACGACGGATGATTCGAAACGTGCCAAAGGCTGAAGGAGAAGAAGATGACAATGTTGCAGCTAAGGCGCTGCTTGTGAATGCTGCTGCCGCTGCGGCGGGTGTTTCTGTGGTGGTAATTGTTGCGATGTACTCGGTATAGGAGGACCATGAATAAATTAGTACGGTGATATGATGATACCAATGTAAAAATATCAATGGCTGTTTTCGAAGCACTATGAAGAGCGTATCACCCAGTTTCGCACGACGCATGTAACCGGTATGCGGAGGAGCAGGCGGTGCGGCAGCCGGCAAAAGTAGCGCAGCCGGTGAATTAGTGGTCATAGTTATCGAAGACGTTGTTACAGTGGACGTATGAATTGTAACAACATGACCGCCAACAGTCGATGAGCTTCCTCCGTTCATTTGAGCTGCAGTTTGACTCGCTATTGTCGATAGTTTCGTAGCGGAGATTGATCCTAGTACGGCCACCCGCAACGCGCAAACCTTACTTATATACGGCTGGACGACCTCGATGACCTTATTTTTCGTCTGATTGTAGATTTCGTGAGGCTGTTCTTTGATAATTGGTGCGGTCACTTCTAATTTATCGATACCCTTGACAAGTGTCTGATCGACATAGTGAATTGAACGACCGACTTTCGAAACGATCGGTGCCGCTGTACTGACCGCCCGATGAGCGGCATTTTCGGCTGTACTGAATGCCCAATTGAACATACGATTGTGGCTTTTAACTTTTCATTCGCACGTATTCCGATCGACAGACTAAAATACGAAAGTTCTTCACGAACAGGATAAATAATCACTCTACAAACGAAGACTCTAGGGCACAAAAATTATCGCCAAACGAATCGCACAGAGAGCCAGGCAGAACTGAGTGGGTTGAACAATGCGCACCAGTTCTTTAGACTTTTTTTTTTTTTTTTTATTTTCTTACAAAGCGGACGGAATGCTACGAGCGCCAAAACCGAAGAAACTCGATGTATTTGCCTTTTAATAAACTTCTTGATTTAATTTTAACCTTAGCAGCGCGTGTGTTTAAGAATAAGCCGTCTAGTGGGCACCGAGGTGCTAATCCCGTTACGGGAAGCGTGATCCGCTATCTATGATAGCCTAGGCCACGAGACTAAAAGAACTACGGCGGTATTACATCCACTAACCTTTTCCTTGTTTTCTTCGCTGGGGCTGAGGTGGTTGTTGCTCTCCAGTCAATCCTACGGGATCCGGTAATTGCAAAAAAATATGTATTCGAAAACTTACACGCGCACTTGAAAGTTACTGCTGGGAAGTATTTGACGTCTCGATGGCTTCGTGGTCTTCGGTTGACTCGACGACTGGTCACTTGGAACGATGGCGATGAACTGGGCCGAGAGGAAGTGCTTGATCATCGATCAGCCTTCCTTCTCGGGTTTTTTTACGTTTTTTTTTTTTTTGGTTGCCGTCCTGACTTGAGTACAGCGGTGCGGATTTCGAACTTCCTCTTTGTGACGTTGCCAGAGCGGCTCGTCACAAATGCCACACAGGCAAGATTTGCTTTCAAAGAGGAAATGTCAACTCAAACTAGTCCGATTAAGGATCCCAACCCTTTTCATAGTATGTATGAAGACGTCTTTGAAACAGCTAGTATGACTCCACCAAAGTACCACAGTTCTGGTGAAGAAGAGATAACACCTCCCAGGCGATCACTATCGCCTCGGTTCAAAAGACGATTATCTGCAAGCGGTATAGCAAAAAGTTTAAAACCGGCTTCAAAGTTTCGTGAGACTACTCCCGAAGTCAAGAGCGTGGACAAAGAATATAGAGTTATAACAGCTGATGACGGCATAACGCAGTATACTATACCGAGTGAAATGGAGGTTGATGAAGCTGCCCGACTTATAGACGAACTGGAGCAGAAAGAAGGGACAGAAAAACCAGAACAGAGAATACCTGCCAAACAGCCTATATGAAAGCCTTCGCGACTAGGAAATGCTTCATTAAGTACAGACGAACAGTACCCTATAGCCGGGCGTTTAAGAAGAAGAACTGAACGGATCGAAAGTGCACCAGATATTTTCTGGGAAAGAATTTAAAAATGCCTGTAAGCATAAGAGAAAACGAATTTTACATATGCCTTCTAAGTAATAATTCTATGGGTATATACAATGAAAATACTTTGGCGGCCTTCACAAATATACTCCCTAATTCTTGTAAGTTGGACGGTGGATGGACTGTCGGAATGACAGAGATTGCATTAGCAAATCGTAAATCGAGATCTGTTGAAAAGAGAGATGGAAAACGTGTCATAGATGATGTAAAAACGAAAGATACTACTAAAAAGTCGAAGAGAGCTGCTACAGATGCACTAAAGATTAGTGCTTTTGTAAAAGCAGTGAATGGTTTGCCTATTTATCTTAAATGGAGTTACCAACAGTTATTAAATTTATGTTACAATAAACAAGATATGAACTTTTCTACTTTCTTATCTTCGTTTAACGACGCAGTTGAACCCTATTGGGCTGCTGATACCTTTGCAGATTTTAAAGAGGGTTTGTATGACAGCTTGGTAGGTGATATAACTATTGGAGATATTCCTGATACTAGCAAAGATGTGCGACATCCGAGACCAGAAGATTTCTCTTTGCACATTTATCAGGATAGTGAAGTTGCGGATATTGTAACTTTAGGAGCTTCCGAATATAAGTCTATATATCATCTTTTCAATAGTATAATTGGACAGATTCCTAGAGAGAAGCGAAAATATAAAGCACTATTACGCATGATTGACTATTACATACCCCCAGTACTCAGTATAAGTGAAAAGCTCGGGGAAAGTGTCCCAAAGAAGCTTGACTCTTTAGATTTAGAGATAAAAGACTTGAAACTTAAAATAAAGATAAAGTATCCTCTACCAACGCCCATTAATCTTAATGATTTAATCGGGCTTTTTGTCGCGAATATACAGTATGATGACGAAACTATAGCTGTTGCGCCTCGGAGGAGAAAATCAGATCAAATTAGGAAAAAAATTATTCAAACTCTAACTGACCTGGGGGGAAAGGCGTCTACCTTTGAGATACCGCACAAGCGCACAATTACGGATAAAAGTATAATATTAAAAGTCCCCTATAAAAAACTATCCAGTGGTATCCTGTTAACGACAGGTGTGCCTATAGATTTGAAAAAGAAAGACTTATCAGGATTCATTACCGATATATTCTTTCAAACGCCTGTGAAGGAGCGTGATGCTAGTGTCCTTGCCGAGGAGGTGGGCAAGGCGTTTGAAAAAGTCTCAGTAGAAGAGGAGAAGGAGAAGGGCACTTTAGATAGAATCGCCGTATTAGAAGATTCCATTATCGAGATAAAGAGCAGACTTCCCCGAGAACTAGCAACTGTAGCTGGAGTAGAATGCAAGGAAGTAGGGATAATCCACGTTTACACTGATATCATTCGTCCCCAAATAGTAGGAAACAAATTAGTGAGAAATCTGCGTATGATACCGTTGAAAGAATGTGATAATATCATCAGGTTTGAGCATGTAGAATACTACCCTCTGGAAAAGACCTACATTGAAAGTATCTCCATAAAGATAACCGATGATCAAGGTGAATTAATTGACTTCATTCCCGGCTATACCCCGACATATGTGATGCTTCACTTCAAAAGACAATAAAGTATAAATATTCAGACTTGAGTAGGTATCTCTATAGTACGTTGCCAAAACGAAATGAATTCATATTAAACAAGCTATTACTTAAATCAGAGCGGTACTGGTTTGTCAGATATTGGGGATCTTTACAGATCACCACTTATATATCAACGTGGCAGAGGTATTGGTAGCTTCTTCACTGGATTACTACGTTATTTACGGCCACTAGTTTCATCAGGGGCAAAAACTATAAAGGATCAAGCTGTAAAGACTGGAAAAGTAATATTGTCTGAGATGGGCAGCAGGCCTCTCAAAAATATTTTAAAAGAACACGGACAGGCTGCTACTCAGGAGCTGGTACAGAAAGGTGTAAAAAAACTCTTTGACACTATGTCTGGTGAGGGCCTGAAAAGACGTATGGCTATAAAAAGACCTAATCCGTTTACAGCTGTACAGTTAAAAACAACATCCAAGCGAGGAAAACGTGCCAAGCCAAAGAGAAAATCAGTTAAAAAAAGATCAATCTCGAGGAAAAATAAAAAGCCTAAGAATAAAAGAGGCAAGCGCGTGTTGGATATATTTGACAAGTAAGGAGGATGACTTCATACAGAGAGTGTATGAAATCTGAGTTAGATTTGTTTAAAGTATCACCGATACAGACCAATATTTTAAAGACAGAGGAAGTGGCATACAAGCCCATAGCATCTCTAGACAGGCCCGTGCGCAGGAAAGTATGATGGGGGGGGGGGGGGGGGGGGGGGTTTTATCAAGTTCCCCCATACTAAATGTGATGACCTAAAAAAAAAGAAAAAAAGGTCCTCACTTCCCTATGAAAATAGGCCAATGGGGGGGGGGGGGTTTGAACCCCCAAAACCCCCCCGTGCGCACGGGCCTGTCTCTAGATAACTCTTCAGCTCTTGAGTTCGTTTCGTTAGGCCATGGGGACACGTACCGCGATTTATCCAGCATTTATCTTCGACTAAAAGTCCAGCTAGTTAAAGTAAAAGGTGGTCGAGAGGAACTTTACAACGGTAAGGAAAAAGTGAAGGTAAAGGATTCAAAGGGCGCTGAACATGAAGAATCAGCCGTTCCAGTGGGCGTGGTTAACAATCTGATGCATTCCCTTTTCAGACAATGTACCATACAGCTAAACGGTAGGCCGATCGCACAAACTGACAATAATTACCATTATAGAGCTTACATCGAAAATCTATTGAATTATGGTAGAGATGCTTCGACAACCCATTTAGAATCTGTGGGATGGTATCTCGACCAAGATGGTATGGAGATGATAGAAGGAGAAGCCGAAACTGGTCATCCGAAGGAGTTTAATGAAGGATATCTCAAACGATCTGAATTGCTGTCGAAAAGTAGTATTGTGGAACTTATGGGAAAGGTTCATGGCGATATGCTTAATCAAGACAAGTTACTTATGAGCGGTGTAGATTTCAGACTGACCCTTTCATTGGAAAAACCCGAGTTTTACCTATACTCGAAAGATGATGCGGACTCACCACGAGTTAAAATTATCGAGGCCACAATGTATATGAATCATGTTACTGTTAACCCAAACATCTTGCTTGCACATGAAACTATACTCCAACGCTCGAATGCAAAATATCCTTACAAGCGTGTGGAGGTGAAAAGTTATACTCTACCCGCCAACAGTTCAACATTATCTTTAGATAATGTGATAATAGGACAACTACCAAACCTGTTAATTTTTGGTATGGTGGACAACGATGCTTACAGCGGTAAACGAACGAAGAATCCATTCAACTTTAAATACAATAACATCACACAATTCAATTTGTACGTGAACGGGGTGCAAGTTCCAAACCAGGCCTTAGAGTTTGATTACTCTCACGAAAAACCGATTAGTACACGTGGCTACCTTTCACTATTTAAGGGTACAGGTATCCATTACTTTGATAAAGGGAACCAAATTTCAAAGAAATTCTTCGATAATGGCTGCTTTTTAATAGCGTTTGACTTAACTGCAGACAATTCGTACGGAACATCTTGTGGTACTTTGTTAAATCAGGGTACAGTGCGTATCGAAGGAAGGTTTAAAAAAGCACTGACAAAAAGCATAACCTGTGTAGTATACACCGAATATGACGGAAGACTTGAGATAGATAAACTTCGAGGTGTTCATACTGATTTTTAAAAAGTATAAATACAGATATTTAGCCTCGAGTTCTTCATTTTATTCACGAACCTAATCAGAACAACAAAGATGGCATATTGCATTGTGAACGTTGAATATTTTAACGAAGGTAATCTAACCTTCTTTAAAAAGGTTTCATTTGCCGGTTTCTCACTACAAAATAAATTATTCTCTCAGGAAATTACATATAAATATCCCACATCATTCAACACCGGTATAGATCAACCCGGAGGATTTGGAAATCTGGAACTGAAACGCTTGGATGAGAATCTTATAATGACATTAGCGAAATTCGCAACAGTTTTTGTTTATAGCGCAACAACAAAAGAATTTTTAGAAAGTTACACCACAAGTCATACCAGGGTTATTGACGTTGACGGTTTCATGCCAAGAGAGCAGGTATGCACACGATTGAGCTTGCTAATGTGCTAAGAAAAAACACAATAACAAAGAGATTCTTCAGAGGTGTATTCCCGTGTGATCGCTTACCCCACAAAATCAAAAAACCTACATGCATTATTGCAAACACCGATCCATCAGATCGGAAAGGCACTCATTGGGTAGCCTTTTATTTCCCAAAGACAGGTCCTGCTGAATATTTTGACTCCTTTGGTAGATACCCTGAGAACAGGCATTTCGAAAGATTTTTGCGTACAAACTCCAAGATTTTCATGAATAACAAAAAAAGACTACAGGGATTGCACTCTTCAGTGTGTGGTAATTACTGCTGTGTATAAAGGCAAAAGCCTGAAAAGCATCTTGAAAAAATTTTCATCAAACGATTTTAGTCGTAATGACGATAAAGTGATGCAGCTATATAATTACTTATTCTCTTCCAACGCTGGACAAGGTGGTGGGGTTTTCACCAATCAATATTGCAAACCAGAATCTGAGAATATAAAAGCACCAACCTGAAAGAATAACACTACAGTTTTCATTTTAAGAGCCTCAAGCGAATATGCTATCACCAAGCGCAGAAGTCGAGTGCAATAAGTCTATCAGCAGGAAAAAGTCACACAATCCCGATGAGAGCGCTACTAGTAAATCCTGTAAACGAAAGAAGTCTTTGATCCATGGGGAAAACGCTCTACTAAGTTACACGTATTACATGGATGATTCTCAAAATCGCAAGGTTGTACTCGGATTCGACCCATACTCATTTGATGTCAAAATAATATTCAGCTATCCCGGACGATTCCCCGTGTCAACAGGATACGACGGATGGATTTCATTATTCAATCACCTTACAGAGCTTAAGCCTACAATTGAGGAATTCCCGGGTAATCAACTTGCATTAGAGAAGTCTTACAGAATACCTGTGGGTGAGGGGAGCATCAAGATCAAACACCCCGAACTTTTCCGCTTATTTGGAATGATGGAGTTTCTCAACATCGTCATGTACCATAACAACAATGCCGCAGATAATGTGAGGGAATACTACAACTTATACGTTACCAGATGTCGGGAGAAGGATGTGTTCAGGTTATCTTCCAATGACTTTTTCATTCCAGTACGCAGTTCCTACATACACATAAATTACTCCAGACTTTTCTACGAATTTCCTATTTTCTGTAATACAAATATTGTCTTTAACTTAACGATTTTAAAATAAAGAAGGTAAAATAAAAGAAAATACTTGGTTTTTTATTCATTTTAAGAACGCCACCTTTTCGTCACCTTTCACGTAAATCTTTCAGTCTTGCCCAGAGATAAGAAGTGTAGCATAAGAGCCATGAAAGAAGTTGAAAAGTGAGTGCCACAAGATGCTTCAGGAAGTGTTAGTTATTGTTGCCGCATGCAAAACTGAATGTCAACAATTACCTCAGGCATGTTTACGGTACACTAAATAAAAGAAAGTACAGGAGTTTTACATTGATCATCTATATATTCACGAAACAAATTTTAAACCTAGATACATTCAATCACTTAATCTTATTTTCTTATAACCATAGGGTTGTGAGAAATTATCCTCTGTCAATACTCTCTTATCAAATGTAAATTGAAGATGTTTTTTCACTAATGAAGATATTACAGTACCTGGACGTTTACGAATAATTTTTTTCTTATTCTCTATGCAAACGCGGTCCTCATCACCACCAATCACTAGGGATCTCAGTCGTTCAAAGTTGACAGTCTTTGAACTCTCGAAATTAATGGTTATACCATTACATTTAATGATGTGTTCAGTACCTTAAACAGTTTCAACTTTAAGACCATAGCTTTTCGGTCCTGTACTTACAAATTCAGAGATGAAAGCTCCAGGACCTGAAGACTCAATCTCACTTGTTAGATCTCCCAGAAAGTCCGATATAGGAAAAGAAAGAGGGTTTGATTTATCATCTACAAAAATCAAACTGTCAGTATCGCAGTATAGAATTCCATTTCCCACTTTCTCTAGCGCATGATAAAGTTTGATTCTTGCAAACGCAGTGGTGTAAGCTGCAATTGGGACATTAACATGTGGGAGCATGTTCAAATTTTCGGTGAGGTATCTCCATGTAACCCAAAGCGTGTCGTCATTGATGGGGAGAACAGTACAGATTTCAATACCGACTTGGTCAATAAAACTGCAGAATTCACTAAAATTGTTAAACACTTTGGTGAAAGTTTTATCTTCCCTCTGTGCAAACTTACCCCATAAAGAGTTCAAACAGAATTTAGCAGTGTTGCGCCTACCCGGATTCTTCTGCATACGATCGCTGTCAAGATGTATATCTTCTCTCATCTGATATGCTTTTATAAAATTTGATCTATCTGCTTCAGACACATGTTCGGAACCCCAACCACTTGCCTCCTGCTTGATTTTCAGAAAGGTGGTCACATATTCTGTAAAAAGTCCACCACTTTTTAATACAGGGTCATAATGCGTGTAATTGTACTTCCAAACCTCATACACTTTTAAGATCTTATACCCTTTTTCCACAGCCAATGCGACCTCGGGTATAACCCATGTGCCAAAAATCTGTCTTTCATCTTCTGTATGGTTACACCGAGAAACTCTATTCCCCTCGGCACATTTACGACACAGCGCAAAATACAGTTTTAGATTGGTTTTAAAAGGTAAAACCGTTAAGTATAAATCAGTTGGAGCTCGAACTGTGCATGTAATAAATCCATGCATTGAAAGTATTTCAGTTACTGGTGGAATATTAACCCCTCGAAAAAATTTCCGGATGACCAGTAGGGTAAGGTGAATATTTATTTATGTAGGGATATAAACTTGTAAAGTCTAAATAACGTATCATTTCATTATCGCTGACTAGGTGATGTAGTTTAAATACTTCTGTACGACCTCCAAAAATAGCATCACGTGGATTGAGTGGGGAGACAACATCTTTCATAATCGCATTCAGTTTTTTCTCATGGAGAGGGTTCTTCTTCAGGAATTGTTTGAACTCGCACTCCCATGTAAAGATGAGTTTGTAACCACACCTTTTAATCAGCTCAATCCGCCGTTCTGTACTCTCATAGCGCTGTGATAGGGTCTCCTCTATGGAGCCGAGCTTTAATGAAGTGTCCTCCACCATGAAACATTTCTTGCACCCATGGAAAAAACTTCCAAAAAACTCATACACTGTATTCAATCTAGAGTTAAAACCGTCGACCATCAGACCACTTCGTTCTAACCTAACTTCACCGCTATTAAGTACCGAGGTAATTTCATCATTTATCTTTAAACTCTCGGATTCGAGCCATTTACATGCAATCAAAGATTGATTTTGAGATCTAGAATAGCCGTTTTTAGGCATGACAGCTAAAACATCTTTTTTATGGAAATTCTTACGAAAGACGAGCATGCAGGCTGAGGCGATGGTTAGACTTTCAGTTAAAGGGTTTACTTTAGTTATTTCAATGAATTCGACCATGAATCTTGTACAACCTGTACGAAGGATGTTAACATCACTCTTGCAGTAAAGCAACATTTCCTTTCTATTATCGAAAACTTTTTGCGATGCTTCATTATACCATTTTAAAAATGCCTCTCTTTCCGAGACCCTCATGGCGTTATAACCATACATTTCTAAAGGGGGGTATGATCCTACATAATTCAAGTTTTCAGTTGTGTTAAAATAATAAGGGTAATAACCCTTTTCATACTCCTTAATGCCGAAAACGCTTGGAAATTTAGCAAGCGGAAATGATAGGAAATTTAGAGAGTCGAGGAATACCACTTTTCCACAGCTTAACCTCATTATCTTATTTGAATTCATTATAGGATCTATTTTAAGCTTCATAGTTAACAGTTCGGAAATTATAAAGTGACCATCGTAGCCCTGTAAGTTATGAGCTATACAGTATACGTTAGTGATTTCCGGACGATTCAGTAGACAATAATCAAGAAACCTCTTAACCACATTCGCCCCATCGCCGTATTCAAACACATGCTCTCTAGCACCACAAGTATCACAACTAGTATTTATATCTGTGTCTTTAAAACACTTATAACATATTTGTTGTGCAACTATTAGGTTCACAATATGAAGAAATGAATTCGGGTTATTCTCATAAACAGTGTTTTGGGTACTCTCACAATCAAAAAATATAATAAGAAATCTGTTATTCGCCCTACCTGTGTATGGTTTGATATAACACCTATGTTCTTCACCAACAATCTTATAGCAAGCTGAACAAACCCTCTCATTACAGACATGTTCCCCCTCCGACCTCTTCACAAGATTGAGAAATTTCATGCAAAGTTTACAAATCCTGAAAGTTTCACACACGGTTTTTGCCTTGATTCTGTTAAGAAGGTGTTTCTGGTAGCAGGATTCACCCCTGAAAGAACGGTTACAAGATTTACACGTTATCATTGACGACACAAAATCGCATGGTGGATAGGAAATACAGTAGGTACACTTCACACTACATTTATGTACTTCTTTTGACATCACCCTATCACAGTAAGAACATGCAAATTTCTTGTTGAAAAAAGCAGTTAGTGATTTGATCACATAAAAGTGTTTTAGGGATTCACTGTAATATAGATAAATTTTCCGCGCAGATATGTTTCTTAGAGACTGTTTGAAGAAAATGGCTTCTGAATCGGTGATGTCATGGAAAACTATAATCTGAAAATCTTTTAAAAAATTTTGAAATTTATGAAGGTCGGTTATAATACAACCTTCTGGACCCACTGTAACATTTGATTTCTAACACAACATCTTTGCTTTTTCCCCCAATGCTCTTAGGGTAGAGACACGTCTTGACGTGTTAAAATCATCTGCGCACATCTCTATACCATAACAGATACTTCGTGGGAGACAATTGACATCGTCATTTAATCCCACATCTACAACACTATATTTCCTGCTTAGAAAATCTTTTTCACCACTGCAAGCAGTGACCGTACGACCACCCCCAGACGGAAAATGAACAATGTTTGCATTGAACTGCATGACATCATCCGAGAGGAAAGCACTATTAGATTGGTTCACATTGGAAATCAATCCCATAATATACTCTCCGCTTAATTCATCAACTCGCCGTAAACTACACCATATTGGTTTTATGTGGGGTGAATTGGGTAGAGTAATTGTGAAGGTGATTTTACTACCTTCGCTAGAACTTCCAGCCACCTCTTTGATGATGTTATCAAATGTTTTTTCCAAACCCTTTAAAGGATCGTCATGCATGATATCAGAGTCTTGTAGTCGAAAGTTCATTTTAACGCCCTCCATATGGAATTTCTTGAAAAACACCGTGTTTTTAGAGAGTACCACATAACCCCGTTTTGAACCACCCCCCGCCTGAACAACGTTAGTATCCGCCTGATCGTGATGACCAGAACTTATTTCACACAGAGAACCGCCTTCATTCTCGCTATCTAAAAAATCAAGAACCATCTTCAACACATCATTCGAGAAGGGAATACTATAGGTTCTCGAAAAGCGAGCCAGTAATTTCTGGAGGAGTTATTTCTCACCATTCGAAAGTCTAACACTTCTTAAGACTAGGCCCTTAACTATTATAGCTAAGCTACTTAAAAATAATTCTGATCCTAAAACCAGACTATACTCTAACTGTGCAATGACAGTTGGAAAATTCATTTTTTATTTTCCTTCTCTAAAACTTAAAATTTTTATTTTCCACTACCGTCCTATCTTCTATATTCTGGGGTCTGTAACCCAGACCAGCACGCGCTCACTGGTGGGATCCTTACCCGTCTCTTCTTTAGCTTTAACCGCTGGCGCTGACTGTATCTGTGTTAATAAGGTTGTGATGATGATGATGCACTGGCAGCTAAACCACCCCCACACTTATCCACAGTCTTACTACCATCCACACAGTGTACCACCTTACCGATTTTTTCCGATAGGGATGGTCCTGAGCTGTGTACTCAACGCAGTAAACTCCCGTTTGGATTTTAAATTGAAAATTGGAGTCTTATGGTTCCGACGCAATGTCGGTGATGCTGAGGATGACAATGAGGAGCTAGCGTCGGAATAATTTCGATGTACCACCGGAGATGTCGATGGGTATGATGACGGTTTAGAGTCGGCGATCAGTAAAACCTTGCTCTTCTGACACACCGTCTGATATGTCAACGGTGGCGGTGACGCTGACGGTGGCGGTGACGCTGGCGGTGGCGGTGGCTGTTGCGAATCCCGATATTGCACCGATGGTGTCGACAGTGACGATTTAGCTTCCTTGATGCTAGAGGATCCAATGGACGTGTGCTTCGTAGAATCTTCAGCGACGATAGAGCTCGCAAGATCTAATAGGTTCCTTACCTTGTGAAGCTGTTCTAGTCGGGATACAAGCTCGGCCTGTAAAATAATTATCAGTATCAGAAAATAGATAATATGTTTTGTAAAAATAGGCACTTACTATTTAGAATTCCTGCAGTATAGTTTTTCCTCAAGTATGGAAACGAGTGTGAAAATCACCAGAAACCCCAAGGTTATTTATATCAAAAACTTGGCAGAAACAATTGCGTGGTGACATGCATCTTGTGATAATTTATCACCACAAAAATTGAATGCAATGCAAAAAATTATATGCTTATCTGCATTCCACTACAACGCTGTATTAAATACATATTAATTAAAAATCATGTGGAAATAATTAGTTGAGATCACAAGTGTATCTCGATGTGTGAAAATGTAATAAATGAATCATATGATATTACGCATTCGGCTCTAGAAAATGCATTTTATGTAAATCATAATAGAATTTATTGGTCTGCATTGAAAAGATTACATAAATATGCATAGAAAAATCGCAAGATTATCTTTGTTTTGCGAGTTAATCAACCTACAAGATTTTTCCATAGATGATATTACATTGATAGTAATAAAGACACCTGCAATTTTAACCCCCCCCCCCCCCCCCCCCCGAAGTGGTTCGACTAATTTCACAATCGAAAAAACACTATATAAAATCAGAACGGCCTGACTGAAAATCAATATCTTAGAGTTATCTAACGAAGCTGTATCAAGATGGTGAGTGTGAAGAGCGCGTAAGTTTTAAAATCATTGAATAATTATGGTTTCCTCTTTTCAGCAGTCAATTACCATGTTGAACGATATCGCCAAGGGTAACACCGACACCCTCATTACAACCGAAAATCTTACAATTGGCAAGGAGTACAGGATACGTGAATTCAAGCTGTTGAAGACAAAATACGGCATGAGACTTGTTGTGTATTTAGATGAAGGGTTCTTTTATTTCCTTCCTCAGCGTTTTGCAACATCAATCAGGACTCAAAAACAGGTTTCCGAACTTAATCAAAATCCTAACAACTATTTTGTTTTCAACGGTAAAGATGAAAGCAGGGGGGGTTTCCTCATGATAAATTTTGTGGAGAAAAGTGAGTAATAAAATGGAGTTGTACATCGTCAACATATAAATTTAGCATTTATGATCTATTAACGGTTCTTACAGTTTGTATAGTCGTAGCCGGACTTTGCTTTCATATCTAAGATTTAAAATAAATCGAGTAGATTTGCATCAAAAATTTATTGCGTTTTACTTAACCAACCCAATCCCTCAATCTATAAGTTAAAAGTCATGTAACCATCCATTAGGAGCCGTGGCTCAAAAAATCATGTTATCAACCAACCGGAACCATGCCTCCAACTATCCAACCTCAGAAGATATGAAGAAGACACCGCCCCCTCACACGAAAAGCTTTCAGCTAGCATAACTAGCCAACTAAAAACGCCCCCAATCCATCTCTATAGCCACTTGAGGAGACACCACTCCAAAACAAACGCCAACTACAACACCCACTGCCCACAGAAAAGCTTTCAACTAACATTAGACCCCGGCATCTACATGAAAACTCTCAAACAACATTAGATCCCACCATCTAAGCCCTCTAACAATATACTTGCTCGAAATGTCACACCCACGGACCACAGAAAAGAGAGTGCGGCTGCACGAAACCCCCACGAACCACAGAAAAGCTTTCAACTAACGTTAAGGGCACCATACACTATCATTTTTGCATGTCATGCATGCACGAAGCTTTGAATTTTTCTCGAAAATCTCTCGTGTATGGGGCTGCATGATGGCATTTCATGCCGACCGTCTGCGGCATGATGAAAATCAAAAAATTTTGATTTTTGTGGGCGGAGCCAACGCGCATGACGAAATGCATGATGGTCTATGGTCATCGTCATTCCATCTTTACATTTTTCGAATGCGGATGACGGTTCATTGAAGGCGATTTGATTCTGGTGTCGTATCCTGACGGTAAAGAAATATCTTTGTACCAGGTGCGTTGCGTGAATTTTCATAGGGCTAGCGCACTGATATGATCGCTAAATTACGCACAATTTTTAGAATTGTTCCTGGCAATTAAGCAATCGAAATTTTAATTTTGAATGAAACATATGTACATAGGTACGTTTTTATGGTTACAGAATGCTTTGATTTTTATGATCGTATTTTTGCACTAGCGCTACGAAGGTTTACTTGTCATAAAACCTCGCCATGTCAGTACCTAGTCAGGTACGGGTAGATTGTATGAGACAAAAAATCCTTTGATGTCCGGCTTATAGTATTTGTTGTGTCCTTACTTTTTATTCCTCAAATTCGTTTTATTACCCATATCCTTGTATTATTCAAAATAAATATTAAATATAATATTTAAACTTTAACCCGATTTAGAACAAATCTCTTTATCAGCAGGCTACAAAGATATAAGGACAGTCGTAAAATTCGGCTCATTGAAGGTAGAAAAGTATTTTCCTTGATTTTTGTTCCGTACCCTAACGGAAAACAAATATCTCGTTGCCATGTGCGTTGCGTGAAACTTCATAGGGCTAAATTACTCACAATTTCTGGTTTTCTTCTAGGAATTTAGTAATCGAGTCTTGTTTCTGAATAAAATTTGCGATTTTATAGAATTCTTTGAATTTCAAGATCGTGTTATTGCACTAGAACTACGAAGTTTCGCACATTGGTTTTCACTTGCCATAAAACCCCGCCATGTCGGCACCTAGTCAGGTACGGGTGGATCGACGCAGACAAAAAATCGGCCAACCGTTTGGGCGCAACTTTATTATTTTTTCGGTAGAAGTTCGGGACGCGTTGCGTGTTTTGAATCGATGTAGGTTACTTTGCAACTGACAACCTAAAAAATACCGTTCATTAAAGCTTCCTGGTTTAGAAATATATAGGAATTCGTGAAAATGTACAGAACCGCATTATATCCCGTTAGGGGCTATATATCGAAAAATTTAGAAGAATATTTTTAGGAGCATATATGTACATATGTAGAACCCGCAAAAGTAAAATAGCTCGATATATCTAAAAGTTTTAAAGATGTTCGTGAAAATACATACATTTTTCTTACTCAATCTCTGAACATAAACAAAATCTAAGCTTTTTTAGGTTTAATTACTCTAGTATTGCATCTACATACATATGTGTTCAACTTACTGGCATAAACTGCTTCTGAGATATAAACCACCCCTCACCGCCGTATCGTGCTACCCCTATTGAACTCTATAATAATACTAAATTGTTAGCCTTCTATTCATTACGGTTTTCGGGAAATAAAAATCAGAATATTTTCCTTTTTTGCAAATGAGTCCACTATCATAGTACTTTCTTAAGATCTAGAAACCAAAATTTTTCGCCAAAAACCGTCCCCTCTCCCCTCTTTCATACACAACTCCAAAAGATACCAGTCGTTGGGATTCATCCAATCTACCAACCATAAAAATTTCATGTCAATATCTCAACGGGTTTGGAAGCTACGCACTTTCAAACGATTTTGCGTACCAAAATTTTATCGAGTAGGAGAGCACGAGCCACTATACGTCGACCATTTCACTTCGAGTTTTGAACCGAGACTGGTTGGCATGAACGTGTATGGCAAATCAAAATTCAATCATGACATGCATTCATGACATGCATAAATGATAGTGTATGGTGCCCTTTAGACACCATCATATAACCCCGCTAACAATATACTTACTCGAAATATCACACCCACGGACCACAGAAAAGAGAGTGCGGCTGCACAAAACCCCCACGGACCACAGAAAAGCTTTCAACTAATGTTAGACACCATCATATAACCCCGCAGAAAAATACACCGAAAACTTACGTTTTTCAACCAAAAGCTCCAGCCTTGCAGAAACATAGATCGAAGATGTGCGGATTTGGACTAAAAGCTTCAGCAAAAGCGGGGGCGGGTGTCCCTCTCTCGCAAGGCAGTTCTTATATGAAAGTGGGCCCCTTACTACTCACATCAAATTAAAGGTGAGACTACCAGCTACTCAAAAAATCAAACAGAATAAAAATCGGGTCAAAAATGAGGCAGTGAAACTGTGGAGCGCCGTAGCCCAAAATTCGATCTTTTTCGATTGAAAACTTGGCACGGGTACCTACCCCCTTGTGAATTTCGCGCATTTTTCGGGAATAAATCAATTTTCTGGAAAACTGTTTTTGGATAGTCACAAGTTGCACATCAAATTAAAGGTGAGACTACCAGCTACACAAAAAATCAAAGAGAATAAAAATCGGGTCAAAAATGAGGCAGTGAAACTGTGGAGCGCCGTAGCCCAAAATTCGATCTTTTTCGATTGAAAACTTGGCACGGGTACCTACGCCCTTGTGAATTTCGCGCATTTTTCGGGAATAAATCAATTTTCTGGAAAACTGTTTTTGGATAGTCACAAGTTGCACATCAAATTAAAGGTGAGACTACCAGCTACACAAAAAATCAAACAGAATAAAAATCGGGTCAAAAATGAGGCAGTGAAACTGTGGAGCGCCGTAGCCCAAAATTCGATCTTTTTCGATTGAAAACTTGGCACGGGTACCTACCCCCTTGTGAATTTAGCGCATTTTTTGGGAATAAATCAATTTTCTGGAAAACTGTTTTTGGATAGTCACAAGTTGCACATCAAATTAAAGGTGAGACTGTTGTGCTCGAGGCCTTGGAAGAATTATTTTGACTTGAAAAAGTCAAAATAATTGAAAGGAGAAAGAAGGTTCGGGACAGAAGGGCCAATTCCACCTAAGTCCGAATTGGTGGCTGAGTTCAGCTGGTGCGACGCTCTTGCTGGCGGCCGGGACTAGCTTACGGCAGTGTGGGGGGTACTTGCTTAAACTCAGGCCATTAAACCCTAGGCCTGTACAACAAAAATTGTCAGCGCCGACTTATCCAAGGGTAGGTAAAAATTGGGACTATTTTCCCAATTGGTCGTGAAAGACCAAGAAGCGGTTGGATGGCGCGGCTCCGCGATTTGTCAGGGCGCTCTGATGTTAATAGCGCCCTGCTCTGCCCACCCTACCTCAGCCACGACTGTCCTGAAAACATTTTTCGCGTCGTGGCCCCTTGTTGAGGTTCGGGGTTAAAGGAGCTAAGCGCTCGGGTTCACTTTAAAATCTGGCCTTTAGCCTTTAAACATTTCAACGTCGAGAAACCAAAAATTCAAAAAAAAAACCAATAGCGCGTCAACTAAAAGAAAACCTAAACCAAAAAAAAGAGAAAAATCGCAATATGCAACAAAAGAAAATAAATAAAAAAAACTCACCCCAATGAATGCGGCTCCATTTGTGTTGTTATTTGATATTATTATTTGATTTATTTAGTTTATGATCGATTATTTTAATTTATTCCGTCCCGTCCTGTCTTCGTCGGTCATATACTATTTAGATTAAGTTTAAACTTATTTATTTAAATTCATTGCTACTATTTATTTTGTCTGCTCTTTGTTTTTGTGTATATTTAGGTTTAGACTTATTTATTTAAATTCATTGCTACTATTTATTTTGTCTCCTCTTTGTTTTTGTGTATATTTAGGTTTAAACTTATTTATTTAAATTCATTGCTACTATTTATTTTGTCTGCTCTTTGTTTTTGTGTATATTTAGGTTTAAACTTATTTATTTAAATTCATTGCTACTATTTATTTTGTCTGCTCTTTGTTTTTGTGTATATTTAGGTTTAGACTTATTTATTTAAATTCATTGCTACTATTTATTTTGTCTGCTCTTTGTTTTTGTGTATATTTAGGTTTAAAACTATTTATTTAAATTCATTGCTACTATTTATTTTGTCTGCTCTTTGTTTTTGTGTATATTTAGGTTTAAACTTATTTATTTAAATTCATCTCCTTCATTCGGTCATTATTTCTTTTAGTGCGCGATTTTTTTAGATGCTAATGATGTCTTATGCGACAAATAGTGAACGTGTTTGACACACCGCGATTCCAATTGTATATACACACACACTCCTACGCTCAAACGCTTGCTTGCGGATTGCGGAGTGCCGCGCCTCCGAACGACTACAATACCGCGTACGAATCCGTTCTATGACAACAAAATACACGCAGTAATACGATCAAATGGAAGTCTGGCCGCTGAGCGCGGAATACGATGATGTGACAGCGAGAATTCTTCGGAAGTTCGGCTAATTTTGCATGCGGAGCCCGAGATCTCGTTTCGGTGCTTCCACAGAGTAACTCCGGCCCGGTCACAGGTAGATGTCGCGCGCAGATAGAGAAACCCACCACCGAACGACGACAATCTCCTGCGGTTTATTAGTGCAATTTAATTAACGATCAGAGCTCAGGCTCCGTGTCTATTACGATCTGCTCAGTTATGGACAGGCACTGATTATATTCGACGCACAGCTTGGCATGTAACCATCTTTTATCGCAATTCCACTGTTTGCTAGTCGTTGCGACTTGGGGTGTAAATTTGCATAAGTTTGAAGTCGGGGCACACTCAGGCAATTTGCAAAACGGTGTGACAAAATTTTCTTCTTGCAAGCAAAAAAAAACCTAACCAAACTTTGTGAGAAACTTTTTTTTTCTTTGCTACTGTCGAACACTTTCGCGCCGATTTGCGGGCCCAGCTCGCGTACAAGTTCTGGTCGAGTATTATTCGCGACTCAAAAGACAAAAACCCCGCTTTTATCCGATAGATTTTACATGTTTTCTTTTCGATCGTGTTTAATGCTCGCGTGGTGTTCCTCCCGTCTTTTTTCGTTCTTCCGGCCTTGCCCGATTAGCCGTCAAACTTTTTCCAAATTTGTCTGCGGCAAGTTGGTAGTTCGTAAGTGCCTCAATGCCCGACAGATGTCGCACATTTATCGCGGTCACAAAAACCGGAAGAATAAATCCCTGCGACACCCAACACCATTAGTCGGTTCGCCGTTGGTTTCCCAGCGCCGAACAGACTAAAAAAGGTTGTCGCTTCCTAGTCTCGTGCGCACGACTGAGTGCCGGGCAATCGGTGTTGCATCCCTCGGATCACTGCCTCAGATCCTTGGAGTGGTAAGTCCCCAGACGTTTGCCTCCTAGATCCTCCAATTCGTATCGTGAGTTGCCTAGCACACGACGAATCCTGCACTTGAGGAACTTCTTCGCCAGCTTGGCATTATAATTCTGCGCGGCTGTGGACAAGGAAAAGTTTCTACGGAATACCTCCTGTCCTACACAAAATTGTGTTTTAGCAGCACGCAGATTATAACGCCTGCTGCTGTCCTCATGTGCGACCCTTATTTTCGTCTGCGCCAGTTGTCTCACGATAGGAATTCCCTCTCGAGGTCGAAGCTGTACATTTGACTCTCCCAACGCTCGCAAATGCTTCAGCAGTTCGTAGTCCTTCCCGTGCAACATCATGTGATTCCCAAACAAAACCTGATAAGGAGAAAATCCAGTGGCTTGGTGGAGTGAGCTACGAAGAGCACATCCAATTTTGCTTAGACTCTCATCCCATCGTGTTTTGTCATCAGTGATGAATGCTCGAATTCCGGCCAGGATGGACTGATTGACACGCTCCGAAGCATTCGCTTGCGGTGAGTAGCTCGGGGTGTACAGGTGTTTAACTCCGTATTTGTTCAGCATGGTGTTAAACACATTCGACCTAAATTGAGAGCCGTTATCGGAGAGGATTGTCTCAGGTGTTCCAAACGTATGGAAGACCTGCCCCTCCAAGTAGTTTGTGATCTCTTCAGCAGTGATCCGCCCCAAAGGATGTAGAAGTGGGAACTTGGTGAAGTGATCCAAGACGATCAAGATAGCGATCTTACCCCGTTTGGTACGCGGATATGGTCCAAGCACGTCGATGTAAAGGTGCTGGAATGGCTGATCTGTTTGGGAAGGTTCTCCCATTGGCGCTCGTAGAGGTCTGTTCGGAGACTTTGTCTCTTTACAAGTGTCGCACGCCAGAACGTAGGTGCGTACTTGTGTAGCCATTCCGGGCCAGTACAAAAATCGCCTGACTCGCTCTAGCGTTTTGGCATAACCACCATGGACCGTGGTGTCTGCCACGTGCGCCTGAGCGATCGCAGCTGACGTAAGACTTGATGGAATCCATAATTTCCAGGCTCTGTCTTCAGCAATCGGGTCACCGTTGTGAGGCTCTGTGCGCTTATACACGAAGCCGTCTCTCACGCATACGTCAGGAAGCCGATCGGCGTTCGCACCGACAGTGGATACTAATTCTTTGTATTCTTTGCCAGAGAATTCTGGAGAATCCATGTCCACCATCGGTGCCACGTCGATCAGCGCATTTAATCCCTCTTCGTATACACGAGAGAGAGCGTCGGGTACAACGTTCAGGCTCCCTCTTCGGTGCTCGATTGTGAAGTCGTAACCTTGGAGTTTTAAACTCCATCTTGCCAACCGTCCTTGTAGGTCTTTCTGCGACATGAGCCATTTGAGACTTGCGTGATCCGTAATGATTTTGAACGCAGTCCCTTCTACATAGGTTCGAAATTTTTTCACGCTCAACACAGCTGCATAACACTCGAGTTCGGTTACGCTGTAGTTGCGTTGAGCGGAAGTGAGCTTCTGTGACATATACGCCACTGGAGATTCCGATCCGTCGTCGTTTTCCTGAAAGAGAACGCTACCCACCCCTGATTTACTGGCGTCGCACTGGATTACGAAAGACCTCTTAAAATCAGGATTGATTAATAAGGGGGCTTTCGTCAACAAGACTTTCACTAATAGGAAGGAAGTTTGTGCCTCTGTAGTCCAAGCAAACTGGTTGGACTTCTTTAGAGTGTCTGAAATTGGTGAAACAGTCGCAGCAAACTTGGGAACGAATCGTCGATACCAGCCTGCCATACCAAGAAAGCGTCGAACTTGACGTGCGGACTTAGGCGAAGGGTAATCGACGATGGCTGAAACTTTGTTGGGATCAGTTTTCAGGCCTCCTTCTCCAACGATGTATCCGAGATATTTCACCTCTTTCAGACAAAACTTGCTCTTGTTGACGTTAATGGTCAAGCCAGCCTTTCGCAAACATTCTGCGACTTCTGCCAATAAAACCAGATGTGAATCGAAATCCTCAGAAATTAACAGCAGATCGTCCAAATATACGAATACCTGCTCCTTCAGCTCGGGTAGGATGACTTTGTCCATCAAACGACACATCCTTTGCGGCGCGTTGCATAACCCAAAAGGCATGCGAGTGTAGTGATACAGAGGCCGGCCAGGAATGGTAAACGCTGTATACTCCCTGGATTTGTTCTCGAGAGGAATCTGCCAAAAGGCGTCTTTGAGGTCCAGGCTAGTAATAAAATTGGCTCGCGGCAAACGACTTAAGATACCATCAATGTGTGGTAATGGATAAGCATCCTTCTTCGTCACACTATTGACTTTGCGCGAGTCCAAACATAACCTGACCTTGCCTGGCTTCCTCACGAGAACCACAGGCGAGCTCCATGCACTCTGGCTGGTCACTATAACGCCAAGTGCCCTCATGCGATCGATCTCGTCATATAAGAGTTTTTGGATCGCAGGAGACACAGGATAATGTCGCTGTTTGATGGGACTTGCATCACCAACGTCTATACTGTGTTGTTCGACGTTGGTCACACCGAGTCCGTATACTTCGTATGATGGAAATTTGGACTTTACCATTTCCAACCTCTTTACATCTGTGGGCGTTAAATGGTGGGCATCCGGAGCTATCAGTTGCGATGCAGTATCGGGAGTATCGACCGCGCTGATAATGCTAGGAGCTAGTTGGAATGATCGCCAGAAATCTACCCCCAGGTACAATTTCTGCGACAGGCTCGGCATGATGTATAGTGTAATGGGTTTGGTAATACCACGAAAAGTAATATCGGTAGTTACTGTGCCCAATACCTTTTGCGCTGCACCATCAGCGGTCTTCACCTCCTGACAGACCGGTCGATAATTCACCTGTGCATCTCGGAGACGTTGTAAAGCGTTTGCCCCCAGGCAACTGATGCTCGCCCCACTATCGAGGAGTCCTTCAACGTCCACTCCGTACAAGGATACCATGGCATACGGACCTTTGTCCAACGGATTGGTAATGATGGTAGAGAGGATCGCTTTCTTTTTTTCACGCACCATCCTCCAGAACATACGAAGGCGCAAGATGGACTTCCTGCGACCGGATCCACTCGTTAGTGCTGATACCTGATCAACACTTGCGATTGGAGTAGGCGCAAAAATTCGCTCTCGAGCCTCCATATATTCCTTTAGCCGAAGGTGGTATGGCTTGAGAGGATGGTGGGAATGTCGTCTTGGATGTTCTTTTGCGATAAGGGCATCTTCAGGCCGGGAAACAGCCGGCTCCGTCTTATCGCTTGGTCTCGTTAATAATTTGACGTGCGGAGTGTTGATCGTCGATGAAATGGGTTTGGATGCTTTTACGTTAAAAGGAGGAGAATTGGGTTCTGGAAATATTGTAGGTAGGGTGTTAAAATTTGGAAGGGTATTGTTAGGGTTTGAAAATTTTGGTAAAGTTGTTTTATTTGGGATGTCTAAATGAAATTGGGACGTGGAATTGGAGTGGTGAACAAGGACCTGAACAAGGACAAGGGAGGGACCCGCTGTCCTTCCGTCCCTTCGGCCGTTTCCCGCCTTGCAATGGCTGCAGTTGGGCTTTAGAACGTCAGCCCGCCCACATCCGAAGCAGAAGATGCCCTTCGCAGGTTCCGCGCACTCACGATACCCATGTCCTTCCTTCTTGCAATTCCAGCAGATCCAGGGGTTCGATAGTCCGGCCAAGTCGACGGAAGAGGTCGTATCCGGATGTTCTTCCACGACTGGCTCCTGTATTTCGTGGACTCTGGCCTGGTTCCAAGGGGACGGTCTGGTGGCTTTTCGCGTGTCTTCCACTTGCACTACCAGTCGACGTAGTTCGTCCATCGTACGTACTGAGTAGAAGCACAATTGTTGCTGTATGCTACCCACCAGATTTCCGCGCACCAGAGCCACAAATTCGGACTCAATCATGGGAGCGCTCAGCAGTGAACGAAGCTCCGTCATGTCTTGTTCGAAGGACATGAAGGGCTCGTGTGGCGCTTGTCGTCTACCAAGCATCTGCTTCCGTAACTCCCAATCCGTGCTGCGCTCTCCCCAGACCTGCAAGAATGCTACCTTCAGATTGTCCCAAGACGAGTTGTTATTGGACCGACGCCACAACCAATACCACTTGTTGGGCCTACCATCCAGCAGCAGATGGAAGCCCTGCGTCAGCAGATCTAAATTGCCGCGCAAGTCGCTCATCGCGAGAGTCTCGGCCCGAAAAATCAGCTCCTCTGCACGTAGGAGGTGGCTATCCCCGTTAAAACGCAAACGCCAATGCCTTAATGGGCTGTAGGAATTTCTTGCACGATGATTAGGGCCGAGGCTAACGCGATCGCTGACCAACGCGGCCGCTCCGGTCCGCTGATCTGCCCTCCCAGCACGCGAGTCTCCCTCTGCTGCCGAATAATGGGCCCCCACCGGTCTCTGAGACGCCTGCTCTTCCCGAAAAACCCTTCTCATCAACTCTTTTAGTTGATCTACTCCCAGCTCAGTTCGTACCACTGGCGAACGTGTACGCCCTGGCGCTGGATTCGTCGTAGCTGGGATACCTGTGTCACGTATATCGGACCAACGTGGTCGTTCGCCTACTACCCTTTCCGGTGATTGTGGGATTGGATTTACGAGCTGGTTCACCCCCTGCTCTTGGCCAATTGAACCGTCAGGGGCGTAAAAGACCCCACCGCCGACCGTTTCCAGCGGAAAATCAAGATTTAACCGCCTTGGTGAAAGTCCGCCGGCCGCTGACTTTGCTCTGCTGCGTGTCACGGCTCCGGTTCTCGCTGTGGCGCCCTCCACGCCCCTAACGGTCCAATAGTCCTGCGGTTCCAGTGCCTGGCGACAATTGGGACACGTTTTGTGGCTCAGCACCCACTCCTCCACACAATGCAGGTGGAAAGTGTGCCCACATTTCGTCCGCGCTTCGTCCTCGCCCCCCACGGTATGTTGGCACATCGTACATATCTCGTCAGTTCGCCCCAACGGCAACCGGGTCAGTGGCATGGCTACAGGTGAATGAACTAGTGAGTGACTGAACGGGTGATCTATTCAAAGGATGAGTGATCAGATAAAATGTAGTGGAATGGTCAAATATTTGATACAAATGTACGACAGACTAAGAATGAAGGTATGTTGGGAAAATATAAAGCTGAATGAATTGAGTAAATCGTGAATGAAAACCTGAGTGTATTAATGTTGTATAGAAACAATGTAAATCTGACCAATTACAACAATTATTAGTATCAGAAGAAAAAGAAATTTATTTATTACTCGTACGAATGTGTAAACGACTGAGCCATTGTACGAATGCGTATTGGTGAATGAATAGTAAAAGTATGTATTTGACGAAATAAATGGATGATTGAGTGAATGTTTATATGAATACGATGAATGAACGATGTACAATGACTAATTGTAGATATGATTGTGTAGTAGTAGAATATCTGAGTGATTAACCAAAGAAAAAAAAAATATACAAACGAACGAATGAATCGAGTGACCGAAATGATTGTACGTACAGTTATAATTGCGTTATTTAATTTAAAAAAAAAATGAACCCTCACGTCGTCGCAACCTTTCCCCTCCCCTCATATGCAGAACAAATCGCGAAGCCGATCTCGTTCTTTCCCGACTCACTGGGAAAATCTGGATCGCGATAAAATTTGTAATAAAAAAAAAAAATCTGCCAACAGTCTGGGCGCAACTGTATTATTTTTCCGGCAGAAGTTCAGAACGCGTTCAATTCGGGGATGCGGTGTATGTTACTATGTGACTGAAAACCTAACAAAAAGTTCGGGAAGCGGTTAGAAAAGGGTGTAACATATGAATTAAATAATTGGGTCATATTCCGGGATGCGGTCTAGAGGTTGAAAAAAACAAAGCTTTAAAATAGGTGATTATTAAACAAGCCTGAGGAAGTGAAAAGATATTCGATATCTGATCAGACCTGTGAAACATGGTGGAATTCATGAAAAAGTATACAACCAGTTTACACCCTCTTAGGGGTCGAATTTCAAAAAATCTTGAAAACACTTTCTAGGTATTCACATGAAGAATCGGTAGAAAAAAAATGAACTCAATATTTCGAAAGACCTAGTAGATATGACGAAAATCGTGAAAATATATGCATTTTATACTAACCGATATTTTTTTTTTGCCCCCCCCCCCTTCTGAACGCCAATGAATATTCAAATTTTTTTTTATCAGAATTACTTTTCTAGTTAATTTACATATACGTACCGAGTTTCAACTTAACAGCATAAGCCGTTCTAAAGTTAGGAAAAACACCCCCCACCACCGTACCATACTACCCCTAAAAAAAATTCTATTTTTCCACCATGCCACTACTATAGCTCTATCTAAATACCAAATTTCAGCTTCCTATCATTAAAGATTCTTAAGATATAAGCATCGAAACTTTTTCTTTCTCACCCTTCCCTACCCTCACCCTCTACACCCACACCCCCAAACTTTTTTTCCCTACTAGGGTTCTATTAGGCCTACTTCTGGTAAAAATTTGAAGCAACCATCTTACACTGTTATTGAGATATGAAACGTGTTATTTTTGAAAAATTCTTATCCCCTCCACTTACGTAATCCCCCGCCCCCTTCAAAGATTTTACTTTGAGCAATCTTTATTTATCAAGCTTTGTATCCAAACCGAATTTTGTTTTTCTGGTGCCACTGGTTTGGGAGATATTGTAATGTTAAGTATTTCAACCCCCACCCCCGCACGTCACTACCCCCACCCAAAAATTTTATTTCAATCTTTTCTCCTAGTATAACTACAGATATTTGTTAAGTTTTAATTGCTTGCTATTAACGGTTTAGGAGATATGGATTTTAGAATGTGTCGATCTCGACTTTTTTGCGTTTCGGACGCATTGCTTCCCCCTCCACTCCCACACCCCTTCACCCATATCTGTTTTTTTTTTTGCAAATGGGTCCATTATCAAAGCTCTATAGAAATTCTAAGTTTCAGCCTCCTAACACAAGCGGTTCCTGAGATCTAGAAACCTAAATTTTTCGTCTAAAACGCTTACCCCGCCTTCCCCCTTACACCTCCTCCCCTGAAAATAATGTCAATTCAAGGGGTCCACCAAGTCTATTCTTAGAAAAAATTTTAATTTAATAGCTCCACTGGTTTGAGAGCTACGAGCCTTCAAAGATTTTGGGGCGGACGACGTACGGCGTACGGCGTACGGCGTACGGGGTACGGCGTACAGACGGAGTGAAAATTTTTATTGCTTTTTTCGCGTCTACTAGTCATGAAACGTGGACAAACAAATTTTGAGGGCAGCAAATTTTTTTTTTTTAAAAATCGATAACAATACTGTATTATTAATAATACAGTAATTTGGGGAAAAATTAGCAACACAAAAATAAATCAAAAAAATCTGCCAACAGTCTGGGCGCAACTGTATTATTTTTCCGACAGAAGTTCAGAACGCGTTCAATTCGGGGATGCGGTGTATGTTACTATGTGACTGAAAACCTAACAAAAAGTTCGGGAAGCGGTTAGAAAAGGGTGTAACATATGAATTAAATAATTGGGTCATATTCCCGGATGCGGTCTAGAGGTTGAAAAAAAAAAACAAAACTTACAAATAGGTGATTATTAAACAAACCTGGGGAAGTGAAAAGATATTCGATATCTGATCAGACCTGAGAAACATGGTGGAATTCATGAAAAAGTATACAACCAGTTTACACCCTCTTAGGGGTAGAATTTCAAAAAATCTTGAAAACACTTTCTAGGTATTCACATGAAGAATCCGTAGAAAAAAAAATGAACTCAATACTTCGAAAGACCTAGTAGATATGACGAAAATCGTGAAAATATATGCATTTTATACTAACCGATATTTTTTTTTGCCCCCCCTTCTGAACGCCAATGAATATTAAAATTTTTTTTTATCAGAATTACTTTTCTAGTTAATTTACATATACGTACCGAGTTTCAACTTAACAGCATAAGCCGTTTTAAAGTTAGGAAAAACACCCCCCACCACCGTACCATACTACCCCTAAAAAACATTTTATTTTTCCACCATGCCACTACTATAGCTCTATCTAAATACCAAGTTTCAGCTTCCTATCATTATAGATTCTTAAGATATAAGCATCGGAACTTTTTCTTTCTCACCCTTCCCCACCCTCACCCTCTACACCCACACCCCCAAACTTTTTTTCCCTACTGGGGTTCTATTAGGCCTACTTCTGGTAAAAATTTGAAGCAACCATCTTACGCTGTTATTGAGATATGAAACGTGTTATTTTTGAAAAATTCTTATCCCCTCCACTTACGTAATCCCCCGCCCCCTTCAAAGATTTTACTTTGAGCAATCTTCATTTATCAAGCTTTGTATCCAAACCGAATTTTGTTTTTCTGGTGCCACTGGTTTGGGAGATATTGTAATGTTAAGTATATCAACCCCCACCCCCGTACGTCACTACCCCCACCCAAAAATTTTGTTTCAATCTACTCTCCTAGTATAACTACAGATATTTGTTAAGTTTTAATTGTTTGCTATTAACCGTTTAGGAGATATGGATTTTAGAATGTGTCGATCTCGACTTTTTTGCGTTTCGGACGCATTGCTTCCCCCTCCACTCCCACACCCCTTCACCCATATCTGTTTTTTTTTTGCAAATGGGTCCATTATCAAAGCTCTATAGAAATTCTAAGTTTCAGCCTCCTAACCCAAGCGGTTCCTGAGATCTAGAAACCTAAATTTTTCGTCTAAAACGCTTACCCCGCCTTCCCCCTTACACCTCCTCCCCTGAAAATAATGTCAATTCAAGGGGTCTATCAAGTCTATTCTTAGAAAAAATTTTAATTTAATAGCTCCACTGGTTTGAGAGCTACGAGCCTTCAAAGATTTTGGGGCGGTCGACGTACGGCGTACGGGGTACGGCGTACGGCGTACGGCGTATGGCGTACGGCGTACGGCGTACGGGGTACGGCGTACAGACGGAGTGAAAATTTTTATTGCTTTTTTCGCGTCTACTAGTCATGAAACGTGGACAAAAAAATTTTGAGGGCAGCAAATTTTTTTTTTTTAAAAATCGATAACAATACTGTATTATAAATAATACAGTAAATCAGCAAAATAAAACTACGTTAAAATCTGTCAACAAAAGACTTAGAAAAAAAAATTTAAAGTATTCAAAAAAAAAACTTTACGTTATTTAAAAAAAAACATTCTACGTTACAAAGGAACTCTAAAAGGATGGATAAGGAAATAAGGTACTTAGCAAATTTTCGACGAAATTTCCTATCATCAAACTCACCAATATTTTACAAGTATTTATCCCAATTGTCTGACGACACGCCCGCCAAGACAGGGCATGCCCAGCACTCAAAAGGGTACTTGCAAAACAAAAGTGGAAGAATCAGAAAGAGTAAGTTTATCCAACTTGCATCACATCAAGCTCGTATACAGACAATATTTCCCTTTCCTATGGAACCGAATTGGCGCCTAAAGGTTGCCAAAACGGTTCGTCAATAGGATCGTTCCACATTGCCTCCATACAGGTTCGATGAAATGTTCTGCTGTTGAAAATCTGTAAAGCTTGTACACTTGGACTTTGATTGCCGTTCAGGCGAAAAGTTTTTAGTCCTTTTGCCCACCAACTTTTTGTACGGAATTTTTCGGACTCGCACGTGTTGATGAGCTACGCTTTGTGCACTAAGCGTAGCGGTGGCTAGCCCCACGTTGGGCGCCATTTGTTGTATTTTAGGCCTTGGAAGGACTATTTCGACTTGAAAAAGTCAAAATAGTCGAAAGAAAAAAGAAGGTTCGGGACAGAAGGGCCAATTCCACCTAAGTCCGAATTGGTGTCTGAGTTCAGCTGGTGCGACGCTCTTGCTGGCGGCCGGGACTAGCTACGGCAGTGTGGGGGGGGGTACTTGCTTGAACTCAGGCCATTAAACCCTAGGCCTGTACAACAAAAATTGTAAGCGCCGACTTATCCAAGGGTAGGTAAAAATTGGGATTATTTTCCCAATTTTTTCCACCATTTTCAAAAATTCTAATTTTTGCAATTCATCCGACCGATCCAAACTATCCTCTCTTTTCGGCGGCGCGACTTCAAAATCCCCCGTGAAAGGCTCCTTTTCCAATCCTCGACTTCAAACCAAGACTCCCGCCCGGTGACTTTCCCCCCCCTCCCGAAAGGAAAGCGGCCAGCCAGGTTAAAATCTTCCGGAAAACTATCACTGACGAAATTCCATGATCGAACACTCGAACCGCTCCGAACTTGCACTTGGAAAATTCCTTTTCTGATTTTCATGAGCACTTTTCCTATTCTTTTCTTTTTCACCGACACGATGTTTTTTTCCCCCGAATCTGAATTCCTTTTTTCTTTTCCCCCAAATTTTCGTCGCAAAACTGCACTATCCAATTTCTACTTTCTTTTCGGCACGCAACTCTTTTAATTTTTCAGAAATCGAATTTTCTATTCTCTAATTTTACCGGTACCGACACCAACCGTTTTGTCATTCTTCTTTTTCGCTCGAATACGACGGAAGATCACCAAAAAAAAACAATTCAAAATTTCGGTGTAATTAAAATCAGATGCTGATGACTGCCGAAACGATACCCTTTTTCCTCCTCGCCGCGTAGAGCAATCGCCCTCAAACAATTATTGCATAAACTCGTTCTCCAAAAAAAAACCAATCCGTCACCCTGCTCGCACCCATACAATCGCCCCGACACGATCCGTGTTGATTACCAAAAATGGTAATCAATCTCTTCCAAAACCGAGAGGTCGTGGCTGCAGCTGATTGGTGCCGTCGCATTGTCTTTTGCTGCCATCAACGTCGCTCTCTATGTAAACAATAGGGTACTCAGAAAATAAGCGGGATGTCACGCAGCCAAGCGCAACTCCCGTCGCGACATTTCAGCGCCTATTTCGCTAGGACGGAGGACTGCAGTAGCGACCACAGCCCAGTGGGAAAACAATGGGTTGCTTTCGCAACCGCCGTCCTCCAGCCGAAATTAAGCGGTGCGCTCGACGACACAACAAATTTGATGTGCAACTTGTGACTGTCCAAAAACAGTTTTCCAGAAAATTGATTTATTCCCGAAAAATGCGCGAAATTCACAAGGGGGTAGGTACCCGTGCCAAGTTTTCAATCGAAAAAGATCGAATTTTGGGCTACGGCGCTCCACAGTTTCACTGCCTCATTTTTGACCCGATTTTTATTCTGTTTGATTTTTGGAGTAGCTGGTAGTCTCACCTTTGATTTGATGTGCAACTTGTGACTATCCAAAAACAGTTTTCCAGAAAATTGATTTATTCCCGAAAAATGCGCGAAATTCACAAGGGGCTAGGTACCCGTGCCAAGTTTTCAATCGAAAAAGATCGAATTTTGGGCTACGGCGCTCCACAGTTTCACTGCCTCATTTTTGACCCGATTTTTATTCTGTTTGATTTTTGGAATAGCTGGTAGTTTCACTCTTGATTTGATGTGCAACTTGTGACTATCCAAAAACAGTTTTCCAGAAAATTGATTTATTCCCGAAAAATGCGCGAAATTCACAAGGGGGTAGGTACCCGTGCCAAGTTTTCAATCGAAAAAGATCGAATTTTGGGCTACGGCGCTCCACAGTTTCACTGCCTCATTTTTGACCCGATTTTTATTCTGTTTGATTTTTGGAGTAGCTGGTAGTCTCACCTTTGATTTGATGTGCAACTTGTGACTATCCAAAAACAGTTTTCCAGAAAATTGATTTATTCCCGAAAAATGCGCGAAATTCACAAGGGGCTAGGTACCCGTGCCAAGTTTTCAATCGAAAAAGATCGAATTTTGGGCTACGGCGCTCCACAGTTTCACTGCCCCATTTTTGACCCGATTTTTATTCTGTTTGATTTTTGGAATAGCTGGTAGTCTCACCTTTGATTTGATGTGCAACTTGTGACTATCCAAAAACAGTTTTCCAGAAAATTGATTTATTCCCGAAAAATGCGCGAAATTCACAAGGGGGTAGGTACCCGTGCCAAGTTTTCAATCGAAAAAGATCGAATTTTGGGCTACGGCGCTCCACAGTTTCACTGCCTCATTTTTGACCCGATTTTTATTCTGTTTGATTTTTGGAGTAGCTGGTAGTCTCACCTTTGATTTGATGTGCAACTTGTGACTATCCAAAAACAGTTTTCCAGAAAATTGATTTATTCCCGAAAAATGCGCGAAATTCACAAGGGGCTAGGTACCCGTGCCAAGTTTTCAATCGAAAAAGATCGAATTTTGGGCTACGGCGCTCCACAGTTTCACTGCCTCATTTTTGACCCGATTTTTATTCTGTTTGATTTTTGGAATAGCTGGTAGTTTCACTCTTGATTTGATGTGCAACTTGTGACTATCCAAAAACAGTTTTCCAGAAAATTGATTTATTCCCAAAAAATGCGCGAAATTCACAAGGGGGTAGGTACCCGTGCCAAGTTTTCAATCGAAAAAGATCGAATTTTGGGCTACGGCGCTCCACAGTTTCACTGCCTCATTTTTGACCCGATTTTTATTCTGTTTGATTTTTGGAGTAGCTGTTAGTCTCACCTTTGATTTGATGTGCAACTTGTGACTATCCAAAAACAGTTTTCCAGAAAATTGATTTATTCCCGAAAAATGCGCGAAATTCACAAGGGAGTAGGTACCCGTGCCAAGTTTTCAATCGAAAAAGATCGAATTTTGGGCTACGGCGCTCCACAGTTTCACTGCCCCATTTTTGACCCGATTTTTATTCTGTTTGATTTTTGGAATAGCTGGTAGTTTCACTCTTGATTTGATGTGCAACTTGTGACTATCCAAAAACAGTTTTCCAGAAAATTGATTTATTCCCGAAAAATGCGCGAAATTCACAAGGGGGTAGGTACCCGTGCCAAGTTTTCAATCGAAAAAGATCGAATTTCGGGCTACGGCGCTCCACAGTTTCACTGCCTCATTTTTGACCCGATTTTTATTCTGTTTAATTTTTTGAGTAGCTGGTAGTCTCACCTTTGATTTGATGTGCAACTTGTGGCTATCCAAAAACAGTTTTCCAGAAAATTGATTTATTCCCGAAAAATGAGCGAAATTCACAAGGGGGTAGGTACCCGTGCCAAGTTTTCAATCGAAAAAGATCGAATTTTGGGCTACGGCGCTCCACAGTTTCACTGCCTCATTTTTGACCCGATTTTTATTCTGTTTGATTTTTTAAGTAGCTGGTAGTCTCACCTTTGATTTGATGTGCAACTTGTGGCTATCCAAAAACAGTTTTCCAGAAAATTGATTTATTCCCGAAAAATGCGCGAAATTCACAAGGGGGTAGGTACCCGTGCCAAGTTTTCAATCGAAAAAGATCGAATTTTGGGCTACGGCGCTCCACAGTTTCACTGCCTCATTTTTGACCCGATTTTTATTCTGTTTGATTTTTGGAGTAGCTGGTAGTCTCACCTTTGATTTGATGTGCAACTTGTGACTATCCAAAAACAGTTTTCCAGAAAATTGATTTATTCCCGAAAAATGCGCGAAATTCACAAGGGGGTAGGTACCCGTGCCAAGTTTTCAATCGAAAAAGATCGAATTTTGGGCTACGGCGCTCCACAGTTTCACTGCCCCATTTTTGACCCGATTTTTATTCTGTTTGATTTTTGGAATAGCTGGTAGTTTCACTCTTGATTTGATGTGCAACTTGTGACTATCCAAAAACAGTTTTCCAGAAAATTGATTTATTCCCGAAAAATGCGCGAAATTCACAAGGGGGTAGGTACCCGTGCCAAGTTTTCAATCGAAAAAGATCGAATTTTGGGCTACGGCGCTCCACAGTTTCACTGCCTCATTTTTGACCCGATTTTTATTCTGTTTGATTTTTTGAGTAGCTGGTAGTCTCACCTTTGATTTGATGTGCAACTTGTGGCTATCCAAAAACAGTTTTCCAGAAAATTGATTTATTCCCGAAAAATGCGCGAAATTCACAAGGGGGTAGGTACCCGTGCCAAGTTTTCAATCGAAAAAGATCGAATTTTGGGCTACGGCACTCCACAGTTTCACTGCCTCATTTTTGACCCGATTTTTATTCTGTTTGATTTTTTGAGTAGCTGGTAGTCTCACCTTTAATTTGATGTGCAACTTGTGACTATCCAAAAACAGTTTTCCAGAAAATTGACTTATTCCCCAAAAAGGGGAAGTAGGTAGGTAAGGGGGGTAGGTACCCGTGCCAAGTTTTCAATCGAAAAAGATCGAATTTTGGGCTACGGCGCTCCACAGTTTCACTGCCTCATTTTTGACCCGATTTTTATTCTGTTTGATTTTTGGAGTAGCTGGTAGTCTCACCTTTGATTTGATGTGCAACTTGTGACTATCCAAAAACAGTTTTCCAGAAAATTGACTTATTCCCCAAAAAGGGGAAGTAGGTAGGTAAGGGGGGTAGGTACCCGTGCCAAGTTTTCAATCGAAAAAGATCGAATTTTGGGCTACGGCGCTCCACAGTTTCACTGCTTCATTTTTGACCCGATTTTTATTCTGTTTGATTTTTGGAGTAGCTGGTAGTCTCACCTTTGATTTGATGTGCAACTTGTGACTATCCAAAAACAGTTTTCCAGAAAATTGATTTATTCCCGAAAAATGCGCGAAATTCACAAGGGGGTAGGTACCCGTGCCAAGTTTTCAATCGAAAAAGATCGAATTTTGGGCTACGGCGCTCCACAGTTTCACTGCCTCATTTTTGACCCGATTTTTATTCTGTTTGATTTTTTGAGTAGCTGGTAGTCTCACCTTTAATTTGATGTGCAACTTGTGACTATCCAAAAACAGTTTTCCAGAAAATTGACTTATTCCCGAAAAATGCGCGAAATTCACAAGGGGGTAGGTACCCGTGCCAAGTTTTCAATCGAAAAAGATCGAATTTTTGGCTACGGCGCTCCACAGTTTCACTGCCTCATTTTTGACCCGATTTTTATTCTGTTTGATTTTTGGAGTAGCTGGTAGTCTCACCTTTGATTTGATGTGCAACTTGTGACTATCCAAAAACAGTTTTCCAGAAAATTGATTTATTCCCGAAAAATGCGCGAAATTCACAAGCGAGTAGGTACCCGTGCCAAGTTTTCAATCGAAAAAGATCGAATTTTGGGCTACGGCGCTCCACAGTTTCACTGCCTCATTTTTGACCCGATTTTTATTCTGTTTGATTTTTGGAGTAGCTGGTAGTCTCACCTTTGATTTGATGTGCAACTTGTGGCTATCCAAAAACAGTTTTCCAGAAAATTGATTTATTCCCGAAAAATGAGCGAAATTCACAAGGGGGTAGGTACCCGTGCCAAGTTTTCAATCGAAAAAGATCGAATTTTGGGCTACGGCGCTCCACAGATTCACTGCCTCATTTTTGACCCGATTTTTATTCTGTTTGATTTTTTGAGTAGCTGGTAGTCTCACCTTTGATTTGATGTGCAACTTGTGACTATCCAAAAACAGTTTTCCAGAAAATTGATTTATTCCCGAAAAATGCGCGAAATTCACAAGGGGGTAGGTACCCGTGCCAAATTTTCAATCGAAAAAGATCGAATTTTGGGCAACGGCGCTCCACAGTTTCACTGCCTCATTTTTGACCCGATTTTTATTCTGTTTGATTTTTTGAGTAGCTGGTAGTCTCACCTTTGATTTGATGTACAACTTGTGACTATCCAAAAACAGTTTTCCAGAAAATTGATTTATTCCCGAAAAATGCGCGAAATTCACAAGGGGGTAGGTACCCGTGCCAAGTTTTCAATCGAAAAAGATCGAATTTTGGGCTACGGCGCTCCACAGTTTCACTGCCCCATTTTTGACCCGATTTTTATTCTGTTTGATTTTTGGAATAGCTGGTAGTTTCACTCTTGATTTGATGTGCAACTTGTGACTATCCAAAAACAGTTTTCCAGAAAATTGATTTATTCCCGAAAAATGCGCGAAATTCACAAGGGGGTAGGTACCCGTGCCAAGTTTTCAATCGAAAAAGATCGAATTTCGGGCTACGGCGCTCCACAGTTTCACTGCCTCATTTTTGACCCGATTTTTATTCTGTTTAATTTTTTGAGTAGCTGGTAGTCTCACCTTTGATTTGATGTGCAACTTGTGGCTATCCAAAAACAGTTTTCCAGAAAATTGATTTATTCCCGAAAAATGAGCGAAATTCACAAGGGGGTAGGTACCCGTGCCAAGTTTTCAATCGAAAAAGATCGAATTTTGGGCTACGGCGCTCCACAGTTTCACTGCCTCATTTTTGACCCGATTTTTATTCTGTTTGATTTTTTAAGTAGCTGGTAGTCTCACCTTTGATTTGATGTGCAACTTGTGGCTATCCAAAAACAGTTTTCCAGAAAATTGATTTATTCCCGAAAAATGCGCGAAATTCACAAGGGGGTAGGTACCCGTGCCAAGTTTTCAATCGAAAAAGATCGAATTTTGGGCTACGGCGCTCCACAGTTTCACTGCCTCATTTTTGACCCGATTTTTATTCTGTTTGATTTTTGGAGTAGCTGGTAGTCTCACCTTTGATTTGATGTGCAACTTGTGACTATCCAAAAACAGTTTTCCAGAAAATTGATTTATTCCCGAAAAATGCGCGAAATTCACAAGGGGGTAGGTACCCGTGCCAAGTTTTCAATCGAAAAAGATCGAATTTTGGGCTACGGCGCTCCACAGTTTCACTGCCCCATTTTTGACCCGATTTTTATTCTGTTTGATTTTTGGAATAGCTGGTAGTTTCACTCTTGATTTGATGTGCAACTTGTGACTATCCAAAAACAGTTTTCCAGAAAATTGATTTATTCCCGAAAAATGCGCGAAATTCACAAGGGGGTAGGTACCCGTGCCAAGTTTTCAATCGAAAAAGATCGAATTTTGGGCTACGGCGCTCCACAGTTTCACTGCCTCATTTTTGACCCGATTTTTATTCTGTTTGATTTTTTGAGTAGCTGGTAGTCTCACCTTTGATTTGATGTGCAACTTGTGGCTATCCAAAAACAGTTTTCCAGAAAATTGATTTATTCCCGAAAAATGCGCGAAATTCACAAGGGGGTAGGTACCCGTGCCAAGTTTTCAATCGAAAAAGATCGAATTTTGGGCTACGGCACTCCACAGTTTCACTGCCTCATTTTTGACCCGATTTTTATTCTGTTTGATTTTTTGAGTAGCTGGTAGTCTCACCTTTAATTTGATGTGCAACTTGTGACTATCCAAAAACAGTTTTCCAGAAAATTGACTTATTCCCCAAAAAGGGGAAGTAGGTAGGTAAGGGGGGTAGGTACCCGTGCCAAGTTTTCAATCGAAAAAGATCGAATTTTGGGCTACGGCGCTCCACAGTTTCACTGCCTCATTTTTGACCCGATTTTTATTCTGTTTGATTTTTGGAGTAGCTGGTAGTCTCACCTTTGATTTGATGTGCAACTTGTGACTATCCAAAAACAGTTTTCCAGAAAATTGACTTATTCCCCAAAAAGGGGAAGTAGGTAGGTAAGGGGGGTAGGTACCCGTGCCAAGTTTTCAATCGAAAAAGATCGAATTTTGGGCTACGGCGCTCCACAGTTTCACTGCCTCATTTTTGACCCGATTTTTATTCTGTTTGATTTTTGGAGTAGCTGGTAGTCTCACCTTTGATTTGATGTGCAACTTGTGACTATCCAAAAACAGTTTTCCAGAAAATTGATTTATTCCCGAAAAATGCGCGAAATTCACAAGGGGGTAGGTACCCGTGCCAAGTTTTCAATCGAAAAAGATCGAATTTTGGGCTACGGCGCTCCACAGTTTCACTGCCTCATTTTTGACCCGATTTTTATTCTGTTTGATTTTTTGAGTAGCTGGTAGTCTCACCTTTAATTTGATGTGCAACTTGTGACTATCCAAAAACAGTTTTCCAGAAAATTGACTTATTCCCGAAAAATGCGCGAAATTCACAAGGGGGTAGGTACCCGTGCCAAGTTTTCAATCGAAAAAGATCGAATTTTTGGCTACGGCGCTCCACAGTTTCACTGCCTCATTTTTGACCCGATTTTTATTCTGTTTGATTTTTGGAGTAGCTGGTAGTCTCACCTTTGATTTGATGTGCAACTTGTGACTATCCAAAAACAGTTTTCCAGAAAATTGATTTATTCCCGAAAAATGCGCGAAATTCACAAGGGAGTAGGTACCCGTGCCAAGTTTTCAATCGAAAAAGATCGAATTTTGGGCTACGGCGCTCCACAGTTTCACTGCCTCATTTTTGACCCGATTTTTATTCTGTTTGATTTTTGGAGTAGCTGGTAGTCTCACCTTTGATTTGATGTGCAACTTGTGGCTATCCAAAAACAGTTTTCCAGAAAATTGATTTATTCCCGAAAAATGAGCGAAATTCACAAGGGGGTAGGTACCCGTGCCAAGTTTTCAATCGAAAAAGATCGAATTTTGGGCTACGGCGCTCCACAGATTCACTGCCTCATTTTTGACCCGATTTTTATTCTGTTTGATTTTTTGAGTAGCTGGTAGTCTCACCTTTGATTTGATGTGCAACTTGTGACTATCCAAAAACAGTTTTCCAGAAAATTGATTTATTCCCGAAAAATGCGCGAAATTCACAAGGGGGTAGGTACCCGTGCCAAATTTTCAATTGAAAAAGATCGAATTTTGGGCAACGGCGCTCCACAGTTTCACTGCCTCATTTTTGACCCGATTTTTATTCTGTTTGATTTTTTGAGTAGCTGGTAGTCTCACCTTTGATTTGATGTACAACTTGTGACTATCCAAAAACAGTTTTCCAGAAAATTGATTTATTCCCGAAAAATGCGCGAAATTCACAAGGGGGTAGGTACCCGTGCCAAGTTTTCAATCGAAAAAGATCGAATTTTGGGCTACGGCGCTCCACAGTTTCACTGCCCCATTTTTGACCCGATTTTTATTCTGTTTGATTTTTGGAATAGCTGGTAGTTTCACTCTTGATTTGATGTGCAACTTGTGACTATCCAAAAACAGTTTTCCAGAAAATTGATTTTATAGCCCAAAATTCGATCTTTTTCGATTGAAAACTTGGCACGGGTAGGTACCCGTGCCAAGTTTTCAATCGAAAAAGATCGAATTTTGGGCTACGGCGCTCCACAGTTTCACTGCCCCATTTTTGACCCGATTTTTATTCTGTTTGATTTTTGGAATAGCTGGTAGTTTCACTCTTGATTTGATGTGCAACTTGTGACTATCCAAAAACAGTTTTCCAGAAAATTGATTTATTCCCGAAAAATGCGCGAAATTCACAAGGGGGTAGGTACCCGTGCCAAGTTTTCAATCGAAAAAGATCGAATTTTGGGCTACGGCGCTCCACAGTTTCACTGCCTCATTTTTGACCCGATTTTTATTCTGTTTGATTTTTTGAGTAGCTGGTAGTCTCACCTTTGATTTGATGTGCAACTTGTGGCTATCCAAAAACAGTTTTCCAGAAAATTGATTTATTCCCGAAAAATGCGCGAAATTCACAAGGGGGTAGGTACCGTGCCAAGTTTTCAATCGAAAAAGATCGAATTTTGGGCTACGGCGCTCCACAGTTTCACTGCCTCATTTTTGGCCCGATTTTTATTCTGTTTGATTTTTTGAGTAGCTGGTAGTCTCACCTTTGATTTGATGTGCAACTTGTGGCTATCCAAAAACATTTTTCCAGAAAAGTGATTTATTCCCGAAAAATGCGCGAAATTCGCAAGGGGGTAGGTACCCGTGCCAAGTTTTCAATCGAAAAAGATCGAATTTTGGGCTACGGCGCTCCACAGTTTCACTGCCTCATTTTTGACCCCATTTTTATTCTGTTTGATTTTTGGAGTAGCTGGTAGTCTCACCTTTGATTTGATGTGCAACTTGTGACTATCCAAAAACAGTTTTCCAGAAAATTGATTTATTCCCGAAAAATGCGCGAAATTCACAAGGGGGTAGGTACCCGTGCCAAGTTTTCAATCGAAAAAGATCGAATTTTGGGCTACGGCGCTCCACAGTTTCACTGCCCCATTTTTGACCCGATTTTTATTCTGTTTGATTTTTGGAATAGCTGGTAGTTTCACTCTTGATTTGATGTGCAACTTGTGACTATCCAAAAACAGTTTTCCAGAAAATTGATTTATTCCCGAAAAATGCGCGAAATTCACAAGGGGGTAGGTACCCGTGCCAAGTTTTCAATCGAAAAAGATCGAATTTTGGGCTACGGCGCTCCACAGTTTCACTGCCTCATTTTTGACCCGATTTTTATTCTGTTTGATTTTTTGAGTAGCTGGTAGTCTCACCTTTGATTTGATGTGCAACTTGTGGCTATCCAAAACAGTTTTCCAGAAAATTGATTTATTCCCGAAAAATGCGCGAAATTCACAAGGGGGTAGGTACCCGTGCCAAGTTTTCAATCGAAAAAGATCGAATTTTGGGCTACGGCGCTCCACAGTTTCACTGCCTCATTTTTGACCCGATTTTTATTCTGTTTAATTTTTTGAGTAGCTGGTAGTCTCACCTTTGATTTGATGTGCAACTTGTGGCTATCCAAAAACAGTTTTCCTGAAAATTGATTTATTCCCGAAAAATGCGCGAAATTCACAAGGGGGTAGGCACCCGTGCCAAGTTTTCAATCGAAAAAGATCGAATTTTGGGCTACGGCGCTCCACAGTTTCACTGCCTCATTTTTTTTTTTTTTTTTTTTTCACAAACCAATTACACTATTTATTTATTTGTAGACAAATAAAGTCTATTTACAATATATAAAAACAAAAACAAAAATTCTTAAATTCTGCCCCAACTACGACTGTCCACCTTGCCGTGGTGTTGGGGCTGAAGTAGGGTTCGCCCGAAACTAAGAGAGAGTCAACCTCCCCCTCCCCCTCCAAACCAAACCCTCCCTTTCCTAAAATCCTTCCCCCCTCCATTCATCTCCTAACATCCTTTCATCAACCCTCACGGGCCGGATCAAGGTGTCACACGACCCGTGCCGATGATCAACCAGGCTGGGGGCCCCTATAGCCCAGTCGCGAACGGAGTATCCGGATACTTGGCGACCTCCGGATTAATCAGCCTTATCTGTACAAACGGATCTCTGTGCAGACGGACTTGTGTTCTCCGTTACTCGTGGGAACACTATGAATTCAAAAAACAAAAAAACAAACAAAAAACCAGAGTCCGGATCTCTCAAAAAACCGGCCGGAGAGGTGGACGGAAGTCCCCTCTCCTCCACCCCAATGGGGTTACCCGCAAGGACTCCGGCAACCAAACCTGGTCCAAGCGACTCATCTGCGAGGACTGTGGTCACAGAACCTGGTCTGAGCAACTCACCCGCAAGGACTCCGGCAACCAAACCTGGTCCAAGCGGCTCAACATCCACGAAGACTTCGGCCCCCAAACCTGGTCCAAGTGGATGGTTACCCGCAAGGACTCCGGCAACCAAACCTGGTCCAAGCGACTCATCTGCGAGGACTGTGGTCACAGAACCTGGTCTGAGCAACTCACCCGCAAGGACTCCGGCAACCAAACCTGGTCCAAGCGGCTCAACATCCACGAAGACTTCGGCCCCCAAACCTGGTCCAAGTGGATGCTCCACGCGCAACATCGCTCCGTCTAAACATCTCTATAAAGAGAAGAAAACGGCCTTAGGAGTCCTGAAGCGCCTCAGTAGCATACCTGAGGAACAGCGGACGGACAAACAACGGGCCTCCTTCGTCTGGGCTCTAAAGCTAACCACCGAGGGTGTGGCACCATCCGGTAAGGATCAAACGTCCAAGAGACAAAGATCGCTGGACGAGTCCCCCGAGGCGGCAAAAAGGGCCAAGACGGTCAAAACAAGCACCGCGGCACCTTTAAGGCCCTTCAAAGAAATCCTTAAGGAACACCTCGTGATGGCCGTCATCGACAGAAGTGACGATGACGGAAGGATCACTCCGGAAAAATGGAAGCGTCTGCAGTCCGTGCTGGCGGATGGTTTCCTCAAAGTTCTGAAGGAACATCCTGGTCCTCTTCCCCTCTGCCTTGACGGCGGATGGCATCAGGGCCACGTCAAACTAGTGGCCTGCTCCGATCAGAGATCGGTGGATCTCTACAAGGAGGCAATTGCTGGTCTGGGTGAGGTTTGGCCTGGAGCTAAGTTGGAGGTTGTGGCAAGGGAGGACATCCCAAGCCGACCCCGAACAAGAGCCAGGATACCAAGCTTACCTTCTGATGCGGCGACTGTCCTGGAGCTTTTAAAGGTCTGCAATCCAGATCTTCCAACGCACAATTGGAAGATCGCTAAGATGGGGGAGCCAGAAGGGGACGAGAGGGTCGCGATAATCGTGATAAACAAGGAGTCCCTGGCCCCCCTAGCTAGCCTGAAGGGTGTGGTGAGGTTCGGTTTCGGCCAAATCACACTCAGGGTATACAAAGCGGATGCTGGGAACCCCAGAACGAGTGCGACGAATATCGAAGCCTCGGAAAGGAAAACCAATTCCGCCTCTCATGTCGACCGCAGTGACGACTCAAAACTCGCCGAATCCGTATTGGCGATGGATCTGGACCCGACACCAAACGACTCCAATTCAGCACAGGCGTATCGGGATCACCCGTCCTTAACGGACGAAAGTGATCTCGGCTCGGAGGCTGGAACGGAAGAATGTTCGACGGGTCCTCCCGAGTGCAGTGAGGAAGATCTGCTGGCATCTGACCCGGAAGACTCGGCAGATGCGAACCGGACTGTGATCGAGGTTAATGCTGAGAATACTGCAGATTAACCTCCATCACTCGAAAACGGCATCAGCCTCCCTTCTTCTCCGTCTAGGTAGGGATGGAGAAGACCTTGTCTTGATCCAGGAACCATGGATTGTGAATGACGTGGTTACTGGCCTCAAGACCCCAAACTATACTCTGTTCTATGCAAGGAATTACGGCAAGCCAAGAGCATGCATTCTTGCGAAAAACAGTTTAAATATATTTCTGCTACACAGCTTCAGTGACTCTGATATCGTCGCAGTAAGCCTTGAACTGAACAATAAGATTCACTGGCTGATCTCGGCCTATCTGGCCCACGACCATCAGGGCCCGCTACCACCGAGTATCATGAGCGATCTTATCGCTGAAGCTAGTAAGCTCAATACCGGTGTCATCCTGGGATGTGATGCAAATGCGCATCATACAGTCTGGGGTAGCACCGACACAAACGACAGAGGGGAATCGCTTTTTGACTACTTTTTAAGCACTAACCTCCTTCTATGTAACACAGGGCAAGAGCCCACCTTTATAACCAGGAATAGACAAGAAGTTCTTGACATCACGCTGGTTTCCGATAACATTTCACATATGGTTAGCAACTGGAAGGTCTCTGAAGAAAACTCCTTCTCGGATCATTGCTACCTCCAATTTAATCTGATAGATTACAAACCTATCCCATCGGCCTTTAGAAACTACAGGAGGACCGACTGGGTCAAATACAGGGAAACTCTTAGCGGCTTACTCCCACACACACCGCCACTCGAACCGAGTAGCTCAACTGATCTCGACGGTCTGGTTACCACCTTAACGCGCGCCCTAAACGAGGCAATGTCGAACTCTTGTCCTGAGAGCAGGCCAAGAGGGAGACATAAGCCGCCATGGTGGAACGCAGAACTCGGGGCTCTTAGGAAATGCTGTAGGCAATGGTTCAACAAAGCCAAGAGCACCAAAGACGTTTGCGACTGGGACTCCTACAAAGGATCACTTCGCAAATACAAATACGAACTGAGAAAGGCGCAACGTAATTCCTGGAGAGTCTTCTGTAGTGAGATAGAAGGTTCCTCCGAGGCATCGAGGCTCCGTAAAATTCTCTCCAAAAATCCAACCACACCATGCTACCTGAAGAGACCGGACGGATCTTGGACTACCTCAAGCAGGGAAACCACTGATCTTCTTCTAGACACCCACTTCCCTGGTAGCTCGCACGTTGAACCGGAGCGGGTAGGCATTACAAGAAACCATGCACCGTTCAACTCGGATGCTCTTATAACAGAGACCAAGCTCCTCTGGGCGATAGAGGGCTTCAAACCATTCAAGTCTGCGGGACCGGATGGAATTATTCCCGCTGAAATACAGCAGACCTCGGATATAATTCTGCCTTGGCTGAAGGTTATACTGAAAGGCTGTCTGGATCTAACCTACATCCCTACAACATGGATGGAAGTTAGGGTGGTTTTCATACCTAAAGCGGGAAAAAGCTCTCATGTATGTCCTAAGGATCTCCGACCTATCAGTCTATCATCCTTTCTTCTAAAAACATTGGAAAGACTAATGGATGTATACATCCGCGACAACCTGGACAAGCGATTGCTATCAACATCACAACACGCGTACTGGAAGGGGAGGTCTGTCGAAACGGCCTTACACTCGCTCGTGCGCTCCATTGAGAAATCTCTCAGCATTAAAGAATACACCATGGTTGCTTTTCTTGATATCGAGGGGGCTTTCAACAACGTCAGACCAGAGGCAATCACTGACGCACTTTCTACCCTGAAAGTGGAGTCCTCGCTTGGCGCGCTGATCAATCTGATGCTAACATCCAGGATTGTGAACACAAAGCTGGGCGAGTCCTCCTCTCGAAGGTTTGTCAGCAGAGGTACACCACAAGGTGGCGTACTCTCCCCTCTTCTGTGGAATTTAGTGGTCAACAAACTACTATTGAGAGTGGAAGGGGCGGGCTGCAAAGTGATTGCTTATGCCGACGATGTTACAATTGCCGTCTCGGGGAAGCATCCAAACACACTGAGTGAGATATTGCAGAATGCTCTCTCTATTCTTTCCAATTGGGCTTCTGAATGCGGACTGGGCGTGAACCCATGCAAAACAGAATTAGTCCTCTTCACCAGGAAATACAAAATTCCTCACGTAGACCCTCCTTCTCTGAATGGTACCAGTTTAGTTTTCACCGATAGTGCAAAATACTTGGGTCTTATTTTGGACAGAAAGCTTCACTGGAAACCCAACATTCAGGAACGAGTAAGGAAAGCAACAGTTGCGCTCTACTCATGCAAAAAGGCCATTGGCATTAAATGGGGTATGCAACCCCGGATAGTTCATTGGCTCTACGTGTCCGTCATCAGACCGATACTCATGTACGGTGTTGTTGCCTGGTGGACGGCCTTAGATAAAGCGGCTAACCGCACCACACTGGGAAAGGTACAAAGAACAGCATGCATATGCATCAGCGGAGCTCTGAGAACAACTCCCTCTGCAGCACTGGACATGCTGTTCAGTCTGCCACCCTTAGACATCTTTGGCAAGCAAATGGCAGCCAGTGCAGCCATTCGGCTAAAGGCCTCCACATTGTGGACTGACATATGTGCAGGCCACTCAACAATTTTGAGTCACTTCAACATTCCTGAAAACACCGACTACACCCCTCCCAGTTATGACTTCGATAAAAACTTCTCGACAGCCATCCCAACCCGCCTAGAGTGGGAAAGGGACTTGGTACGAACGAAGAAGGAGTCCGCCCACATATATACGGACGGCTCCAAAACTGAAGACGGGGTAGGTGGAGGTGTTTCCTCTGAAATGCTTAATATTAGCAGCTCTTTCCGCCTTCCGGACCACTGTAGTGTCTATCAGGCGGAGCTTATGGCGATCAAGGAGGCCCTGTCCTGGCTGAGGTGTAATGTAATATCTACTAAGGATATTAGCATTTTCACAGACAGCCAAGCGGCGATAAAATCCCTGGAATCGACCTCGACAACATCAAAGGTCGCCGTAGAATGTAGATCATCTCTTAAGGAGATGGCCGAACAGTTCAATATTCTTCTGTGCTGGGTGCCAGGACACATGGATATTCCAGGGAACTGCATGGCTGACGAACTCGCTCGGCGCGGCACTACCCTTCATACTTCGCCGGTATATCAGACCCTGGGTGTGCCTCTCTCCACATGTAAACTGCTACTGAGACTGGACTCAATTGAGAAAACCAACTCAAGATGGGCAGAGGGTACAACATGTCACACTGCGAGACAGATCTGGCCAAAGCTGGATCTTAATCGTTCTAAAAGGCTGACTCTGCTCAAAAGGGCGGACATCAGCAAAACAGTCGGTGTCCTAACCGGACACTGTCTTATAGGTCGGCATGCAGAAAGGCTTGGACTTTTCTCAAACGACTTCTGTAGAAGCTGCCAGGACGAGGAGGAGGAGGAGACAGTCCTTCACCTTCTCTGCACTTGTCCAGCTCTGTCCGTCAGAAGGAAAGCTCATCTCGGAGCGTACTTCTTCAACTGTCTTGGTGAACTTGCCACAATGGAGGTCGCGAGAATCCAACGCTTTATTATAAGCTCTAAATGGTTCGACGAGTAGGACCGGAGTCGAAGATCCTGTGGTACCACAACGGACCTTTTAGGTCTAAGTGTGTCCGTGTTCTCACGGACAGCCACGTGTACCTACCTACTCTTAAAACTATTATTGCAACTTAATAATACAGCACAAAGTGTAAATATCTTAGACCTAATAATTTTCAAAGTTTCTTAAATTTTAACTCGCAGATAGTGTCTTAAATTTAGTCATTATTTTGCCCTTGTATGTAGTTTTACTTACAGAGCTGGTGTAACAATCTGAATGCAGGTTAAAGTTTCTAATAGCACAAGCAATAGGATCATTCATCAAGAAGTTCGAGGAATGATTCTCCATTTTCAGGATTCTGCCGTTACGAAGATTAAACCTGTGCTCAACAAATTTTAGGCGGACAAGGAGTTCGTTCGAAATTAAATTAGAATTAATTAAATCGAAAGCTAGTGTTGCCGAAGCTAGCTCTCTTCTCCTCTCAAGCGTGGTCATATCCAGCAAAAGTAGCCTACACTTATAAGAGGGCAAACGGTAGCTACTAAACTGGAGGCTTCGTAAAGCAAACAGCAAAAATTGAACTTGTACTCTTTCAACCCTGTACGAGTCAATTTGAGTGGAGGGTGACCAGACAACGCTTGCATACTCGAGCAGAGGCAACAACAAAGTACAGAAAAGAGTCTTACACAAATATGGGTCATCGAATTCTTTGACTCTCCTTTTTAGGAATTCTAACATAGCCATACCACTATTTGAAATTTTGTCAATGTGCGACTTGAAAGTCAACTTAGTGTCAAATATTACCCCCAGATCTTTGATTTGTGTGACACGTTTTAACCTTTCATTGCTTATATTGTAGTCAAATTGCAATGAGCCGGCTGTTTTCCTAGAGAAGGTTATTGCTGCACATTTTTTAACGTTTAATTGCATAGCGTTATTTAAGCACCAAACAGATAAAATGTCAATATTGTTTTGCAATATAAGACAATCCCGAGTGGAGTCAATTGTTCTGAAGATTTTTAGGTCATCAGCGTAAAAGGATGCTTTGCAATCATTCAATAGTAATGGCACGTCATTAATGAAAATTGTGAATAAAAGTGGCCCCAATATGCTACCTTGAGGAACACCCGAGGAAACTGAAGTTGTTTTGGATAGATGCGATAAAAATTTTACTTTTTGTGTACGATTGGATAAGTAGGACTTCAACCAGTTCAAAAAAGCACCTCCTATACCATATCGTTCCAGCTTAAATAGTAGCAAACCGTGGTCCACTACATCAAAAGCACTAGAAAAATCCGTGTACACCGAATCTACCTGTTTACCATTACCCAATCTATTTCTGATGAACGTAGAGTATTCCAAAAGATTAGAAACAGTAGATTTTCCCTTTAAAAAACGATGCTGACATGGATGAATAACAGGACTTACAAACTCTACTACTACTTCAGCAACCAGTTTTTCGAAAACCTTACTAATAGAAGATAAAATGCTTATTCCTCTGTAATTGTTAATGTCCGATCTATCTCCGGATTTAAAAATGGGTGTTATATGTGCCAATTTAAAACACTCAGGAAAAATGGAATTCTGAAGAGACATATTAAACAGAGGAAGCAATAATCGAGATAATGTAAGGGCGGTTTTGTTCAAAAAGATTGGGGGAATGAGATCAGGACCGGCACCTTTCTTAGTGTTGAGATCAAGCAATGCAGTAATTATTTGATCATTTGTAATGATCATATTACTTAACTTTGGATCGTGGAAAGGTATATGTGAAAAATTAACGGGATCAAAATTATAGGAATTGGCAAACATAGATTCAAAGTGTTTAGCGAATAAGTTTGAAATTTTTACGGGATCAGAAGATGAGCTATCATTAAGCTTCATAGAAGCTGGATAGCCTTTAGTTCCACGTTTGTCGTTAATGTGTTGCCAAAAATTTTTAGGACGATCTATTAGGCTGTTTAAGATTTTGCGGTTATACAGTGCTATGGCTTCCATTTCACTACTATTGAAAAGCTCGCGAAGGTGCAGAAATACGGTGTGATCCTCTACCGATTGAGACTTACACCATTTCCTGTAGGCTTTATTTCTTTTGTTACGAAGTACTCTAAGGCCTTTATCCATATGGGGGGGACAAGATAACTTTGTACTAATGCGCTTAGGAGTGTGCTTATCCATTATATGTATTAAAGAGGCAATGAGGTTTTCAGCTATTACATTCACATCTGTAATGTTGTCTGCAAATTTTAAATTGGAAATTTCGAAATTAATCATTTCATAGTCAGCATTATGAAAATCATAAGTTATAGTCTTGTTAGAGTCAACACGAAAACCATATTGAGAAGAAAAATAATTTAATGAGAGTATTTTGTGAAAAATACTCGTCTTTTTAGTCAAAGTGGAAGTTGCTTCAGATAATGAAAAGTTTGAAGCAAAGCTGGTGAAAACAAGATCCAATACATTTCCGAAATCATTAATTTTGTCAGAAAGTTGGAACAAACCAAGCGAGTGAATTTCAGTTAAAAAAGAAATTTGATGATCACCTACATTAAGCGGGTCAAACACAGAATTAAAAATTTCACTAGCCTCCCATTTTATACCACTTAGGTTCGCGTCGCCATACAATAAGAAATCGTCACCAGGAAGGATTGATGAATGAATCAATGTTATGGCTGCTGCGAGATCAGCATAGTGCTGCTCATTAGAATCTGGTGGTATGTAAAAACAGACTAATACCAGATTTCTATCTAGCATTTGAATTTTACATGCACAAATTTGAAAAATTGCATTAACCGGTAACTGAACCGATATGGGAAAGCTAGAGAGCTTATTGTTTACTGCAATAAAGACACCACCTCCACGCTGATCAACCAAAAGAGCTGGTTTAAATTTGTCCATCCGAAAAATGGACCATCCTGACGGGATGATTTCCGCATCTAAGTGCGTTGCGAGGAGCCAGGTTTCAGTGATCATTGCTATATCATAAGGACAGTTTGCTAAATCGTTGCGAAACTGGGGCAGGGAGCATCTCATTCCTGACATATTATGAAAGTAAAAATTCAATTCATTAGCAATATTGTGTTGATCTGGACTTGTTCTTACTTGCATTAGGCAGCGCAAATGTCTGTCAAAATTATGAACCGAGTTACTAGTACTAACAGTATTCGGTTCATTAGGAGCAAGCATTTTTGACCCGATTTTTATTCTGTTTGATTTTTTGAGTAGCTGGTAGTCTCACCTTTGATTTGATGTGCAACTTGTGGCTATCCAAAACAGTTTTCCAGAAAATTGATTTATTCCCGAAAAATGCGAGAAATTCACAAGGGCGTAGGTACCCGTGCCAAGTTTTCAATCGAAAAAGATCGAATTTTGGGCTACGGCGCTCCACAGTTTCACTGCCTCATTTTTGACCCGATTTTTATTCTGTTTGATTTTTGGAGTAGCTGGTAGTTTCACCTTTGATTTGATGTGCAACTTGTGACTATCCAAAAACAGTTTTCCAGAAAATTGATTTATTCCCGAAAAATGCGCGAAATTCACAAGGGGGTAGGTACCCGTGCCAAGTTTTCAATCGAAAAAGATCGAATTTTGGGCTACGGCGCTCCACAGTTTCACTGCCTGATTTTTGACCCGATTTTTATTCTGTTTGATTTTTTGAGTAGCTGGTAGTCTCACCTTTGATTTAATGTGCAACTTGTGACTATCCAAAAACAGTTTTCCAGAAAATTGATTTATTCCCGAAAAATGCGCGAAATTCACAAGGGCGTAGGTACCCGTGCCAAGTTTTCAATCGAAAAAGATCGAATTTTGGGCTACGGCGCTCCACAGTTTCACTGCCTCATTTTTGACCCGATTTTTATTCTTTTTGATTTTTTGTGTAGCTGGTAGTCTCACCTTAAATTTGATGTGCACTTTGTGACTAACCAAAAACATTTTTCCAGAAAATTGATTTATTCCCGAAAAATGCGCGAAATTCACAAGGGCGTAGGTACCCGTGCCAAGTTTTCAATCGAAAAAGATCGAATTTTGGGCTACGGCGCTCCACAGTTTCACTGCCTCATTTTTGATCCAATTTTTATTCTGTTTGATTTTTTTAATTAGCTGGTAGTCTCACCTTTGATTTGATGTGCAATTTGTGACTATCCAAAAACACTTTTCCAGAAAATTGATTTATACCCGAAAAATGTGCGAAATTCACAAGGGGGTAGGTACCCGTGCCAAGTTTTCAATCAAAAAAGATCGAATTTTGGGCTACGGCGCTCCACAGTTTCACTGCCTCATTTTTGACCCGATTTTTATTCTGTTTGATTTTTTGAGTAGCTGGTAGTCTCACCTTTGATTTAATGTGCAACTTGTGACTATCCAAAAACAGTTTTCCAGAAAATTGATTTATTCCCGAAAAATGCGCGAAATTCACAAGGGCGTAGGTACCCGTGCCAAGTTTTCAATCGAAAAAGATCGAATTTTGGGCTACGGCGCTCCACAGTTTCACTGCCTCATTTTTGACCCGATTATTATTCTGTTTGATTTTTTGAGTAGCTGGTAGTCTCACCTTTAATTTGATGTGCAACTTGTGACTATCCAAAAACAGTTTTCCAGAAAATTGATTTATTCCCGAAAAATGCGCGAAATTCACAAGGGGGTAGGTACCCGTGCCAAGTTTTCAATCGAAAAAGATCGAATTTTGGGCTACGGCGCTCCACAGTTTCACTGCCTGATTTTTGACCCGATTTTTATTCTTTTTGATTTTTTGTGTAGCTGGTAGTCCCACCTTTATTTTGATGTGCACTTTGTGACTAACCAAAAATATTTTTCCAGAAAATTGATTTATTCCCGAAAAATGCGCGAAATTCACAAGGGGGTAGGTACCCGTGCCAAGTTTTCAATCGAAAAAGATCGAATTTTGGGCTACGGCGCTCCACAGTTTCACTGCCTCATTTTTGACCCGATTTTTATTCTGTTTGATTTTTTGTGTAGCTGGTAGTCTCACCTTTAATTTGATGTGCACTTTGTGACTAACCAAAAACATTTTTCCAGAAAATTGATTTATTCCCGAAAAATGCGCGAAATTCACAAGGGCGTAGGTACCCGTGCCAAGTTTTCAATCGAAAAATATCGAATTTTGGGCTACGGCGCTCCACAGTTTCACTGCCTCATTTTTGACCCGATTTTTATTCTTTTTGATTTTTTGTGTAGCTGGTAGTCCCACCTTTATTTTGATGTGCACTTTGTGACTAACCAAAAACATTTTTCCAGAAAATTGATTTATTCCCGAAAAATGCGCGAAATTCACAAGGGCGTAGGTACCCGTGCCAAGTTTTCAATCGAAAAAGATCGAATTTTGGGCTACGGCGCTCCACAGTTTCACTGCCTCATTTTTGACCCGATTTTTATTCTTTTTGATTTTTTGTGTAGCTGGTAGTCCCACCTTTATTTTGATGTGCACTTTGTGACTAACCAAAAACATTTTTCCAGAAAATTGATTTATTCCCGAAAAATGCGCGAAATTCACAAGGGCGTAGGTACCCGTGCCAAGTTTTCAATCGAAAAAGATCGAATTTTGGGCTACGGCGCTCCACAGTTTCACTGCCTCATTTTTGACCCGATTTTTATTCTTTTTGATTTTTTGTGTAGCTGGTAGTCTCACCTTAAATTTGATGTGCACTTTGTGACTAACCAAAAACATTTTTCCAGAAAATTGATTTATTCCCGAAAAATGCGCGAAATTCACAAGGGCGTAGGTACCCGTGCCAAGTTTTCAATCGAAAAAGATCGAATTTTGGGCTACGGCGCTCCACAGTTTCACTGCCTCATTTTTGACCCGATTTTTATTCTTTTTGATTTTTTGTGTAGCTGGTAGTCCCACCTTTATTTTGATGTGCACTTTGTGACTAACCAAAAACATTTTTCCAGAAATTTGATTTATTCCCGAAAAATGCGCGAAATTCACAAGGGGGTAGGTACCCGTGCCAAGTTTTCAATCGAAAAAGATTGAATTTTGGGCTACGGCGCTCCACAGTTTCACTGCCTCATTTTTGACCCGATTTTTATTCTTTTTTGATTTTTTGTGTAGCTGGTAGTCTCACCTTTAATTTGATGTGCACTTTGTGACTAACCAAAAACATTTTTCCAGAAAATTGATTTATTCCCGAAAAATGCGCGAAATTCACAAGGGCGTAGGTACCCGTGCCAAGTTTTCAATCGAAAAAGATCGAATTTTGGGCTACGGCGCTCCACAGTTTCACTGCCTCATTTTTGACCCGATTTTTATTCTTTTTGATTTTTTGTGTAGCTGGTAGTCCCACCTTTATTTTGATGTGCACTTTGTGACTAACCAAAAACATTTTTCCAGAAAATTGATTTATTCCCGAAAAATGCGCGAAATTCACAAGGGGGTAGGTACCCGTGCCAAGTTTTCAATCGAAAAAGATCGAATTTTGGGCTACGGCGCTCCACAGTTTCACTGCCTCATTTTTGACCCGATTTTTATTCTTTTTGATTTTTTGTGTAGCTGGTAGTCCCACCTTTATTTTGATGTGCACTTTGTGACTAACCAAAAACATTTTTCCAGAAAATTGATTTATTCCCGAAAAATGCGCGAAATTCACAAGGGGGTAGGTACCCGTGCCAAGTTTTCAATCGAAAAAGATCGAATTTTGGGCTACGGCGCTCCACAGTTTCACTGCCTCATTTTTGACCCGATTTTTATTCTGTTTGATTTTTTGTGTAGCTGGTAGTCTCACCTTTAATTTGATGTGCACTTTGTGACTAACCAAAAACATTTTTCCAGAAAATTGATTTATTCCCGAAAAATGCGCGAAATTCACAAGGGCGTAGGTACCCGTGCCAAGTTTTCAATCGAAAAAGATCGAATTTTGGGCTACGGCGCTCCACAGTTTCACTGCCTCATTTTTGACCCGATTTTTATTCTGTTTGATTTTTGGAGTAGCTGGTAGTCTCACCTTTGATTTGATGTGCACTTTGTGACTAACCAAAAGCATTTTTCCAGAAAATTGATTTATTCCCGAAAAATGCGCGAAATTCACAAGGGGGTAGGTACCCGTGCCAAGTTTTCAATCGAAAAAGATCGAATTTTGGGCTACGGCGCTCCACAGTTTCACTGCCTCATTTTTGACCCGATTTTTATTCTGTTTGATTTTTTGTGTAGCTGGTAGTCTCACCTTTAATTTGATGTGCACTTTGTGACTAACCAAAAACATTTTTCCAGAAAATTGATTTATTCCCGAAAAATGCGCGAAATTCACAAGGGCGTAGGTACCCGTGCCAAGTTTTCAATCGAAAAAGATCGAATTTTGGGCTACGGCGCTCCACAGTTTCACTGCCTCATTTTTGACCCGATTTTTATTCTGTTAGATTTTTTGTGTAGCTGGTAGTCCCACCTTTATTTTGATGTGCACTTTGTGACTAACCAAAAGCATTTTTCCAGAAAATTGATTTATTCCCGAAAAATGCGCGAAATTCACAAGGGGGTAGGTACCCGTGCCAAGTTTTCAATCGAAAAAGATCGAATTTTGGGCTACGGCGCTCCACAGTTTCACTGCCTCATTTTTGACCCGATTTTTATTCTGTTTGATTTTTGGAGTAGCTGGTAGTCTCACCTCTGATTTGATGTGCAACTTGTGACTATCCAAAAACAGTTTTCCAGAAAATTGATTTATTCCCGAAAAATGCGCGAAATTCACAAGGGCGTAGGTACCCGTGCCAAGTTTTCAATCGAAAAAGATCGAATTTTGGGCTACGGCGCTCCACAGTTTCACTGCCTCATTTTTGACCCGATTTTTATTCTGTTTGATTTTTTGTGTAGCTGGTAGTCTCACCTTTAATTTGATGTGCACTTTGTGACTAACCAAAAACATTTTTCCAGAAAATTGATTTATTCCCGAAAAATGCGCGAAATTCACAAGGGCGTAGGTACCCGTGCTAAGTTTTCAATCGAAAAAGATCGAATTTTGGGCTACGGCGCTCCACAGTTTCATTGCCTCATTTTTGACCCGATTTTTATTCTTTTTGATTTTTTGTGTAGCTGGTAGTCCCACCTTTATTTTGATGTGCACTTTGTGACTAACCAAAAACATTTTTCCAGAAAATTGATTTATTCCCGAAAAATGCGCGAAATTCACAAGGGGGTAGGTACCCGTGCCAAGTTTTCAATCGAAAAAGATCGAATTTTGGGCTACGGCGCTCCACAGTTTCACTGCCTCATTTTTGACCCGATTTTTATTCTGTTTGATTTTTTGTGTAGCTGGTAGTCTCACCTTTAATTTGATGTGCACTTTGTGACTAACCAAAAACATTTTTCCAGAAAATTGATTTATTCCCGAAAAATGCGCGAAATTCACAAGGGCGTAGGTACCCGTGCCAAGTTTTCAATCGAAAAAGATCGAATTTTGGGCTACGGCGCTCCACAGTTTCACTGCCTCATTTTTGACCCGATTTTTATTCTTTTTGATTTTTTGTGTAGCTGGTAGTCCCACCTTTATTTTGATGTGCACTTTGTGACTAACCAAAAACATTTTTCCAGAAAATTGATTTATTCCCGAAAAATGCGCGAAATTCACAAGGGGGTAGGTACCCGTGCCAAGTTTTCAATCGAAAAAGATCGAATTTTGGGCTACGGCGCTCCACAGTTTCACTGCCTCATTTTTGACCCGATTTTTATTCTGTTTGATTTTTTGTGTAGCTGGTAGTCTCACCTTTAATTTGATGTGCACTTTGTGACTAACCAAAAACATTTTTCCAGAAAATTGATTTATTCCCGAAAAATGCGCGAAATTCACAAGGGGGTAGGTACCCGTGCCAAGTTTTCAATCGAAAAAGATCGAATTTTGGGCTACGGCGCTCCACAGTTTCACTGCCTCATTTTTGACCCGATTTTTATTCTGTTTGATTTTTGGAGTAGCTGGTAGTCTCACCTTTGATTTGATGTGCAACTTGTGACTATCCAAAAACAGTTTTCCAGAAAATTGATTTATTCCCGAAAAATGAGCGAAATTCACAAGGGGGTAGGTACCCGTGCCAAGTTTTCAATCGAAAAAGATCGAATTTTGGGCTACGGCGCTCCACAGTTTCACTGCCTCATTTTTGACCCGATTTTTATTCTTTTTGATTTTTTGTGTAGCTGGTAGTCCCACCTTTATTTTGATGTGCACTTTGTGACTAACCAAAAACATTTTTCCAGAAAATTGATTTATTCCCGAAAAATGCGCGAAATTCACAAGGGGGTAGGTACCCGTGCCAAGTTTTCAATCGAAAAAGATCGAATTTTGGGCTACGGCGCTCCACAGTTTCACTGCCTCATTTTTGACGCGATTTTTATTCTGTTTGATTTTTTGTGTAGCTGGTAGTCTCACCTTTAATTTGATGTGCACTTTGTGACTAACCAAAAACATTTTTCCAGAAAATTGATTTATTCCCGAAAAATGCGCGAAATTCACAAGGGCGTAGGTACCCGTGCCAAGTTTTCAATCGAAAAAGATCGAATTTTGGGCTACGGCGCTCCACAGTTTCACTGCCTCATTTTTGACCCGATTTTTATTCTTTTTGATTTTTTGTGTAGCTGGTAGTCCCACCTTTATTTTGATGTGCACTTTGTGACTAACCAAAAACATTTTTCCAGAAAATTGATTTATTCCCGAAAAATGCGCGAAATTCACAAGGGGGTAGGTACCCGTGCCAAGTTTTCAATCGAAAAAGATCGAATTTTGGGCTACGGCGCTCCACAGTTTCACTGCCTCATTTTTGACCCGATTTTTATTCTGTTTGATTTTTTGTGTAGCTGGTAGTCTCACCTTTAATTTGATGTGCACTTTGTGACTAACCAAATTGATTTATTCCCGAAAAATGCGCGAAATTCACAAGGGGGTAGGTACCCGTGCCAAGTTTTCAATCGAAAAAGATCGAATTTTGGGCTACGGCGCTCCACAGTTTCACTGCCTCATTTTTGACCCGATTTTTATTCTTTTTGATTTTTTGTGTAGCTGGTAGTCTCACCTTAAATTTGATGTGCAACTTGTGACTAACCAAAAACATTTTTCCAGAAAATTGATTTATTCCCGAAAAATGCGCGAAATTCACAAGGGCGTAGGTACCCGTGCCAAGTTTTCAATCGAAAAAGATCGAATTTTGGGCTACGGCGCTCCACAGTTTCACTGCCTCATTTTTGACCCGATTTTTATTCTGTTTGATTTTTTGTGTAGCTGGTAGTCTCACCTTTAATTTGATGTGCACTTTGTGACTAACCAAATTGATTTATTCCCGAAAAATGCGCGAAATTCACAAGGGGGTAGGTATCCGTGCCAAGTTTTCAATCGAAAAAGATCGAATTTTGGGCTACGGCGCTCCACAGTTTCACTGCCTCATTTTTGACCCGATTTTTATTCTTTTTGATTTTTTGTGTAGCTGGTAGTCTCACCTTAAATTTGATGTGCAACTTGTGACTAACCAAAAACATTTTTCCAGAAAATTGATTTATTCCCGAAAAATGCGCGAAATTCACAAGGGCGTAGGTACCCGTGCCAAGTTTTCAATCGAAAAAGATCGAATTTTGGGCTACGGCGCTCCACAGTTTCACTGCCTCATTTTTGACCCGATTTTTATTCTGTTTGATTTTTTGTGTAGCTGGTAGTCTCACCTTTAATTTGATGTGCACTTTGTGACTAACCAAATTGATTTATTCCCGAAAAATGCGCGAAATTCACAAGGGGGTAGGTATCCGTGCCAAGTTTTCAATCGAAAAAGATCGAATTTTGGGCTACGGCGCTCCACAGTTTCACTGCCTCATTTTTGACCCGATTTTTATTCTTTTTGATTTTTTGTGTAGCTGGTAGTCCCACCTTTATTTTGATGTGCACTTTGTGACTAACCAAAAACATTTTTCCAGAAAATTGATTTATTCCCGAAAAATGCGCGAAATTCACAAGGGGGTAGGTACCCGTGCCAAGTTTTCAATCGAAAAAGATCGAATTTTGGGCTACGGCGCTCCACAGTTTCACTGCCTCATTTTTGACCCGATTTTTATTCTGTTTGATTTTTTGTGTAGCTGGTAGTCTCACCTTTAATTTGATGTGCACTTTGTGACTAACCAAAAACAGTTTTCCAGAAAATTGATTTATTCCCGAAAAATGCGCAAAATTCACAAGGGGGTAGGTACCCGTGCCAAGTTTTCAATCGAAAAAGATCGAATTTTGGGCTACGGCGCTCCACAGTTTCACTGCCTCATTTTTGACCCGATTTTTATTCTGTTTGATTTTTTGTGTAGCTGGTAGTCTCACCTTTAATTTGATGTGCACTTTGTGACTAACCAAAAACATTTTTCCAGAAAATTGATTTATTCCCGAAAAATGCGCAAAATTCACAAGGGGGTAGGTACCCGTGCCAAGTTTTCAATCGAAAAAGATCGAATTTTGGGCTACGGCGCTCCACAGTTTCACTGCCTCATTTTTGACCCGATTTTTATTCTGTTTGATTTTTTGTGTAGCTGGTAGTCTCACCTTTAATTTGATGTGCACTTTGTGACTAACCAAAAACATTTTTCCAGAAAATTGATTTATTCCCGAAAAATGCGCGAAATTCACAAGGGCGTAGGTACCCGTGCCAAGTTTTCAATCGAAAAAGATCGAATTTTGGGCTACGGCGCTCCACAGTTTCACTGCCTCATTTTTGACCCGATTTTTATTCTGTTTGATTTTTTGTGTAGCTGGTAGTCCCACCTTTATTTTGATGTGCACTTTGTGACTAACCAAAAACAGTTTTCCAGAAAATTGATTTATTCCCGAAAAATGCGCGAAATTCACAAGGGGGTAGGTACCCGTGCCAAGTTTTCAATCGAAAAAGATCGAATTTTGGGCTACGGCGCTCCACAGTTTCACTGCCTCATTTTTGACCCGATTTTTATTCTGTTTGATTTTTTGTGTAGCTGGTAGTCTCACCTTTAATTTGATGTGCACTTTGTGACTAACCAAAAACATTTTTCCAGAAAATTGATTTATTCCCGAAAAATGCGCAAAATTCACAAGGGCGTAGGTACCCGTGCCAAGTTTTCAATCGAAAAAGATCGAATTTTGGGCTACGGCGCTCCACAGTTTCACTGCCTCATTTTTGACCCGATTTTTATTCTGTTTGATTTTTGGAGTAGCTGGTAGTCTCACCTTTGATTTGATGTGCAGCTTGTGACTATCCAAAAACAGTTTTCCAGAAAATTGATTTATTCCCGAAAAATGCGCGAAATTCACAAGGGGGTAGGTACCCGTGCCAAGTTTTCAATCGAAAAAGATCGAATTTTGGGCTACGGCGCTCCACAGTTTCACTGCCTCATTTTTGACCCGATTTTTATTCTTTTTGATTTTTTGTGTAGCTGGTAGTCCCACCTTTATTTTGATGTGCACTTTGTGACTAACCAAAAACATTTTTCCAGAAAATTGATTTATTCCCGAAAAATGCGCAAAATTCACAAGGGGGTAGGTACCCGTGCCAAGTTTTCAATCGAAAAAGATCGAATTTTGGGCTACGGCGCTCCACAGTTTCACTGCCTCATTTTTGACCCGATTTTTATTCTGTTTGATTTTTTGTGTAGCTGGTAGTCTCACCTTTGATTTGATGTGCACTTTGTGACTAACCAAAAACATTTTTCCAGAAAATTGATTTATTCCCGAAAAATGCGCGAAATTCACAAGGGGGTAGGTACCCGTGCCAAGTTTTCAATCGAAAAAGATCGAATTTTGGGCTACGGCGCTCCACAGTTTCACTGCCTCATTTTTGACCCGATTTTTATTCTGTTTGATTTTTTGTGTAGCTGGTAGTCTCACCTTTAATTTGATGTGCACTTTGTGACTAACCAAAAACATTTTTCCAGAAAATTGATTTATTCCCGAAAAATGCGCGAAATTCACAAGGGCGTAGGTACCCGTGCCAAGTTTTCAATCGAAAAAGATCGAATTTTGGGCTACGGCGCTCCACAGTTTCACTGCCTCATTTTTGACCCGATTTTTATTCTTTTTGATTTTTTGTGTAGCTGGTAGTCCCACCTTTATTTTGATGTGCACTTTGTGACTAACCAAAAACATTTTTCCAGAAAATTGATTTATTCCCGAAAAATGCGCGAAATTCACAAGGGGGTAGGTACCCGTGCCAAGTTTTCAATCGAAAAAGATCGAATTTTGGGCTACGGCGCTCCACAGTTTCACTGCCTCATTTTTGACCCGATTTTTATTCTGTTTGATTTTTTGTGTAGCTGGTAGTCTCACCTTTAATTTGATGTGCACTTTGTGACTAACCAAAAACATTTTTCCAGAAAATTGATTTATTCCCGAAAAATGCGCGAAATTCACAAGGGCGTAGGTACCCGTGCCAAGTTTTCAATCGAAAAAGATCGAATTTTGGGCTACGGCGCTCCACAGTTTCACTGCCTCATTTTTGACCCGATTTTTATTCTTTTTGATTTTTTGTGTAGCTGGTAGTCCCACCTTTATTTTGATGTGCACTTTGTGACTAACCAAAAACATTTTTCCAGAAAATTGATTTATTCCCGAAAAATGCGCGAAATTCACAAGGGGGTAGGTACCCGTGCCAAGTTTTCAATCGAAAAAGATCGAATTTTGGGCTACGGCGCTCCACAGTTTCACTGCCTCATTTTTGACCCGATTTTTATTCTGTTTGATTTTTTGTGTAGCTGGTAGTCTCACCTTTAATTTGATGTGCACTTTGTGACTAACCAAAAACATTTTTCCAGAAAATTGATTTATTCCCGAAAAATGCGCGAAATTCACAAGGGCGTAGGTACCCGTGCCAAGTTTTCAATCGAAAAAGATCGAATTTTGGGCTACGGCGCTCCACAGTTTCACTGCCTCATTTTTGACCCGATTTTTATTCTTTTTGATTTTTTGTGTAGCTGGTAGTCCCACCTTTATTTTGATGTGCACTTTGTGACTAACCAAAAACATTTTTCCAGAAAATTGATTTATTCCCGAAAAATGCGCGAAATTCACAAGGGCGTAGGTACCCGTGCCAAGTTTTCAATCGAAAAAGATCGAATTTTGGGCTACGGCGCTCCACAGTTTCACTGCCTCATTTTTGACCCGATTTTTATTCTGTTTGATTTTTGGAGTAGCTGGTAGTCTCACCTTTGATTTGATGTGCAACTTGTGACTATCCAAAAACAGTTTTCCAGAAAATTGATTTATTCCCGAAAAATGAGCGAAATTCACAAGGGGGTAGGTACCCGTGCCAAGTTTTCAATCGAAAAAGATCGAATTTTGGGCTACGGCGCTCCACAGTTTCACTGCCTCATTTTTGACCCGATTTTTATTCTTTTTGATTTTTTGTGTAGCTGGTAGTCCCACCTTTATTTTGATGTGCACTTTGTGACTAACCAAAAACATTTTTCCAGAAAATTGATTTATTCCCGAAAAATGCGCGAAATTCACAAGGGGGTAGGTACCCGTGCCAAGTTTTCAATCGAAAAAGATCGAATTTTGGGCTACGGCGCTCCACAGTTTCACTGCCTCATTTTTGACCCGATTTTTATTCTGTTTGATTTTTTGTGTAGCTGGTAGTCTCACCTTTAATTTGATGTGCACTTTGTGACTAACCAAAAACATTTTTCCAGAAAATTGATTTATTCCCGAAAAATGCGCGAAATTCACAAGGGCGTAGGTACCCGTGCCAAGTTTTCAATCGAAAAAGATCGAATTTTGGGCTACGGCGCTCCACAGTTTCACTGCCTCATTTTTGACCCGATTTTTATTCTTTTTGATTTTTTGTGTAGCTGGTAGTCCCACCTTTATTTTGATGTGCACTTTGTGACTAACCAAAAACATTTTTCCAGAAAATTGATTTATTCCCGAAAAATGCGCGAAATTCACAAGGGGGTAGGTACCCGTGCCAAGTTTTCAATCGAAAAAGATCGAATTTTGGGCTACGGCGCTCCACAGTTTCACTGCCTCATTTTTGACGCGATTTTTATTCTGTTTGATTTTTTGTGTAGCTGGTAGTCTCACCTTTAATTTGATGTGCACTTTGTGACTAACCAAAAACATTTTTCCAGAAAATTGATTTATTCCCGAAAAATGCGCGAAATTCACAAGGGCGTAGGTACCCGTGCCAAGTTTTCAATCGAAAAAGATCGAATTTTGGGCTACGGCGCTCCACAGTTTCACTGCCTCATTTTTGACCCGATTTTTATTCTTTTTGATTTTTTGTGTAGCTGGTAGTCCCACCTTTATTTTGATGTGCACTTTGTGACTAACCAAAAACATTTTTCCAGAAAATTGATTTATTCCCGAAAAATGCGCGAAATTCACAAGGGGGTAGGTACCCGTGCCAAGTTTTCAATCGAAAAAGATCGAATTTTGGGCTACGGCGCTCCACAGTTTCACTGCCTCATTTTTGACCCGATTTTTATTCTGTTTGATTTTTTGTGTAGCTGGTAGTCTCACCTTTAATTTGATGTGCACTTTGTGACTAACCAAAAACATTTTTCCAGAAAATTGATTTATTCCCGAAAAATGCGCGAAATTCACAAGGGCGTAGGTACCCGTGCCAAGTTTTCAATCGAAAAAGATCGAATTTTGGGCTACGGCGCTCCACAGTTTCACTGCCTCATTTTTGACCCGATTTTTATTCTTTTTGATTTTTTGTGTAGCTGGTAGTCCCACCTTTATTTTGATGTGCACTTTGTGACTAACCAAAAACATTTTTCCAGAAAATTGATTTATTCCCGAAAAATGCGCGAAATTCACAAGGGGGTAGGTACCCGTGCCAAGTTTTCAATCGAAAAAGATCGAATTTTGGGCTACGGCGCTCCACAGTTTCACTGCCTCATTTTTGACGCGATTTTTATTCTGTTTGATTTTTTGTGTAGCTGGTAGTCTCACCTTTAATTTGATGTGCACTTTGTGACTAACCAAAAACATTTTTCCAGAAAATTGATTTATTCCCGAAAAATGCGCGAAATTCACAAGGGCGTAGGTACCCGTGCCAAGTTTTCAATCGAAAAAGATCGAATTTTGGGCTACGGCGCTCCACAGTTTCACTGCCTCATTTTTGACCCGATTTTTATTCTGTTTGATTTTTTGTGTAGCTGGTAGTCCCACCTTTATTTTGATGTGCACTTTGTGACTAACCAAAAACATTTTTCCAGAAAATTGATTTATTCCCGAAAAATGCGCGAAATTCACAAGGGGGTAGGTACCCGTGCCAAGTTTTCAATCGAAAAAGATCGAATTTTGGGCTACGGCGCTCCACAGTTTCACTGCCTCATTTTTGACCCGATTTTTATTCTTTTTGATTTTTTGTGTAGCTGGTAGTCCCACCTTTATTTTGATGTGCACTTTGTGACTAACCAAAAACATTTTTCCAGAAAATTGATTTATTCCCGAAAAATGCGCGAAATTCACAAGGGGGTAGGTACCCGTGCCAAGTTTTCAATCGAAAAAGATCGAATTTTGGGCTACGGCGCTCCACAGTTTCACTGCCTCATTTTTGACCCGATTTTTATTCTGTTTGATTTTTTGTGTAGCTGGTAGTCTCACCTTTAATTTGATGTGCACTTTGTGACTAACCAAAAACATTTTTCCAGAAAATTGATTTATTCCCGAAAAATGCGCGAAATTCACAAGGGCGTAGGTACCCGTGCCAAGTTTTCAATCGAAAAAGATCGAATTTTGGGCTACGGCGCTCCACAGTTTCACTGCCTCATTTTTGACCCGATTTTTATTCTTTTTGATTTTTTGTGTAGCTGGTAGTCCCACCTTTATTTTGATGTGCACTTTGTGACTAACCAAAAACATTTTTCCAGAAAATTGATTTATTCCCGAAAAATGCGCGAAATTCACAAGGGGGTAGGTACCCGTGCCAAGTTTTCAATCGAAAAAGATCGAATTTTGGGCTACGGCGCTCCACAGTTTCACTGCCTCATTTTTGACGCGATTTTTATTCTGTTTGATTTTTTGTGTAGCTGGTAGTCTCACCTTTAATTTGATGTGCACTTTGTGACTAACCAAAAACATTTTTCCAGAAAATTGATTTATTCCCGAAAAATGCGCGAAATTCACAAGGGCGTAGGTACCCGTGCCAAGTTTTCAATCGAAAAAGATCGAATTTTGGGCTACGGCGCTCCACAGTTTCACTGCCTCATTTTTGACCCGATTTTTATTCTTTTTGATTTTTTGTGTAGCTGGTAGTCCCACCTTTATTTTGATGTGCACTTTGTGACTAACCAAAAACATTTTTCCAGAAAATTGATTTATTCCCGAAAAATGCGCGAAATTCACAAGGGGGTAGGTACCCGTGCCAAGTTTTCAATCGAAAAAGATCGAATTTTGGGCTACGGCGCTCCACAGTTTCACTGCCTCATTTTTGACCCGATTTTTATTCTGTTTGATTTTTTGTGTAGCTGGTAGTCTCACCTTTAATTTGATGTGCACTTTGTGACTAACCAAAAACATTTTTCCAGAAAATTGATTTATTCCCGAAAAATGCGCGAAATTCACAAGGGCGTAGGTACCCGTGCCAAGTTTTCAATCGAAAAAGATCGAATTTTGGGCTACGGCGCTCCACAGTTTCACTGCCTCATTTTTGACCCGATTTTTATTCTTTTTGATTTTTTGTGTAGCTGGTAGTCCCACCTTTATTTTGATGTGCACTTTGTGACTAACCAAAAACATTTTTCCAGAAAATTGATTTATTCCCGAAAAATGCGCGAAATTCACAAGGGGGTAGGTACCCGTGCCAAGTTTTCAATCGAAAAAGATCGAATTTTGGGCTACGGCGCTCCACAGTTTCACTGCCTCATTTTTGACGCGATTTTTATTCTGTTTGATTTTTTGTGTAGCTGGTAGTCTCACCTTTAATTTGATGTGCACTTTGTGACTAACCAAAAACATTTTTCCAGAAAATTGATTTATTCCCGAAAAATGCGCGAAATTCACAAGGGCGTAGGTACCCGTGCCAAGTTTTCAATCGAAAAAGATCGAATTTTGGGCTACGGCGCTCCACAGTTTCACTGCCTCATTTTTGACCCGATTTTTATTCTGTTTGATTTTTTGTGTAGCTGGTAGTCCCACCTTTATTTTGATGTGCACTTTGTGACTAACCAAAAACATTTTTCCAGAAAATTGATTTATTCCCGAAAAATGCGCGAAATTCACAAGGGGGTAGGTACCCGTGCCAAGTTTTCAATCGAAAAAGATCGAATTTTGGGCTACGGCGCTCCACAGTTTCACTGCCTCATTTTTGACCCGATTTTTATTCTGTTTGATTTTTTGTGTAGCTGGTAGTCTCACCTTTAATTTGATGTGCACTTTGTGACTAACCAAATTGATTTATTCCCGAAAAATGCGCGAAATTCACAAGGGGGTAGGTACCCGTGCCAAGTTTTCAATCGAAAAAGATCGAATTTTGGGCTACGGCGCTCCACAGTTTCACTGCCTCATTTTTGACCCGATTTTTATTCTTTTTGATTTTTTGTGTAGCTGGTAGTCTCACCTTAAATTTGATGTGCAACTTGTGACTAACCAAAAACATTTTTCCAGAAAATTGATTTATTCCCGAAAAATGCGCGAAATTCACAAGGGCGTAGGTACCCGTGCCAAGTTTTCAATCGAAAAAGATCGAATTTTGGGCTACGGCGCTCCACAGTTTCACTGCCTCATTCTTGACCCGATTTTTATTCTGTTTGATTTTTTGTGTAGCTGGTAGTCTCACCTTTAATTTGATGTGCACTTTGTGACTAACCAAATTGATTTATTCCCGAAAAATGCGCGAAATTCACAAGGGGGTAGGTATCCGTGCCAAGTTTTCAATCGAAAAAGATCGAATTTTGGGCTACGGCGCTCCACAGTTTCACTGCCTCATTTTTGACCCGATTTTTATTCTTTTTGATTTTTTGTGTAGCTGGTAGTCCCACCTTTATTTTGATGTGCACTTTGTGACTAACCAAAAACATTTTTCCAGAAAATTGATTTATTCCCGAAAAATGCGCGAAATTCACAAGGGGGTAGGTACCCGTGCCAAGTTTTCAATCGAAAAAGATCGAATTTTGGGCTACGGCGCTCCACAGTTTCACTGCCTCATTTTTGACCCGATTTTTATTCTGTTTGATTTTTTGTGTAGCTGGTAGTCTCACCTTTAATTTGATGTGCACTTTGTGACTAACCAAAAACAGTTTTCCAGAAAATTGATTTATTCCCGAAAAATGCGCAAAATTCACAAGGGGGTAGGTACCCGTGCCAAGTTTTCAATCGAAAAAGATCGAATTTTGGGCTACGGCGCTCCACAGTTTCACTGCCTCATTTTTGACCCGATTTTTATTCTGTTTGATTTTTTGTGTAGCTGGTAGTCTCACCTTTAATTTGATGTGCACTTTGTGACTAACCAAAAACATTTTTCCAGAAAATTGATTTATTCCCGAAAAATGCGCAAAATTCACAAGGGGGTAGGTACCCGTGCCAAGTTTTCAATCGAAAAAGATCGAATTTTGGGCTACGGCGCTCCACAGTTTCACTGCCTCATTTTTGACCCGATTTTTATTCTGTTTGATTTTTTGTGTAGCTGGTAGTCTCACCTTTAATTTGATGTGCACTTTGTGACTAACCAAAAACATTTTTCCAGAAAATTGATTTATTCCCGAAAAATGCGCGAAATTCACAAGGGCGTAGGTACCCGTGCCAAGTTTTCAATCGAAAAAGATCGAATTTTGGGCTACGGCGCTCCACAGTTTCACTGCCTCATTTTTGACCCGATTTTTATTCTGTTTGATTTTTTGTGTAGCTGGTAGTCCCACCTTTATTTTGATGTGCACTTTGTGACTAACCAAAAACAGTTTTCCAGAAAATTGATTTATTCCCGAAAAATGCGCGAAATTCACAAGGGGGTAGGTACCCGTGCCAAGTTTTCAATCGAAAAAGATCGAATTTTGGGCTACGGCGCTCCACAGTTTCACTGCCTCATTTTTGACCCGATTTTTATTCTGTTTGATTTTTTGTGTAGCTGGTAGTCTCACCTTTAATTTGATGTGCACTTTGTGACTAACCAAAAACATTTTTCCAGAAAATTGATTTATTCCCGAAAAATGCGCAAAATTCACAAGGGCGTAGGTACCCGTGCCAAGTTTTCAATCGAAAAAGATCGAATTTTGGGCTACGGCGCTCCACAGTTTCACTGCCTCATTTTTGACCCGATTTTTATTCTGTTTGATTTTTGGAGTAGCTGGTAGTCTCACCTTTGATTTGATGTGCAGCTTGTGACTATCCAAAAACAGTTTTCCAGAAAATTGATTTATTCCCGAAAAATGCGCGAAATTCACAAGGGGGTAGGTACCCGTGCCAAGTTTTCAATCGAAAAAGATCGAATTTTGGGCTACGGCGCTCCACAGTTTCACTGCCTCATTTTTGACCCGATTTTTATTCTTTTTGATTTTTTGTGTAGCTGGTAGTCCCACCTTTATTTTGATGTGCACTTTGTGACTAACCAAAAACATTTTTCCAGAAAATTGATTTATTCCCGAAAAATGCGCAAAATTCACAAGGGGGTAGGTACCCGTGCCAAGTTTTCAATCGAAAAAGATCGAATTTTGGGCTACGGCGCTCCACAGTTTCACTGCCTCATTTTTGACCCGATTTTTATTCTGTTTGATTTTTTGTGTAGCTGGTAGTCTCACCTTTGATTTGATGTGCACTTTGTGACTAACCAAAAACATTTTTCCAGAAAATTGATTTATTCCCGAAAAATGCGCGAAATTCACAAGGGGGTAGGTACCCGTGCCAAGTTTTCAATCGAAAAAGATCGAATTTTGGGCTACGGCGCTCCACAGTTTCACTGCCTCATTTTTGACCCGATTTTTATTCTGTTTGATTTTTTGTGTAGCTGGTAGTCTCACCTTTAATTTGATGTGCACTTTATGACTAACCAAATTGATTTATTCCCGAAAAATGCGCGAAATTCACAAGGGGGTAGGTACCCGTGCCAAGTTTTCAATCGAAAAAGATCGAATTTTGGGCTACGGCGCTCCACAGTTTCACTGCCTCATTTTTGACCCGATTTTTATTCTTTTTGATTTTTTGTGTAGCTGGTAGTCTCACCTTAAATTTGATGTGCAACTTGTGACTAACCAAAAACATTTTTCCAGAAAATTGATTTATTCCCGAAAAATGCGCGAAATTCACAAGGGCGTAGGTACCCGTGCCAAGTTTTCAATCGAAAAAGATCGAATTTTGGGCTACGGCGCTCCACAGTTTCACTGCCTCATTTTTGACCCGATTTTTATTCTGTTTGATTTTTTGTGTAGCTGGTAGTCTCACCTTTAATTTGATGTGCACTTTGTGACTAACTATGTGCACTTTGTGACTAACCAATTGATTTATTTTTGTGTAGCTGGTAGTCTCACCTTAAATTTGATGTGCAACTTGTGACTAACCAAAAACATTTTTCCAGAAAATTGATTTATTCCCGAAAAATGCGCGAAATTCACAAGGGCGTAGGTACCCGTGCCAAGTTTTCAATCGAAAAAGATCGAATTTTGGGCTACGGCGCTCCACAGTTTCACTGCCTCATTTTTGACCCGATTTTTATTCTTTTTGATTTTTTGTGTAGCTGGTAGTCTCACCTTAAATTTGATGTGCAACTTGTGACTAACCAAAAACATTTTTCCAGAAAATTGATTTATTCCCGAAAAATGCGCGAAATTCACAAGGGCGTAGGTACCCGTGCCAAGTTTTCAATCGAAAAAGATCGAATTTTGGGCTACGGCGCTCCACAGTTTCACTGCCTCATTTTTGACCCGATTTTTATTCTGTTTGATTTTTTGTGTAGCTGGTAGTCTCACCTTTAATTTGATGTGCACTTTGTGACTAACCAAATTGATTTATTCCCGAAAAATGCGCGAAATTCACAAGGGGGTAGGTATCCGTGCCAAGTTTTCAATCGAAAAAGATCGAATTTTGGGCTACGGCGCTCCACAGTTTCACTGCCTCATTTTTGACCCGATTTTTATTCTTTTTGATTTTTTGTGTAGCTGGTAGTCCCACCTTTATTTTGATGTGCACTTTGTGACTAACCAAAAACATTTTTCCAGAAAATTGATTTATTCCCGAAAAATGCGCGAAATTCACAAGGGGGTAGGTACCCGTGCCAAGTTTTCAATCGAAAAAGATCGAATTTTGGGCTACGGCGCTCCACAGTTTCACTGCCTCATTTTTGACCCGATTTTTATTCTGTTTGATTTTTTGTGTAGCTGGTAGTCTCACCTTTAATTTGATGTGCACTTTGTGACTAACCAAAAACAGTTTTCCAGAAAATTGATTTATTCCCGAAAAATGCTCAAAATTCACAAGGGGGTAGGTACCCGTGCCAAGTTTTCAATCGAAAAAGATCGAATTTTGGGCTACGGCGCTCCACAGTTTCACTGCCTCATTTTTGACCCGATTTTTATTCTGTTTGATTTTTTGTGTAGCTGGTAGTCTCACCTTTAATTTGATGTGCACTTTGTGACTAACCAAAAACATTTTTCCAGAAAATTGATTTATTCCCGAAAAATGCGCAAAATTCACAAGGGGGTAGGTACCCGTGCCAAGTTTTCAATCGAAAAAGATCGAATTTTGGGCTACGGCGCTCCACAGTTTCACTGCCTCATTTTTGACCCGATTTTTATTCTGTTTGATTTTTTGTGTAGCTGGTAGTCTCACCTTTAATTTGATGTGCACTTTGTGACTAACCAAAAACATTTTTCCAGAAAATTGATTTATTCCCGAAAAATGCGCGAAATTCACAAGGGCGTAGGTACCCGTGCCAAGTTTTCAATCGAAAAAGATCGAATTTTGGGCTACGGCGCTCCACAGTTTCACTGCCTCATTTTTGACCCGATTTTTATTCTGTTTGATTTTTTGTGTAGCTGGTAGTCCCACCTTTATTTTGATGTGCACTTTGTGACTAACCAAAAACAGTTTTCCAGAAAATTGATTTATTCCCGAAAAATGCGCGAAATTCACAAGGGGGTAGGTACCCGTGCCAAGTTTTCAATCGAAAAAGATCGAATTTTGGGCTACGGCGCTCCACAGTTTCACTGCCTCATTTTTGACCCGATTTTTATTCTGTTTGATTTTTTGTGTAGCTGGTAGTCTCACCTTTAATTTGATGTGCACTTTGTGACTAACCAAAAACATTTTTCCAGAAAATTGATTTATTCCCGAAAAATGCGCAAAATTCACAAGGGCGTAGGTACCCGTGCCAAGTTTTCAATCGAAAAAGATCGAATTTTGGGCTACGGCGCTCCACAGTTTCACTGCCTCATTTTTGACCCGATTTTTATTCTGTTTGATTTTTGGAGTAGCTGGTAGTCTCACCTTTGATTTGATGTGCAGCTTGTGACTATCCAAAAACAGTTTTCCAGAAAATTGATTTATTCCCGAAAAATGCGCGAAATTCACAAGGGGGTAGGTACCCGTGCCAAGTTTTCAATCGAAAAAGATCGAATTTTGGGCTACGGCGCTCCACAGTTTCACTGCCTCATTTTTGACCCGATTTTTATTCTTTTTGATTTTTTGTGTAGCTGGTAGTCCCACCTTTATTTTGATGTGCACTTTGTGACTAACCAAAAACATTTTTCCAGAAAATTGATTTATTCCCGAAAAATGCGCAAAATTCACAAGGGGGTAGGTACCCGTGCCAAGTTTTCAATCGAAAAAGATCGAATTTTGGGCTACGGCGCTCCACAGTTTCACTGCCTCATTTTTGACCCGATTTTTATTCTGTTTGATTTTTTGTGTAGCTGGTAGTCTCACCTTTGATTTGATGTGCACTTTGTGACTAACCAAAAACATTTTTCCAGAAAATTGATTTATTCCCGAAAAATGCGCGAAATTCACAAGGGGGTAGGTACCCGTGCCAAGTTTTCAATCGAAAAAGATCGAATTTTGGGCTACGGCGCTCCACAGTTTCACTGCCTCATTTTTGACCCGATTTTTATTCTTTTTGATTTTTTGTGTAGCTGGTAGTCCCACCTTTATTTTGATGTGCACTTTGTGACTAACCAAAAACAGTTTTCCAGAAAATTGATTTATTCCCGAAAAATGCGCGAAATTCACAAGGGCGTAGGTACCCGTGCCAATTTTTCAATCGAAAAAGATCGAATTTTAGGCTACGGCGCTCCACAGTTTCACTGCCTCATTTTTGACCCGATTTTTATTCTGTTTGATTTTTTGTGTAGCTGGTAGTCTCACCTTTAATTTGATGTGCACTTTGTGACTAACCAAAAACATTTTTCCAGAAAATTGATTTATTCCCGAAAAATGCGCGAAATTCACAAGGGCGTAGGTACCCGTGCCAAGTTTTCAATCGAAAAAGATCGAATTTTGGGCTACGGCGCTCCACAGTTTCACTGCCTCATTTTTGACCCGATTTTTATTCTGTTTGATTTTTGGAGTAGCTGGTAGTCTCACCTTTGATTTGATGTGCAACTTGTGACTATCCAAAAACAGTTTTCCAGAAAATTGATTTATTCCCGAAAAATGCGCGAAATTCACAAGGGGGTAGGTACCCGTGCCAAGTTTTCAATCGAAAAAGATCGAATTTTGGGCTACGGCGCTCCACAGTTTCACTGCCTCATTTTTGACCCGATTTTTATTCTGTTTGATTTTTTGTGTAGCTGGTAGTCTCACCTTTAATTTGATGTGCACTTTGTGACTAACCAAAAACAGTTTTCCAGAAAATTGATTTATTCCCGAAAAATGCGCGAAATTCACAAGGGGGTAAGTACTCGTGCCAAGTTTTCAATCGAAAAAGATCGAATTTTGGGCTACGGCGCTCCACAGTTTCACTGCCTCATTTTTGACCCGATTTTTATTCTGTTTGATTTTTTGTGTAGCTGGTAGTCTCACCTTTAATTTGATGTGCACTTTGTGACTAACCAAAAACATTTTTCCAGAAAATTGATTTATTCCCGAAAAATGCGCGAAATTCCCAAGGGGGTAGGTACCCGTGCCAAGTTTTCAATCGAAAAAGATCGAATTTTGGGCTACGGCGCTCCACAGTTTCACTGCCTCATTTTTGACCCGATTTTTATTCTTTTTGATTTTTTGTGTAGCTGGTAGTCCCACCTTTATTTTGATGTGCACTTTGTGACTAACCAAAAACATTTTTCCAGAAAATTGATTTATTCCCGAAAAATGCGCGAAATTCACAAGGGCGTAGGTACCCGTGCCAAGTTTTCAATCGAAAAAGATCGAATTTTGGGCTACGGCGCTCCACAGTTTCACTGCCTCATTTTTGACCCGATTTTTATTCTGTTTGATTTTTGGAGTAGCTGGTAGTCTCACCTTTGATTTGATGTGCAACTTGTGACTATCCAAAAACAGTTTTCCAGAAAATTGATTTATTCCCGAAAAATGCGCGAAATTCACAAGGTGGTAGGTACCCGTGCCAAGTTTTCAATCGAACAAGATCGAATTTTGGGCTACGGCGCTCCACAGTTTCACTGCCTCATTTTTGACCCGATTTTTATTCTTTTTGATTTTTTGTGTAGCTGGTAGTCCCACCTTTATTTTGATGTGCACTTTGTGACTAACCAAAAACATTTTTCCAGAAAATTGATTTATTCCCGAAAAATGCGCAAAATTCACAAGGGGGTAGGTACCCGTGCCAAGTTTTCAATCGAAAAAGATCGAATTTTGGGCTACGGCGCTCCACAGTTTCACTGCCTCATTTTTGACCCGATTTTTATTCTGTTTAATTTTTTGTGTAGCTGGTAGTCTCACCTTTAATTTGATGTGCACTTTGTGACTAACCAAAAACATTTTTCCAGAAAATTGATTTATTCCCGAAAAATGCGCGAAATTCACAAGGGCGTAGGTACCCGTGCCAAGTTTTCAATCGAAAAAGATCGAATTTTGGGCTACGGCGCTCCACAGTTTCACTGCCTCATTTTTGACCCGATTTTTATTCTTTTTGATTTTTTGTGTAGCTGGTAGTCCCACCTTTATTTTGATGTGCACTTTGTGACTAACCAAAAACAGTTTTCCAGAAAATTGATTTATTCCCGAAAAATGCGCGAAATTCACAAGGGCGTAGGTACCCGTGCCAAGTTTTCAATCGAAAAAGATCGAATTTTGGGCTACGGCGCTCCACAGTTTCACTGCCTCATTTTTGACCCGATTTTTATTCTGTTTGATTTTTTGTGTAGCTGGTAGTCTCACCTTTAATTTGATGTGCACTTTGTGACTAACCAAAAACATTTTTCCAGAAAATTGATTTATTCCCGAAAAATGCGCGAAATTCACAAGGGCGTAGGTACCCGTGCCAAGTTTTCAATCGAAAAAGATCGAATTTTGGGCTACGGCGCTCCACAGTTTCACTGCCTCATTTTTGACCCGATTTTTATTCTGTTTGATTTTTGGAGTAGCTGGTAGTCTCACCTTTGATTTGATGTGCAACTTGTGACTATCCAAAAACAGTTTTCCAGAAAATTGATTTATTCCCGAAAAATGCGCGAAATTCACAAGGGGGTAGGTACCCGTGCCAAGTTTTCAATCGAAAAAGATCGAATTTTGGGCTACGGCGCTCCACAATTTCACTGCCTCATTTTTGACCCGATTTTTATTCTTTTTGATTTTTTGTGTAGCTGGTAGTCTCACTTTTAATTTGATGTGCACTTTGTGACTAACCAAAAACAGTTTTCCAGAAAATTGATTTATTCCCGAAAAATGCGCGAAATTCACAAGGGGGTAGGTACTCGTGCCAAGTTTTCAATCGAAAAAGATCGAATTTTGGGCTACGGCGCTCCACAGTTTCACTGCCTCATTTTTGACCCGATTTTTATTCTGTTTGATTTTTTGTGTAGCTGGTAGTCTCACCTTTAATTTGATGTGCACTTTGTGACTAACCAAAAACATTTTTCCAGAAAATTGATTTATTCCCGAAAAATGCGCGAAATTCACAAGGGCGTAGGTACCCGTGCCAAGTTTTCAATCGAAAAAGATCGAATTTTGGGCTACGGCGCTCCACAGTTTCACTGCCTCATTTTTGACCCGATTTTTATTCTTTTTGATTTTTTGTGTAGCTGGTAGTCCCACCTTTATTTTGATGTGCACTTTGTGACTAACCAAAAACATTTTTCCAGAAAATTGATTTATTCCCGAAAAATGCGCGAAATTCACAAGGGCGTAGATACCCGTGCCAAGTTTTCAATCGAAAAAGATCGAATTTTGGGCTACGGCGCTCCACACTTTCACTGCCTCATTTTTGACCCGATTTTTATTCTGTTTGATTTTTTGTGTAGCTGGTAGTCCCACCTTTATTTTGATGTGCACTTTGTGACTAACCAAAAACATTTTTTCAGAAAATTGATTTATTCCCGAAAAATGCGCGAAATTCACAAGGGCGTAGGTACCCGTGCCAAGTTTTCAATCGAAAAAGATCGAATTTTGGGCTACGGCGCTCCACAGTTTCACTGCCTCATTTTTGACCCGATTTTTATTCTGTTTGATTTTTTGTGTAGCTGGTAGTCTCACCTTTAATTTGATGTGCACTTTGTGACTAACCAAAAACATTTTTCCAGAAAATTGATTTATTCCCGAAAAATGCGCAAAATTCACAAGGGGGTAGGTACCCGTGCCAAGTTTTCAATCGAAAAAGATCGAATTTTGGGCTACGGCGCTCCACAGTTTCACTGCCTCATTTTTGACCCGATTTTTATTCTGTTTGATTTTTTGTGTAGCTGGTAGTCTCACCTTTAATTTGATGTGCACTTTGTGACTAAATTCAGAATCCAGAAAATTGATTTATTCCCGAAAAATGCGCGAAATTCACAAGGGCGTAGGTACCCGTGCCAAGTTTTCAATCGAAAAAGATCGAATTTTGGGCTACGGCGCTCCACAGTTTCACTGCCTCATTTTTGACCCGATTTTTATTCTTTTTGATTTTTTGTGTAGCTGGTAGTCCCACCTTTATTTTGATGTGCACTTTGTGACTAACCAAAAACATTTTTTCAGAAAATTGATTTATTCCCGAAAAATGCGCGAAATTCACAAGGGCGTAGGTACCCGTGCCAAGTTTTCAATCGAAAAAGATCGAATTTTGGGCTACGGCGCTCCACAGTTTCACTGCCTCATTTTTGACCCGATTTTTATTCTGTTTGATTTTTTGTGTAGCTGGAAGTCTCACCTTTAATTTGATGTGCACTTTGTGACTAACCAAAAACAGTTTTCCAGAAAATTGATTTATTCCCGAAAAATGCGCGAAATTCACAAGGTCGTAGGTACCCGTGCCAAGTTTTCAATCGAAAAAGATCGAATTTTGGGCTACGGCGCTCCACAGTTTCACTGCCTCATTTTTGACCCGATTTTTATTCTGTTTGATTTTTTGTGTAGCTGGTAGTCTTACCTTTAATTTGATGTGCACTTTGTGACTAACCAAAAACATTTTTCCAGAAAATTGATTTATTCCCGAAAAATGCGCGAAATTCACAAGGGCGTAGGTACCCGTGCCAAGTTTTCAATCGAAAAAGATCGAATTTTGGGCTACGGCGCTCCACAGTTTCACTGCCTCATTTTTGACCCGATTTTTATTCTGTTTGATTTTTTGTGTAGCTGGTAGTCCCACCTTTATTTTGATGTGCACTTTTTGACTAACCAAAAACAGTTTTCCAGAAAATTGATTTATTCCCGAAAAATGCGCGAAATTCACAAGGGCGTAGGTACCCGTGCCAAGTTTTCAATCGAAAAAGATCGAATTTTGGGCTACGGCGCTCCACAGTTTCACTGCCTCATTTTTGACCCGATTTTTATTCTTTTTGATTTTTTGTGTAGCTGGTAGTCCCACCTTTATTTTGATGTGCACTTTGTGACTAACCAAAAACATTTTTCCAGAAAATTGATTTATTCCCGAAAAATGCGCGAAATTCACAAGGGCGTAGATACCCGTGCCAAGTTTTCAATCGAAAAAGATCGAATTTTGGGCTACGGCGCTCCACAGTTTCACTGCCTCATTTTTGACCCGATTTTTATTCTTTTTGATTTTTTGTGTAGCTGGTAGTCCCACCTTTATTTTGATGTGCACTTTGTGACTAACCAAAAACATTTTTTCAGAAAATTGATTTATTCCCGAAAAATGCGCGAAATTCACAAGGGCGTAGGTACCCGTGCCAAGTTTTCAATCGAAAAAGATCGAATTTTGGGCTACGGCGCTCCACAGTTTCACTGCCTCATTTTTGACCCGATTTTTATTCTGTTTGATTTTTTGTGTAGCTGGTAGTCTCACCTTTAATTTGATGTGCACTTTGTGACTAACCAAAAACATTTTTCCAGAAAATTGATTTATTCCCGAAAAATGCGCAAAATTCACAAGGGGGTAGGTACCCGTGCCAAGTTTTCAATCGAAAAAGATCGAATTTTGGGCTACGGCGCTCCACAGTTTCACTGCCTCATTTTTGACCCGATTTTTATTCTGTTTGATTTTTTGTGTAGCTGGTAGTCTCACCTTTAATTTGATGTGCACTTTGTGACTAAATTCAGAATCCAGAAAATTGATTTATTCCCGAAAAATGCGCGAAATTCACAAGGGCGTAGGTACCCGTGCCAAGTTTTCAATCGAAAAAGATCGAATTTTGGGCTACGGCGCTCCACAGTTTCACTGCCTCATTTTTGACCCGATTTTTATTCTTTTTGATTTTTTGTGTAGCTGGTAGTCCCACCTTTATTTTGATGTGCACTTTGTGACTAACCAAAAACATTTTTTCAGAAAATTGATTTATTCCCGAAAAATGCGCGAAATTCACAAGGGCGTAGGTACCCGTGCCAAGTTTTCAATCGAAAAAGATCGAATTTTGGGCTACGGCGCTCCACAGTTTCACTGCCTCATTTTTGACCCAATTTTTATTCTGTTTGATTTTTTGTGTAGCTGGAAGTCTCACCTTTAATTTGATGTGCACTTTGTGACTAACCAAAAACAGTTTTCCAGAAAATTGATTTATTCCCGAAAAATGCGCGAAATTCACAAGGGCGTAGGTACCCGTGCCAAGTTTTCAATCGAAAAAGATCGAATTTTGGGCTACGGCGCTCCACAGTTTCACTGCCTCATTTTTGACCCGATTTTTATTCTGTTTGATTTTTTGTGTAGCTGGTAGTCTCACCTTTAATTTGATGTGCACTTTGTGACTAACCAAAAACATTTTTCCAGAAAATTGATTTATTCCCGAAAAATGCGCGAAATTCACAAGGGGGTAGGTACCCGTGCCAAGTTTTCAATCGAAAAAGATCGAATTTTGGGCTACGGCGCTCCACAGTTTCACTGCCTCATTTTTGACCCGATTTTTATTCTGTTTGATTTTTTGTGTAGCTGGAAGTCTCACCTTTAATTTGATGTGCACTTTGTGACTAACCAAAAACATTTTTCCAGAAAATTGATTTATTCCCGAAAAATGCGCGAAATTCACAAGGGCGTAGGTACCCGTGCCAAGTTTTCAATCGAAAAAGATCGAATTTTGGGCTACGGCGCTCCACAGTTTCACTGCCTCATTTTTGACCCGATTTTTATTCTTTTTGATTTTTTGTGTAGCTGGTAGTCCCACCTTTATTTTGATGTGCACTTTGTGACTAACCAAAAACATTTTTCCAGAAAATTGATTTATTCCCGAAAAATGCGCGAAATTCACAAGGGGGTAGGTACCCGTGCCAAGTTTTCAATCGAAAAAGATCGAATTTTGGGCTACGGCGCTCCACAGTTTCAATGCCTCATTTTTGACCCGATTTTTATTCTGTTTGATTTTTTGTGTAGCTGGTAGTCTCACCTTTAATTTGATGTGCACTTTGTGACTAACCAAAAACATTTTTCCAGAAAATTGATTTATTCCCGAAAAATGCGCAAAATTCACAAGGGGGTAGGTACCCGTGCCAAGTTTTCAATCGAAAAAGATCGAATTTTGGGCTACGGCGCTCCACAGTTTCACTGCCTCATTTTTGACCCGATTTTTATTCTGTTTGATTTTTTGTGTAGCTTGTAGTCTCACCTTTAATTTGATGTGCACTTTGTGACTAACCAAAAACAGTTTTCCAGAAAATTGATTTATTCCCGAAAAATGCGCGAAATTCACAAGGGTGTAGGTACCCGTGCCAAGTTTTCAATCGAAAAAGATCGAATTTTGGGCTACGGCGCTCCACAGTTTCACTGCCTCATTTTTGACCCGATTTTTATTCTGTTTGATTTTTTGAGTAGCTGGTAGTCTCACCTTTGATTTGATGTGCAACTTGTGACTATCCAAAAACAGTTTTCCAGAAAATTGATTTATTCCCGAAAAATGCGCGAAATTCACAAGGGCGTAGGTACCCGTGCCAAGTTTTCAATCGAAAAAGATCGTATTTTGATTTTTTGAGTAGCTGGTAGTCTCACCTTTGATTTAATGTGCAACTTGAGACTATCCAAAAACAGTTTTCCAGAAAATTGATTTATTCCCGAAAAATGCGCGAAATTCACAAGGGCGTAGGTACCCGTGCCAAGTTTTCAATCGAAAAAGATCGTATTTTGGGCTACGGCGCTCCACAGTTTCACTGCCTCATTTTTGACCCGATTTTTATTCTGTTTGATTTTTTGAGTAGCTGGTAGTCTCACCTTTGATTTAATGTGCAACTTGTGACTATCCAAAAACAGTTTTCCAGAAAATTGATTTATTCCCGAAAAATGCGCGAAATTCACAAGGGCGTAGGTACCCGTGCCAAGTTTTCAATCGAAAAAGATCGAATTTTGGGCTACGGCGCTCCACAGTTTCACTGCCTCATTTTTGACCCGATTTTTATTCTGTTTGATTTTTTGTGTAGCTGGTAGTCTCACCTTTAATTTGATGTGCACTTTGTGACTAACCAAAAACAGTTTTCCAGAAAATTGATTTATTCCCGAAAAATGCGCGAAATTCACAAGGACGTAGGTACCCGTGCCAAGTTTTCAATCGAAAAAGATCGAATTTTGGGCTACGGCGCTCCACAGTTTCACTGCCTCATTTTTGACCCGATTTTTATTCTTTTTGATTTTTTGTGTAGCTGGTAGTCTCACCTTAAATTTGATGTGCACTTTGTGACTAACCAAAAACATTTTTCCAGAAAATTGATTTATTCCCGAAAAATGCGCGAAATTCACAAGGGCGTAGGTACCCGTGCCAAGTTTTCAATCGAAAAAGATCGAATTTTGGGCTACGACGCTCCACAGTTTCACTGCCTCATTTTTGACCCGATTTTTATTCTGTTTGATTTTTTGAGTAGCTGGTAGTCTCACCTTTGATTTAATGTGCAACTTGTGACTATCCAAAAACAGTTTTCCAGAAAATTGATTTATTCCCGAAAAATGCGCGAAATTCACAAGGGCGTAGGTACCCGTGCCAAGTTTTCAATCGAAAAAGATCGAATTTTGGGCTACGGCGCTCCACAGTTTCACTGCCTCATTTTTGACCCGATTTTTATTCTGTTTGATTTTTTGAGTAGCTGGTAGTCTCACCTTTAATTTGATGTGCACTTTGTGACTAACCAAAAACAGTTTTCCAGAAAATTGATTTATTCCCGAAAAATGCGCGAAATTCACAAGGGCGTAGGTACCCGTGCCAAGTTTTCAATCGAAAAAGATCGAATTTTGGGCTACGGCGCTCCACAGTTTCACTGCCTCATTTTTGACCCGATTTTTATTCTTTTTGATTTTTTGTGTAGCTGGTAGTCCCACCTTTATTTTGATGTGCACTTTGTGACTAACCAAAAACATTTTTCCAGAAAATTGATTTATTCCCGAAAAATGCGCGAAATTCACAAGGGGGTAGGTACCCGTGCCAAGTTTTCAATCGAAAAAGATCGAATTTTGGGCTACGGCGCTCCAGAGTTTCACTGCCTCATTTTTGTCCCGATTTTTATTCTGTTTGATTTTTTGTGTAGCTGGTAGTCTCACCTTTAATTTGATGTGCACTTTGTGACTAACCAAAAACATTTTTCCAGAAAATTGATTTATTCCCGAAAAATGCGCAAAATTCACAAGGGGTAGGTACCCGTGCCAAGTTTTCAATCGAAAAAGATCGAATTTTGGGCTACGGCGCTCCACAGTTTCACTGCCTCATTTTTGACCCGATTTTTATTCTGTTTGATTTTTTGTGTAGCTGGTAGTCTCACCTTTAATTTGATGTGCACTTTGTGACTAACCAAAAACAGTTTTCCAGAAAATTGATTTATTCTCGAAAAATGCGCGAAATTCACAAGGGCGTAGGTACCCGTGCCAAGTTTTCAATCGAAAAAGATCGAATTTTGGGCTACGGCGCTCCACAGTTTCACTGCCTCATTTTTGACCCGATTTTTACTCTGTTTGATTTTTTGTGTAGCTGGTAGTCTCACCTTTAATTTGATGTGCACTTTGTGACTAACCAAAAACATTTTTCCAGAAAATTGATTTATTCCCGAAAAATGCGCGAAATTCACAAGGGCGTAGGTACCCGTGCCAAGTTTTCAATCGAAAAAGATCGAATTTTGGGCTACGGCGCTCCACAGTTTCACTGCCTCATTTTTGACCCGATTTTTATTCTGTTTGATTTTTTGTGTAGCTGGTAGTCTCACCTTTAATTTGATGTGCACTTTGTGACTAACCAAAAACATTTTTCCAGAAAATTGATTTATTCCCGAAAAATGCGCGAAATTCACAAGGGCGTAGGTACCCGTGCCAAGTTTTCAATCGAAAAAGATCGAATTTTGGGCTACGGCGCTCCACAGTTTCACTGCCTCATTTTTGACCCGATTTTTATTCTGTTTGATTTTTTGTGTAGCTGGTAGTCTCACCTTTAATTTGATGTGCACTTTGTGACTAACCAAAAACATTTTTCCAGAAAATTGATTTATTCCCGAAAAATGCGCAAAATTCACAAGGGGGTAGGTACCCGTGCTAAGTTTTCAATCGAAAAAGATCGTATTTTGGGCTACGGCGCTCCACAGTTTCACTGCCTCATTTTTGACCCGATTTTTATTCTGTTTGATTTTTTGAGTAGCTGGTAGTCTCACCTTTGATTTAATGTGCAACTTGTGACTATCCAAAAACAGTTTTCCAGAAAATTGATTTATTCCCGAAAAATGCGCGAAATTCACAAGGGCGTGCCAAGTTTTCAATCGAAAAAGATCGAATTTTGGGCTACGGCGCTCCACAGTTTCACTGCCTCATTTTTGACCCGATTTTTATTCTGTTTGATTTTTTGTGTAGCTGGTAGTCTCACCTTTAATTTGATGTGCACTTTGTGACTAACCAAAAACAGTTTTCCAGAAAATTGATTTATTCCCGAAAAATGCGCGAAATTCACAAGGGCGTAGGTACCCGTGCCAAGTTTTCAATCGAAAAAGATCGAATTTTGGGCTACGGCGCTCCACAGTTTCACTGCCTCATTTTTGACCCGATTTTTATTCTTTTTGATTTTTTGTGTAGCTGGTAGTCTCACCTTTGATTTAATGTGCAACTTGTGACTATCCAAAAACAGTTTTCCAGAAAATTGATTTATTCCCGAAAAATGCGCGAAATTCACAAGGGCGTAGGTACCCGTGCCAAGTTTTCAATCGAAAAAGATCGAATTTTGGGCTACGGCGCTCCACAGTTTCACTGCCTCATTTTTGACCCGATTTTTATTCTGTTTGATTTTTTGAGTAGCTGGTAGTCTCACCTTTGATTTAATGTGCAACTTGTGACTATCCAAAAACAGTTTTCCAGAAAATTGATTTATTCCCGAAAAATGCGCGAAATTCACAAGGGCGTAGGTACCCGTGCCAAGTTTTCAATCGAAAAAGATCGAATTTTGGGCTACGGCGCTCCACAGTTTCACTGCCTCATTTTTGACCCGATTTTTATTCTTTTTGATTTTTTGTGTAGCTGGTAGACCCACCTTTATTTTGATGTGCACTTTGTGACTAACCAAAAACATTTTTCCAGAAAATTGATTTATTCCCGAAAAATGCGCGAAATTCACAAGGGGGTAGGTACCCGTGCCAAGTTTTCAATCGAAAAAGATCGAATTTTGAGCTACGGCGCTCCACAGTTTCACTGCCTCATTTTTGACCCGATTTTTATTCTGTTTGATTTTTGGTGTAGCTGGTAGTCTCACTTTTAATTTGATGTGCACTTTGTGACTAACCAAAAACATTTTTCCAGAAAATTGATTTATTCCCGAAAAATGTGCGAAATTCACAAGGGCGTAGGTACCCGTGCCAAGTTTTCAATCGAAAAAGATCGAATTTTGGGCTACGGCGCTCCACAGTTTCACTGCCTCATTTTTGACCCGATTTTTATTCTTTTTGATTTTTTGTGTAGCTGGTAGTCTCACATTAAATTTGATGTGCACTTTGTGACTAACCAAAAACATTTTTCCAGAAAATTGATTTATTCCCGAAAAATGCGCGAAATTCACAAGGGCGTAGGTACCCGTGCCAAGTTTTCAATCGAAAAAGATCGAATTTTGGGCTACGGCGCTCCACAGTTTCACTGCCTCATTTTTGACCCGATTTTTATTCTGTTTGATTTTTTGTGTAGCTGGTAGTCTCACCTTTAATTTGATGTGCACTTTGTGACTAACCAAAAACAGTTTTCCAGAAAATTGATTTATTCCCGAAAAATACGCGAAATTCACAAGGGCGTAGGTACCCGTGCCAAGTTTTCAATCGAAAAAGATCGAATTTTGGGCTACGGCGCTCCACAGTTTCACTGCCTCATTTTTGACCCGATTTTTATTCTTTTTGATTTTTTGTGTAGCTGGTAGTCCCACCTTTATTTTGATGTGCACTTTGTGACTAACCAAAAACATTTTTCCAGAAAATGGTTTATTCCCGAAAAATGCGCAAAATTCACAAGGGCGTAGGTACCCGTGCCAAGTTTTCAATCGAAAAAGATCGAATTTTGGGCTACGGCGCTCCACAGTTTCACTGCCTCATTTTTGACCCGATTTTTATTCTGTTTGATTTTTTGTGTAGCTGGTAGTCTCACCTTAAATTTGATGTGCACTTTGTGACTAACCAAAAACATTTTTCCAGAAAATTGATTTATTCCCGAAAAATGCGCGAAACTCACAAGGGCGTAGGTACCCGTGCCAAGTTTTCAATCGAAAAAGATCGAATTTTGGGCTACGGCGCTCCACAGTTTCACTGCCTCATTTTTGACCCGATTTTTATTCTGTTTGATTTTTTGTGTAGCTGGTAGTCTCACCTTTAATTTGATGTGCACTTTGTGACTAACCAAAAACATTTTTCCAGAAAATTGATTTATTCCCGAAAAATGCGCGAAATTCACAAGGGCGTAGGTACCCGTGCCAAGTTTTCAATCGAAAAAGATCGAATTTTGGGCTACGGCGCTCCACAGTTTCACTGCCTAATTTTTGACCCGATTTTTATTCTGTTTGATTTTTGGAGTAGCTGGTAGTCTCACCTTTGATTTGATGTGCAACTTGTGACTATCCAAAAACAGTTTTCCAGAAAATTGATTTATTCCCGAAAAATGTGCGAAATTCACAAGGGGGTAGGTACCCGTGCCAAGTTTTCAATCAAAAAAGATCGAATTTTTGGCTACGGCGCTCCACAGTTTCACTGCCTCATTTTTGACCCGATTTTTATTCTTTTTGATTTTTTGTGTAGCTGGTAGTCCCACCTTTATTATGATGTGCACTTTGTGACTAACCAAAAACATTTTTCCAGAAAATTGATTTATTCCCGAAAAATGCGCAAAATTCACAAGGGCGTAGGTACCCGTGCCAAGTTTTCAATCGAAAAAGATCGAATTTTGGGCTACGGCGCTCCACAGTTTCACTGCCTCATTTTTGACCCGATTTTTATTCTGTTTGATTTTTTGTGTAGCTGGTAGTCTCACCTTTAATTTGATGTGCACTTTGTGACTAACCAAAAACATTTTTCCAGAAAATTGATTTATTCCCGAAAAATGCGCGAAATTCACAAGGGGGTAGGTACCCGTGCCAAGTTTTCAATCGAAAAAGATCGAATTTTGGGCTACGGCGCTCCACAGTTTCACTGCCTCATTTTTGACCCTATTTTTATTCTTTTCGATTTTTTGTGTAGCTGGTAGTCCCACCTTTATTTTGATGTGCACTTTGTGACTAACCAAAAACATTTTTCCAGAAAATTGATTTATTCCCGAAAAATGCGCGAAATTCACAAGGGGGTAGGTACCCGTGCCAAGTTTTCAATCGAAAAAGATCGAATTTTGGGCTACGGCGCTCCACAGTTTCACTGCCTCATTTTTGACCCGATTTTTATTCTGTTTGATTTTTTGTGTAGCTGGTAGTCTCACCTTTAATTTGATGTGCACTTTGTGACTAACCAAAAACAGTTTTCCAGAAAATTGATTTATTCCCGAAAAATGCGCGAAATTCACAAGGGGTAGGTACCCGTGCCAAGTTTTCAATCGAAAAAGATCGAATTTTGGGCTACGGCGCTCCACAGTTTCACTGCCTCATTTTTGACCCGATTTTTATTCTTTTTGATTTTTTGTGTAGCTGGTAGTCCCACCTTTATTTTGATGTGCACTTTGTGACTAACCAAAAACATTTTTCCAGAAAATTGATTTATTCCCGAAAAATGCGCAAAATTCACAAGGGCGTAGGTACCCGTGCCAAGTTTTCAATCGAAAAAGATCGAATTTTGGGCTACGGCGCTCCACAGTTTCACTGCCTCATTTTTGACCCGATTTTTATTCTGTTTGATTTTTTGTGTAGCTGGTAGTCTCACCTTAAATTTGATGTGCACTTTGTGACTAACCAAAAACATTTTTCCAGAAAATTGATTTATTCCCGAAAAATGCGCGAAACTCACAAGGGCGTAGGTACCCGTGCCAAGTTTTCAATCGAAAAAGATCGAATTTTGGGCTACGGCGCTCCACAGTTTCACTGCCTCATTTTTGACCCGATTTTTATTCTGTTTGATTTTTTGTGTAGCTGGTAGTCTCACCTTTAATTTGATGTGCACTTTGTGACTAACCAAAAACATTTTTCCAGAAAATTGATTTATTCCCGAAAAATGCGCGAAATTCACAAGGGCGTAGGTACCCGTGCCAAGTTTTCAATCGAAAAAGATCGAATTTTGGGCTACGGCGCTCCACAGTTTCACTGCCTAATTTTTGACCCGATTTTTATTCTGTTTGATTTTTGGAGTAGCTGGTAGTCTCACCTTTGATTTGATGTGCAACTTGTGACTATCCAAAAACAGTTTTCCAGAAAATTGATTTATTCCCGAAAAATGTGCGAAATTCACAAGGGGGTAGGTACCCGTGCCAAGTTTTCAATCAAAAAAGATCGAATTTTTGGCTACGGCGCTCCACAGTTTCACTGCCTCATTTTTGATCCGATTTTTATTCTTTTTGATTTTTTGTGTAGCTGGTAGTCCCACCTTTATTATGATGTGCACTTTGTGACTAACCAAAAACATTTTTCCAGAAAATTGATTTATTCCCGAAAAATGCGCAAAATTCACAAGGGGGTAGGTACCCGTGCCAAGTTTTCAATCGAAAAAGATCGAATTTTGGGCTACGGCGCTCCACAGTTTCACTGCCTCATTTTTGACCCGATTTTTATTCTGTTTGATTTTTTGTGTAGCTGGTAGTCTCACCTTTAATTTGATGTGCACTTTGTGACTAACCAAAAACAGTTTTCCAGAAAATTGATTTATTCCCGAAAAATGCGCGAAATTCACAAGGGGGTAGGTACCCGTGCCAAGTTTTCAATCGAAAAAGATCGAATTTTGGGCTACGGCGCTCCGCAGTTTCACTGCCTCATTTTTGACCCTATTTTTATTCTTTTCGATTTTTTGTGTAGCTGGTAGTCCCACCTTTATTTTGATGTGCACTTTGTGACTAACCAAAAACATTTTTCCAGAAAATTGATTTATTCCCGAAAAATGCGCGAAATTCACAAGGGGGTAGGTACCCGTGCCAAGTTTTCAATCGAAAAAGATCGAATTTTGGGCTACGGAGCTCCACAGTTTCACTGCCTCATTTTTGACCCGATTTTTATTCTGTTTGATTTTTTGAGTAGCTGGTAGTCTCACCTTTGATTTAATGTGCAACTTGTGACTAACCAAAAACATTTTTCCAGAAAATTGATTTATTCCCGAAAAATGCGCGAAATTCACAAGGGGGTAGGTACCCGTGCCAAGTTTTCAATCGAAAAAGATCGAATTTTGGGCTACGGAGCTCCACAGTTTCACTGCCTCATTTTTGACCCGATTTTTATTCTGTTTGATTTTTTGAGTAGCTGGTAGTCTCACCTTTGATTTAATGTGCAACTTGTGACTATCCAAAAACAGTTTTCCAGAAAATTGATTTATTCCCGAAAAATGCGCGAAATTCACAAGGGCGTAGGTACCAGTGCCAAGTTTTCAATCGAAAAAGATCGAATTTTGGGCTACGGCGCTCCACAGTTTCACTGCCTCATTTTTGACCCGATTTTTATTCTGTTTGATTTTTTGTGTAGCTGGTAGTCTCACCTTTAATTTGATGTGCACTTTGTGACTAACCAAAAACAGTTTTCCAGAAAATTGATTTATTCCCGAAAAATACGCGAAATTCACAAGGGCGTAGGTACCCGTGCCAAGTTTTCAATCGAAAAAGATCGAATTTTGGGCTACGGCGCTCCACAGTTTCACTGCCTCATTTTTGACCCGATTTTTATTCTTTTTGATTTTTTGTGTAGCTGGTAGTCCCACCTTTATTTTGATGTGCACTTTGTGACTAACCAAAAACATTTTTCCAGAAAATTGATTTATTCCCGAAAAATGCGCAAAATTCACAAGAGCGTAGGTACCCGTGCCAAGTTTTCAATCGAAAAAGATCGAATTTTGGGCTACGGCGCTCCACAGTTTCACTGCCTCATTTTTGACCCGATTTTTATTCTGTTTGATTTTTTGAGTAGCTGGTAGTCTCACCTTTGATTTAATGTGCAACTTGTGACTATCCAAAAACAGTTTTCCAGAAAATTGATTTATTCCCGAAAAATGCGCGAAATTCACAAGGGCGTAGGTACCCGTGCCAAGTTTTCAATCGAAAAAGATCGAATTTTGGGCTACGGCGCTCCACAGTTTCACTGCCTCATTTTTGACTCGATTTTTATTCTTTTTGATTTTTTGTGTAGCTGGTAGTCCCACCTTTATTTTGATGTGCACTTTGTGACTAGCCAAAAACATTTTTCCAGAAAATTGATTTATTCCCCAAAAATGCGCGAAATTCACAAGGGGGTAGGTACCCGTGCCAAGTTTTCAATCGAAAAAGATCGAATTTTGAGCTACGGCGCTCCACAGTTTCACTGCCTCATTTTTGACCCGATTTTTATTCTGTTTGATTTTTTGTGTAGCTGGTAGTCTCACCTTTAATTTGATGTGCACTTTGTGACTAACCAAAAACAGTTTTCCAGAAAATTGATTTATTCCCGAAAAATGCGCGAAATTCACAAGGGCGTAGGTACCCGTGCCAAGTTTTCAATCGAAAAAGATCGAATTTTGGGCTACGGCGCTCCACAGTTTCACTGCCTCATTTTTGACCCGATTTTTATTCTGTTTGATTTTTTGTGTAGCTGGTAGTCTCACCTTTGATTTAATGTGCAACTTGTGACTATCCAAAACAGTTTTCCAGAAAATTGATTTATTCCCGAAAAATGCGCGAAATTCACAAGGGCGTAGGTACCCGTGCCAAGTTTTCAATCGAAAAAGATCGAATTTTGGGCTACGGCGCTCCACAGTTTCACTGCCTCATTTTTGACCCGATTTTTATTCTGTTTGATTTTTTGTGTAGCTGGTAGTCTCACCTTTAATTTGATGTGCACTTTGTGACTAACCAAAAACAGTTTTCCAGAAAATTGATTTATTCCCGAAAAATACGCGAAATTCACAAGGGCGTAGGTACCCGTGCCAAGTTTTCAATCGAAAAAGATCGAATTTTGGGCTACGGCGCTCCACAGTTTCACTGTCTCATTTTTGACCCGATTTTTATTCTTTTTGATTTTTTGTGTAGCTGGTAGTCCCACCTTTATTTTGATGTGCACTTTGTGACTAACCAAAAACATTTTTCCAGAAAATTGATTTATTCCCGAAAAATGCGCAAAATTCACAAGGGCGTAGATACCCGTGCCAAGTTTTCAATCGAAAAAGATCGAATTTTGGGCTACGGCGCTCCACAGTTTCACTGCCTCATTTTTGACCCGATTTTTATTCTGTTTGATTTTTTGTGTAGCTGGTAGTCTCACCTTTAATTTGATGTGCACTTTGTGACTAACCAAAAACATTTTTCCAGAAAATTGATTTATTCCCGAAAAATGCGCGAAATTCACAAGGGCGTAGGTACCCGTGCCAAGTTTTCAATCGAAAAAGATCGAATTTTGGGCTACGGCGATCCACAGTTTCACTGCCTCATTTTTGACCCGATTTTTATTCTGTTTGTTTTTTTGTGTAGCTGGTAGTCTCACCTTTAATTTGATGTGCACTTTGTGACTAACCAAAAACATTTTTCCAGAAAATTGATTTATTCCCGAAAAATGCGCGAAATTCACAAGGGCGTAGGTACCCGTGCCAAGTTTTCAATCGAAAAAGATCGAATTTTGGGCTACGGCGCTCCACAGTTTCACTGCCTAATTTTTGACCCGATTTTTATTCTGTTTGATTTTTGGAGTAGCTGGTAGTCTCACCTTTGATTTGATGTGCAACTTGTGACTATCCAAAAACAGTTTTCCAGAAAATTGATTTATTCCCGAAAAATGTGCGAAATTCACAAGGGGGTAGGTACCCGTGCCAAGTTTTCAATCAAAAAAGATCGAATTTTGGGCTACGGCGCTCCACAGTTTCACTGCCTCATTTTTGACCCGATTTTTATTCTTTTTGATTTTTTGTGTAGCTGGTAGTCCCACCTTTATTTTGATGTGCACTTTGTGACTAACCAAAAACATTTTTCCAGAAAATTGATTTATTCCCGAAAAATGCGCAAAATTCACAAGGGGGTAGGTACCCGTGCCAAGTTTTCAATCGAAAAAGATCGAATTTTGGGCTACGGCGCTCCACAGTTTCACTGCCTCATTTTTGACCCGATTTTTATTCTGTTTGATTTTTTGTGTAGCTGGTAGTCTCACCTTTAATTTGATGTGCACTTTGTGACTAACCAAAAACATTTTTCCAGAAAATTGATTTATTCCCGAAAAATGCGCGAAATTCACAAGGGGGTAGGTACCCGTGCCAAGTTTTCAATCGAAAAAGATCGAATTTTGGGCTACGGCGCTCCACAGTTTCACTGCCTCATTTTTGACCCGATTTTTATTCTTTTTGATTTTTTGTGTAGCTGGTAGTCTCACCTTTAATTTGATGTGCACTTTGTGGCTATCCAAAAACAGTTTTCCAGAAAATTGATTTATTCCCGAAAAATGTGCGAAATTCACAAGGGGGTAGGTACCCGTGCCAAGTTTTCAATCAAAAAAGATCGAATTTTGGGCTACGGCGCTCCACAGTTTCACTGCCTCATTTTTGACCCGATTTTTATTCATTTTGATTTTTTGTGTAGCTGGTAGTCCCACCTTTATTTTGATGTGCACTTTGTGACTAACCAAAAACATTTTTCCAGAAAATTGATTTATTCCTGAAAAATGCGCAAAATTCACAAGGGGGTAGGTACCCGTGCCAAGTTTTCAATCGAAAAAGATCGAATTTTGGGCTACGGCGCTCCACAGTTTCACTGCCTCATTTTTGACCCGATTTTTATTCTGTTTGATTTTTTGTGTAGCTGGTAGTCTCACCTTTAATTTGATGTGCACTTTGTGACTAACCAAAAACAGTTTTCCAGAAAATTGATTTATTCCCGAAAAATGCGCGAAATTCACAAGGGCGTAGGTACCCGTGCCAAGTTTTCAATCAAAAAAGATCGAATTTTGGGCTACGGCGCTCCACAGTTTCACTGCCTCATTTTTGACCCGATTTTTATTCTTTTTGATTTTTTGTGTAGCTGGTAGTCCCACCTTTATTTTGATGTGCACTTTGTGACTAACCAAAAACATTTTTCCAGAAAATTGATTTATTCCCGAAAAATGCGCGAAATTCACAAGGGCGTAGGTACCCGTGCCAAGTTTTCAATCAAAAAAGATCGAATTTTGGGCTACGGCGCTCCACAGTTTCACTGCCTCATTTTTGACCCGATTTTTATTCTTTTTGATTTTTTGTGTAGCTGGTAGTCCCACCTTTATTTTGATGTGCACTTTGTGACTAACCAAAAACATTTTTCCAGAAAATTGATTTATTCCCGAAAAATGCGCGAAATTCACAAGGGGGTAGGTACCCGTGCCAAGTTTTCAATCGAAAAAGATCGAATTTTGAGCTACGGCGCTCCACAGTTTCACTGCCTCATTTTTGACCCGATTTTTATTCTGTTTGATTTTTTGTGTAGCTGGTAGTCTCACCTTTAATTTGATGTGCACTTTGTGACTAACCAAAAACAGTTTTCCAGAAAATTGATTTATTCCCGAAAAATGCGCGAAATTCACAAGGGCGTAGGTACCCGTGCCAAGTTTTCAATCGAAAAAGATCGAATTTTGGGCTACGGCGCTCCACAGTTTCACTACCTCATTTTTGACCCGATTTTTATTCTGTTTGATTTTTTGTGTAGCTGGTAGTCTCACCTTTAATTTGATGTGCACTTTGTGACTAACCAAAAACATTTTTCCAGAAAATTGATTTATTCCCGAAAAATGCGCGAAATTCACAAGGGGGTAGGTACCCGTGCCAAGTTTTCAATCGAAAAAGATCGAATTTTGAGCTACGGCGCTCCACAGTTTCACTGCCTCATTTTTGACCCGATTTTTATTCTGTTTGATTTTTTGTGTAGCTGGTAGTCTCACCTTTAATTTGATGTGCACTTTGTGACTAACCAAAAACATTTTTCCAGAAAATTGATTTATTCCCGAAAAATGCGCGAAATTCACAAGGGGGTAGGTACCCGTGCCAAGTTTTCAATCAAAGAAGATCGAATTTTTGGCTACGGCGCTCCACAGTTTCACTGCCTCATTTTTGACCCGATTTTTATTCTTTTTGATTTTTTGTGTAGCTGGTAGTCCCACCTTTATTTTGATGTGCACTTTGTGACTAACCAAAAACATTTTTCCAGAAAATTGATTTATTCCCGAAAAATGCGCGAAATTCACAAGGGGGTAGGTACCCGTGCCAAGTTTTCAATCGAAAAAGATCGAATTTTGGGCTACGGCGCTCCACAGTTTCACTGCCTCATTTTTGACCCGATTTTTATTCTGTTTGATTTTTTGTGTAGCTGGTAGTCTCACCTTTAATTTGATGTGCACTTTGTGACTAACCAAAAACAGTTTTCCAGAAAATTGATTTATTCCCGAAAAATGCGCGAAATTCACAAGGGCGTAGGTACCCGTGCCAAGTTTTCAATCGAAAAAGATCGAGTTTTGGGCTACGGCGCTCCACAGTTTCACTGCCTCATTTTTGACCCGATTTTTATTCTGTTTGATTTTTGAGTAGCTGGTAGTCTCACCTTTGATTTAATGTGCAACTTTGTGACTATCCAAAAACAGTTTTCCAGAAAATTGATTTATTCCCGAAAAATGCGCGAAATTCACAAGGGCGTAGGTACCCGTGCCAAGTTTTCAATCGAAAAAGATCGAATTTTGGGCTACGGCGCTCCACAGTTTCACTGCCTCATTTTTGACCCGATTTTTATTCTGTTTGATTTTTTGTGTAGCTGGTAGTCTCACCTTTAATTTGATGTGCACTTTGTGACTAAACAAAAACAGTTTTCCAGAAAATTGATTTATTCCCGAAAAATGCGCGAAATTCACAAGGGCGTAGGTACCCGTGCCAAGTTTTCAATCGAAAAAGATCGAATTTTGGGCTACGGCGCTCCACAGTTTCACTGCCTCATTTTTGACCCGATTTTTATTCTGTTTGATTTTTTGTGTAGCTGGTAGTCTCACCTTTAATTTGATGTGCACTTTGTGACTAACCAAAAACAGTTTTCCAGAAAATTGATTTATTCCCGAAAAATGCACGAAATTCACAAGGGCGTAGGTACCCGTGCCAAGTTTTCAATCGAAAAAGATCGAATTTTGGGCTACGGCGCTCCACAGTTTCACTGCCTCATTTTTGACCCGATTTTTATTCTGTTTGATTTTTTGTGTAGCTGGTAGTCTCACCTTTAATTTGATGTGCACTTTGTGACTAACCAAAAACAGTTTTCCAGAAAATTGATTTATTCCCGAAAAATGCGCGAAATTCACAAGGGCGTAGGTACCCGTGCCAAGTTTTCAATCGAAAAAGATCGAATTTTGGGCTACGGCGCTCCACAGTTTCACTGCCTCATTTTTGACCCGATTTTTATTCTTTTTGATTTTTTGTGTAGCTGGTAGTCCCACCTTTATTTTAATGTGCACTTTGTGACTAACCAAAAACATTTTTCCAGAAAATTGATTTATTCCCGAAAAATGCGCGAAATTCACAAGGGGGTAGGTACCCGTGCCAAGTTTTCAATCGAAAAAGATCGAATTTTGGGCTACGGCGCTCCACAGTTTCACTGCCTCATTTTTGACCCGATTTTTATTCTGTTTGATTTTTTGTGTAGCTGGTAGTCTCACCTTTAATTTGATGTGCACTTTGTGACTAACCAAAAACAGTTTTCCAGAAAATTGATTTATTCCCGAAAAATGCGCGAAATTCACAAGGGCGTAGGTACCCGTGCCAAGTTTTCAATCGAAAAAGATCGAATTTTGGGCTACGGCGCTCGACAGTTTCACTGCCTCATTTTTGACCCGATTTTTATTCTGTTTGATTTTTTGAGTAGCTGGTAGTCTCACCTTTAATTTGATGTGCACTTTGTGACTAACCAAAAACAGTTTTCCAGAAAATTGATTTATTCCCGAAAAATGCGCGAAATTCACAAGGGCGTAGGTACCCGTGCCAAGTTTTCAATCGAAAAAGATCGAATTTTGGGCTACGGCGCTCCACAGTTTCACTGCCTCATTTTTGACCCGATTTTTATTCTGTTTGATTTTTTGTGTAGCTGGTAGTCTCACCTTTAATTTGATGTGCACTTTGTGACTAACCAAAAACAGTTTTCCAGAAAATTGATTTATTCCCGAAAAATGCGCGAAATTCACAAGGGCTTAGGTACCCGTGCCAAGTTTTCAATCGAAAAAGATCGAATTTTGGGCTACGGCGCTCCACAGTTTCACTGCCTCATTTTTGACCCGATTTTTATTCTGTTTGATTTTTTGTGTAGCTGGTAGTCTCACCTTAAATTTGATGTGCACTTTGTGACTAACCAAAAACATTTTTCCAGAAAATTGATTTATTCCCGAAAAATGCGCGAAATTCACAAGGGCGTAGGTACCCGTGCCAAGTTTTCAATCGAAAAAGATCGAATTTTGGGCTACGGCGCTCCACAGTTTCACTGCCTCATTTTTGACCCGATTTTTATTCTGTTTGATTTTTTGTGTAGCTGGTAGTCCCACCTTTATTTTGATGTGCACTTTGTGACTAACCAAAAACATTTTTCCAGAAAATTGATTTATTCCCGAAAAATGCGCAAAATTCACAAGGGGGTAGGTACCCGTGCCAAGTTTTCAATCGAAAAAGATCGAATTTTGGGCTACGGCGCTCCACAGTTTCACTGCCTCATTTTTGACCCGATTTTTATTCTGTTTGATTTTTTGTGTAGCTGGTAGTCTCACCATTAATTTGATGTGCACTTTGTGACTAACCAAAAACATTTTTCCAGAAAATTGATTTATTCCCGAAAAATGCGCGAAATTCACAAGGGCGTAGGTACCCGTGCCAAGTTTTCAATCGAAAAAGATCGAATTTTGGGCTACGGCGCTCCACAGTTTCACTGCCTCATTTTTGACCCGATTTTTATTCTGTTTGATTTTTTGTGTAGCTGGTAGTCTCACCTTTAATTTGATGTGCACTTTGTGACTAACCAAAAACAGTTTTCCAGAAAATTGATTTATTCCCGAAAAATGCGCGAAATTCACAAGGGCGTAGGTACCCGTGCCAAGTTTTCAATCGAAAAAGATCGAATTTTGGGCTACGGCGCTCCACAGTTTCACTGCCTCATTTTTGACCCGATTTTTATTCTTTTTGATTTTTTGTGTAGCTGGTAGTCTCACCTTAAATTTGATGTGCACTTTGTGACTAACCAAAAACATTTTTCCAGAAAATTGATTTATTCCCGAAAAATGCGCGAAATTCACAAGGGCGTAGGTACCCGTGCCAAGTTTTCAATCGAAAAAGATCGAATTTTGGGCTAAGGCGCTCCACAGTTTCACTGCCTCATTTTTGACCCGATTTTTATTCTGTTTGATTTTTTGAGTAGCTGGTAGTCTCACCTTTGATTTAATGTGCAACTTGTGACTATCCAAAAACAGTTTTCCAGAAAATTGATTTATTCCCGAAAAATGCGCGAAATTCACAAGGGCGTAGGTACCCGTGCCAAGTTTTCAATCGAAAAAGATCGAATTTTGGGCTACGGCGCTCCACAGTTTCACTGCCTCATTTTTGACCCGATTTTTATTCTTTTTGATTTTTTGTGTAGCTGGTAGTCTCACCTTTAATTTGATGTGCACTTTGTGACTAACCAAAAACATTTTTCCAGAAAATTGATTTATTCCCGAAAAATGCGCGAAATTCACAAGGGCGTAGGTACCCGTGCCAAGTTTTCAATCGAAAAAGATCGAATTTTGGGCTACGGCGCTCCACAGTTTCACTGCCTCATTTTTGACCCGATTTTTATTCTTTTTGATTTTTTGTGTAGCTGGTAGTCCCACCTTTATTTTGATGTGCACTTTGTGACTAACCAAAAACATTTTTCCAGAAAATTGATTTAGTCCCGAAAAATGAGCGAAATTCACAAGGGGGTAGGTACCCGTGCCAAGTTTTCAATCGAAAAAGATCGAATTTTGGGCTACGGCGCTCCACAGTTTCACTGCCTCATTTTTGACCCGATTTTTATTCTGTTTGATTTTTTGTGTAGCTGGTAGTCTCACCTTTAATTTGATGTGCACTTTGTGACTAACCAAAAACATTTTTCCAGAAAATTGATTTATTCCCGAAAAATGCGCGAAATTCACAAGGGCGTAGGTACCCGTGCCAAGTTTTCAATCGAAAAAGATCGAATTTTGGGCTACGGCGCTCCACAGTTTCACTGCCTCATTTTTGACCCGATTTTTATTCTGTTTGATTTTTGGAGTAGCTGGTAGTCTCACCTTTGATTTGATGTGCAACTTGTGACTATCCAAAAACAGTTTTCCAGAAAATTGATTTATTCCCGAAAAATGCGCGAAATTCACAAGGGGGTAGGTACCCGTGCCAAGTTTTCAATCGAAAAAGATCGAATTTTGGGCTACGGCGCTCCACAGTTTACCTGCCTCATTTTTGACCCGATTTTTATTCTTTTTGATTTTTTGTGTAGCTGGTAGTCTCACCTTTAATTTGATGTGCACTTTGTGACTAACCAAAAACAGTTTTCCAGAAAATTGATTTATTCCCGAAAAATGCGCGAAATTCACAAGGGGGTAGGTACCCGTGCCAAGTTTTCAATCGAAAAAGATCGAATTTTGGGCTACGGCGCTCCACAGTTTCACTGCCTCATTTTTGACCCGATTTTTATTCTGTTTGATTTTTTGTGTAGCTGGTAGTCTCACCTTAAATTTGATGTGCACTTTGTGACTAACCAAAAACATTTTTCCAGAAAATTGATTTATTCCCGAAAAATGCGCGAAATTCACAAGGGCGTAGGTACCCGTGCCAAGTTTTCAATCGAAAAAGATCGAATTTTGGGCTACGGCGCTCCACAGTTTCACTGCCTCATTTTTGACCCGATTTTTATTCTTTTTGATTTTTTGTGTAGCTGGTAGTCCCACCTTTATTTTGATGTGCACTTTGTGACTAACCAAAAACATTTTTCCAGAAAATTGATTTATTCCCGAAAAATGCGCGAAATTCACAAGGGGGTAGGTACCCGTGCCAAGTTTTCAATCGAAAAAGATCGAATTTTGGGCTACGGCGCTCCACAGTTTCACTGCCTCATTTTTGACCCGATTTTTATTCTGTTTGATTTTTTGTGTAGCTGGTAGTCTCACCTTTAATTTGATGTGCACTTTGTGACTAACCAAAAACATTTTTCCAGAAAATTGATTTATTCCCGAAAAATGCGCGAAATTCACAAGGGGATAGGTACCCGTGCCAAGTTTTCAATCGAAAAAGATCGAATTTTGGGCTTCGGCGCTCCACAGTTTCACTGCCTCATTTTTGACCCGATTTTTATTCTGTTTGATTTTTTGTGTAGCTGGTAGTCTCACCTTTAATTTGATGTGCACTTTGTGACTAACCAAAAACATTTTTCCAGAAAATTGATTTATTCCCGAAAAATGCGCGAAATTCACAAGGGCGTAGGTACCCGTGCCAAGTTTTCAATCGAAAAAGATTGAATTTTGGGCTACGGCGCTCCACAGTTTCACTGCCTCATTTTTGACCCGATTTTTATTCTTTTTGATTTTTTGTGTAGCTGGTAGTCTCACCTTAAATTTGATGTGCACTTTGTGACTAACCAAAGACATTTTTCCAGAAAATTGATTTATTCCCGAAAAATGCGCGAAATTCACAAGGGCGTAGGTACCCGTGCCAAGTTTTCAATCGAAAAAGATCGAATTTTGGGCTACGGCGCTCCACAGTTTCATTGCCTCATTTTTGACCCGATTTTTATTCTTTTTGATTTTTTTAATTAGCTGGTAGTCTCACCTTTGATTTGATGTGCAACTTGTGACTATCCAAAAACAGTTTACCAGAAAATTGATTTATTCCCGAAAAATGCGCGAAATTCACAAGGGCGTAGGTACCCGTGCCAATTTTTCAATCGAAAAAGATCGAATTTTAGGCTACGGCGCTCCACAGTTTCACTGCCTCATTTTTGACCCGATTTTTATTCTGTTTGATTTTTTGTGTAGCTGGTAGTCTCACCTTTAATTTGATGTGCAACTTGTGACTATCCAAAAACAGTTTTCCAGAAAATTGATTTATTCCCGAAAAATGCGCGAAATGCGCGAAATTCACAAGGGGGTAGGTACCCGTGCCAAGTTTTCAATCGAAAAAAAAAAACGAATTTTGGGCTACGGCGCTCCACAGTTTCACTGCCTCATTTTTGAACCAATTTTTATTCTGTTTGATTTTTTTAATTAGCTGGTAGTCTCACCTTTGATTTGATGTGCAACTTGTGACTATCCAAAAACAGTTTACCAGAAAATTGATTTATTCCCGAAAAATGCGCGAAATTCACAAGGGGGTAGGTACCCGTGCCAAGTTTTCAATCGAAAAAGATCGAATTTTGGGCTACGGCGCTCCACAGTTTCACTGCCTCATTTTTGACCCGATTTTTATTCTGTTTGATTTTTTGTGTAGCTGGTAGTCTCACCTTTAATTTGATGTGCACTTTGTGACTAACCAAAAACAGTTTTCCAGAAAATTGATTTATTCCCGAAAAATGCGCGAAATTCACAAGGGCGTAGGTACCCGTGCCAAGTTTTCAATCGAAAAAGATCGAATTTTGGGCTACGGCGCTCGACAGTTTCACTGCCTCATTTTTGACCCGATTTTTATTCTGTTTGATTTTTTGAGTAGCTGGTAGTCTCACCTTTAATTTGATGTGCACTTTGTGACTAACCAAAAACAGTTTTCCAGAAAATTGATTTATTCCCGAAAAATGCGCGAAATTCACAAGGGCGTAGGTACCCGTGCCAAGTTTTCAATCGAAAAAGATCGAATTTTGGGCTACGGCGCTCCACAGTTTCACTGCCTCATTTTTGACCCGATTTTTATTCTGTTTGATTTTTTGTGTAGCTGGTAGTCTCACCTTTAATTTGATGTGCACTTTGTGACTAACCAAAAACAGTTTTCCAGAAAATTGATTTATTCCCGAAAAATGCGCGAAATTCACAAGGGCTTAGGTACCCGTGCCAAGTTTTCAATCGAAAAAGATCGAATTTTGGGCTACGGCGCTCCACAGTTTCACTGCCTCATTTTTGACCCGATTTTTATTCTGTTTGATTTTTTGTGTAGCTGGTAGTCTCACCTTAAATTTGATGTGCACTTTGTGACTAACCAAAAACATTTTTCCAGAAAATTGATTTATTCCCGAAAAATGTGCGAAATTCACAAGGGCGTAGGTACCCGTGCCAAGTTTTCAATCGAAAAAGATCGAATTTTGGGCTACGGCGCTCCACAGTTTCACTGCCTCATTTTTGACCCGATTTTTATTCTGTTTGATTTTTTGTGTAGCTGGTAGTCCCACCTTTATTTTGATGTGCACTTTGTGACTAACCAAAAACATTTTTCCAGAAAATTGATTTATTCCCGAAAAATGCGCAAAATTCACAAGGGGGTAGGTACCCGTGCCAAGTTTTCAATCGAAAAAGATCGAATTTTGGGCTACGGCGCTCCACAGTTTCACTGCCTCATTTTTGACCCGATTTTTATTCTGTTTGATTTTTTGTGTAGCTGGTAGTCTCACCATTAATTTGATGTGCACTTTGTGACTAACCAAAAACATTTTTCCAGAAAATTGATTTATTCCCGAAAAATGCGCGAAATTCACAAGGGCGTAGGTACCCGTGCCAAGTTTTCAATCGAAAAAGATCGAATTTTGGGCTACGGCGCTCCACAGTTTCACTGCCTCATTTTTGACCCGATTTTTATTCTGTTTGATTTTTTGTGTAGCTGGTAGTCTCACCTTTAATTTGATGTGCACTTTGTGACTAACCAAAAACAGTTTTCCAGAAAATTGATTTATTCCCGAAAAATGCGCGAAATTCACAAGGGCGTAGGTACCCGTGCCAAGTTTTCAATCGAAAAAGATCGAATTTTGGGCTACGGCGCTCCACAGTTTCACTGCCTCATTTTTGACCCGATTTTTATTCTTTTTGATTTTTTGTGTAGCTGGTAGTCTCACCTTAAATTTGATGTGCACTTTGTGACTAACCAAAAACATTTTTCCAGAAAATTGATTTATTCCCGAAAAATGCGCGAAATTCACAAGGGCGTAGGTACCCGTGCCAAGTTTTCAATCGAAAAAGATCGAATTTTGGGCTAAGGCGCTCCACAGTTTCACTGCCTCATTTTTGACCCGATTTTTATTCTGTTTGATTTTTTGAGTAGCTGGTAGTCTCACCTTTGATTTAATGTGCAACTTGTGACTATCCAAAAACAGTTTTCCAGAAAATTGATTTATTCCCGAAAAATGCGCGAAATTCACAAGGGCGTAGGTACCCGTGCCAAGTTTTCAATCGAAAATGATCGAATTTTGGGCTACGGCGCTCCACAGTTTCACTGCCTCATTTTTGACCCGATTTTTATTCTTTTTGATTTTTTGTGTAGCTGGTAGTCTCACCTTTAATTTGATGTGCACTTTGTGACTAACCAAAAACATTTTTCCAGAAAATTGATTTATTCCCGAAAAATGCGCGAAATTCACAAGGGCGTAGGTACCCGTGCCAAGTTTTCAATCGAAAAAGATCGAATTTTGGGCTACGGCGCTCCACAGTTTCACTGCCTCATTTTTGACCCGATTTTTATTCTTTTTGATTTTTTGTGTAGCTGGTAGTCCCACCTTTATTTTGATGTGCACTTTGTGACTAACCAAAAACATTTTTCCAGAAAATTGATTTAGTCCCGAAAAATGAGCGAAATTCACAAGGGGGTAGGTACCCGTGCCAAGTTTTCAATCGAAAAAGATCGAATTTTGGGCTACGGCGCTCCACAGTTTCACTGCCTCATTTTTGACCCGATTTTTATTCTGTTTGATTTTTTGTGTAGCTGGTAGTCTCACCTTTAATTTGATGTGCACTTTGTGACTAACCAAAAACATTTTTCCAGAAAATTGATTTATTCCCGAAAAATGCGCGAAATTCACAAGGGCGTAGGTACCCGTGCCAAGTTTTCAATCGAAAAAGATCGAATTTTGGGCTACGGCGCTCCACAGTTTCACTGCCTCATTTTTGACCCGATTTTTATTCTGTTTGATTTTTGGAGTAGCTGGTAGTCTCACCTTTGATTTGATGTGCAACTTGTGACTATCCAAAAACAGTTTTCCAGAAAATTGATTTATTCCCGAAAAATGCGCGAAATTCACAAGGGGGTAGGTACCCGTGCCAAGTTTTCAATCGAAAAAGATCGAATTTTGGGCTACGGCGCTCCACAGTTTACCTGCCTCATTTTTGACCCGATTTTTATTCTGTTTGATTTTTTGTGTAGCTGGTAGTCTCACCTTTAATTTGATGTGCACTTTGTGACTAACCAAAAACAGTTTTCCAGAAAATTGATTTATTCCCGAAAAATGCGCGAAATTCACAAGGGGGTAGGTACCCGTGCCAAGTTTTCAATCGAAAAAGATCGAATTTTGGGCTACGGCGCTCCACAGTTTCACTGCCTCATTTTTGACCCGATTTTTATTCTGTTTGATTTTTTGTGTAGCTGGTAGTCTCACCTTAAATTTGATGTGCACTTTGTGACTAACCAAAAACATTTTTCCAGAAAATTGATTTATTCCCGAAAAATGCGCGAAATTCACAAGGGCGTAGGTACCCGTGCCAAGTTTTCAATCGAAAAAGATCGAATTTTGGGCTACGGCGCTCCACAGTTTCACTGCCTCATTTTTGACCCGATTTTTATTCTTTTTGATTTTTTGTGTAGCTGGTAGTCCCACCTTTATTTTGATGTGCACTTTGTGACTAACCAAAAACATTTTTCCAGAAAATTGATTTATTCCCGAAAAATGCGCGAAATTCACAAGGGGGTAGGTACCCGTGCCAAGTTTTCAATCGAAAAAGATCGAATTTTGGGCTACGGCGCTCCACAGTTTCACTGCCTCATTTTTGACCCGATTTTTATTCTGTTTGATTTTTTGTGTAGCTGGTAGTCTCACCTTTAATTTGATGTGCACTTTGTGACTAACCAAAAACATTTTTCCAGAAAATTGATTTATTCCCGAAAAATGCGCGAAATTCACAAGGGGATAGGTACCCGTGCCAAGTTTTCAATCGAAAAAGATCGAATTTTGGGCTTCGGCGCTCCACAGTTTCACTGCCTCATTTTTGACCCGATTTTTATTCTGTTTGATTTTTTGTGTAGCTGGTAGTCTCACCTTTAATTTGATGTGCACTTTGTGACTAACCAAAAACATTTTTCCAGAAAATTGATTTATTCCCGAAAAATGCGCGAAATTCACAAGGGCGTAGGTACCCGTGCCAAGTTTTCAATCGAAAAAGATTGAATTTTGGGCTACGGCGCTCCACAGTTTCACTGCCTCATTTTTGACCCGATTTTTATTCTTTTTGATTTTTTGTGTAGCTGGTAGTCTCACCTTAAATTTGATGTGCACTTTGTGACTAACCAAAGACATTTTTCCAGAAAATTGATTTATTCCCGAAAAATGCGCGAAATTCACAAGGGCGTAGGTACCCGTGCCAAGTTTTCAATCGAAAAAGATCGAATTTTGGGCTACGGCGCTCCACAGTTTCATTGCCTCATTTTTGACCCGATTTTTATTCTTTTTGATTTTTTTAATTAGCTGGTAGTCTCACCTTTGATTTGATGTGCAACTTGTGACTATCCAAAAACAGTTTACCAGAAAATTGATTTATTCCCGAAAAATGCGCGAAATTCACAAGGGCGTAGGTACCCGTGCCAATTTTTCAATCGAAAAAGATCGAATTTTAGGCTACGGCGCTCCACAGTTTCACTGCCTCATTTTTGACCCGATTTTTATTCTGTTTGATTTTTTGTGTAGCTGGTAGTCTCACCTTTAATTTGATGTGCAACTTGTGACTATCCAAAAACAGTTTTCCAGAAAATTGATTTATTCCCGAAAAATGCGCGAAATGCGCGAAATTCACAAGGGGGTAGGTACCCGTGCCAAGTTTTCAATCGAAAAAAAAAAACGAATTTTGGGCTACGGCGCTCCACAGTTTCACTGCCTCATTTTTGAACCAATTTTTATTCTGTTTGATTTTTTTAATTAGCTGGTAGTCTCACCTTTGATTTGATGTGCAACTTGTGACTATCCAAAAACAGTTTACCAGAAAATTGATTTATTCCCGAAAAATGCGCGAAATTCACAAGGGGGTAGGTACCCGTGCCAATTTTTCAATCGAAAAAGATCGAATTTTAGGCTACGGCGCTCCACAGTTTCACTGCCTCATTTTTGACCCGATTTTTATTCTGTTTGATTTTTGGAGTAGCTGGTAGTCTCACCTTTAATTTGATGTGCAACTTGTGACTATCCAAAAACAGTTTTCCAGAAAATTGATTTATTCCCGAAAAATGCGCGAAATTCACAAGGGGGTAGGTACCCGTGCCAAGTTTTCAATCAAAAAAGATCGAATTTTTGGCTACGGCGCTCCACAGTTACACTGCCTCATTTTTGACCCGATTTTTATTCTGTTTGATTTTTTGAGTAGCTGGTAGTCTCACCTTTGATTTAATGTGCAACTTGTGACTAACCAAAAACAGTTTTCCAGAAAATTGATTTATTCCCGAAAAATGCGCGAAATTCACAAGGGGGTAGGCACCCGTGCCAAGTTTTCAATCGAAAAAGATCGAATTTTGGGCTACGGCGATCCACAGTTTCACTGCCTCATTTTTGACCCGATTTTTATTCTTTTTGATTTTTTGTGTAGCTGGTAGTCTCACCTTTAATTTGATGTGCACTTTGTGACTAACCAAAAACATTTTTACAGAAAATTGATTTATTCCCGAAAAATGCGCAAAATTCACAAGGGCGTAGGTACCCGTGCCAAGTTTTCAATCGAAAAAGATCGAATTTTGGGCTACGGCGCTCCACAGTTTCACTGCCTCATTTTTGACCCGATTTTTATTCTGTTTGATTTTTTGTGTAGCTGGTAGTCCCACCTTTATTTTGATGTGCACTTTGTGACTAACCAAAAACATTTTTCCAGAAAATTGATTTATTCCCGAAAAATGCGCGAAATTCACAAGGGGGTAGGTACCCGTGCCAAGTTTTCAATCGAAAAAGATCGAATTTTGGGCTACGGCGCTCCACAGTTTCACTGCCTCATTTTTGACGCGATTTTTATTCTGTTTGATTTTTTGTGTAGCTGGTAGTCTCACCTTTAATTTGATGTGCACTTTGTGACTAACCAAAAACATTTTTCCAGAAAATTGATTTATTCCCGAAAAATGCGCGAAATTCACAAGGGCGTAGGTACCCGTGCCAAGTTTTCAATCGAAAAAGATCGAATTTTGGGCTACGGCGCTCCACAGTTTCATTGCCTCATTTTTGACCCGATTTTTATTCTTTTTGATTTTTTGTGTAGCTGGTAGTCCCACCTTTATTTTGATGTGCACTTTGTGACTAACCAAAAACATTTTTCCAGAAAATTGATTTATTCCCGAAAAATGCGCGAAATTCACAAGGGGGTAGGTACCCGTGCCAAGTTTTCAATCGAAAAAGATCGAATTTTGGGCTACGGCGCTCCACAGTTTCACTGCCTCATTTTTGACCCGATTTTTATTCTGTTTGATTTTTTGTGTAGCTGGTAGTCTCACCTTTAATTTGATGTGCACTTTGTGACTAATCAAAAACAGTTTTCCAGAAAATTGATTTATTCCCGAAAAATGCGCGAAATTCACAAGGGCGTAGGTACCCGTGCCAAGTTTTCAATCGAAAAAGATCGAATTTTGGGTTACGGCGCTCCACAGTTTCACTGCCTCATTTTTGACCCGATTTTTATTCTTTTTGATTTTTTGTGTAGCTGGTAGTCTCACCTTTAATTTGATGTGCACTTTGTGACTAACCAAAAACATTTTTCCAGAAAATTGATTTATTCCCGAAAAATGCGCGAAATTCACAAGGGGGTAGGTACCCGTGCCAAGTTTTCAATCGAAAAAGATCGAATTTTGGGCTACGGCGCTCCACAGTTTCACTGCCTCATTTTTGACCCGATTTTTATTCTTTTTGATTTTTTGAGTAGCTGGTAGTCTCACCTTTGATTTAATGTGCAACTTGTGACTATCCAAAAACAGTTTTCCAGAAAATTGATTTATTCCCGAAAAATGCGCGAAATTCACAAGGGCGTAGGTACCCGTGCCAAGTTTTCAATCGAAAAAGATCGAATTTTGGGCTACGGCGCTCCACAGTTTCACTGCCTCATTTTTGACCCGATTTTTATTCTGTTTGATTTTTTGTGTAGCTGGTAGTCTCACCTTTAATTTGATGTGCACTTTGTGACTAACCAAAAACAGTTTTCCAGAAAATTGATTTATTCCCGAAAAATGCGCGAAATTCACAAGGGCGTAGGTACCCGTGCCAAGTTTTCAATCGAAAAAGATCGAATTTTGGGCTACGGCGCTCCACAGTTTCACTGCCTCATTTTTGACCCGATTTTTATTCTTTTTGATTTTTTGTGTAGCTGGTAGTCCCACCTTTATTTTGATGTGCACTTTGTGACTAACCGAAAACATTTTTCCAGAAAATTATTTATTCCCGAAAAATGCGCAAAATTCACAAGGGGGTAGGTACCCGTGCCAAGTTTTCAATCGAAAAAGATCGAATTTTGGGCTACGGCGCTCCACAGTTTCACTGCCTCATTTTTGACCCGATTTTTATTCTGTTTGATTTTTTGTGTAGCTGGTAGTCTCACCTTTAATTTGATGTGCACTTTGTGACTAACCAAAAACATTTTTCCAGAAAATTGATTTATTCCCGAAAAATGCGCGAAATTCACAAGGGGGTAGGTACCCGTGCCAAGTTTTCAATCGAAAAAGATCGAATTTTGGGCTACGGCGCTCCACAGTTTCACTGCCTCATTTTTGACCCGATTTTTATTCTGTTTGATTTTTTGTGTAGCTGGTAGTCTCACCTTTAATTTGATGTGCACTTTGTGACTAACCAAAAACATTTTTCCAGAAAATTGATTTATTCCCGAAAAATGCGCGAAATTCACAAGGGGGTAGGTACCCGTGCCAAGTTTTCAATCGAAAAAGATCGAATTTTGGGCTACGGCGCTCCACAGTTTCACTGCCTCATTTTTGACCCGATTTTTATTCTTTTTGATTTTTTGTGTAGCTGGTAGTCCCACCTTTATTTTGATGTGCACTTTGTGACTAACCAAAAACATTTTTCCAAAAAATTGATTTATTCCCGAAAAATGCGCGAAATTCACAAGGGGGTAGGTACCCGTGCCAAGTTTTCAATCGAAAAAGATCGAATTTTGGGCTACGGCGCTCCACAGTTTCACTGCCTCATTTTTGACCCGATTTTTATTCTGTTTGATTTTTTGTGTAGCTGGTAGTCTCACCTTTAATTTGATGTGCACTTTGTGACTAACCAAAAACATTTTTCCAGAAAATTGATTTATTCCCGAAAAATGCGCGAAATTCACAAGGGGGTAGGTACCCGTGCCAAGTTTTCAATCGAAAAAGATCGAATTTTGGGCTACGGCGCTCCACAGTTTCACTGCCTCATTTTTGACCCGATTTTTATTCTGTTTGATTTTTTGTGTAGCTGGTAGTCTCACCTTTAATTTGATGTGCACTTTGTGACTAACCAAAAACATTTTTCCAGAAAATTGATTTATTCCCGAAAAATGCGCGAAATTCACAAGGGCGTAGGTACCCGTGCCAAGTTTTCAATCGAAAAAGATCGAATTTTGGGCTACGGCGCTCCACAGTTTCACAGCCTCATTTTTGACCCGATTTTTATTCTGTTTGATTTTTTGTGTAGCTGGTAGTCTCACCATTAATTTGATGTGCACTTTGTGACTAACCAAAAACAGTTTTCCAGAAAATTGATTTATTCCCGAAAAATGCGCGAAATTCACAAGGGCGTAGGTACCCGTGCCAAGTTTTCAATCGAAAAAGATCGAATTTTGGGCTACGGCGCTCCACAGTTTCACTGCCTCATTTTTGACCCGATTTTTATTCTTTTTGATTTTTTGTGTAGCTGGTAGTCTCACCTTAAATTTGATGTGCACTTTGTGACTAACCAAAAACATTTTTCCAGAAAATTGATTTATTCCCGAAAAATGCGCGAAATTCACAAGGGCGTAGGTACCCGTGCCAAGTTTTCAATCGAAAAAGATCGAATTTTGGACTACGGCGCTCCACAGTTTCACTGCCTCATTTTTGACCCGATTTTTATTCTTTTAGATTTTTGGTGTAGCTGGTAGTCCCACCTTTATTTTGATGTGCACTTTGTGACTAACCAAAAACATTTTTCCAGAAAATTGATTTATTCCCGAAAAATGCGCGAAATTCACAAGGGGGTAGGTACCCGTGCCAAGTTTTCAATCGAAAAAGATCGAATTTTGGGCTACGGCGCTCCACAGTTTCACTGCCTCATTTTTGACCCGATTTTTATTCTTTTTGATTTTTTGTGTAGCTGGTAGTCCCACCTTTATTTTGATGTGCACTTTGTGACTAACCAAAAACATTTTTCCAAAAAATTGATTTATTCCCGAAAAATGCGCGAAATTCACAAGGGGGTAGGTACCCGTGCCAAGTTTTCAATCGAAAAAGATCGAATTTTGGGCTACGGCGCTCCACAGTTTCACTGCCTCATTTTTGACCCGATTTTTATTCTGTTTGATTTTTTGTGTAGCTGGTAGTCTCACCTTTAATTTGATGTGCACTTTGTGACTAACCAAAAACATTTTTCCAGAAAATTGATTTATTCCCGAAAAATGCGCGAAATTCACAAGGGGGTAGGTACCCGTGCCAAGTTTTCAATCGAAAAAGATCGAATTTTGGGCTACGGCGCTCCACAGTTTCACTGCCTCATTTTTGACCCGATTTTTATTCTGTTTGATTTTTTGTGTAGCTGGTAGTCTCACCTTTAATTTGATGTGCACTTTGTGACTAACCAAAAACATTTTTCCAGAAAATTGATTTATTCCCGAAAAATGCGCGAAATTCACAAGGGCGTAGGTACCCGTGCCAAGTTTTCAATCGAAAAAGATCGAATTTTGGGCTACGGCGCTCCACAGTTTCACAGCCTCATTTTTGACCCGATTTTTATTGTGTTTGATTTTTTGTGTAGCTGGTAGTCTCACCATTAATTTGATGTGCACTTTGTGACTAACCAAAAACAGTTTTCCAGAAAATTGATTTATTCCCGAAAAATGCGCGAAATTCACAAGGGCGTAGGTACCCGTGCCAAGTTTTCAATCGAAAAAGATCGAATTTTGGGCTACGGCGCTCCACAGTTTCACTGCCTCATTTTTGACCCGATTTTTATTCTTTTTGATTTTTTGTGTAGCTGGTAGTCTCACCTTAAATTTGATGTGCACTTTGTGACTAACCAAAAACATTTTTCCAGAAAATTGATTTATTCCCGAAAAATGCGCGAAATTCACAAGGGCGTAGGTACCCGTGCCAAGTTTTCAATCGAAAAAGATCGAATTTTGGACTACGGCGCTCCACAGTTTCACTGCCTCATTTTTGACCCGATTTTTATTCTTTTAGATTTTTGGTGTAGCTGGTAGTCCCACCTTTATTTTGATGTGCACTTTGTGACTAACCAAAAACATTTTTCCAGAAAATTGATTTATTCCCGAAAAATGCGCGAAATTCACAAGGGGGTAGGTACCCGTGCCAAGTTTTCAATCGAAAAAGATCGAATTTTGGGCTACGGCGCTCCACAGTTTCACTGCCTCATTTTTGACCCGATTTTTATTCTGTTTGATTTTTTGTGTAGCTGGTAGTCTCACCTTTAATTTGATGTGCACTTTGTGACTAACCAAAAACATTTTTCCAGAAAATTGATTTATTCCCGAAAAATGCGCGAAATTCACAAGGGCGTAGGTACCCGTGCCAAGTTTTCAATCGAAAAAGATCGAATTTTGGGCTACGGCGCTCCACAGTTTCACTGCCTCATTTTTGACCCGATTTTTATTCTTTTTGATTTTTTGTGTAGCTGGTAGTCCCACCTTTATTTTGATGTGCACTTTGTGACTAACCAAAAACATTTTTCCAGAAAATTGATTTATTCCCGAAAAATGCGCGAAATTCACAAGGGGGTAGGTACCCGTGCCAAGTTTTCAATCGAAAAAGATCGAATTTTGGGCTACGGCGCTCCACAGTTTCACTGCCTCATTTTTGACCCGATTTTTATTCTGTTTGATTTTTTGAGTAGCTGGTAGTCTCAACTTTGATTTAATGTGCAACTTGTGACTATCCAAAAACAGTTTTCCAGAAAATTGATTTATTATCGAAAAATGCGCGAAATTTACAAGGGCGTAGGTACCCGTGCCAAGTTTTCAATCGAAAAAGATCGAATTTTGGGCTACGGCGCCCCACAGTTTCACTGCCTCATTTTTGACCCGATTTTTATTCTTTTTGATTTTTTGTGTAGCTGGTAGTCCCACCTTCATTTTGATGTGCACTTTGTGACTAACCAAAAACATTTTTCCAGAAAATTGATTTATTCCCGAAAAATGCGCGAAATTCACAAGGGGGTAGGTACCCGTGCCAAGTTTTCAATCGAAAAAGATCGAATTTTGGGCTACGGCGCTCCACAGTTTCACTGCCTCATTTTTGACCCGATTTTTATTCTGTTTGATTTTTTGTGTAGCTGGTAGTCTCACCTTTAATTTGATGTGCACTTTGTGACTAACCAAAAACATTTTTCCAGAAAATTGATTTATTCCCGAAAAATGCGCGAAATTCACAAGGGCGTAGGTACCCGTGCCAAGTTTTCAATCGAAAAAGATCGAATTTTGGGCTACGGCGCTCCACAGTTTCACTGCCTCATTTTTGACCCGATTTTTATTCTTTTTGATTTTTTGTGTAGCTGGTAGTCCCACCTTTATTTTGATGTGCACTTTGTGACTAACCAAAAACATTTTTCCAGAAAATTAATCTATTCCCGAAAAATGCGCGAAATTCACAAGGGGGTAGGTACCCGTGCCAAGTTTTCAATCGAAAAAGATCGAATTTTGGGCTACGGCGCTCCACAGTTTCACTGCCTCATTTTTGACCCGATTTTTATTCTGTTTGATTTTTTGTGTAGCTGGTAGTCTCACCTTTAATTTGATGTGCACTTTGTGACTAACCAAAAACATTTTTCCAGAAAATTGATTTATTCCCGAAAAATGCGCAAAATTCACAAGGGTGTAGGTACCCGTGCCAAGTTTTCAATCGAAAAAGATCGAATTTTGGGCTACGGCGCTCCACAGTTTCACTGCCTCATTTTTGACCCGATTTTTATTCTGTTTGATTTTTTGTGTAGCTGGTAGTCTCACCTTTAATTTGATGTGCACTTTGTGACTAATCAAAAACATTTTTCCAGAAAATTGATTTATTCCCGAAAAATGCGCGAAATTCACAAGGGCGTAGGTACCCGTGCCAAGTTTTCAATCGAAAAAGATCGAATTTTGGGCTACGGCGCTCCACAGTTTCACAGCCTCATTTTTGACCCGATTTTTATTCTGTTTGATTTTTTGTGTAGCTGGTAGTCTCACCATTAATTTGATGTGCACTTTGTGACTAACCAAAAACAGTTTTCCAGAAAATTGATTTATTCCCGAAAAATGCGCGAAATTCACAAGGGCGTAGGTACCCGTGCCAAGTTTTCAATCGAAAAAGATCGAATTTTGGGCTACGGCGCTCCACAGTTTCACTGCCTCATTTTTGACCCGATTTTTATTCTTTTTGATTTTTTGTGTAGCTGGTAGTCTCACCTTAAATTTGATGTGCACTTTGTGACTAACCAAAAACATTTTTCCATAAAATTGATTTATTCCCGAAAAATGCGCGAAATTCACAAGGGGGTAGGTACCCGTGCCAAGTTTTCAATCGAAAAAGATCGAATTTTGGGCTACGGCGCTCCACAGTTTCACTGCCTCATTTTTGACCCGATTTTTATTCTGTTTGATTTTTTGAGTAGCTGGTAGTCTCAACTTTGATTTAATGTGCAACTTGTGACTATCCAAAAACAGTTTTCCAGAAAATTGATTTATTCCCGAAAAATGCGCGAAATTCACAAGGGCGTAGGTACCCGTGCCAAGTTTTCAATCGAAAAAGATCGAATTTTGGGCTACGGCGCTCCACAGTTTCACTGCCTCATTTTTGACCCGATTTTTATTCTGTTTGATTTTTTGTTTAGCTGGTAGTCTCACCTTTAATTTGATGTGCACTTTGTGACTAACCAAAAACAGTTTTCCAGAAAATTGATTTATTCCCGAAAAATGCGCGAAATTCACAAGGGCGTAGGTACCCGTGCCAAGTTTTCAATCGAAAAAGATCGAATTTTGGGCTACGGCGCTCCACAGTTTCACTGCCTCATTTTTGACCCGATTTTTATTCTTTTTGATTTTTTGTGTAGCTGGTAGTCCCACCTTTATTTTGATGTGCACTTTGTGACTAACCAAAAACATTTTTTCCAGAAAATTGATCTATTCCCGAAAAATGCGCGAAATTCACAAGGGGGTAGGTACCCGTGCCAAGTTTTCAATCGAAAAAGATCGAATTTTGGGCTACGGCGCTCCACAGTTTCACTGCCTCATTTTTGACCCGATTTTTATTCTGTTTGATTTTTTGTGTAGCTGGTAGTCTCACCATTAATTTGATGTGCACTTTGTGACTAACCAAAAACATTTTTCCAGAAAATTGATTTATTCCCGAAAAATGCGCGAAATTCACAAGGGCGTAGGTACCCGTGCCAAGTTTTCAATCGAAAAAGATCGAATTTTGGGCTACGGCGCTCCACAGTTTCACTGCCTCATTTTTGACCCGATTTTTATTCTTTTTGATTTTTTGTGTAGCTGGTAGTCTCACCTTAAATTTGATGTGCACTTTGTGACTAACCAAAAACATTTTTCCAGAAAATTGATTTATTCCCGAAAAATGCGCGAAATTCACAAGGGCGTAGGTACCCGTGCCAAGTTTTCAATCGAAAAAGATCGAATTTTGGGCTACGGCGCTCCACAGTTTCACTGCCTCATTTTTGACCCGATTTTTATTCTGTTTGATTTTTTGAGTAGCTGGTAGTCTCAACTTTGATTTAATGTGCAACTTGTGACTATCCAAAAACAGTTTTCCAGAAAATTGATTTATTCCCGAAAAATGCGCGAAATTCACAAGGGCGTAGGTACCCGTGCCAAGTTTTCAATCGAAAAAGATCGAATTTTGGGCTACGGCGCTCCACAGTTTCACTGCCTCATTTTTGACCCGATTTTTATTCTGTTTGATTTTTTGTGTAGCTGGTAGTCTCACCATTAATTTGATGTGCACTTTGTGACTAACCAAAAACAGTTTTCCAGAAAATTGATTTATTCCCGAAAAATGCGCGAAATTCACAAGGGCGTAGGTACCCGTGCCAAGTTTTCAATCGAAAAAGATCGAATTTTGGGCTACGGCGCTCCACAGTTTCACTGCCTCATTTTTGATCCGATTTTTATTCTGTTTGATTTTTTGTGTAGCTGGTAGTCCCACCTTTATTTTGATGTGCACTTTGTGACTAACCAAAAACATTTTTCCAGAAAATTGATTTATTCCCGAAAAATGCGCGAAATTCACAAGGGGGTAGGTACCCGTGCCAAGTTTTCAATAGAAAAAGATCGAATTTTGGGCTACGGCGCTCCACAGTTTCACTGCCTCATTTTTGACCGGATTTTTATTCTGTTTGATTTTTTGTGTAACTGGTAGTCTCACCTTTAATTTGATGTGCACTTTGTGACTAACCAAAAACATTTTTCCAGAAAATTGATTTATTCCCGAAAAATGCGCGAAATTCACAAGGGCGTAGGTACCCGTGCCAAGTTTTCAATCGAAAAAGATCGAATTTTGGGCTACGGCGCTCCACAGTTTCACTGCCTCATTTTTGACCCGATTTTTATTCTGTTTGATTTTTTGTGTAGCTGGTAGTCTCACCATTAATTTGATGTGCACTTTGTGACTAACCAAAAACATTTTTCCAGAAAATTGATTTATTCCCGAAAAATGCGCGAAATTCACAAGGGCGTAGGTACCCGTGCTAAGTTTTCAATCGAAAAAGATCGAATTTTGGGCTACGGCGCTCCACAGTTTCACTGCCTCATTTTTGACCCGATTTTTATTCTTTTTGATTTTTTGTGTAGCTGGTAGTCCCACCTTTATTTTGATGTGCACTTTGTGACTAACCAAAAACATTTTTCCAGAAAATTGATTTATTCCCGAAAAATGCGCGAAATTCACAAGGGGGTAGGTACCCGTGCCAAGTTTTCAATCGAAAAAGATCGAATTTTGGGCTACGGCGCTCCACAGTTTCACTGCCTCATTTTTGACCCGATTTGTATTCTGTTTGATTTTTTGAGTAGCTGGTAGTCTCACCTTTGATTTAATGTGCAACTTGTGACTATCCAAATCAGTTTTCCAGAAAATTGATTTATTCCCGAAAAATGCGCGAAATTCACAAGGGCGTAGGTACCCGTGCCAAGTTTTCAATCGAAAAAGATCGAATTTTGGGCTACGGCGCTCCACAGTTTCACTGCCTCATTTTTGACCCGATTTTTATTCTTTTTGATTTTTTGTGTAGCTGGTAGTCCCACCTTTATTTTGATGTGCACTTTGTGACTAACCAAAAACATTTTTCCAGAAAATTGATTTATTCCCGAAAAATGCGCGAAATTCACAAGGGGGTAGGTACCCGTGCCAAGTTTTCAATCGAAAAAGATCGAATTTTGGGCTACGGCGCTCCACAGTTTCACTGCCTCATTTTTGATCCGATTTGTATTCTGTTTGATTTTTTGAGTAGCTGGTAGTCTCACCTTTGATTTAATGTGCAACTTGTGACTATCCAAAAACAGTTTTCCAGAAAATTGATTTATTCCCGAAAAATGCGCGAAATTCACAAGGGGGTAGGTACCCATGCCAAGTTTTCAATCGAAAAAGATCGAATTTTGGGCTACGGCGCTCCACAGTTTCACTGCCTCATTTTTGACCCGATTTTTATTCTGTTTGATTTTTTGAGTAGCTGGTAGTCTCACCTTTAATTTGATGTGCACTTTGTGACTAACCAAAAACATTTTTCCAGAAAATTGATTTATTCCCGAAAAATGCGCGAAATTCACAAGGGGGTAGGTACCCGTGCCAAGTTTTCAATCGAAAAAGATCGAATTTTGTGCTACGGCGCTCCACAGTTTCACTGCCTCATTTTTGACCCGATTTTTATTCTTTTTGATTTTTTGTGTAGCTGGTAGTCCCACCTTTATTTTGATGTGCACTTTGTGACTAACCAAAAACATTTTTCCAAAAAATTGATTTATTCCCGAAAAATGCGCGAAATTCACAAGGGGGTAGGTACCCGTGCCAAGTTTTCAATCGAAAAAGATCGAATTTTGGGCTACGGCGCTCCACAGTTTCACTGCCTCATTTTTGACCCGATTTTTATTCTGTTTGATTTTTTGTGTAGCTGGTAGTCTCACCTTTAATTTGATGTGCACTTTGTGACTAACCAAAAACATTTTTCCAGAAAATTGATTTATTCCCGAAAAATGCGCGAAATTCACAAGGGCGTAGGTACCCGTGCCAAGTTTTCAATCGAAAAAGATCGAATTTTGGGCTACGGCGCTCCACAGTTTCACTGCCTCATTTTTGACCCGATTTTTATTCTTTTTGATTTTTTGTGTAGCTGGTAGTCCCACCTTTATTTTGATGTGCACTTTGTGACTAACCAAAAACATTTTTCCAGAAAATTGATCTATTCCCGAAAAATGCGCGAAATTCACAAGGGGGTAGGTACCCGTGCCAAGTTTTCAATCGAAAAAGATCGAATTTTGGGCTACGGCGCTCCACAGTTTCACTGCCTCATTTTTGACCCGATTTTTATTCTGTTTGATTTTTTGTGTAGCTGGTAGTCTCACCTTTAATTTGATGTGCACTTTGTGACTAACCAAAAACAGTTTTCCAGAAAATTGATTTATTCCCGAAAAATGCGCGAAATTCACAAGGGCGTAGGTACCCGTGCCAAGTTTTCAATCGAAAAAGATCGAATTTTGGGCTACGGCGCTCCACAGTTTCACTGCCTCATTTTTGACCCGATTTTTATTCTTTTTGATTTTTTGTGTAGCTGGTAGTCTCACCTTTGATTTGATGTGCAACTTGTGACTATCCAAAAACAGTTTTCCAGAAAATTGATTTATTCCCGAAAAATGCCCGAAATTCACAAGGGCGTAGGTACCCGTGCCAAGTTTTCAATCGAAAAAGATCGAATTTTGGGCTACGGCGCTCCACAGTTTCACTGCCTCATTTTTGACCCGATTTTTATTCTGTTTGATTTTTTGTGTAGCTGGTAGTCTCACCTTAAATTTGATGTGCACTTTGTGACTAACCAAAAACATTTTTCCATAAAATTGATTTATTCCCGAAAAATGCGCGAAATTCACAAGGGCGTAGGTACCCGTGCCAAGTTTTCAATCGAAAAAGATCGAATTTTGGGCTACGGCGCTCCACAGTTTCACTGCCTCATTTTTGACCCGATTTTTATTCTGTTTGATTTTTTGAGTAGCTGGTAGTCTCAACTTTGATTTAATGTGCAACTTGTGACTATCCAAAAACAGTTTTCCAGAAAATTGATTTATTCCCGAAAAATGCGCGAAATTCACAAGGGCGTAGGTACCCGTGCCAAGTTTTCAATCGAAAAAGATCGAATTTTGGGCTACGGCGCTCCACAGTTTCACTGCCTCATTTTTGACCCGATTTTTATTCTTTTTGATTTTTTGTGTAGCTGGTAGTCCCACCTTTATTTTGATGTGCACTTTGTGACTAACCAAAAACATTTTTCCAGAAAATTGATTTATTCCCGAAAAATGCGCGAAATTCACAAGGGCGTAGGTACCCGTGCCAAGTTTTCAATCGAAAAAGATCGAATTTTGGGCTACGGCGCTCCACAGTTTCACTGCCTCATTTTTGACCCGATTTTTATTCTGTTTGATTTTTTGTGTAGCTGGTAGTCTCACCTTTAATTTGATGTGCACTTTGTGACTAACCAAAAACATTTTTCCAGAAAATTGATTTATTCCCGAAAAATGCGCAAAATTCACAAGGGGGTAGGTACCCGTGCCAAGTTTTCAATCGAAAAAGATCGAATTTTGGGCTACGGCGCTCCACAGTTTCACTGCCTCATTTTTGACCCGATTTTTATTCTGTTTGATTTTTTGTGTAGCTGGTAGTCTCACCTTTAATTTGATGTGCACTTTGTGACTTACCAAAAACATTTTTCCAGAAAATTGATTTATTCCCGAAAAATGCGCGAAATTCACAAGGGCGTAGGTACCCGTGCCAAGTTTTCAATCGAAAAAGATCGAATTTTGGGCTACGGCGCTCCACAGTTTCACTGCCTCATTTTTGACCCGATTTTTATTCTTTTTGATTTTTTGTGTAGCTGGTAGTCCCACCTTTATTTTGATGTGCACTTTGTGACTAACCAAAAACATTTTTCCAGAAAATTGATCTATTCCCGAAAAATGCGCGAAATTCACAAGGGGGTAGGTACCCGTGCCAAGTTTTCAATCGAAAAAGATCGAATTTTGGGCTACGGCGCTCCACAGTTTCACTGCCTCATTTTTGACCCGATTTTTATTCTGTTTGATTTTTTGTGTAGCTGGTAGTCTCACCTTTAATTTGATGTGCACTTTGTGACTAACCAAAAACATTTTTCCAGAAAATTGATTTATTCCCGAAAAATGCGCAAAATTCACAAGGGGGTAGGTACCCGTGCCAAGTTTTCAATCGAAAAAGATCGAATTTTGGGCTACGGCGCTCCACAGTTTCACTGCCTCATTTTTGACCCGATTTTTATTCTGTTTGATTTTTTGTGTAGCTGGTAGTCTCACCTTTAATTTGATGTGCACTTTGTGACTAACCAAAAACATTTTTCCAGAAAATTGATTTATTCCCGAAAAATGCGCGAAATTCACAAGGGCGTAGGTACCCGTGCCAAGTTTTCAATCGAAAAAGATCGAATTTTGGGCTACGGCGCTCCACAGTTTCACTGCCTCATTTTTGACCCGATTTTTATTCTTTTTGATTTTTTGTGTAGCTGGTAGTCTCACCTTAAATTTGATGTGCACTTTGTGACTAACCAAAAACATTTTTCCAGAAAATTGATTTATTCCCGAAAAATGCGCGAAATTCACAAGGGCGTAGGTACCCGTGCCAAGTTTTCAATCGAAAAAGATCGAATTTTGGGCTACGGCGCTCCACAGTTTCACTGCCTCATTTTTGACCCGATTTTTATTCTGTTTGATTTTTTGAGTAGCTGGTAGTCTCAACTTTGATTTAATGTGCAACTTGTGACTATCCAAAAACAGTTTTCCAGAAAATTGATTTATTCCCGAAAAATGCGCGAAATTCACAAGGGTGTAGGTACCCGTGCCAAGTTTTCAATCGAAAAAGATCGAATTTTGGGCTACGGCGCTCCACAGTTTCACTGCCTCATTTTTGACCCGATTTTTATTCCGTTTGATTTTTTGTGTAGCTGGTAGTCTCACCTTTAATTTGATGTGCACTTTGTGACTAACCAAAAACAGTTTTCCAGAAAATTGATTTATTCCCGAAAAATGCGCGAAATTCACAAGAGCGTAGGTACCCGTGCCAAGTTTTCAATCGAAAAAGATCGAATTTTGGGCTACGGCGCTCCACAGTTTCACTGCCTCATTTTTGACCCGATTTTTATTCTTTTTGATTTTTTGTGTAGCTGGTAGTCCCACCTTTATTTTGATGTGCACTTTGTGACTAACCAAAAACATTTTTCCAGAAAATTGATCTATTCCCGAAAAATGCGCGAAATTCACAAGGGGGTAGGTACCCGTGCCAAGTTTTCAATCGAAAAAGATCGAATTTTGGGCTACGGCGCTCCACAGTTTCACTGCCTCATTTTTGACCCGATTTTTATTCTGTTTGATTTTTTGTGTAGCTGGTAGTCTCACCTTTAATTTGATGTGCACTTTGTGACTAACCAAAAACATTTTTCCAGAAAATTGATTTATTCCCGAAAAATGCGCGAAATTCACAAGGGCGTAGGTACCCGTGCCAAGTTTTCAATCGAAAAAGATCGAATTTTGGGCTACGGCGCTCCACAGTTTCACTGCCTCATTTTTGACCCGATTTTTATTCTGTTTGTTTTTTTGTTTAGCTGGTAGTCCCACCTTTATTTTGATGTGCACTTTGTGACTAACCAAAAACATTTTTCCAGAAAATTGATTTATTCCCGAAAAATGCGCGAAATTCACAAGGGCGTAGGTACCCGTGCCAAGTTTTCAATCGAAAAAGATCGAATTTTGGGCTACGGCGCTCCACAGTTTCACTGCCTCATTTTTGACCCGATTTTTATTCTGTTTGATTTTTTGTGTAGCTGGTAGTCTCAATATTAATTTGATGTGCACTTTGTGACTAACCAAAAACATTTTTCCAGAAAATTGATTTATTCCCGAAAAATGCGCGAAATTCACAAGGGCGTAGGTACCCGTGCCAAGTTTTCAATCGAAAAAGATCGAATTTTGGGCTACGGCGCTCCACAGTTTCACTGCCTCATTTTTGACCCGATTTTTATTCTTTTTGATTTTTTGTGTAGCTGGTAGTCTCACCTTAAATTTGATGTGCACTTTGTGACTAACCAAAAACATTTTTCCAGAAAATTGATTTATTCCCGAAAAATGCGCGAAATTCACAAGGGCGTAGGTACCCGTGCCAAGTTTTCAATCGAAAAAGATCGAATTTTGGGCTACGGCGCTCCACAGTTTCACTGCCTCATTTTTAACCCGATTTTTATTCTGTTTGATTTTTTGAGTAGCTGGTAGTCTCAACTTTGATTTAATGTGCAACTTGTGACTATCCAAAAACAGTTTTCCAGAAAATTGATTTATTCCCGAAAAATGCGCGAAATTCACAAGGGCGTAGGTACCCGTGCCAAGTTTTCAATCGAAAAAGATCGAATTTTGGGCTACGGCGCTCCACAGTTTCACTGCCTCATTTTTGACCCGATTTTTATTCTGTTTGATTTTTTGTGTAGCTGGTAGTCTCACCATTAATTTGATGTGCACTTTGTGACTAACCAAAAACAGTTTTCCAGAAAATTGATTTATTCCCGAAAAATGCGCGAAATTCACAAGGGCGTAGGTACCCGTGCCAAGTTTTCAATCGAAAAAGATCGAATTTTGGGCTACGGCGCTCCACAGTTTCACTGCCTCATTTTTGACCCGATTTTTATTCTGTTTGATTTTTTGTGTAGCTGGTAGTCCCACCTTTATTTTGATGTGCACTTTGTGACTAACCAAAAACATTTTTCCAGAAAATTGATTTATTCCCGAAAAATGCGCGAAATTCACAAGGGGGTAGGTACCCGTGCCAAGTTTTCAATCGAAAAAGATCGAATTTTGGGCTACGGCGCTCCACAGTTTCACTGCCCCATTTTTGACCCGATTTTTATTCTGTTTGATTTTTTGTGTAGCTGGTAGTCTCACCTTTAATTTGATGTGCACTTTGTGACTAACCAAAAACATTTTTCCAGAAAATTGATTTATTCCCGAAAAATGCGCGAAATTCACAAGGGCGTAGGTACCCGTGCCAAGTTTTCAATCGAAAAAGATCGAATTTTGGGCTACGGCGCTCCACAGTTTCACAGCCTCATTTTTGACCCGATTTTTATTCTGTTTGATTTTTTGTGTAGCTGGTAGTCTCACCATTAATTTGATGTGCACTTTGTGACTAACCAAAAACAGTTTTCCAGAAAATTGATTTATTCCCGAAAAATGCGCGAAATTCACAAGGGCGTAGGTACCCGTGCCAAGTTTTCAATCGAAAAAGATCGAATTTTGGGCTACGGCGCTCCACAGTTTCACTGCCTCATTTTTGACCCGATTTTTATTCTTTTTGATTTTTTGTGTAGCTGGTAGTCTCACCTTAAATTTGATGTGCACTTTGTGACTAACCAAAAACATTTTTCCATAAAATTGATTTATTCCCGAAAAATGCGCGAAATTCACAAGGGGGTAGGTACCCGTGCCAAGTTTTCAATCGAAAAAGATCGAATTTTGGGCTACGGCGCTCCACAGTTTCACTGCCTCATTTTTGACCCGATTTTTATTCTGTTTGATTTTTTGAGTAGCTGGTAGTCTCAACTTTGATTTAATGTGCAACTTGTGACTATCCAAAAACAGTTTTCCAGAAAATTGATTTATTCCCGAAAAATGCGCGAAATTCACAAGGGCGTAGGTACCCGTGCCAAGTTTTCAATCGAAAAAGATCGAATTTTGGGCTACGGCGCTCGACAGTTTCACTGCCTCATTTTTGACCCGATTTTTATTCTGTTTGATTTTTTGAGTAGCTGGTAGTCTCACCTTTAATTTGATGTGCAACTTGTGACTATCCAAAAACAGTTTTCCAGAAAATTGATTTATTCCCGAAAAATGCGCGAAATTCACAAGGGGGTAGGTACCCATGCCAAGTTTTCAATCGAAAAAGATCGAATTTTGGGCTACGGCGCTCCACAGTTTCACTGCCTCATTTTTGGCCCGATTTTTATTCTGTTTGATTTTTTGAGTAGCTGGTAGTCTCACCTTTGATTTGATGTGCAACTTGTGACTATCCAAAAACAGTTTTCCAGAAAATTGATTTATTCCCGAAAAATGCGCGAAATTCACAAGGGGGTAGGTACCCGTGCCAAGTTTTCAATCGAAAAAGATCGAATTTTGGGCTACGGCGCTCCACAGTTTCACTGCCTCATTTTTGACCCGATTTTTATTCTGTTTGATTTTTTGAGTAGCTGGTAGTCTCACCTTTAATTTGATGTGCAACTTGTGACTATCCAAAAACAGTTTTCCAGAAAATTGATTTATTCCCGAAAAATCACAAGGGGGTAGGTACCCGTGCCAAGTTTTCAATCGAAAAGATCGAATTTTGGGCTACGGCGCTCCACAGTTTCACTGCCTCATTTTTGACCCGATTTTTATTCTGTTTGATTTTTTGAGTAGCTGGTAGTCTCACCTTTAATTTGATGTGCAAATTGTGACTATCCAAAAACAGTTTTCCAGAAAATTGATTTATTCCCGAAAAATGCGCGAAATTCACAAGGGGGTAGGTACCCGTGCCAAGTTTTCAATCGAAAAAGATCGAATTTTGGGCTACGGCGCTCCACAGTTTCACTGCCTCATTTTTGACCCGATTTTTATTCTGTTTGATTTTTGGAGTAGCTGGTAGTTTCACCTTTGATTTGATGTGCAACTTGTGACTATCCAAAAACAGTTTTCCAGAAAATTGATTTATTCCCGAAAAATGCGCGAAATTAACAAGGGGGTAGGTACCCGTGCCAAGTTTTCAATCGAAAAAGATCGAATTTTGGGTTACGGCGCTCCACTGTTTCACTGCCTCATTTTTGACCCGATTTTTATTCTGTTTGATTTTTGGAGTAGCTGGTAGTTTCACCTTTGATTTGATGTGCAACTTGTGACTATCCAAAAACAGTTTTCCAGAAAATTGATTTATTCCCGAAAAATGCGCGAAATTCACAAGGGGGTAGGTACCCATGCCAAGTTTTCAATCGAAAAAGATCGAATTTTGGGCTACGGCGCTCCACAGTTTCACTGCCTCCTTTTTGACCCGATTTTTATTCTGTTTGATTTTTTGAGTAGCTGGTAGTCTCACCTTTAATTTGATGGGCAACTTGTGACTATCCAAAAACAGTTTTCCAGAAAATTGATTTATTCCCGAAAAATGCGCGAAATTCACAAGGGGGTAGGTACCCGTGCCAAGTTTTCAATCGAAAAAGATCGAATTTTGGGCTACGGCGCTCCACAGTTTCACTACTTCATTTTTGACCCGATTTTTATTCTGTTTGATTTTTTGAGTAGCTGGTAGTCTCACCTTTAATTTGATGTGCACTTTGTGACTAACCAAAAACAGTTTTCCAGAAAATTGATTTATTCCCGAAAAATGCCCGAAATTCACAAGGGGGTAGGTACCCGTGCCAAGTTTTCAATCAAAAAAGATCGAATTTTGGGCTACGGCGCTCCACAGTTCCACTGCCTCATTTTTGACCCGATTTTTATTCTGTTTGATTTTTGGAGTAGCTGGTAGTCTCACCTTTAATTTGATGTGCAACTTGTGACTATCCAAAAACAGTTTTCCAGAAAATTGATTTATTCCCGAAAAATGCGCGAAATTCACAAGGGGGTAGGTACCCGTGCCAAGTTTTCAATCGAAAAAGATCGAATTTTGGGCTACGGCGCTCCACAGTTTCACTGCCTCCTTTTTGACCCGATTTTTATTCTGTTTGATTTTTTGAGTAGCTGGTAGTTTCACCTTTAATTTGATGGGCAACTTGTGACTATCCAAAAACAGTTTTCCAGAAAATTGATTTATTCCCGAAAAATGCGCGAAATTCACAAGGGGGTAGGTACCCGTGCCAAGTTTTCAATCGAAAAAGATCGAATTTTGGGCTACGGCGCTCCACAGTTTCACTGCCTCATTTTTGACCCGATTTTTATTCTGTTTGATTTTTTGTGTAGCTGGTAGTCTCACCTTTAATTTGATGTGCAACTTGTGACTATCCAAAAACAGTTTTCCAGAAAATTGATTTATTCCCGAAAAATGCGCGAAATTCACAAGGGGGTAGGTACCCGTGCCAAGTTTTCAATCGAAAAAGATCGAATTTTGGGCTACGGCGCTCCACAGTTTCACTGCCTCATTTTTGACCCGATTTTTATTCTGTTTGATTTTTTGAGTAGCTGGTAGTCTCACCTTTGATTTGATGTGCAACTTGTGACTATCCAAAAACAGTTTTCCAGAAAATTGATTTATTCCCGAAAAATGCGCGAAATTCACAAGGGGGTAGGTACCCGTGCCAAGTTTTCAATCGAAAAAGATCGAATTTTGGGCTACGGCGCTCCACAGTTTCACTGCCTCATTTTTGACCCGATTTTTATTCTGTTTGATTTTTTGAGTAGCTGGTAGTCTCACCTTTAATTTGATGTGCAACTTGTGACTATCCAAAAACAGTTTTCCAGAAAATTGATTTATTCCCGAAAAATCACAAGGGGGTAGGTACCCGTGCCAAGTTTTCAACCGAAAAAGATCGAATTTTGGGCTACGGCGCTCCACAGTTTCACTGCCTCATTTTTGACCCGATTTTTATTCTGTTTGATTTTTTGAGTAGCTGGTAGTCTCACCTTTAATTTGATGTGCAAATTGTGACTATCCAAAAACAGTTTTCCAGAAAATTGATTTATTCCCGAAAAATGCGCGAAATTCACAACGGGGTAGGTACCCGTGCCAAGTTTTCAATCGAAAAAGATCGAATTTTGGGCTACGGCGCTCCACAGTTTCACTGCCTCATTTTTGACCCGATTTTTATTCTTTTTGATTTTTGGAGTAGCTGGTAGTTTCACCTTTGATTTGATGTGCAACTTGTGACTATCCAAAAACAGTTTTCCAGAAAATTGATTTATTCCCGAAAAATGCGCGAAATTCACAAGGGGGTAGGTACCCGTGCCAAGTTTTCAATCGAAAAAGATCGAATTTTGGGTTACGGCGCTCCACTGTTTCACTGCCTCATTTTTGACCCGATTTTTATTCTGTTTGATTTTTGGAGTAGCTGGTAGTTTCACCTTTGATTTGATGTGCAACTTGTGACTATCCAAAAACAGTTTTCCAGAAAATTGATTTATTCCCGAAAAATGCGCGAAATTCACAAGGGGGTAGGTACCCGTGCCAAGTTTTCAATCGAAAAAGATCGAATTTTGGGCTACGGCGCTCCACTGTTTCACTGCCTCATTTTTGACCCGATTTTTATTCTGTTTGATTTTTGGAGTAGCTGGTAGTTTCACCTTTGATTTGATGTGCAACTTGTGACTATCCAAAAACAGTTTTCCAGAAAATTGATTTATTCCCGAAAAATGCGCGAAATTCACAAGGGGGTAGGTACCCGTGCCAAGTTTTCAATCGAAAAAGATCGAATTTTGGGCTACGGCGCTCCACAGTTTCACTGCCTCATTTTTGACCCGATTTTTATTCTGTTTGATTTTTTGTGTAGCTGGTAGTCTCACCTTTAATTTGATGTGCAACTTGTGACTATCCAAAAACAGTTTTCCAGAAAATTGATTTATTCCCGAAAAATGCGCGAAATTCACAAGGGGGTAGGTACCCGTGCCAAGTTTTCAATCGAAAAAGATCGAATTTTGGGCTACGGCGCTCCACTGTTTCACTACCTCATTTTTGACCCGATTTTTATTCTGTTTGATTTTTGGAGTAGCCGGTAGTCTCACCTTTAATTTGATGTGCGACTTGTGACTATCCAAAAACAGTTTTCCAGAAAATTGATTTATTCCCGAAAAATGCGCGAAATTCACAAGGGGGTAGGTACCCGTGCCAAGTTTTCAATCGAAAAAGATCGAATTTTGGGCTACGGCGCTCCACAGTTTCACTGCCTCATTTTTGACCCGATTTTTATTCTGTTTGATTTTTTGAGTAGCTGGTAGTCTCACCTTTAATTTGATGTGCAACTTGTGACTATCCAAAAACAGTTTTCCAGAAAATTGATTTATTCCCGAAAAATGCGCGAAATTCACAAGGGGGTAGGTACCCGTGCCAAGTTTTCAATCGAAAAAGATCGAATTTTGGGCTACGGCGCTCCACTGTTTCACTACCTCATTTTTGACCCGATTTTTATTCTGTTTGATTTTTGGAGTAGCTGGTAGTTTCACCTTTGATTTGATGTGCAACTTGTGACTATTCAAAAACAGTTTTCCAGAAAATTGATTTATTCCCGAAAAATGCGCGAAATTCACAAGGGGGTAGGTACCCGTGCCAAGTTTTCAATCGAAAAAGATCGAATTTTGGGCTACGGCGCTCCACAGTTTCACTGCCTCATTTTTGACCCGATTTTTATTCTGTTTGATTTTTTGTGTAGCTGGTAGTCTCACCTTTAATTTGATGTGCAACTTGTGACTATCCAAAAACAGTTTTCCAGAAAATTGATTTATTCCCGAAAAATGCGCGAAATTCACAAGGGGGTAGGTACCCGTGCCAAGTTTTCAATCGAAAAAGATCGAATTTTGGGCTACGGCGCTCCACTGTTTCACTACCTCATTTTTGACCCGATTTTTATTCTCTTTGATTTTTGGAGTAGCTGGTAGTTTCACCTTTGATTTGATGTGCAACTTGTGACTATCCAAAAACAGTTTTCCAGAAAATTGATTTATTCCCGAAAAATGCGCGAAATTCACAAGGGGGTAGGTACCCGTGCCAAGTTTTCAATCGAAAAAGATCGAATTTTGGGCTACGGCGCTCCACTGTTTCACTGCCTCATTTTTGACCCGATTTTTATTCTGTTTGATTTTTGGAGTAGCTGGTAGTTTCACCTTTGATTTGATGTGCAACTTGTGACTATCCAAAAACAGTTTTCCAGAAAATTGATTTATTCCCGAAAAATGCGCGAAATTCACAAGGGGGTAGGTACCCGTGCCAAGTTTTCAATCGAAAAAGATCGAATTTTGGGCTACGGCGCTCCACAGTTTCACTGCCTCCTTTTTGACCCGATTTTTATTCTGTTTGATTTTTTGAGTAGCTGGTAGTCTCACCTTTAATTTGATGTGCAACTTGTGACTATCCAAAAACAGTTTTCCAGAAAATTGATTTATTCCCGAAAAATGCGCGAAATTCACAAGGGGGTAGGTACCCGTGCCAAGTTTTCAATCGAAAAAGATCGAATTTTGGGCTACGGCGCTCCACAGTTTCACTGCCTCATTTTTGACCCGATTTTTATTCTGTTTGATTTTTGGAGTAGCTGGTAGTTTCACCTTTGATTTGATGTGCAACTTGTGACTATCCAAAAACAGTTTTCCAGAAAATTGATTTATTCCCGAAAAATGTGCGAAATTCACAAGGGGGTAGGTACCCGTGATAAGTTTTCAATCGAAAAAGATCGAATTTTGGGCTACGGCGCTCCACAGTTTCACTGCCTCATTTTTGACCCGATTTTTATTCTGTTTGATTTTTTGTATAGCTGGTAGTCTCACCTTTAATTTGATGTGCACTTTGTGACTAACCAAAAACAGTTTTCCAGAAAATTGATTTATTCCCGAAAAATGCGCGAAATTCACAAGGGGGTAGGTACCCGTGCCAAGTTTTCAATCGAAAAAGATCGAATTTTGGGCTACGGCGCTCCACAGTTTCACTGCCTCATTTTTGACCCGATTTTTATTCTGTTTGATTTTTTGAGTAGCTGGTAGTCTCACCTTTAATTTGATGTGCAACTTGTGACTATCCAAAAACAGTTTTCCAGAAAATTGATTTATTCCCGAAAAATGCGCGAAATTCACAAGGGGGTAGGTACCCGTGCCAAGTTTTCAATCGAAAAAGATCGAATTTTGGGCTACGGCGCTCCACAGTTTCACTGCCTCATTTTTGACCCGATTTTTATTCTGTTTGATTTTTTGAGTAGCTGGTAGTCTCACCTTTAATTTGATGTGCACTTTGTGACTTACCAAAAACAATTTTTCAGAAAATTGATTTATTCCCGAAAAATGCGCGAAATTCACAAGGGGGTAGGTACCCGTGCCAAGTTTTCAATCGAAAAAGATCAAATTTTGGGCTACGGCGCTCCACAGTTTCACTACCTCATTTTTGACCCGATTTTTATTCTGTTTGATTTTTTGAGTAGCTGGTAGTCTCACCTTTGATTTGATGTGCAACTTGTGACTATCCAAAAACAGTTTTCCAGAAAATTGATTTATTCCCGAGAAATGCGCGAAATTCACAAGGGGGTAGGTACCCGTGCCAAGTTTTCAATCGAAAAAGATCGAATTTTGGGCTACTGCGCTCCACTGTTTCACTGCCTCATTTTTGACCCGATTTTTATTCTGTTTGATTTTTGGAGTAGCTGGTAGTTTCACCTTTGATTTGATGTGCAACTTGTGACTATCCAAAAACAGTTTTCCAGAAAATTGATTTATTCCCGAAAAATGCGCGAAATTCACAAGGGGGTAGGTACCCGTGCCAAGTTTTCAATCGAAAAAGATCGAATTTTGGGCTACGGCGCTCCACAGTTTCACTGCCTCATTTTTGACCCGATTTTTATTCTGTGTGATTTTTTGAGTAGCTGGTAGTCTCACCTTTGATTTGATGTGCAACTTGTGACTATCCAAAAACAGTTTTCCCAAAAATTGATTTATTCCCGAAAAATGCGCGAAATTCACAAGGGGGTAGGTACCCGTGCCAAGTTTTCAATCGAAAAAGATCGAATTTTGGGCTACGGCGCTCCACAGTTTCACTGCCTCATTTTTGACCCGATTTTTATTCTGTTTGATTTTTTGAGTAGCTGGTAGTCTCACCTTTAATTTGATGTGCACTTTGTGACTAACCAAAAACAGTTTTCCAGAAAATTGATTTATTCCCGAAAAATGCGCGAAATTCACAAGGGGGTAGGTACCCGTGCCAAGTTTTCAATCGAAAAAGATCGAATTTTGGGCTACGGCGCTCCACAGTTTCACTGCCTCATTTTTGACCCGATTTTTATTCTGTTTGATTTTTGGAGTAGCTGGTAGTTTCACCTTTGATTTGATGTGCAACTTGTGACTATCCCAAAACAGTTTTCCAGAAAATTGATTTATTCCCGAAAAATGTGCGAAATTCACAAGGGGGTAGGTACCCGTGCCAAGTTTTCAATCGAAAAAGATCGAATTTTGGGCTACGGCGCTCGACAGTTTCACTGCCTCATTTTTGACCCGATTTTTATTCTGTTTGATTTTTTGAGTAGCTGGTAGTCTCACCTTTAATTTGATGTGCAACTTGTGACTTTCCAAAAACAGTTTTCCAGAAAATTGATTTATTCCCGAAAAATGCGCGAAATTCACAAGGGGGTAGGTACCCGTGCCAAGTTTTCAATCGAAAAAGATCGAATTTTGGGCTACGGCGCTCCACAGTTTCACTGCCTCATTTTTGACCCGATTTTTATTCTGTTTGATTTTTTGAGTAGCTGGTAGTCTCACCTTTAATTTGATGTGCAACTTGTGACTTTCCAAAAACAGTTTTCCAAAAAATTGATTTATTCCCGAAAAATGCGCGAAATTCACAAGGTGGTAGGTACCCGTGCCAAGTTTTCAATCGAAAAAGATCGAATTTTGGGCTACGGCGCTCCACTGTTTCACTACCTCATTTTTGACCCGATTTTAATTCTGTTTGATTTTTGGAGTAGCTGGTAGTTTCACCTTTAATTTGATGTGCAACTTGTGACTATCCAAAAACAGTTTTTCAGAAAATTGATTTATTCCCGAAAAATGCGTGAAATTCACAATGGGGTAGGTACCCGTGTTATATACACAACGCCCTAACGTAATAATATTTCTGTTCGGTTTGTGCTCAGATTGCATATCTTTATATTTTATGTGCATAATCATAAACCAAACCGAATAATCCTCACCGAATAATCTCGTAGGCAAAAATTTGATCTTTCGCTACGTTGATAATTCACACAAGAATTATCACCGTCAGCGCTTTAAACTAACGATCATAAACACACGCGGAAATCCGACACGTACGTGGCGTGATCGTTATAAGAAAACCTCATCAGCAAAACTAGCTATTAAAAGGGCTAGCCGGGATTATTCGGTGCGGCATTTTTAATTTAACCACGAACTAGAGCAGTAAAAACCATATTCAGTGAAAACTCAGTTATTCTAAAAACTCAAAAGTTCATTTTAATCATTATTCTGTATGTACGTATTCAGTGAAAACTCAGTTATTCTAAAAACTCAAAAGTTCATTTTAATCATTATTCTGTATGTACGTATTCAGTGAAAACTCAGTTATTCTAAAAACTCAAAAGTTCATTTTAATCATTATTCTGTATGTACATGTTCATTAAAAACTCAGTTATTCTAAAAACTTAAAAGTTCATTTTAATCATTATTCTACTCAGTTATTCAATGTGTTGCAATTATTTTCGTCCGACATAACAATTTGGCGCAGTCGGTAGGATTCGCGAGTTTTGGTGCCGTGAAAATTATTGTGATTGCCTATCACGGACTAAAATACCGTCTTTCGGTCCTCGTCGCGAAGAACTTTTATTGTGTCGAGATGATGATAATCGTGTGTTTCTTGTAAGTAATTGTTTATTGACTCCTATCTTTTCCAATTTTTTTTCTTTTCCCTAAAAACAAATTTTAACACCATGGCAATGCCTCTACGGAATTTTTTGAGTTCTTCCATCATACCGGAATATGATGGTGACCAGGTAACCCTGAACGATTTTATAGAGGTGTGTGATTATGTTTCGGGAAACATCGATGAAGATGAAGCACAGTTGTTCGTTTTTGCAGTAAAGAATAAATTGATTGGTAAAGCAAAACAATATATTTCGTCCAGAAATCTTAGTTCTTGTTTGGATATTAAGGACCTTCTCGTAGGGCACTTCGGGGATTGTCGAGACACAGCCTCGCAACGCAGGCTACAGATGAAACTCCTAGACATTTTCTGGATAGATTGCTACTTATGCAAACGCTATTGAGAAATAGTGTTGCGTTAGATGCTTCTTTAGAGGACAGTCAAAGGACTGTCATCAATCAGAGTCACGAAGCAATTGCTTTAAAGACGCTCTTGGCTGGAACCAGACAACCAATGGGACCAATTCTCAGATCACAGAAACCTCAAAATTTCGACGAAGCATGCCAATCTATACTGGATGAAGAAAATATAGCTTACCTTCAAAAACAGTTTAAAGCAAGTTCAATCAGTCAAAATCTTGTTCCAAATGAAAATTTCCCTAATACCCCCAAAACCTGCAATTATTGTAAAAAACCTGGACATCTTATTCGCGAGTGTAGGAAACGCCAATATAATAATGAACAAAAAAATCTGCCAACAGTCTGGGCGCAACTGTATTATTTTTCCGGCAGAAGTTCAGAACGCGTTCAATTCGGAGATGCGATGTATGTTACTATGTGACTGAAAACCTAACAAAAAGTTCGGGAAGCGGTTAGAAAAGGGTGTAACATATGAATTAAATAATTGGGTCATATTCCGGGATGCGGTCTAGAGGTTGAAAAAAACAAAACTTAAAAATAGGTGATTATTAAACAAGCCTGGGGAAGTGAAAAGATATTCGATATCTGATCAGACCTGAGAAACATGGTGGAATTCATGAAAAAGTATACAACCAGTTTACACCCTCTTAGGGGTCGAATTTCAAAAAATCTTGAAAACACTTTCTAGGTATTCACATGAAGAATCGGTAGAAAAAAAATGAACTCAATATTTCGAAAGACCTAGTAGATATGACGAAAATCGTGAAAATATATGCATTTTATATTAACCGATATTTTTTTTTGCCCCCCCCCCCTTCTGAACGCCAATGAATATTCAAATTTTTTTTTATCAGAATTACTTTTCTAGTTAATTTACATATACGTACCGAGTTTCAACTTAACAGCATAAGCCGTTCTAAAGTTAGGAAAAACACCCTCCACCACCGTACCATACTACCCCTAAAAAAAATTTTATTTTTCCACCATGCCACTACTATAGCACTATTTAAATACCAAATTTCAGCTTCGTATCATTATAGATTCTTAAGATATTAGCATCGAAACTTTTTCTTTCTCACCCTTCCCCACCCTCACCCTCTACACCCACACCCCCAATTTTTTCCCTACTAGGGTTCTATTAGGCCTACTTCTGGTAAAAATTTGAAGCAACCATCTTACACTGTTATTGAGATATGAAACGTGTTGTTTTTGAAAAATTCTTATCCCCTCCACTTACGTACTCCCCCGCCCCCTTCAAAGATTTTACTGTGAGCAATCTTTATTTATCAAGCTTTGTATCCAAACCGAATTTTGTTTTTCTGGTGCCACTGGTTTGGGAGATATTGTAATGTTAAGTATTTCAACCCCCACCCCCGTACGTCACTACCCCCACCCAAAAATGTTGTTTCAATCTATTCCCCTAGTATAACTACAGATATTTGTTAAGTTTTAATTGCTTGCTATTAACGGTTTAGGAGATATGGATTTTAGAATGTGTCGATCTCGACTTTTTTGCGTTTCGGACGCATTGCTTCCCCCTCCACTCCCACACCCTTTCACCCATATCTGTTTTCTTTTTTGCAAATGGGTCCATTATCAAAGCTCTATAGAAATTCTAAGTTTCAGCCTCCTAACACAAGCGGTTCCTGAGATCTAGAAACCTAAATTTTTCGTCTAAAACGCTTACCCCGCCTTTCCCCTTACACCTCCTCCCCTGAAAATAATGTCAATTCAAGGGGTCCACCAAGTCTATTCTTAGAAAAAAATTTATTTTAATAGCTCCACTGGTTTGAGAGCTACGAGCCTGCAAAGATTTTGGGGCGGTCGACGTACGGCGTACGGGGTACGGCGTACAGACGGAGTGAAAATTTTTATTGCTTTTTTCGCGTCTACTAGTCATGAAACGTGGACAAAAAAATTTTGAGGGCAGCAAATTTTTTTTTTTAAAAATCGATAACAATACTGTATTATAAATAATACAGTGAAATGAATACTTCTCTAAATCGAGATCCTCAATTTAATCCAAATAATAATAACTCACCTCAAAATAATAAACCAACTAATCATAGTCAGAATAATAACTCTTTCCAAAACCCCAGACCGGGTCCGAGTCATTACAACCAGAACACAAATCGATTGTCAGTAATTCAAGAAGATTCATCAAAACTTGGTCATTTAAACGAATTAGTCGGGATGGCGTTGGACAACCCATGCTCGACAGTAAACCAAAGTCCGAATCCCAACCAACCCAATTCCATTCAATTCTAAATTCTACCAAACTATATTATATTGTAGATTCCCGTGGATGCAAGTTCCTGGTAGACTCTGGTGCATGTATTTCTGTTATAACGCCGCGCTCTGTTCCGCCCAATTCACGTATCGCCTATGAAAATTTAAGTGTTAAAGGTGTGTCAAACGAAAGTATCAAAATAAACTCTAGTTATCAAGCAAGGGTAAACGAACGAGAATTATTTAAATTCTACATCTGCGATCTGTCTATCCGATACGACGGAATTATTGGGCTGGACTTTATGGAACAATTCCACTGTATTCTGGATTTTGTAAATAAAAAACTTTTCTCTAATTTCAAGTTAATACCTCTACACTGTGACGAATGGGACGTACAACCGCCACCAAACCTAACTCATTCTCAAATCAATCAAAATCAAAGGGAACCTCAAAATCAAGTGACACAATCTGAATCAAATCTGACTAATCATGATAAAGTTACCAACCCTAGTTATTGTGAAATCATCGTTCCAAGCCGTACTATTATGTACATTCAATTAAATTCTGATAAGACAGACGGCACCTTTCTCTGTCCAGAAATCCAATTTTCCGAAGGTATAAAAATTCCTAATGCATTAGTTCAAGTTGTTGTGTTTAAGGCCTTGGAAGGACTATTTCGACTTGAAAAAGTCAAAATAGTCGAAAGGAAAAAGAAGGTTCGGGACAGAAGGGCCAATTCCACCTAAGTCCGAATTGGTGTCTGAGTTCAGCTGGTGCGACGCTCTTGCTGGCGGCCGGGACTAGCTACGGCAGTGGGGGGGGGGGGGGGGGGGGTACTTGCTTGAACTCAGGCCATTAAACACCAGGCCTGTACAACAAAAATTGTAAGCGCCGACTTATCCAAGGGTAGGTAAAAAAAATCTGCCAACAGTCTGGGCGCAACTGTATTATTTTTCCGGCACAAGTTCAGAACGCGTTCAATTCGGGGATGCGGTGTATGTTACTATGTGACTGAAAACCTAACAAAAAGTTCGGGAAGCGGTTAGAAAAGGGTGTAACATATGAATTAAATAATTGGGTCATATTCCGGGATGCGGTCTAGAGGTTGAAAAAAACAAAACTTAAAAATAGGTGATTATTAAACAAGCCTGGGGAAGTGAAAAGATATTCGATATCTGATCAGACCTGAGAAACATGGTGGAATTCATGAAAAAGTATACAACCAGTTTACACCCTCTTAGGGGTCGAATTTCAAAAAATCTTGAAAACACTTTCTAGGTATTCACATGAAGAATCCGTAGAAAAAAAATGAATTCAATATTTCGAAAGACCTAGTAGATATGACGAAAATCGTGAAAATATGTGCATTTTATACTAACCGATATTTTTTTTTGCCCCCCCCCCCCCTTCTGAACGCCAATGAATATTCAAATTTTTTTTTATCAGAATTACTTTTCTAGTTAATTTACATATACGTACCGAGTTTCAACTTAACAGCATAAGCCGTTCTAAAGTTAGGAAAAACACCCCCCACCACCGTACCATACTACCCCTAAAAAAAAATTTATTTTTCCACCATGCCACTACTATAGCTCTATCTAAATACCAAGTTTCAGCTTCCTATCATTATAGATTCTTAAGATATAAGCATCGGAACTTTTTCTTTCTCACCCTTCCCCACCCTCACCCTCTACACCCACACCCCCAAACTTTTTTTCCCTACTAGGGTTCTATTAGGCCTACTTCTGGAATTTGAATTTGAAGCAACCATCTTACACTGTTATTGAGATATGAAACGTGTTATTTTTGAAAAATTCTTATCCCCTCCACTTACGTACTCCCCCGCCCCTTTCAAAGATTTTACTGTGAGCAATCTTTATTTATCAAGCTTTGTATCCAAACCGAATTTTGTTTTTCTGGTGCCACTGGTTTGGGAGATATTGTAATGTTAAGTATTTCAACCCCCACCCCCGTACGTCACTACCCCCACCCAAAAATTTTGTTTCAGTCTATTCTCCTAGTATAACTACAGATATTTGTTAAGTTTTAATTGCTTGCTATTAACGATTTAGGAGATATGGATTTTAGAATGTGTCAATCTCGACTTTTTTGCGTTTCGGACGCATTGCTTCCCCTTCCACTCCCACACCCCTTCACCCATATCTGTTTTTTTTTTTGCAAATGGGTCCATTATCAAAGCTCTATAGAAATTCTAAGTTTCAGCCTCCTAACACAAGCGGTTCCTGAGATCTAGAAACCTAAATTTTTCGTCTAAAACGCTTACCCCGCCTTCCCCCTTACACCTCCTCCCCTGAAAATAATGTCAATTCAAGGGGTCCACCAAGTCTATTCTTAGAAAAAATTTTAATTTAATAGCTCCACTGGTTTGAGAGCTACGAGCCTTCAAAGATTTTGGGGCGGTCGACGTACGGCGTACGGGGTATAATTGAAAAAAAAACTTGATCGTAAGCTGCTGGGTTTGTTGTTGGCGAAATGAAACCGCACGGATTATAAGGACTAGTTGTGCTCAATCCACCTTGTGTCGGTAGATATAGCGGAGCTGGAGTTATAGCCGAACTTGTTGTGGCGCGATTAAATGGTTTTGCGGAAATTCATATGTCATGCTAGTAGCTGATGCTGATGGACCGGCAACTGCAAGTCTAGTCTTTACGCACGGCCATGCAATTTCGTGAAGAAATTCAGAGACGAATTATTTCTCTGCCCTTCACTACGGACGCCGTGTGATTTTCACACTACAAACACGCCACGGGAAAACTTTTCTTCTGGAAATTTTTCAGCAATTTTCGAACAGCTTGTCGTACATTCAAAATGGCTGTCGAGGAGCGCGGAGATTTTGGTGAAAAATAATTACGCGCGAAACTTTGGGGCGGTTCGGGACGAGTTCGATTCTATTTTCGATTATTAACCACTAAACCCCCGTCGAAATGGCGAGGTTGATTTTTAATGGGCACGACGGGAGAAAACTAATTTCGAGGTTCGTAGGTGCAAGGTTATTGCAAAACACGTCTGAATTGAGATGCGCACACTGACTATTGTAGCTTTTCGTAGCTGAGCGTTACGAATTCGTTGGCTGTCTCGTGAAAACTGCCTGGCTAAAATTCTACGCACTTATGCACCTTTCACCGCACGAAAATGATTTTGTCCATTCCAGAACAACGAGCACACATTGATCGACTTTGTCCGATCGGAAAGAAACAGAAAACGGCGAAAAAAAAATGAATTTAATCGATAGTACGCAGAAGCGTGATAAGCGCGTTAAATCTTTAATGATAGTATCGCGTTTGAAATTTCGACGAACACTCCTCTGCTCTGCACGATAAAAACCACTGGAATTCGAATAAATCACTAAGAAAACGTTTTCGCGTTTAGTTTATAACAATATCGAGTCGATTTAATTAGCCAGCGGAGGACTTTTATCTGCTAATAACTTTGTAAAACTCACGAATTCGCTCCCGCACTCGATGTAAAAAAAATCGTACCGCTGATCGTTGATGCTGCTGTCGTTGTGCTCCAGGCACATAGTCCGTGTTCTATGTACACAGGCTGGATTCTATGTACCTAGAGCACAACCACAGCGCTATGACACCACGCAATTAAACGTCGCTTGTAGCGATATTGGTGGCAGTTTACGGTGCACCTTGAATTTATGGTGCCGCATGATACGGCAACACAACAACATAGTCGGTTCGCCGTTGATTTTCAGCGCCGAATCGACTAAAGAAGGTTGCCGTGTCGCTAAGTCTCGTGCGCACGACTGAGTGCCGGGCAATCGGTGTTGTACCCCTCGGATCACTGCCTCAGATCCTTGGAGTGGTAAGTCCCCAGACGTTTGCCTCCTAGATCCTCCAATTCGTATCGTGAGTTGCCTAGCACACGACGAATCCTGCACTTGAGAAACTTCTTTGCCAGCTTGGCGTTATAGTTCTGCGCGGCTGTGGACAAGGAAAAATTTCTTCGGAATACCTCTTGACCTACACAAAATTGTGTTTTAGCAGCACGCAGATTATAACGCCTGCTGCTGTCCTCGTGTGCTACCCTTATTTTCGTCTGCGCCAGTTGCCTCACGATAGGAATTCCCTCGCGAGGTCGAAGCTGTACATTTGACTCTCCCAACGCTCGCAAATGCTTCAGCAGTTGATAGTCCTTCCCGTGCAACATCATGTGATTTCCAAACAAAACCTGATAAGGAGAAAATCCAGTGGCTTGGTGGACTGAGCTGCGAAGAGCACATCCAATTTTGCTTAGACTCTCATCCCATCGTGTTTGGTCATCAGTGATGAATGCTCGAATTCCGGCCAGGATGGACTGATTGACACGCTCCGAAGCATTCGCTTGCGGTGAGTAGCTCGGGGTGTACAGGTGTTTAACTCCGTATTTGTTCAGCATGGTGTTAAACACATTCGACCTAAATTGAGAGCCGTTATCGGAGAGGATTGTCTCAGGTGTTCCAAACGTATGGAAGACCTGCCCCTCCAAGTAGTTTGTGATCTCTTCAGCAGTGATCCGCTCCAAAGGATGTAGAAGTGGGAACTTGGTGAAGTGATCCAAGACGATCAAGATAGCGATCTTACCCCGTTTGGTACGCGGATATGGTCCAAGCACGTCGATGTAAAGGTGTTGGAATGGCTGATCTGTCTGGAAAGGTTCTCCCATTGGCGCTCGTAGAGGTCTGTTCGGGGACTTTGTCTCTTTACAAGTGTCGCACTCCAGAACGTAGGTGCGTACTTGTGTAGCCATTCCGGGCCAGTACAAAAATCGCCTGACTCGCTCTAGCGTTTTGGCATAACCACCATGGACCGTGGTGTCTGCCTCGTGCGCCTGAGCGATCGCAGCTGACGTAAGACTTGATGGAATCCATAATTTCCAGGCTCTGTCTTCAGCAATCGGGTCACCGTTGTGAGGCTCTGTGCGCTTATACACGAAGCCGTCTCTCACGCATACGTCAGGAAGCCGATCGGCGTTCGCCTCGACAGTGGACACTAATTCTTTGTATTCTTTGCCAGAGAATTCTGGAGAATCCATGTCCACCATCGGTGCCACGTCGATCAGCGCATTTAATCCCTCTTCGTATACACGAGAGAGAGCGTCGGGTACAACGTTCAGGCTCCCTCGTCGGTGCTCGATTGTGAAGTCGTAACCTTGGAGTTTTAAACTCCATCTTGCCAACCGTCCTTGTAGGTCTTTCTGCGACATGAGCCATTTGAGACTTGCGTGATCCGTAATGATTTTGAACGCAGTCCCTTCTACATTGGCTCGAAATTTTTTCACGCTCAACACAGCTGCATAACACTCGAGTTCGGTTACGCTGTAGTTGCGTTGAGCGGAAGTGAGCTTCTGTGACATATACGCCACTGGAGATTCCGATCCGTCGTCGTTTTCCTGAAAGAGAACGCTACCCACCCCTGATTTACTGGCGTCGCATTGGATTACGAAAGACCTCTTAAATTTAGGATTGATTAATAAGGGGGCTTTCGTCAACAAGTCTTTCACTAATAGGAAGGAAGTTTGTGCCTCTGTAGTCCAAGGAAACTGATTGGACTTCTTTAGAGTGTCTGAGATTGGTGAAACAGTCGCAGCAAAGTTGGGAACGAATCGTCGATACCAGCCTGCCATACCAAGAAAGCGTCGAACTTGACGTGCGGACTTAGGCGAAGGGTAATCGACGATGGCTGAAACTTTGTTGGGATCAGTTTTCAGGCCTCCTTCTCCAACGATGTAACCGAGATATTTCACCTCTTTCAGACAAAACTTGCTCTTGTTGACGTTAATGGTCAAGCCAGCCAACTTCTGCGACTTCTGCCAATAAAACCAGATGTGAATCGAAATCCTCAGAAATTAACAGCAGATCGTCCAAATATACGAATACCTGCTCCTTCAGCTCGGGTAGGATGACTTTGTCCATCAAACGACACATCCTTTGCGGCGCGTTGCATAACCCAAAAGGCATGCGAGTGTAGTGATATAGAGGCCGGCCAGGAATGGTAAACGCTGTATACTCCCTGGATTTGTTCTCGAGAGGAATCTGCCAAAAAGCGTCTTTAAGGTCCAGGCTAGTAATAAAATTGGCTCGCGGCAAACGACTTAAGATACCATCAATGTGTGGTAATGGATAAGCATCCTTCTTCGTCACACTATTGACTTTGCGCGAGTCCAAACATAACCTTACCTTGCCTGGCTTCCTCACGAGAACCACAGGCGAGCTCCATGCACTCTGGCTGGTCTCTATAACGCCAAGTGCCCTCATGCGATCGATCTCGTCATATAAGAGTTTTTGGATCGCAGGAGACACAGGATAATGTCGCTGTTTGATGGGACTTGCATCACCAACGTCTATACTGTGTTGTTCGACGTTGGTCACACCGAGTCCGTATACTTCGTATGATGGAAATTTGGACTTTACCATTTCCAACCTCTTTACACCTGTGGGCGTTAAATGGTGGGCATCCGGAGCTATCAGTTGCGATGCAGTATCGGGAGTATCGACCGCGCTGATAATGCTAGGAGCTAGTTGGAATGATCGCCAGAAATCTACCCCTAGGTACAATTTCTGCGACAGGCTCGGCACGATGTATAGTGTAATGGGTTTGGTAATACCACGAAATGTAATATCGGTAGTTACTGTGCCCAATACCTTTTGCGCTGCACCATCAGCGGTCTTCACCTCCTGACAGACCGGTCGATAATTCACCTGTGCATCATGGAGACGTTGTAAAGCGTTTGCCCCCAGGCAACTGATGCTCGCCCCACTATCGAAGAGTCCTTCAACGTCCACTCCGTACAAGGAGACCATGGCGTACGGACGTATGTCCAACGGATTGGTAATGATGGTAGAGAGGATCGCTTTCTTTTTTTCACGCACCATCCTCCAGAATGTACGAAGGCGCAAGATTGACTTTCTGCGACCGGATCCACTCGTTAGTGTTGATACTTGATCCACACTTGCGACTGAAGTAGGCGCAAAAATTCGCTCTCGAGCCTCCATATATTCCTTTAGCCGAAGGTGGTATGGCTTGAGAGGATGGTGGGAATGTCGACTTGGATGTTCTTTTGCGATAAGGGCGTCTTCAGGCCGGGAAACAGCCGGCTCCGTTTTAACGCTGGGTCTCGTTAATAATTTGACGTGCGGAGTATTTAATGCAGAGGAATTGGGTAGGGATGATTTTACGCTAAAAGGATGGGAATTGGGTTCAGAAAATGTTGTAGGTAGGGTATTAAAATTTGGAGGGGTATTTGTAGGGGTTGAGTAATTGGGTAAAGTTTTTTTATTTGGGAGTTCTGAGTGAAATTGGGAATTGAAATTAGGGTGTTGACTGAGTGTAACTACTGCTGTCGGGATGCAGTGTTCGGACGGGAGGGACCCGCTGTCCTTCCGTCCCTTCGGCCGTTTCCCGCCTTGCAATGGATGCAGTTGGGCTTTAGAACGTCAGCCCGCCCACATCCATAGCAGAAGATGCCTTTCGGTGCTTCTTCACACTCACGGTAGCCGTGACCATCCTTCCCGCAGTTCCAGCAGGTCAAAGACTTGGATAGGCCGGCCACTTCGTCGGATTCGGTCTCCGCTACCACTTCAGCCTGGGGATCGCCAATCTCATGAATTCTTCCCTGCTGCCAAGAACTTGCCCGCGTAGCCTTCCGCACCTCCTCTACGCGGTTCACAAGATGACGCAACTGCGTCATATTGTGAACCTCGTAGAAGCACATCTGTTGCTGCGTACTCGCCAGCAAGTTCCCGCGCACCAGATCGACGAATTCGCCCTCCAACATGGGATTGCGCAATAATGTTCGGAGTTCCGTCATATCCTGTTCAAATAACAGGAACGGCTCGTTCGGCGTTTGGCGTCGCCCCAGCATCCGCCTGCGTACTTCCCAGTCTGAACTGCGCTCGCCCCAGGCTTGAAGGAAAGCAGGTCTCAGGACTGACCAATGAATATCTGTGATGGAACGCCTCCAGAGCCAGTACCACAGGTTGGGACGCCCATCCAACAATAAGTGGAAATTCTGGGCTAACAGGTCCATTCGCCCGCCCAGATCTCCCATCGCTAAAGCTTCGGCCCTAAAAACGAGTTCTTCCGCTCGCAATGAATGGCTGTCTCCATTGAAGCGTAGTCGCCAGTGCCGGATTGGACTACCAGAGTTGCGGTATCTTGTATTAGGGCCGTTGCCATTGCGATCGCCAATCTGGGCGGTCGCATGGGCCGGTCGACCCCGAATTCGCACGTATTCATCCTGTGTTTCTCGACGAGATGGTGGTGGTGGTGGTGACAAAACTGCGTTTAAATTGGCTCGTGGTTGTTGCTGAACCAATTCCTCCCGCAACACTGTGCGTATTAGCCGCACCAAATCATCCACCCCCAAAGAATTTACTGCCACCGGCGGCGCGGATACTGACGCTGGCCGCGGTTCGTCTCTCACCTCTGCCCACCTCACTCTGTCTTCTCTCTCCACCCTGTCTCTCTCCACTATTAATGGCAATACCAGGTCGAACTCGGGTACTATTGATCCATCCGGGGCATACAAGGCTCGTCCGCCACCTGTCTCGGGTGGTACATCTAAATTTAACCTTCTAGGCGACATACCATCTCTTTGAGCATTCGCCTGTGACTTCTTTTTGCCGCGAGTCAATGGGCCTGGATTAGCGGACGCGCCCTCTACGCCCAAGGTGGACCAATAGTCCTGAGGACCCAAAAATCCCCGACAATTCGGACAATTGTGGTTATCCACTATCCACAACTCCAAACATTCCTTATGAAATCGGTGGCCACATTTGGTACGCACCTCACTTTCTGCGTCTATTGGCTCCCGACATGTTGTGCACATGCCATTCGCTCCCGTCGTTGGTGAATGTAGCAGGGACATGTTATGTGGTTGCGCTAAAGTTCGAACGAATGAATGGTTGACTGTTTGAGAATAATACAATCTGCGTGCTTGTGTGAATGATTGAGTGAATGTGTAGTTAGGGATGAATTTTTAAAGCGGTGTATTGACAAAATGAATGGATGGTTGCATGAATGTTTAAACGATTGTTCGAGAAAAAAAAATGAACGCTTATGCGATAATAAAAAAAAACCCGAATGAACGATCGAACACACGTGTGAATGCGAATGGGTGAATGCTTGAACAGCTAAAAAAAAACGAATGAATGTTGTAAATATACTGTATGAATTAAAAAAACAAAAAATGAACCTTCGCGTCTTCGCAACCTTTCCCCTCCCCTCTATGCAGCAAATCGCGACGCCGATCTTGATCTTCCTCGCTCCATCGGGAAAATCCGGAACGCGATAAAATTTCAACAAAAAAAAAAATGGGGAAAAATAGCAATCAAGAAAAAAAATCAAAATAAAGCGCAAAAAAAAAATCCACGTTAAAAATTTATCGTCCAAAAGACTTATAAAAAAATGTAAGTATTCAAAAAAAACTCTACGTTATTTCAAAAAAAAATATTCTACGTTACAAAGGAACTCTAAAAGGATGGATATGGAATTAGGTACTTAACAAATTTTCGACGAAATTTCCTATCATCTAACTCACCAATATTTTGCAAGTATTTGTCCCAATTGTCTGACGACACGCCCGCCAAGACAGGGCATGCCCAGCTCTCAAAAGGGTACTTGCAAAACAAAAGTGGAAAGAATCAGAAACATTAAGTTTATCACAACTTACATCACATCAATCTCGTATACAGACAATATTTCCCTTTCCTATGGAACCGATTTGGCGCCTAAAGGTTGCCAAAACGGTTCGTCAATAGGATCGTTCCACATTGCCTCCATACAGGTTCGATGAAATGTTTTGCTGTTGAAAATCTGAAAAGCTTGTACACTTGGACTTTGATTGCCGTTCAGGCGAAAATTCTGTCGCAGAACGACTAAGTTTTTAGTCCTTTTGCCCACCAACTTTTTGTACGGAATTTTTTTTCTGACTCGCACGTGTTGATGAGCTACGCTTTGTGCACTAAGCGTAGCGGGCGCCATTTGTTGAGTTTAAGGCCTTGGAAGGACTATTTCGACTTGAAAAAGTCAAAATAGTCGAAAGGAAAAAGAAGGTTCGGGACAGAATGGCCAATTCCACCTAAGTCCGAATTGGTGTCTGAGTTCAGCTGGTGCGACGCTCTTGCTGGCGGCCGGGACTAGCTACGGCAGTGTGGGGGGGGGGGGTGTACTTGCTTGAACTCAGGCCATTAAACCCTAGGCCTGTACAACAAAGATTGTAAGCGTCGACTTATCCAAGGGTAGGTAAAAATTGGGATTATTTTCCCAATTGGTCGTGAAAGACCAAGAAGCGGTTGGATGGCGCGGCTCCGCGATTTGTCAGGGCGCTCTGGTGTTAATAGCGCCCTGCTCTGCCCACCCTACCTCAGCCACGACTGTCCTTAAAACATTTTTCGCGTCGTGGCCCCTTATTGAGGTTCGGGGCGAAGGAGCTAGACGCTCGGGTTCATTACAATGGCTCTTCTAGCCTTCAATCATCATAAAAAAATTATACGAAGAAAAAAAACCAAAAGGAAACCGATACAAATACCAAAGAAAATGCTGAAAAAAAATATGACAAAATATAATGAAAAGAAACAATTCAAAAAAAAACTCACCCCATTTATGTAATCGCGTTCCTTTTTTTTTGTTTTTTTTTTTAAATTTTTATTTATTGGTAATTTTATTTATTATTTTTATATTATTTAGACGTCCGTCGGTCCTGTCATGTCATTTTAAATTTAATTTAATTCATTGTTGATTTTTATCAATTATTTTTTTTATGGGTGCGTTATTTGTAAATTTAATTTAATAATTCATTTTTGATTTTTATCAATTATTTTTTTATGTATGGGTGCGTTATTTGTAAATTTAATTTAATAATTCATTTTTGATTTTTATCAATTATTTTTTTATGGGTGCGTTATTTGTAAATTTAATTTAATAATTCATTTTTGATTTTCATCAATTATTTTTTTATGGGTGCGTTATTTGTAAATTTAATTTAATAATTCCTTTTTGATTTTTATCAATTTTTTTTTTTTGTATGGGTGCGTTATTTATTTTATTAAATGATTTTTCCCATATTTGCGAGACGTTTCCGCGTTGCATTTTGATCGTAGAATGATGCGTACGTCGTTTGATCGTTCTCACTCTTACATTGTAGTGTGGCCGATTTCGTTAGGTTGCGATGAAATAATTGAAAAAAAAAACTTGATCGTAAGCTGCTGGGTTTGTTGTTGGCGAAATGAAACCGCACGGATTATAAGGACTAGTTGTGCTCAATCCACCTTGTGTCGGTAGATATAGCGGAGCTGGAGTTATAGCCGAACTTGTTGTGGCGCGATTAAATGGTTTTGCGGAAATTCATATGTCATGCTAGTAGCTGATGCTGATGGACCGGCAACTGCAAGTCTAGTCTTTACGCACGGCCATGCAATTTCGTGAAGAAATTCAGAGACGAATTATTTCTCTGCCCTTCACTACGGACGCCGTGTGATTTTCACACTACAAACACGCCACGGGAAAACTTTTCTTCTGGAAATTTTTCAGCAATTTTCGAACAGCTTGTCGTACATTCAAAATGGCTGTCGAGGAGCGCGGAGATTTTGGTGAAAAATAATTACGCGCGAAACTTTGGGGCGGTTCGGGACGAGTTCGATTCTATTTTCGATTATTAACCACTAAACCCCCGTCGAAATGGCGAGGTTGATTTTTAATGGGCACGACGGGAGAAAACTAATTTCGAGGTTCGTAGGTGCAAGGTTATTGCAAAACACGTCTGACTTGAGATGCGCACACTGACTATTGTAGCTTTTCGTAGCTGAGCGTTACGAATTCGTTGGCTGTCTCGTGAAAACTGCCTGGCTAAAATTCTACGCACTTATGCACCTTTCACCGCACGAAAATGATTTTGTCCATTCCAGAACAACGAGCACACATTGATCGACTTTGTCCGATCGGAAAGAAACAGAAAACGGCGAAAAAAAAATGAATTTAATCGATAGTACGCAGAAGCGTGATAAGCGCGTTAAATCTTTAATGATAGTATCGCGTTTGAAATTTCGACGAACACTCCTCTGCTCTGCACGATAAAAACCACTGGAATTCGAATAAATCACTAAGAAAACGTTTTCGCGTTTAGTTTATAACAATATCGAGTCGATTTAATTAGCCAGCGGAGGACTTTTATCTGCTAATAACTTTGTAAAACTCACGAATTCGCTCCCGCACTCGATGTAAAAAAAATCGTACCGCTGATCGTTGATGCTGCTGTCGTTGTGCTCCAGGCACATAGTCCGTGTTCTATGTACACAGGCTGGATTCTATGTACCTAGAGCACAACCACAGCGCTATGACACCACGCAATTAAACGTCGCTTGTAGCGATATTGGTGGCAGTTTACGGTGCACCTTGAATTTATGGTGCCGCATGATACGGCAACACAACAAAGTTTTGAATCAAAAATTTATTACTTCAATATTGAACCATAATGAAAATAATCATACACTGAACATCCCACAAATACAGTTAACAAACATACTATTAGGGGAAACTGTAGAAACTGAAACCAAGCACGAAATTCACAATCATTTAAACCCAGAAGAAAAGACACTCATTGAAAAACTATGCTATGAATTTTCCGATATATTTTACCTAGAAGGAGACAAACTTACGTTTACTAATGAAATAAAACATGCAATAGATACCGGATGTGCTGTCCCAATTTCGACAAGATCTTATCGATACCCATCGATCCATAAAGATGAGGTCAAAACCCAAGTCTCGAATTCATTAAAGCAAAATATAATTCAGCCTTCTATTTCCCCTTGGTCTTCACCAGTCTGGGTAGTTCCAACAAAATCGGACGCTAGTGGGAAGATGAAGTGGCGAATGGTGATCGATTACCGTAAGTTAAACGATGTATCAATAGGTGACAAATATCCATTACCAAATATTACAGACCTTCTCGACCAACTTGGCAAATGTCGATACTTCACAACTTTAGATTTAGCATCTGGATTTCATCAGATTGAAGTCGAGAAAGATGACATCAAAAAAACAGCTTTTAACGTAGAATACGGTCACTACGAATTTAAACGGATGCCATTTGAACTGAAAAAATCTGCCAACAGTCTGGGCGCAACTGTATTATTTGTCCGGCAGAAGTTCAGAACGCGTTCAATTCGGAGATGCGATGTATGTTACTAAGAGACTGAAAACCTAACAAAAAGTTCGGGAAGCGGTTAGAAAAGGGTGTAACATATGAATTAAATAATTGGGTCATATTCCGGGATGCGGTCTAGAGGTTGAAAAAAACAAAACTTAAAAATAGGTGATTATTAAACAAGCCTGGGGAAATGAAAAGATATTCGATATCTGATCAGACCTGAGAAACATGGTGGAATTCATGAAAAAGTATACAACCAGTTTACACCCTCTCAGGGGTCGAATTTCAAAAAATCTTGAAAACACTTTCTAGGTATTCACATGAAGAATCCGTAGAAAAAAAATGAACTCAATATTTCGAAAGACCTAGTAGATATGACGAAAATCGTGAAAATATATGCATTTTATACTAACCGATATTTTTTTTAGTCCCCCCCCCCTTCTGAACGCCAATGAATATTCAAATTTTTTTTTAACGGAATTACTTTTTTAGTTAATTTACATATACGTACCGAGTTTCAACTTCCTAGCATAAGCCGTTCTAAAGTTAGGAAAAACACCCCCCTCCACCGTACCGTACTACCCCTAAAAAAATTTTTATTTTTCCACCATGCCACTACTATAGCTCTATCTAAATACCAAATTTCAGCTTCCTATCATTATAGATTCTTAAGATATAAGCATCGGAACTTTTTCTTTCTCCCCCTTCCCCACCCTCACCCTCTACACCCACACCCCCAATTTTTTTCCCTACTAGGGTTCTATTAGGCCTACTTCTGGTAAAAATTTGAAGCAACCATCTTACACTGTTATTGAGATATGAAACGTGTTGTTTTTGAAAAATTCTTATCCCCTCCACTTACGTACTCCCCCGCCCCCTTCAAAGATTTTACTGTAAGCAATCTTTATTTATCAAGCTTTGTATCCAAACCAAATTTTTTTTTTCTGGTGCCACTGGTTTGGGAGATATTGTAATGCTTCGAGAACTCTAAATCCTGCGGAAACAAGATACTCAGTGGTAGAGCGAGAACTACTAGGCATAGTCTGGGCTGTAAATAATTTCAGACCATATTTGTATGGGCGGAAGTTCAAGTTAGTAACTGACCACAGACCGTTACTGTGGTTATTTTCAATTAAAGATCCGGGATCAAGACTAGCTCGTTGGCGCCTCAAACTCGAGGAATACGATTATGAAATAACGTATAAACCTGGAATCCAAAACAGCAACGCAGATGCTCTTTCCCGTAACTTAACAACAATTCATGCTTTGGAAGAATACGAGGAATACATAATACCAGACCCCCCCCCCCCCCCCCCGAAACAAGTAATCCGAACGATATGACGAAATGGAAAAAAAAACTTATCCAATTTCTTATAAATTATAACAGAATTAAATATTCCCCCGAACAAGTAAAAACGTCCAATAACTCAAATATACTAACCCATCCCAAACAGGATACTAGTTTTAATAGATACTTCTCGGATATGGTAGGATATGATAGCGCAAATACCCATGATTTTTCCATATATAGAGCTAAATCGAACCCCCTCACTACATATTTTATGTTTGTATCTAACTCTGCTAGAACTCATATACATGCCTCTGAAATCTTCCGAATCCTCAAAGGCCATATACACTATTTACCCATTAACCAAATATATCGAACCAAGTTTTATTCCTCAAACCACTTAGAACGAAGTTTTAGCTATTTTAATAAAAGCTAAACCAGAAATCTAGTATTATGCAAAGAACAGGTCAAGACAATTATATCCCTTGAAGAACAGAATAAAATAATTAAGAACTTTCATACCGACCACAGACATTTTCATAGAGGAGTTCACGAAACATTCAAGCTCATTTCAGAACAATTCCACTGGTTGGGTATGAGAGAAAAAAATCTGCCAACAGTCTGGGCGCAACTGTATTATTTTTCCGGCAGAAGTTCAGAACGCGTTCAATTCGGGGATGCGGTGTACATACACCGCATCCCCGGTTTTCAGTCACATAGTAACATTACTATGTGACTGAAAACCTAACAAAAAGTTCGGGAAGCGGTAAGAAAAGGGTGTAACATATGAATTAAATAATTGGGTCATATTCCCGGATGCGGCCTAGAGGTTGAAAAAAAACAAAACTTTAAAATAGGTGATTATTAAACAAACCTGGGGAAGTGAAAAGATATTCGATATCTGATCAGACCTGAGAAACATGGTAGAATTCATGAAAAAGTATACAACCAGTTTCTTGAAAACACTTTCTAGGTATTCACATGAAGAATCCGTAGAAAAAAAAATGAACTCAATACTTCGAAAGACCTAGTAGATATGACGAAAATCGTGAAAATATATGCATTTTATACTAACCGATATTTTTTTTTGCCCCCCCTTCTGAACGCCAATGAATATTCAAATTTTTTTTTATCAGAATTACTTTTCTAGTTAATTTACATATACGTACCGAGTTTCAACTTAACAGCATAAGCCGTTCTAAAGTTAGGAAAAACACCCCCCACCACCGTACCATACTACCCCTAAAAAAAATTCTATTTTTCCACCATGCCACTACTATAGCTCTATCTAAATACCAAGTTTCAGCTTCCTATCATTATAGATTCTTAAGATATAAGCATCGGAACTTTTTCTTTCTCACCCTTCCCCACCCTCACCCTCTACACCCACACCCCCAAATTTTTTTTCCCTACTGGGGTTCTATTAGGCCTACTTCTGGTAAAAATTTGAAGCAACCATCTTACACTGTTATTGAGATATGAAACGTGTTATTTTTGAAAAATTCTTATCCCCTCCACTTACGTACTCCCCCGCCCCCTTCAAAGATTTTACTTTGAGCAAACTTCATTTATCAAGCTTTGTATCCAAACCGAATTTTGTTTTTCTGGTGCCACTGGTTTGGGAGATATTGTAATGTTAAGTATTTCAACCCCCACCCCCGTACGTCACTACCCCACCCAAAAATTTTGTTTCAATCTACTCTCCTAGTATAACTACAGATATTTGTTAAGTTTTAATTGGTTGCTATTAACGGTTTAGGAGATATGGATTTTAGAATGTGTCGATCTCGACTTTTTTGCGTTTCGGACGCATTGCTTCCCCCTCCACTCCCACACCCCTTCACCCATATCTGTTTTTTTTTTGCAAATGGGTCCATTATCAAAGCTCTATAGAAATTCTAAGTTTCAGCCTCCTAACACAAGCGGTTCCTGAGATCTAGAAACCTAAATTTTTCGTCTAAAACGCTTACCCCGCCTTCCCCCTTACACCTCCTCCCCTGAAAATAATGTCAATTCAAGGGGTCCACCAAGTCTATTCTTAGAAAAAATTTTAATTTAATAGCTCCACTGGTTTGAGAGCTACGAGCCTTCAAAGATTTTGGGGCGGTCGACGTACGGCGTACGGGGTACGGCGTACAGCGTACGGCGTACGGGGTACGGCGTACAGACGGAGTGAAAATTTTTATTGCTTTTTTCGCGTCTACTAGTCATGAAACGTGGACAAAAAAATTACCATACGGTATTAAAGCACCATGCGAAGCGAATATTATTATATCTATTTCAGCACATAAGTGCAAACCAATTCCAATGAGTTACGAGCAATCTAAACTACAACCATTGGAAGATAAACAAACATGGATACTAATAATAACTGAACCAATCACCTCAACGACTTATTGCGGAAATGTACTCACAACGGAAATAATTACGGAAAATTCAGTCTTAAATTTGGATACAAGCTGTAAAAGTTATATAGATCGTTGTCAAATCTCATCTCATAAAAGCCAAAATTCAACCACTATCGAAAATAATATTATTCCGGTAATACCGTTTGATTGTTGCGAACATTTTAGCGAACAAGGAAAAGGCGTGGAATTACTCCCAATCACAGTCAACCAACTAAACCTGGACGAATTGAATATGGCAGCAGGTCAGCTTGACCAGTTACAAGAACAACTAAACAAAATCAATAAAAAACATACTACTATCAGTCGTTTGACGCTAGGAGGAATATTTTCCACAATATTACTTTTGCTAATACTATTTTGTTGTTGCAGATATTGTCAATGTTGTAGACGATGCTATAAATATTTCAAGCCCAATAGCTCACCATGCACCAACATCTTTAATTCCTGCAAGTTTTCTAAAACAACCACAAACTACCAATCCGATGTCAGCTTGTCAGAAATCCGGCTATCCCAACAACTAAGAAGCGAAGAAGATGGAGAACTACAGGATGACATTCGCAACATACAGCCGAAACCACGACGAAGCCTGGTACCAAGGAACTCTGCGCAATCTACGAAATTCTAAAAAAAAAAAAAAATTTTTTTTCTTCTCTCAAATTAAATACACAAAAACAAAGAAAGAAAATTCGTATTAAAATAATACCATATTAATTAAAAAAATCTGCCAACAGTCTGGGCGCAACTGTATTATTTTTCCGGCAGAAGTTCAGAACGCGTTCAATTCGGGGATGCGGTGTATGTTACTATGTGACTGAAAACCTAACAAAAAGTTCGAGAAGCGGTTAGAAAAGGGTGTAACATATGAATTAAATAATTGGGTCATATTCCGGGATGCGGTCTAGAGGTTGAAAAAAACAAAGCTTTAAAATAGGTGATTATTAAACAAGCCTGAGGAAGTGAAAAGATATTCGATATCTGATCAGACCTGAGAAACATGGTGGAATTCATGAAAAAGTATACAACCAGCTTACACCCTCTTAGGGGTCGAATTTCAAAAAATCTTGAAAACACTTTCTAGGTATTCACATGAAGAATCGGTAGAAAAAAATGAACTCAATATTTCGAAAGACCTAGTAGATATGACGAAAAGTAATAGTGATAAAAAAAAATTTGAATATTCATTGGCGTTCAGAAGGGGGGGGGGGGGCAAAAAAAAATATTTTTAAAAATAATAAATATAAAATGCATATATTTTCACGATTTTCGTCATATCTACTAGGTCTTTCCAAATATTGAATTCATTTTTATTCTACGGATTCTTCGTATGAATACCTAGAATGCATATTCAAGGTTTTTTAAAATTCGACCCCTAAGGGTAGTATGGTACAAGTGGGGGTGTTTTTCCTATATGTGGAACGGCTTAAGCTACAATGTTGAAACTCGGTGTGTATATGTAAATCAACTAGAAAAGTAATAGTGATAAAAAAAAATTTGAATATTCATTGGCGTTCAGAAGAGGGGGGGGGGGGCAAAAAAAAATATTTGGAAATATAATAAATATAAAATGCATATATTTTCACGATTTTCGTCATAGTAGATCTTTCTTTCCGCCTAGTAGATCTTTCCAAATATTGAATTCATTTTTATTCTACGGATTCTTCGTATGAATACCTAGAAAGTTTTTTCAAGGTTTTTTGAAATTCGACCCCTAAGGGTAGTGTCGTACAAGTGGTAGGTGTTTTTTCTATATATAGAACGGCTTAAGCTACAATGTTGAAACTCGGTGTGTATATCTAAATCAACTAAAAAAATAATTTTGAATAAAAAAAAACGAATATCTATTGGCGTTCAGAAGGGGGGCAAAACAAATTATCCGTGAAAATAGAATGCATATTTTCCCACGATTTTCGACATATCTACTACCTCGTCCCAAATAATGAATTTAATTTTATTCTATGTATTCTCCATATGAATACCAAGACAGTGTTTTCAAGATTTTCTGAAAATTCACCCCTAAGGGGGTGTAAAGTGATTGTGTACTTTTTCATAAACTATTCCATATCTCTCAGATCCAATCAGATTTTCACTTCCATGATCTTGTTCTTTTTGATAGGTTTTCAGTCACATAGTAGCCTACACCGCATTTCAGAATTGAACGCGTTCCTTACTTCTGCCGGAAAAATAATAAAGTTACGCCCAGATTGTTGGCAGATTTTTTATTCTGTTTGATTTTTTGTGAAGCTGGTAGTCTCACCTTTAATTTGATGTGCAACTTGTGACTATCCAAAAACAGTTTTCCAGAAAATTGATTTATTCCCGAAAAATGCGCGAAATTCACAAGGGGGTAGGTACCCGTGCCAAGTTTTCAATCGAAAAAGATCGAATTTTGGGCTACGGCGCTCCACAGTTTCACTGCCTCATTTTTGACCCGATTTTTATTCTGTTTGATTTTTTGTGAAGCTGGTAGTCTCACCTTTAATTTGATGTGCAACTTGTGACTATCCAAAAACAGTTTTCCAGAAAATTGATTTATTCCCGAAAAATGCGCGAAATTCACAAGGGGTTAGGTACCCGTGCCAAGTTTTCAATCGATAAAGATCGAATTTTGGGCTACGGCGCTCCACAGTTTCACTGCCTCATTTTTGACCCGATTTTTATTCTGTTTGATTTTTTGAGTAGCTGGTAGTCTCACCTTTAATTTGATGTGCACTTTGTGACTAACCAAAAACAGTTTTCCAGAAAATTGATTTATTCCCGAAAAATGTGCGAAATTCACAAGGGGGTAGGTACCCGTGCCAAGTTTTCAATCGAAAAAGATCGAATTTTGGGCTACGGCGCTCCACAGTTTCACTGCCTCATTTTTGACCCGATTTTTATTCTGTTTGATTTTTTGAGTAGCTGGTAGTCTCACCTTTAATTTGATGTGCAACTTGTGACTATCCAAAAACAGTTTTCCAGAAAATTGATTTATTCCCGAAAAATGCGCGAAATTCACAAGGGGGTAGGTACCCGTGCCAAGTTTTCAATCGAAAAAGATCGAATTTTGGGCTACGGCGCTCCACAGTTTCACTGCCTCATTTTTGACCCGATTTTTATTCTGTTTGATTTTTTGTGAAGCTGGTAGTCTCACCTTTAATTTGATGTGCAACTTGTGACTATCCAAAAACAGTTTTCCAGAAAATTGATTTATTCCCGAAAAATGCGCGAAATTCACAAGGGGGTAGGTACCCGTGCCAAGTTTTCAATCGATAAAGATCGAATTTTGGGCTACGGCGCTCCACAGTTTCACTGCCTCATTTTTGACCCGATTTTTATTCTGTTTGATTTTTTGAGTAGCTGGTAGTCTCACCTTTAATTTGATGTGCACTTTGTGACTAACCAAAAACAGTTTTCCAGAAAATTGATTTATTCCCGAAAAATGTGCGAAATTCACAAGGGGGTAGGTACCCGTGCCAAGTTTTCAATCGAAAAAGATCGAATTTTGGGCTACTGCGCTCCACAGTTTCACTGCCTCATTTTTGACGATTTTTATTCTGTTTGATTTTTTGAGTAGCTGGTAGTCTCACCTTTAATTTGATGTGCAACTTGTGACTATCCAAAAACAGTTTTCCAGAAAATTGATTTATTCCCGAAAAATGCGCGAAATTCACAAGGGGGTAGGTACCCGTGCCAAGTTTTCAATCGAAAAAGATCGAATTTTGGGCTACGGCGCTCCACAGTTTCACTGCCTCATTTTTGACCCGATTTTTATTCTGTTTGATTTTTTGTGAAGTTGGTAGTCTCACCTTTAATTTGATGTGCAACTTGTGACTATCCAAAAACAGTTTTCCAGAAAATTGATTTATTCCCGAAAAATGCGCGAAATTCACAAGGGGGTAGGTACCCGTGCCAAGTTTTCAATCGAAAAAGATCGAATTTTGGGCTACGGCGCTCCACAGTTTCACTGCCTCATTTTTGACCCAATTTTTATTCTGTTTGATTTTTTGTGTAGCTGGTAGTCTCACCTTTAATTTGATGTGCAACTTGTGACTATCCAAAAACAGTTTTCCAGAAAATTGATTTATTCCCGAAAAATGCGCGAAATTCACAAGGGGGTAGGTACCCGTGCCAAGTTTTCAATCGAAAAAGATCGAATTTTGGGCTACGGCGCTCCACAGTTTCACTGCCTCATTTTTGACCCGATTTTTATTCTGTTTGATTTTTTGAGTAGCTGGTAGTTTCACCTTTGATTTGATGTGCAACTTGTGACTATCCAAAAACAGTTTTCCAGAAAATTGATTTATTCCCGAAAAATGCGCGAAATTCACAAGGGGGTAGGTACCCGTGCCAAGTTTTCAATCGAAAAAGATCGAATTTTGGGCTACGGCGCTCCACAGTTTCACTGCCTCATTTTTGACCCGATTTTTATTCTGTTTGATTTTTGGAGTAGCTGGTAGTTTCACCTTTGATTTGTTGTGCAACTTGTGACTAACCAAGTTTTCCAGAAAATTGATTTATTCCCGAAAAATGCGCGAAATTCACATGGGGGTAGGTACCCGTGCCAAGTTTTCAATCGAAAAAGATCGAATTTTGGGCTACGGCGCTCCACAGTTTCACTGCCTCATTTTTGACCCGATTTTTATTCTGTTTGATTTTTGGAGTAGCTGGTAGTTTCACCTTTGATTTGATATGCAACTTGTGACTATCCAAAAACAGTTTTCCAGAAAATTGATTTATTCCCGAAAAATGCGCGAAATTCACAAGGGGGTAGGTACCCGTGCCAAGTTTTCAATCGAAAAAGATCGAATTTTGGGCTACGGCGCTCCACAGTTTCACTGCCTCATTTTTGACCCGGTTTTTATTCTGTTTGATTTTTTGAGTAGCTGGTAGTTTCACCTTTGATTTGATGTGCAACTTGTGACTATCCAAAAACAGTTTTCCAGAAAATTGATTTATTCCCGAAAAATGCGCGAAATTCACAAGGGGTTAGGTACCCGTGCCAAGTTTTCAATCGAAAAAGATCGAATTTCGGGCTACGGCGCTCCACAGTTTCACTGCCTCATTTTCGACCCGATTTTTATTCTGTTTGATTTTTTGAGTAGCTGGTAGTCTCACCTTTAATTTGATGTGCAACTTGTGACTACCCAAAAACAGTTTTCCAGAAAATTGATTTATTCCCGAAAAATGCGCGAAATTCACAAGGGGGTAGGTACCCGTGCCAAGTTTTCAATCGAAAAAGATCGAATTTTGGGCTACGGCGCTCCACAGTTTCACTGCCTCATTTTTGACCCGATTTTTATTCTGTTTGATTTTTGGAGTAGCTGGTAGTCTCACCTTTAATTTGATGTGCAACTTGTGACTAACCAAAAACAGTTTTCCAGAAAATTGATTTATTCCCGAAAAATGCGCGAAATTCTCAAGGGGGTAGGTACCCGTGCCAAGTTTTCAATCGAAAAAGATCGAATTTTGGGCTACGGCGCTCCACAGTTTCACTGCCTCATTTTTGACCCGATTTTTATTCCGTTTGATTTTTGGAGTAGCTGGTTGTTTCACCTTTGATTTGATGTGCAACTTGTCACAATCCAAAAAAAGTTTTCCAGAAAATTGATTTATTCCCGAAAAATGCGCGAAATTCACAAGGGGGTAGGTACCCGTGCCAAGTTTTCAATCGAAAAAGATCGAATTTTGGGCTACGGCGCTCCACAATTTCACTGCCCCATTTTTGACCCGATTTTTATTCTGTTTGATTTTTGGAGTAGCTGGTAGTCTCACCTTTAATTTGATGTGCAACTTGTGACTATCCAAAAACAGTTTTCCAGAAAATTGATTTATTCCCGAAAAATGCGCGAAATTCACAAGGGGGTAGGTACCCGTGCCAACTTTTCAATCGAAAAAGATCGAATTTTGGGCTACGGCGCTCCACAGTTTCACTACCTCATTTTTGACCCGATTTTTATTCTGTTTGATTTTTTGAGTAGCTGGTAGTCTCACCTTTAATTTCATGTGCAACTTGTGACTATCCAAAAACAGTTTTCCAGAAAATTGATTTATTCCCGAAAAATGCGCGAAATTCACAAGGGGGTAGGTACCCGTGCCAAGTTTTCAATCGAAAAAGATCGAATTTTGGGCTACGGCGCTCCACAGTTTCACTGCCTCATTTTTGACCCGATTTTTATTCTGTTTGATTTTTGGAGTAGCTGGTAGTTTCACCTTTGATTTGATGTGCAACTTGTGACTATCCAAAAACAGTTTTCCAGAAAATTGATTTATTCCCGAAAAATGCGCGAAATTCACAAGGGGGTAGGTACCCGTGCCAAGTTTTCAATCGAAAAAGATCGAATTTTGGGCTACGGCGCTCCACAGTTTCACTTCCTCATTTTTGACCCGATTTTTATTCTGTTTGATTTTTTGAGTAGCTGGTAGTCTCACCTTTAATTTCATGTGCAACTTGTGACTATCCAAAAACAGTTTTCCAGAAAATTGATTTATTCCCGAAAAATGCGCGAAATTCACAAGGGGGTAGGTACCCGTGCCAACTTTTCAATCGAAAAAGATCGAATTTTGGGCTACGGCGCTCCACAGTTTCACTGCCTCATTTTTGACCCGATTTGTATTCTGTTTGATTTTTGAAGTAGCTGGTAGTTTCACCTTTGATTTGATGTGCAACTTGTGACTATCCAAAAACAGTTTTCCAGAAAATTGATTTATTCCCGAAAAATGCGCGAAATTCACAAGGGGGTAGGTACCCGTGCCAAGTTTTCAATCGAAAAAGATCGAATTTTGGGCTACGGCGCTCCACAGTCTCACTTCCTCATTTTTGACCCGATTTTTATTCTGTTTGATTTTTTGAGTAGCTGGTAGTCTCACCTTTGATTTGATGTGCAACTTGTGACTATCCAAAAACAGTTTTCCAGAAAATTGATTTATTCCCGAAAATTGCGCGAAATTCACAAGGGGGTAGGTACCCGTGCCAAGTTTTCAATCGAAAAAGATCGAATTTTGGGCTACGGCGCTCCACAGTTTCACTTCCTCATTTTTGACCCGATTTTTATTCTGTTTGATTTTTTGAGTAGCTGGTAGTCTCACCTTTCATTTGATGTGCAACTTGTGACTATCCAAAAACAGTTTTCCAGAAAATTGATTTATTCCCGAAAAATGCGCGAAATGCACAAGGGGGTAGGTACCCGTGCCAAGTTTTCAATCGAAAAAGATCGAATTTTGGGCTACGGCGCTCCACGGTTTCACTGCCTCATTTTTGACCCTATTTTTACTTTGTTTGATTTTTGGAGTAGCTGGTAGTCTCACCTTTAATTTGATGTGCAACTTGTGACTATCCAAAAACAGTTTTCCAGAAAATTGATTTATTCCCGAAAAATGCGCGAAATTCACAAGGGGGTAGGTACCCGTGCCAAGTTTTCAATCGAAAAAGATCGAATTTTGGGCTACGGCGCTCCACAGTTTCACTACCTCATTTTTGACCCGATTTTTATTCTGTTTGATTTTTGGAGTAGCTGGTAGTTTCACCTTTGATTTGATGTGCAACTTGTGACTATCCAAAAACAGTTTTCCAGAAAATTGATTTATTCCCGAAAAATGCGCGAAATTCACAAGGGGGTAGGTACCCGTGCCAAGTTTTCAATCGAAAAAGATCGAATTTTGGGCTACGGCGCTCCACAGTTTCACTGCCTCATTTTTGACCCGATTTTTATTCTGTTTGATTTTTGGAGTAGCTGGTAGTTTCACCTTTGATTTGATGTGCAACTTGTGACTATCCAAAAACAGTTTTCCAGAAAATTGATTTATTCCCGAAAAATGCGCGAAATTCTCAAGGGGGTAGGTACCCGTGCCAAGTTTTCAATCGAAAAAGATCGAATTTTGGGCTACGGCGCTCCACAGTTTCACTGCCTCATTTTTGACCCGATTTTTATTCTGTTTGATTTTTTGAGTAGCTGGTTGTCTCACCTTTAATATGATGTGCAACTTGTGACTATCCAAAAACAGTTTTCCAGAAAATTGATTTATTCCCGAAAAATGCGCGAAATTCACAAGGGGGTAGGTACCCGTGCCAAGTTTTCAATCGAAAAAGATCGAATTTTGGGCTACGGCGCTCCACAGTTTCACTGCCTCATTTTTGACCCGATTTTTATTCTGTTTGATTTTTGGAGTAGCTGGTAGTTTCACCTTTGATTTGATGTGCAACTTGTGACTATCCAAAAACAGTTTTCCAGAAAATTGATTTATTCCCGAAAAATGCGCGAAATTCACAAGGGGGTAGGTACCCGTGCCAAGTTTTCAATCGAAAAAGATCGAATTTTGGGCTACGGCGCTCCACAGTTTCACTGCCTCATTTTTGACCCGATTTTTATTCTGTTTGATTTTTGGAGTAGCTGGTAGTTTCACCTTTGATTTGATGTGCAACTTGTGACTATCCAAAAACAGTTTTCCAGAAAATTGATTTATTCCCGAAAAATGCGCGAAATTCACAAGGGGGTAGGTACCCGTGCCAAGTTTTCAATCGAAAAAGATCGAATTTTGGGCTACGGCGCTCCACAGTTTCACTGCCTCATTTTTGACCCGATTTTTATTCTGTTTGATTTTTGGAGTAGCTGGTAGTCTCACCTTTAATTTGATGTGCAACTTGTGACTATCCAAAAACAGTTTTCCAGAAAATTGATTTATTCCCGAAAAATGCGCGAAATTCACAAGGGGGTAGGTACCCGTGCCAAGTTTTCAATCGAAAAAGATCGAATTTTGGGCTACGGCGCTCCACAGTTTCACTGCCTCATTTTTGACCCGATTTTTACTTTGTTTGATTTTTGGAGTAGCTGGTAGTCTCACCTTTAATTTGATGTGCAACTTGTGACTATCCAAAAACAGTTTTCCAGAAAATTGATTTATTCCCGAAAAATGCGCGAAATTCACAAGGGGGTAGGTACCCGTGCCAAGTTTTCAATCGAAAAAGATCGAATTTTGGGCTACGGCGCTCCACAGTTTCACTGCCTCATTTTTGACCCGATTTTTATTCTGTTTGATTTTTGGAGTAGCTGGTAATTTCACCTTTAATTTGATGTGCAACTTGTGACTATCCAAAAACAGTTTTCCAGAAAATTGATTTATTCCCGAAAAATGCGCGAAATTCACAAGGGGGTAGGTACCCGTGCCAAGTTTTCAATCGAAAAAGATCGAATTTTGGGCTACGGCGCTCCACAGTTTCACTGCCTCATTTTTGACCCGATTTTTATTCTGTTTGATTTTTGGAGTAGCTGGTAATCTCACCTTTAATTTGATGTGCAACTTGTGACTATCCAAAAACAGTTTTCCAGAAAATTGATTTATTCCCGAAAAATGCGCGAAATTCACAAGGGGGTAGGTACCCGTGCCAAGTTTTCAATCGAAAAAGATCGAATTTTGGGCTACGGCGCTCCACAGTTTCACTGCCTCATTTTTGACCCGATTTTTATTCTGTTTGATTTTTTGAGTAGCTGGTAGTCTCACCTTTAATTTGATGTGCAACTTGTGACTATCCAAAAACAGTTTTCCAGAAAATTGATTTATTCCCGAAAAATGCGCGAAATTCACAAGGGGGTAGGTACCCGTGCCAAGTTTTCAATCGAAAAAGATCGAATTTTGGGCTACGGCGCTCCACAGTTTCACTACCTTATTTTGACCCGATTTTTATTCTGTTTGATTTTTTGAGTAGCTGGTAGTTTCACCTTTGATTTGATGTGCAACTTGTGACTATCCAAAAACAGTTTTCCAGAAAATTGATTTATTCCCGAAAAATGCGCGAAATTCACAAGGGGGTAGGTACCCGTGCCAAGTTTTCAATCGAAAAAGATCGAATTTTGGGCTACGGCGCTCCACAGTTTCACTGCCTCATTTTTAACCCGATTCTTATTCTGTTTGATTTTTGGAGTAGCTGGTAGTTTCACCTTTGATTTGATGTGCAACTTGTGACTATCCAAAAACAGTTTTCCAGAAAATTGATTTATTCCCGAAAAATGCGCGAAATTCACAAGGGGGTAGGTACCCGTGCCAAGTTTTCAATCGAAAAAGATCGAATTTTGGGCTACGGCGCTCCACAGTTTCACTACCTTATTTTGACCCGATTTTTATTCTGTTTGATTTTTTGAGTAGCTGGTAGTTTCACCTTTGATTTGATGTGCAACTTGTGACTATCCAAAAACAGTTTTCCAGAAAATTGATTTATTCCCGAAAAATGCGCGAAATTCACAAGGGGGTAGGTACCCGTGCCAAGTTTTCATTCGAAAAAGATCGAATTTTGGGCTACGGCGCTCCACAGTTTCACTGCCTCATTTTTGACCCGATTTTTATTCTGTTTGATTTTTGGAGTAGCTGGTAGTTTCACCTTTGATTTGATGTGCAACTTGTGACTATCCAAAAACAGTTTTCCAGAAAATTGATTTATTCCCGAAAAATGCGCGAAATTCACAAGGGGGTAGGTACCCGTGCCAAGTTTTCAATCGAAAAAGATCGAATTTTGGGCTACGGCGCTCCACAGTTTCACTGCCTCATTTTTGACCCGATTTTTATTCTGTTTGATTTTTGGAGTAGCTGGTAGTCTCACCTTTAATTTGATGTGCAACTTGTGACTATCCAAAAACAGTTTTCCAGAAAATTGATTTATTCCCGAAAAATGTGCGAAATTCACAAGGGGGTAGGTACCCGTGCCAAGTTTTCAATCGAAAAAGATCGAATTTTGGGCTACGGCGCTCCACAGTTTCACTGCCTCATTTTTGACCCGATTTTTACTTTGTTTGATTTTTGGAGTAGCTGGTAGTCTCACCTTTAATTTGATGTGCAACTTGTGACTATCCAAAAACAGTTTTCCAGAAAATTGATTTATTCCCGAAAAATGCGCGAAATTCACAAGGGGGTAGGTACCCGTGCCAAGTTTTCAATCGAAAAAGATCGAATTTTGGGCTACGGCGCTCCACAGTTTCACTGCCTCATTTTTGACCCGATTTTTATTCTGTTTGATTTTTGGAGTAGCTGGTAATCTCACCTTTAATTTGATGTGCAACTTGTGACTATCCAAAAACAGTTTTCCAGAAAATTGATTTATTCCCGAAAAATGCGCGAAATTCACAAGGGGGTAGGTACCCGTGCCAAGTTTTCAATCGAAAAAGATCGAATTTTGGGCTACGGCGCTCCACAGTTTCACTGCCTCATTTTTGACCCGATTTTTATTCTCTTTGATTTTTTGAGTAGCTGGTAGTCTCACCTTTAATTTGATGTGCAACTTGTGACTATCCAAAAACAGTTTTCCAGAAAATTGATTTATTCCCGAAAAATGCGCGAAATTCACAAGGGGGTAGGTACCCGTGCCAAGTTTTCAATCGAAAAAGATCGAATTTTGGGCTACGGCGCTCCACAGTTTCACTACCTTATTTTGACCCGATTTTTATTCTGTTTGATTTTTTGAGTAGCTGGTAGTTTCACCTTTGATTTGATGTGCAACTTGTGACTATCCAAAAACAGTTTTCCAGAAAATTGATTTATTCCCGAAAAATGCGCGAAATTCACAAGGGGGTAGGTACCCGTGCCAAGTTTTCAATCGAAAAAGATCGAATTTTGGGCTACGGCGCTCCACAGTTTCACTGCCTCATTTTTGACCCGATTTTTATTCTGTTTGATTTTTTGAGTAGCTGGTAGTCTCACATTTAATTTGATGTGCAACTTGTGACTATCCAAAAACAGTTTTCCAGAAAATTGATTTATTCCCGAAAAATGCGCGAAATTCACAAGGGGGTAGGTACCCGTGCCAAGTTTTCAATCGAAAAAGATCGAATTTTGGCTACGGCACTCCACAGTTTCACTGCCTCATTTTTGACCCGATTTTTATTCTGTTTGATTTTTTGAGTAGCTGGTAGTCTCACATTTAATTTGATGTGCAACTTGTGACTATCCAAAAACAGTTTTCCAGAAAATTGATTTATTCCTGAAAAATGCGCGAAATTCACAAGGGGGTAGGTACCCGTGCCAAGTTTTCAATCGAAAAAGATCGAATTTTGGGCTACGGCGCTCCACAGTTTCACTGCCTCATTTTTGACCCGATTTTTATTCTGTTTGATTTTTTGAGTAGCTGGTAGTCTCACATTTAATTTGATGTGCAACTTGTGACTATCCAAAAACAGTTTTCCAGAAAATTGATTTATTCCCGAAAAATGCGCGAAATTCCCAAGGGGGTAGGTACCCGTGCCAAGTTTTCAATCGAAAAAGATCGAATTTTGGGCTATGGCGCTCCACAGCTTCACTGCCTCATTTTTGACCCGGTTTTTATTCTTCAAATTAAAGGTGAGACTACCAGCTACACAAAAAATCAAACAGAATAAAAATCGGGTCAAAAATGAGGCAGTGAAACTGTGGAGCGCCGTAGCCCGTTTTTCATTGGTTTAGTCACAAGTTGCACATAAAATCAAAGGTGAGATTACAAGCTACACAAAAAATCAAACAGAATAAAAATCGGGTCAAAAATGAGGCAGTGAAACTGTGGAGCGCCGTAGCCCAAAATTCGATCTTTTTCGATTGAAAACTTGGCACTGGTACCTACCCCCTTGTGAATTTCGCGCATTTTTCGGGAATAAATCAATTTTCTGGAAAACTGTTTTTGGATAGTCACAAGTTGCACATAAAATCAAAGGTGAGACTACCAGCTACACAAAAAATCAAACAGAATAAAAATCGGGTCAAAAATGAGGCAGTGAAACTGTGGAGCGCCGTAGCCCAAAATTCGATCTTTTTCGATTGAAAACTTGGCACGGGTAACTACCCCCTTGTGAATTTCGCGCATTTTTCGGGAATAAATCAATTTTCTGGAAAACTGTTTTTGGATAGTCACAAGTTGCACATCAAATCAAAGGTGAGATTACCAGCTACACAAAAAATCAAACAGAATAAAAATCGGGTCAAAAATGAGGCAGTGAAACTGTGGAGCGCCGTAGCCCAAAATTCGATCTTTTTCGATTGAAAACTTGGCACGGGTACCTACCCCCTTGTGAATTTCGCGCATTTTTCGGGAATAAATCAATTTTCTGGAAAACTGTTTTTGGATAGTCACAAGTTGCACATAAAATCAAAGGTGAGACTACCAGCTACACAAAAAATCAAACAGAATAAAAATCGGGTCAAAAATGAGGCAGTGAAACTGTGGAGCGCCGTAGCCCAAAATTCGATCTTTTTCGATTGAAAACTTGGCACGGGTACCTACCCCCTTGTGAATTTCGCGCATTTTTCGGGAATAAATCAATTTTCTGTAAAACTGTTTTTGGATAGTCACAAGTTGCACATCAAATCAATGGTGAGATTACCAGCTACACAAAAAATCAAACAGAATAAAAATCGGGTCAAAAATGAGGCAGTGAAACTGTGGAGCGCCGTAGCCCAAAATTCGATCTTTTTCGATTGAAAACTTGCCACGGGTACCTACCCCCTTGTGAATTTCGCGCATTTTTCGGGAATAAATCAATTTTCTAGAAAACTGTTTTTGGATAGTCACAAGTTGCACATAAAATCAAAGGTGAGATTACCAGCTACACAAAAAATCAAACAGAATAAAAATCGGGTCAAAAATGAGGCAGTGAAACTGTGGAGCGCCGTAGCCCAAAATTCGATCTTTTTCGATTGAAAACTTGGCACGGGTACCTACCCCCTTGTGAATTTCGCGCATTTTTCGGGAATAAATCAATTTTCTGGAAAACTGTTTTTGGATAGTCACAAGTTGCACATAAAATCAAAGGTGAGACTACCAGCTACACAAAAAATCAAACAGAATAAATATCGGGTCAAAAATGAGGCAGTGAAACTGTGGAGCGCCGTAGCCCAAAATTCGATCTTTTTCGATTGAAAACTTGGCACGGGTACCTACCCCCTTGGGAATTTCGCGCATTTTTCGGGAATAAATCAATTTTCTGGAAAACTGTTTTTGGATAGTCACAAGTTGCACATAAAATTAAAGGTGAGGCTACCAGCTACTCAAAAAATCAAACAGAATAAAAATCGGGTCAAAAATGAGGCAGTGAAACTGTGGAGCGCCGTAGCCCAAAATTCGATCTTTTTCGATTGAAAACTTGGCACGGGTACCTACCCCCTTGTGAATTTCGCGCATTTTTCGGGAATAAATCAATTTTCTGGAAAACTGTTTTTGGATAGTCACAAGTTGCACATCAAATCAAAGGTGAAACTACCAGCTACTCCAAAAATCAAACAGAATAAAAATCGGGTCAAAAATGAGGCAGTGAAACTGTGGAGCGCCGTAGCCCAAAACTCGATCTTTTTCGATTGAAAACTTGGCACGGGTACCTACCCCCTTGTGAATTTCGCGCATTTTTCGGGAATAAATCAATTTTCTGGAAAACTGTTTTTGGATAGTCACAAGTTGCACATCAAATTAAAGGTGAGACTACCAGCTACACAAAAAATCAAACAGAATAAAAATCGGGTCAAAAATGAGGCAGTGAAACTGTGGAGCGCCGTAGCCCAAAATTCGATCTTTTTCGATTGAAAACTTGGCACGGGTACCTACCCCCTTGTGAATTTCGCGCATTTTTCGGGAATAAATCAATTTTCTGGAAAACTGTTTTTGGATAGTCACAAGTTGCACATCAAATCAAAGGTGAAACTACCAGCTACTCCAAAAGTCAAACAGAATAAAAATCGGGTCAAAAATGAGGCAGTGAAACTGTGGAGCGCCGTAGCCCAAAATTCGATCTTTTTCGATTGAAAACTTGGCACGGGTACCTACCCCCTTGTGAATTTCGCGCATTTTTCGGGAATAAATCAATTTTCTGGAAAACTGTTTTTGGATAGTCACAAGTTGCACATCAAATTAAAGGTGAGACTACCAGCTACTCAAAAAATCAAACAGAATAAAAATCGTATCAAAAATGAGGCAGTGAAACTGTGGAGCGCCGTAGCCCAAAATTCGATCTTTTTCGATTGAAAACTTGGCACGGGTACCTACCCCCTTGTGAATTTCGCGCATTTTTCGGGAATAAATCAATTTTCTGGAAAACTGTTTTTGGATAGTCACAAGTTGCACATCAAATCAAAGGTGAGACCACCAGCTACACAAAAAATCAAACAGAATAAAAATCGTGTCAAAAATGAGGCAGTGAAACTGTGGAGCGCCGTAGCCCAAAATTCGATCTTTTTCGATTGAAAACTTGGCACGGGTACCTACCCCCTTGTGAATTTCGCGCATTTTTCGGGAATAAATCAATTTTCTGGAAAACTGTTTTTGGATAGTCACAAGTTGCACATCAAATCAAAGGTGAGACTACCAGCTACACAAAAAATCAAACAGAATAAAAATCGGGTCAAAAATGAGGCAGTGAAACTGTGGAGCGCCGTAGCCCAAAATTCGATCTTTTTCGATTGAAAACTTGGCACGGGTACCCCCTAGTGAATTTCGCGCATTTTTCGGGAATAAATCAATTTTCTGGAAAACTGTTTTTGGATAGTCACAAGTTGCACATAAAATCAAAGGTGAGATTACCAGCTACACAAAAAATCAAACAGAATAAAAATCGGGTCAAAAATGAGGCAGTGAAACTGTGGAGCGCCGTAGCCCAAAATTCGATCTTTTTCGATTGAAAACTTGGCACGGGTACCTACCCCCTTGTGAATTTCGCGCATTTTTCGGGAATAAATCAATTTTCTGGAAAACTGTTTTTGGATAGTCACAAGTTGCACATAAAATCAAAGGTGAGACTACCAGCTACACAAAAAATCAAACAGAATAAAAATCGGGTCAAAAATGAGGCAGTGAAACTGTGGAGCGCCGTAGCCCAAAATTCGATCTTTTTCGATTGAAAACTTGGCACGGGTACCTACCCCCTTGTGAATTTCGCGCATTTTTCGGGAATAAATCAATTTTCTGTAAAACTGTTTTTGGATAGTCACAAGTTGCACATCAAATCAATGGTGAGATTACCAGCTACACAAAAAATCAAACAGAATAAAAATCGGGTCAAAAATGAGGCAGTGAAACTGTGGAGCGCCGTAGCCCAAAATTCGATCTTTTTCGATTGAAAACTTGCCACGGGTACCTAACCCCTTGTGAATTTCGCGCATTTTTCGGGAATAAATCAATTTTCTAGAAAACTGTTTTTGGATAGTCACAAGTTGCACATAAAATCAAAGGTGAGATTACCAACTACACAAAAAATCAAACAGAATAAAAATCGGGTCAAAAATGAGGCAGTGAAACTGTGGAGCGCCGTAGCCCAAAATTCGATCTTTTTCGATTGAAAACTTGGCACGGGTACCTACCCCCTTGTGAATTTCGCGCATTTTTCGGGAATAAATCAATTTTCTGGAAAACTGTTTTTGGATAGTCACAAGTTGCACATAAAATCAAAGGTGAGACTACCAGCTACACAAAAAATCAAACAGAATAAATATCGGGTCAAAAATGAGGCAGTGAAACTGTGGAGCGCCGTAGCCCAAAATTCGATCTTTTTCGATTGAAAACTTGGCACGGGTACCTACCCCCTTGGGAATTTCGCGCATTTTTCGGGAATAAATCAATTTTCTGGAAAACTGTTTTTGGATAGTCACAAGTTGCACATCAAATTAAAGGTGAGGCTACCAGCTACTCAAAAAATCAAACAGAATAAAAATCGGGTCAAAAATGAGGCAGTGAAACTGTGGAGCGCCGTAGCCCAAAATTCGATCTTTTTCGATTGAAAACTTGGCACGGGTACCTACCCCCTTGTGAATTTCGCGCATTTTTCGGGAATAAATCAATTTTCTGGAAAACTGTTTTTGGATAGTCACAAGTTGCACATCAAATTAAAGGTGAGACTACCAGCTACACAAAAAATCAAACAGAATAAAAATCGGGTCAAAAATGAGGCAGTGAAACTGTGGAGCGCCGTAGCCCAAAATTCGATCTTTTTCGATTGAAAACTTGGCACGGGTACCTACCCCCTTGTGAATTTCGCGCATTTTTCGGGAATAAATCAATTTTCTGGAAAACTGTTTTTGGATAGTCACAAGTTGCACATCAAATCAAAGGTGAAACTACCAGCTACTCCAAAAGTCAAACAGAATAAAAATCGGGTCAAAAATGAGGCAGTGAAACTGTGGAGCGCCGTAGCCCAAAATTCGATCTTTTTCGATTGAAAACTTGGCACGGGTACCTACCCCCTTGTGAATTTCGCGCATTTTTCGGGAATAAATCAATTTTCTGGAAAACTGTTTTTGGATAGTCACAAGTTGCACATCAAATTAAAGGTGAGACTACCAGCTACTCAAAAAATCAAACAGAATAAAAATCGTGTCAAAAATGAGGCAGTGAAACTGTGGAGCGCCGTAGCCCAAAATTCGATCTTTTTCGATTGAAAACTTGGCACGGGTACCTACCCCCTTGTGAATTTCGCGCATTTTTCGGGAATAAATCAATTTTCTGGAAAACTGTTTTTGGATAGTCACAAGTTGCACATCAAATCAAAGGTGAGACCACCAGCTACACAAAAAATCAAACAGAATAAAAATCGTGTCAAAAATGAGGCAGTGAAACTGTGGAGCGCCGTAGCCCAAAATTCGATCTTTTTCGATTGAAAACTTGGCACGGGTACCTACCCCCTTGTGAATTTCGCGCATTTTTCGGGAATAAATCAATTTTCTGGAAAACTGTTTTTGGATAGTCACAAGTTGCACATCAAATCAAAGGTGAGACTACCAGCTACACAAAAAATCAAACAGAATAAAAATCGGGTCAAAAATGAGGCAGTGAAACTGTGGAGCGCCGTAGCCCAAAATTCGATCTTTTTCGATTGAAAACTTGGCACGGGTACCCCCTTGTGAATTTCGCGCATTTTTCGGGAATAAATCAATTTTCTGGAAAACTGTTTTTGGATAGTCACAAGTTGCACATAAAATCAAAGGTGAGATTACCAGCTACACAAAAAATCAAACAGAATAAAAATCGGGTCAAAAATGAGGCAGTGAAACTGTGGAGCGCCGTAGCCCAAAATTCGATCTTTTTCGATTGAAAACTTGGCACGGGTACCTACCCCCTTGTGAATTTCGCGCATTTTTCGGGAATAAATCAATTTTCTGGAAAACTGTTTTTGGATAGTCACAAGTTGCACATAAAATCAAAGCTACACAAAAAATCAAACAGAATAAAAATCGTGTCAAAAATGAGGCAGTGAAACTGTGGAGCGCCGTAGCACAAAATTCGATCTTTTTCGATTGAAAACTTGGCACGGGTACCTACCCCCTTGTGAATTTCGCGCATTTTTCGGGAATAAATCAATTTTCTGGAAAACTGTTTTTGGATAGTCACAAGTTGCACATAAAATCAAAGGTGAGACTACCAGCTACACAAAAAATCAAACAGAATAAAAATCGGGTCAAAAATGAGGCAGTGAAACTGTGGAGCGCGTAGCCCAAAATTCGATCTTTTTCGATTGAAAACTTGGCACGGGTACCTACCCCCTTGTGAATTTCGCGCATTTTTCGGGAATAAATCAATTTTCTGGAAAACTGTTTTTGGATAGTCACAAGTTGCACATCAAATTAAAGGTGAGACTACCAGCTACTCAAAAAATCAAACAGATTAAAAATCGGGTCAAAAATGAGGCAGTGAAACTGTGGAGCGCCGTAGCCCAAAATTCGATCTTTTTCGATTGAAAACTTGGCACGGGTACCTACCCCCTTGTGAATTTCGCGCATTTTTCGGGAATAAATCAATTTTCTGGAAAACTGTTTTTGGATAGTCACAAGCTGCACATCAAATCAAAGGTGAAACTACCAGCTACTCCAAAAATCAAACAGAATAAAAATCGGGTCAAAAATGAGGCAGTGAAACTGTGGAGCGCCGTAGCCCAAAATTCGATCTTTTTCGATTGAAAACTTGGCACGGGTACCTACCCCCTTGTGAATTTCGCGCATTTTTCGGGAATAAATCAATTTTCTGGAAAACTGTTTTTGGATAGTCACAAGCTGCACATCAAATCAAAGGTGAGACTACCAGCTACACAAAAAATCAAACAGAATAAAAATCGGGTCAAAAATGAGGCAGTGAAACTGTGGAGCGCCGTAGCCCAAAATTCGATCTTTTTCGATTGAAAACTTGGCACGGGTACCTACCCCCTTGTGAATTTCGCGCATTTTTCGGGAATAAATCAATTTTCTGGAAAACTGTTTTTGGATAGTCACAAGTTGCACATCAAATCAAAGGTGAAACTACCAGTTACTCCAAAAATCAAACAGAATAAAAATCGGGTCAAAAATGAGGCAGTGAAACTGTGGAGCGCCGTAGCCCAAAATTCGATCTTTTTCGATTGAAAACTTGGCACGGGTACCTACCCCCTTGTGAATTTCGCGCATTTTTCGGGAATAAATCAATTTTCTGTACAACTGTTTTTGGATAGTCACAATTTGCACATCAAATTAAAGGTGAGACTACCAGCTACTCAAAAAATCAAAGAGAATAAAAATCGGGTCAAAAATGAGGCAGTGAAACTGTGGAGCGCCGTAGCCCAAAATTCGATCTTTTTCGATTGAAAACTTGGCACGGGTACCTACCCCCTTGTGAATTTCGCGCATTTTTCGGGAATAAATCAATTTTCTGGAAAACTGTTTTTGGATAGTCACGAGCTGCACATCAAATCAAAGGTGAGACTACCAGCTACACAAAAAATCAAACAGAATAAAAATCGGGTCAAAAATGAGGCAGTGAAACTGTGGAGCGCCGTAGCCCAAAATTCGATCTTTTTCGATTGAAAACTTGGCACGGGTACCTACCCCCTTGTGAATTTCGCGCATTTTTCGGGAATAAATCAATTTTCTGGAAAACTGTTTTTGGATAGTCACAAGCTGCACATCAAATCAAAGGTGAGACTACCAGCTACACAAAAAATCAAACAGAATAAAAATCGGGTCAAAAATGAGGCAGTGAAACTGTGGAGCGCCGTAGCCCAAAATTCGATCTTTTTCGATTGAAAACTTGGCACGGGTACCTACCCCCTTGTGAATTTCGCGCATTGTTCGGGAATAAATCAATTTTCTGGAAAACTGTTTTTGGATAGTCACAAGCTGCACATCAAATCAAAGGTGAGACTACCAGCTACACAAAAAATCAAACAGAATAAAAATCGGGTCAAAAATGAGGCAGTGAAACTGTGGAGCGCCGTAGCCCAAAATTCGATCTTTTTCGATTGAAAACTTGGCACGGGTACCTACCCCCTTGTGAATTTCGCGCATTTTTCGGGAATAAATCAATTTTCTGGAAAACTGTTTTTGGATAGTCACAAGTTGCACATAAAATCAAAGCTACACAAAAAATCAAACAGAATAAAAATCGGGTCAAAAATGAGGCAGTGAAACTGTGGAGCGCCGTAGCCCAAAATTCGATCTTTTTCGATTGAAAACTTGGCACGGGTACCTACCCCCTTGTGAATTTCGCGCATTTTTCGGGAATAAATTAATTTTCTGTACAACTGTTTTTGGATAGTCACAAGTTGCACATCAAATTAAAGGTGAGACTACCAGCTACTCAAAAAATCAAAGAGAATAAAAATCGGGTCAAAAATGAGGCAGTGAAACTGTGGAGCGCCGTAGCCCAAAATTCGATCTTTTTCGATTGAAAACTTGGCACGGGTACCTACCCCCTTGTGAATTTCGCGCATTTTTCGGGAATAAATCAATTTTCTGGAAAACTGTTTTTGGATAGTCACAAGCTGCACATCAAATCAAAGGTGAGACTACCAGCTACACAAAAAATCAAACAGAATAAAAATCGGGTCAAAAATGAGGCAGTGAAACTGTGGAGCGCCGTAGCCCAAAATTCGATCTTTTTCGATTGAAAACTTGGCACGGGTACCTACCCCCTTGTGAATTTCGCGCATTTTTCGGGAATAAATCAATTTTCTGGAAAACTGTTTTTGGATAGTCACAAGTTGCACATCAAATCAAAGGTGAAACTACCAGCTACTCCAAAAATCAAAGAGAATAAAAATCGGGTCAAAAATGAGGCAGTGAAACTGTGGAGCGCCGTAGCCCAAAATTCGATCTTTTTCGATTGAAAACTTGGCACGGGTACCTACCCCCTTGTGAATTTCGCGCATTTTTCGGGAATAAATCAATTTTCTGGAAAACTGTTTTTGGATAGTCACAAGCTGCACATCAAATCAAAGGTGAGACTACCAGCTACACAAAAAATCAAACAGAATAAAAATCGGGTCAAAAATGAGGCAGTGAAACTGTGGAGCGCCGTAGCCCAAAATTCGATCTTTTTCGATTGAAAACTTGGCACGGGTACCTACCCCCTTGTGAATTTCGCGCATTTTTCGGGAATAAATCAATTTTCTGGAAAACTGTTTTTGGATAGTCACAAGTTGCACATCAAATCAAAGGTGAAACTACCAGCTACTCCAAAAATCAAACAGAATAAAAATCGGGTCAAAAATGAGGCAGTGAAACTGTGGAGCGCCGTAGCCCAAAATTCGATCTTTTTCGATTGAAAACTTGGCACGGGTACCTACCCCCTTGTGAATTTCGCGCATTTTTCGGGAATAAATCAATTTTCTGGAAAACTGTTTTTGGATAGTCACAAGTTGCACATCAAATTAAAGGTGAGACTACCAACTACTCAAAAAATCAAAGAGAATAAAAATCGGGTCAAAAATGAGGCAGTGAAACTGTGGAGCGCCTTAGCCCAAAATTCGATCTTTTTCGATTGAAAACTTGGCACGGGTACCTACCCCCTTGTGAATTTCGCGCATTTTTCGGGAATAAATCAATTTTCTGGAAAACTGTTTTTGGATAGTCACAAGCTGCACATCAAATAAAAGGTGAGACTACCAGCTACACAAAAAATCAAACAGAATAAAAATCGGGTCAAAAATGAGGCAGTGAAACTGTGGAGCGCCGTAGCCCAAAATTCGATCTTTTTCGATTGAAAACTTGGCACGGGTACCTACCCCCTTGTGAATTTCGCGCATTTTTCGGGAATAAATCAATTTTCTGGAAAACTGTTTTTGGATAGTCACAAGTTGCACATCAAATCAAAGGTGAGACTACCAGCTACTCAAAAAATCAAACAGAATAAAAATCGGGTCAAAAATGAGGCAGTGAAACTGTGGAGCGCCGTAGCCCAAAATTCGATCTTTTTCGATTGAAAACTTGGCACGGGTACCTACCCCCTTGTGAATTTCGCGCATTTTTCGGGAATAAATCAATTTTCTGGAAAACTGTTTTTGGATAGTCACAAGTTGCACATCAAATCAAAGGTGAGACTACCAGCTACTCAAAAAATCAAAGAGAATAAAAATCGGGTCAAAAATGAGGCAGTGAAACTGTGGAGCGCCGTAGCCCAAAATTCGATCTTTTTCGATTGAAAACTTGGCACGGGTACCTACCCCCTTGTGAATTTCGCGCATTTTTCGGGAATAAATCAATTTTCTGGAAAACTGTTTTTGGATAGTCACAAGTTGCACATCAAATCAAAGGTGAAACTACCAGCTACTCCAAAAATCAAACAGAATAAAAATCGGGTCAAGAATGAGGCAGTGAAACTGTGGAGCGCCGTAGCCCAAAATTCGATCTTTTTCGATTGAAAACTTGGCACGGGTACGTACCCCCTTGTGAATTTCGCGCATTTTTCGATAATAAATCAATTTTCTGGAAAACTGTTTTTGGATAGTCACAAGTTGCACATCAAATCAAAGGTGAAACTACCAGCTACTCCAAAAATTAATCAGATTAAAAATCGGGTCAAAAACGAGGCAGTGAAACTGTGGAGCGCCGTAGCCCAAAATGCGATCTTTTTTGATTGAAAACTTGGCACGGGTACCTACCCCCTTGTGAATTTCGCGCATTTTTCGGGAATAAATCAATTTTCTGGAAAACTGTTTTTGGATAGGCACAAGTTGCACATCAAATTAAAGGTGAGACTACCAGCTACTCAAAAAATCAAACAGAATAAAAATCGGGTCAAAAATGAGGCAGTGAAACTGTGGAGCGCCGTAGCCCAAAATTCGATCTTTTTCGATTGAAAACTTGGCACGGGTACCTACCCCCTTGTGAATTTCGCGCATTTTTCGGGAATAAATCAATTTTCTGGAAAACTGTTTTTGGATAGTCACAAGTTGCACATCAAATCAAAGGTGAAACTACCAGCTACTCCAAAAATTAAACAGATGAAAAATCGGGTCAAAAACGAGGCAGTGAAACTGTGGAGCGCCGTAGCCCAAAATGCGATCTTTTTCGATTGAAAACTTGGCACGGGTACCTACCCCCTTGTGAATTTCGCGCATTTTTCGGGAATAAATCAATTTTCTGGAAAACTGTTTTTAGATAGTCACAAGCTGCACATCAAATCAAAGGTGAGACTACCAGCTACTCAAAAAATCAAAGAGAATAAAAATCGGGTCAAAAATGAGGCAGTGAAACTGTGGAGCGCCGTAGCCCAAAATTCGATCTTTTTCGATTGAAAACTTGGCACGGGTATCTACCCCCTTGTGAATTTCGCGCATTTTTCGGGAATAAATCAATTTTCTGGAAAACTGTTTTTGGATAGTCACAAGTTGCACATCAAATCAAAGGTGAAACTACCAGCTACTCCAAAAATTAAACAGATGAAAAATCGGGTCAAAAACGAGGCAGTGAAACTGTGGAGCGCCGTAGCCCAAAATTCGATCTTTTTCGATTGAAAACTTGGCACGGGTACCTACCCCCTTGTGAATTTCGCGCATTTTTCGGGAATAAATCAATTTTCTGGAAAACTGTTTTTAGATAGTCACAAGCTGCACATCAAATCAAAGGTGAGACTACCAGCTACTCAAAAAATCAAAGAGAATAAAAATCGGGTCAAAAATGAGGCAGTGAAACTGTGGAGCGCCGTAGCCCAAAATTCGATCTTTTTCGATTGAAAACTTGGCACGGGTACCTACCCCCTTGTGAATTTCGCGCATTTTTCGGGAATAAATCAATTTTCTGGAAAACTGTTTTTGGATAGTCACAAGCTGCACATCAAATCAAAGGTGAGACTACCAGCTACACAAAAAATCAAACAGAATAAAAATCGGGTCAAAAATGAGGCAGTGAAACTGTGGAGCGCCGTAGCCCAAAATTCGATCTTTTTCGATTGAAAACTTGGCACGGGTACCTACCCCCTTGTGAATTTCGCGCATTGTTCGGGAATAAATCAATTTTCTGGAAAACTGTTTTTGGATAGTCACAAGCTGCACATCAAATCAAAGGTGAGACTACCAGCTACACAAAAAATCAAACAGAATAAAAATCGGGTCAAAAATGAGGCAGTGAAACTGTGGAGCGCCGTAGCCCAAAATTCGATCTTTTTCGATTGAAAACTTGGCACGGGTACCTACCCCCTTGTGAATTTCGCGCATTTTTCGGGAATAAATCAATTTTCTGGAAAACTGTTTTTGGATAGTCACAAGTTGCACATAAAATCAAAGCTACACAAAAAATCAAACAGAATAAAAATCGGGTCAAAAATGAGGCAGTGAAACTGTGGAGCGCCGTAGCCCAAAATTCGATCTTTTTCGATTGAAAACTTGGCACGGGTACCTACCCCCTTGTGAATTTCGCGCATTTTTCGGGAATAAATTAATTTTCTGTACAACTGTTTTTGGATAGTCACAAGTTGCACATCAAATTAAAGGTGAGACTACCAGCTACTCAAAAAATCAAAGAGAATAAAAATCGGGTCAAAAATGAGGCAGTGAAACTGTGGAGCGCCGTAGCCCAAAATTCGATCTTTTTCGATTGAAAACTTGGCACGGGTACCTACCCCCTTGTGAATTTCGCGCATTTTTCGGGAATAAATCAATTTTCTGGAAAACTGTTTTTGGATAGTCACAAGCTGCACATCAAATCAAAGGTGAGACTACCAGCTACACAAAAAATCAAACAGAATAAAAATCGGGTCAAAAATGAGGCAGTGAAACTGTGGAGCGCCGTAGCCCAAAATTCGATCTTTTTCGATTGAAAACTTGGCACGGGTACCTACCCCCTTGTGAATTTCGCGCATTTTTCGGGAATAAATCAATTTTCTGGAAAACTGTTTTTGGATAGTCACAAGTTGCACATCAAATCAAAGGTGAAACTACCAGCTACTCCAAAAATCAAACAGAATAAAAATCGGGTCAAAAATGAGGCAGTGAAACTGTGGAGCGCCGTAGCCCAAAATTCGATCTTTTTCGATTGAAAACTTGGCACGGGTACCTACCCCCTTGTGAATTTCGCGCATTTTTCGGGAATAAATCAATTTTCTGGAAAACTGTTTTTGGATAGTCACAAGTTGCACATCAAATTAAAGGTGAGACTACCAGCTACACAAAAAATCAAACAAAATAAAAATCGGGTCAAAAATGAGGCAGTGAAACTGTGGAGCGCCGTAGCCCAAAATTCGATCTTTTTCGATTGAAAACTTGGCACGGGTACCTACCCCCTTGTGAATTTCGCGCATTTTTCGGGAATAAATCAATTTTCTGGAAAACTGTTTTTGGATAGTCACAAGTTGCACATCAAATTAAAGGTGAGACTACCAACTACTCAAAAAATCAAAGAGAATAAAAATCGGGTCAAAAATGAGGCAGTGAAACTGTGGAGCGCCTTAGCCCAAAATTCGATCTTTTTCGATTGAAAACTTGGCACGGGTACCTACCCCCTTGTGAATTTCGCGCATTTTTCGGGAATAAATCAATTTTCTGGAAAACTGTTTTTGGATAGTCACAAGCTGCACATCAAATAAAAGGTGAGACTACCAGCTACACAAAAAATCAAACAGAATAAAAATCGGGTCAAAAATGAGGCAGTGAAACTGTGGAGCGCCGTAGCCCAAAATTCGATCTTTTTCGATTGAAAACTTGGCACGGGTACCTACCCCCTTGTGAATTTCGCGCATTTTTCGGGAATAAATCAATTTTCTCGAAAACTGTTTTTGGATAGTCACAAGTTGCACATCAAATCAAAGGTGAGACTACCAGCTACACAAAAAATCAAACAGAATAAAAATCGGGTCAAAAATGAGGCAGTGAAACTGTGGAGCGCCGTAGCCCAAAATTCGATCTTTTTCGATTGAAAACTTGGCACGGGTACCTACCCCCTTGTGAATTTCGCGCATTTTTCGGGAATAAATCAATTTTCTGGAAAACTGTTTTTGGATAGTCACAAGTTGCACATCAAATCAAAGGTGAGACTACCAGCTACTCAAAAAATCAAAGAGAATAAAAATCGGGTCAAAAATGAGGCAGTGAAACTGTGGAGCGCCGTAGCCCAAAATTCGATCTTTTTCGATTGAAAACTTGGCACGGGTACCTACCCCCTTGTGAATTTCGCGCATTTTTCGGGAATAAATCAATTTTCTGGAAAACTGTTTTTGGATAGTCACAAGTTGCACATCAAATCAAAGGTGAAACTACCAGCTACTCCAAAAATCAAACAGAATAAAAATCGGGTCAAGAATGAGGCAGTGAAACTGTGGAGCGCCGTAGCCCAAAATTCGATCTTTTTCGATTGAAAACTTGGCACGGGTACGTACCCCCTTGTGAATTTCGCGCATTTTTCGATAATAAATCAATTTTCTGGAAAACTGTTTTTGGATAGTCACAAGTTGCACATCAAATCAAAGGTGAAACTACCAGCTACTCCAAAAATTAAACAGATTAAAAATCGGGTCAAAAACGAGGCAGTGAAACTGTGGAGCGCCGTAGCCCAAAATGCGATCTTTTTTGATTGAAAACTTGGCACGGGTACCTACCCCCTTGTGAATTTCGCGCATTTTTCGGGAATAAATCAATTTTCTGGAAAACTGTTTTTGGATAGGCACAAGTTGCACATCAAATCAAAGGTGAGACTACCAGCTACTCAAAAAATCAAACAGAATAAAAATCGGGTCAAAAATGAGGCAGTGAAACTGTGGAGCGCCGTAGCCCAAAATTCGATCTTTTTCGATTGAAAACTTGGCACGGGTACCTACCCCCTTGTGAATTTCGCGCATTTTTCGGGAATAAATCAATTTTCTGGAAAACTGTTTTTGGATAGTCACAAGTTGCACATCAAATCAAAGGTGAAACTACCAGCTACTCCAAAAATTAAACAGATGAAAAATCGGGTCAAAAACGAGGCAGTGAAACTGTGGAGCGCCGTAGCCCAAAATGCGATCTTTTTCGATTGAAAACTTGGCACGGGTACCTACCCCCTTGTGAATTTCGCGCATTTTTCGGGAATAAATCAATTTTCTGGAAAACTGTTTTTAGATAGTCACAAGCTGCACATCAAATCAAAGGTGAGACTACCAGCTACTCAAAAAATCAAAGAGAATAAAAATCGGGTCAAAAATGAGGCAGTGAAACTGTGGAGCGCCGTAGCCCAAAATTCGATCTTTTTCGATTGAAAACTTGGCACGGGTATCTACCCCCTTGTGAATTTCGCGCATTTTTCGGGAATAAATCAATTTTCTGGAAAACTGTTTTTGGATAGTCACAAGCTGCACATCAAATCAAAGGTGAGACTACCAGCTACACAAAACATCAAACAGAATAAAAATCGGGTCAAAAATGAGGCAGTGAAACTGTGGAGCGCCGTAGCCCAAAATTCGATCTTTTTCGATTGAAAACTTGGCACGGGTACCTACCCCCTTGTGAATTTCGCGCATTTTTCGGGAATAAATCAATTTTCTGGAAAACTGTTTTTGGATAGTCACAAGCTGCACATCAAATCAAAGGTGAGACTACCAGCTACACAAAAAATCAAACAGAATAAAAATCGGGTCAAAAATGAGGCAGTGAAACTGTGGAGCGCCGTAGCCCAAAATTCGATCTTTTTCGATTGAAAACTTGGCACGGGTACCTATCCCCTTGTGAATTTCGCGCATTTTTCGGGAATAAATCAATTTTCTGGAAAACTGTTTTTGGATAGTCACAAGTTGCACATCAAATCAAAGGTGAGACTACCAGCTACTCCAAAAATCAAACAGAATAAAAATCGGGTCAAAAATGAGGCAGTGAAACTGTGGAGCGCCGTAGCCCAAAATTCGATCTTTTTCGATTGAAAACTTGGCACGGGTACCTACCCCCTTGTGAATTTCGCGCATTTTTCGGGAATAAATCAATTTTCTGGAAAACTGTTTTTGGATAGTCACAAGTTGCACATCAAATCAAAGGTGAGACTACCAGCTACTCAAAAAATTAAACAGAATAAAAATCGGCTCAAAAATGAGGCAGTTAAACTGTGGAGCGCCGTAGCCCAAAATTCGATCTTTTTCGATTAAAAACTTGGCACGGGTACCTACCCCCTTGTGAATTTCGCGCATTTTTCGGGAATAAATCAATTTTCTGGAAAACTGTTTTTGGATAGTCACAAGTTGCACATCAAATCAAAGGTGAGACTACCAGCTACACAAAAAATCAAACAGAATAAAAATCGGGTCAAAAATGAGGCAGTGAAACTGTGGAGCGCCGTAGCCCAAAATTCGATCTTTTTCGATTGAAAACTTGGCACGGGTACCTACCCCCTTGTGAATTTCGCGCATTTTTCGGGAATAAATCAATTTTCTGGAAAACTGTTTTTGGATACTCACAAGTTGCACATCAAATCAAAGGTGAGACTACCAGCTACTCCAAAAATCAAACAGAATAAAAATCGGGTCAAAAATGAGGCAGTGAAACTGTGGAGCGCCGTAGCCCAAAATTCGATCTTTTTCGATTGAAAACTTGGCACGGGTACCTACCCCCTTGGGAATTTCGCGCATTTTTCGGGAATAAATTAATTTTCTGGAAAACTGTTTTTGAATAGTCACAAGTTGCACATCAAATCAAAGGTGAGACTACCAGCTACACAAAAAATCAAACAGAATAAAAATCGGGTCAAAAATGAGGCAGTGAAACTGTGGAGCGCCGTAGCCCAAAATGCGATCTTTTTCGATTGAAAACTTTTCACGGGTACCTACCCCCTTGGGAATTTCGCGCATTTTTCGGGAATAAATTAATTTTCTGGAAAACTGTTTTTGAATAGTCACAAGTTGCACATCAAATCAAAGGTGAGACTACCAGCTACACAAAAAATCAAACAGAATAAAAATCGGGTCAAAAATGAGGCAGTGAAACTGTGGAGCGCCGTAGCCCAAAATTCGATCTTTTTCGATTGAAAACTTGGCACGGGTACCTACCCCCTTGTGAATTTCGCGCATTTTTCGGGAATAAATCAATTTTCTGGAAAACTGTTTTTGGATAGTCACAAGTTGCACATCAAATTAAAGGTGAGACTACCAGCTACTCAAAAAATCAAACAGAATAAAAATCGGGTCAAAAATGAGGCAGTGAAACTGTGGAGCGCCGTAGCCCAAAATTCGATCTTTTCCGATTGAAAACTTGGCACGGGTACCTACCCCCTTGTGAATTTCGCGCATTTTTCGGGAATAAATCAATTTTCTGGAAAACTGTTTTTGGATAGTCACAAGTTGCACATCAAATTAAAGGTGAGACTACCAGCTACTCAAAAAATCAATGAGAATAAAAATCGGGTCAAAAATGAGGCAGTGAAACTGTGGAGCGCCGTAGCCCAAAATTCGATCTTTTTCGATTGAAAACTTGGCACGGGTACCTATCCCCTTGTGAATTTCGCGCATTTTTCGGGAATAAATCAATTTTCTGGAAAACTGTTTTTGGATAGTCACAAGTTGCACATCAAATCAAAGGTGAAACTACCAGCTACTCCAAAAATTAAACAGATGAAAAATCGGGTTAAAAACGAGGCAGTGAAACTGTGGAGCGCCGTAGCCCAAAATGCGATCTTTTCCGATTGAAAACTTGGCACGGGTACCTACCCCCTTGTGAATTTCGCGCATTTTTCGGGAATAAATCAATTTTCTGGAAAACTGTTTTTGGATAGTCACAAGTTGCACATCAAATTAAAGGTGAGACTACCAGCTACTCAAAAAATCAAACAGAATAAAAATCGGGTCAAAAATGAGGCAGTTAAACTGTGGAGCGCCGTAGCCCAAAATTCGATCTTTTTCGATTGAAAACTTGGCACGGGTACCTATCCCCTTGTGAATTTCGCGCATTTTTCGGGAATAAATCAATTTTCTGGAAAACTGTTTTTGGATAGTCACAAGTTGCACATCAAATTAAAGGTGAGACTACCAGCTACTCAAAAAATCAAAGAGAATAAAAATCGGGTCAAAAATGAGGCAGTGAAACTGTGGAGCGCCGTAGCCCAAAATTCGATCTTTTTCGATTGAAAACTTGGCACGGGTACCTATCCCCTTGTGAATTTCGCGCATTTTTCGGGAATAAATCAATTTTCTGGAAAACTGTTTTTGAATAGTCACAAGTTGCACATCAAATCAAAGGTGAGACTACCAGCTACACAAAAAATCAAACAGAATAAAAATCGGGTCAAAAATGAGGCAGTGAAACTGTGGAGCGCCGTAGCCCAAAATTCGATCTTTTTCGATTGAAAACTTGGCACGGGTACCTACCCCCTTGTGAATTTCGCGCATTTTTCGGGAATAAATCAATTTTCTGGAAAACTGTTTTTGGATAGTCACAAGTTGCACATCAAATTAAAGGTGAGACTACCAGCTACTCAAAAAATCAAACAGAATAAAAATCGGGTCAAAAATGAGGCAGTGAAACTGCGGAGCGCCGTAGCCCAAAATTCGATCTTTTTCGATTGAAAACTTGGCACGGGTACCTACCCCCTTGTGAATTTCGCGCATTTTTCGGGCATAAATCAATTTTCTGGAAAACTGTTTTTGGATAGTCACAAGTTGCACATCAAATCAAAGGTGAGACTACCAGCTACACAAAAAATCAAACAGAATAAAAATCGGGTCAAAAATGAGGCAGTGAAACTGTGGAGCGCCGTAGCCCAAAATTCGATCTTTTTCGATTGAAAACTTGGCACGGGTACCTACCCCCTTGTGAATTTTGCGCATTTTTCGGGAATAAATCAATTTTCTGGAAAACTGTTTTTGGATAGTCACAAGTTGCACATCAAATTAAAGGTGAGACTACCAGCTACTCAAAAAATCAAACAGAATAAAAATCGGGTCAAAAATGAGGCAGTGAAACTGTGGAGCGCCGTAGCCCAAAATTCGATCTTTTTCGATTGAAAACTTGGCACGGGTACCTACCCCCTTGTGAATTTCGCGCATTTTTCGGGAATAAATCAATTTTCTGGAAAACTGTTTTTGGATAGTCACAAGTTGCACATCAAATCAAAGGTGAAACTACCAGCTACTCCAAAAATTAAACAGATGAAAAATCGGGTCAAAAACGAGGCAGTGAAACTGTGGAGCGCCGTAGCCAAAAATGCGATCTTTTTCGATTGAAAACTTGGCACGGGTACCTACCCCCTTGTGAATTTCGCGCATTTTTCGGGAATAAATCAATTTTCTGGAAAACTGTTTTTGGATAGTCACAAGCTGCACATCAAATCAAAGGTGAGACTACCAGCTACTCAAAAAATCAAACAGAATAAAAATCGGGTCAAAAATGAGACAGTGAAACTGTGGAGCGCCGTAGCCCAAAATTCGATCTTTTTAGATTGAAAACTTGGCACGGGTACCTACCCCCTTGTGAATTTCGCGCATTTTTCGGGAATAAATCAATTTTCTGGAAAACTGTTTTTGGATAGTCACAAGTTGCACATCAAATCAAAGGTGAGACTACCAGCTACTCAAAAAATCAAACAGAATAAAAATCGGGTCAAAAATGAGGCAGTGAAACTGTGGAGCGCCGTAACCCAAAATTCGATCTTTTTCGATTGAAAACTTGGCACGGGTACCTACCCCCTTGTGAATTTCGCGCATTTTTCGGGAATAAATCAATTTTCTGGAAAACTGTTTTTGGATAGTCACAAGCTGCACATCAAATCAAAGGTGAGACTACCAGCTACTCAAAAAATCAAACAGAATAAAAATCGGGTCAAAAATGAGGCAGTGAAACTGTGGAGCGCCGTAGCCCAAAATTCGATCTTTTTCGATTGAAAACTTGGCACGGGTACCTACCCCCTTGTGAATTTCGCGCATTTTTCGGGAATAAATCAATTTTCTGGAAAACTGTTTTTGGATAGTCACAAGCTGCACATCAAATCAAAGGTGAGACTACCAGCTACACAAAAAATTAAACAGATTAAAAATCGGGTCAAAAATGAGGCAGTGAAACTGTGGAGCGCCGTAGCCCAAAATTCGATCTTTTTCGATTGAAAACTTGGCACGGGTACCTACCCCCTTGTGAATTTCGCGCATTTTTCGGGAATAAATCAATTTTCTGGAAAACTGTTTTTGGATAGTCACAAGCTGCACATCAAATCAAAGGTGAGACTACCAGCTACTCAAAAAATCAAACAGAATAAAAATCGGGTCAAAAATGAGGCAGTGAAACTGTGGAGCGCCGTAGCCCAAAATTCGATCTTTTTCGATTGAAAACTTGGCACGGGTACCTACCCCCTTGTGAATTTCGCGCATTTTTCGGGAATAAATCAATTTTCTGGAAAACTGTTTTTGGATAGTCACAAGCTGCACATCAAATCAAAGGTGAGACTACCAGCTACACAAAAAATCAAACAGAATAAAAATCGGGTCAAAAATGAGGCAGTGAAACTGTGGAGCGCCGTAGCCCAAAATTCGATCTTTTTCGATTGAAAACTTGGCACGGGTACCTACCCCCTTGTGAATTTCGCGCATTTTTCGGGAATAAATCAATTTTCTCGAAAACTGTTTTTGGATAGTCACAAGTTGCACATCAAATCAAAGGTGAGACTACCAGCTACACAAAAAATCAAACAGAATAAAAATCGGGTCAAAAATGAGGCAGTGAAATTGTGGAGCGACGTAGCCCAAAATTCGATCTTTTTCGATTGAAAACTTGGCACGGGTACCTACCCCCTTGTGAATTTCGCGCATTTTTCGGGAATAAATCAATTTTCTGGAAAACTGTTTTTGGATAGTCACAAGTTGCACATCAAATCAAAGGTGAGACTACCAGCTACTCAAAAAATCAAACAGAATAAAAATCGGGTCAAAAATGAGGCAGTGAAACTGTGGAGCGCCGTAGCCCAAAATTCGATCTTTTTCGATTGAAAACTTGGCACGGGTACCTACCCCCTTGTGAATTTCGCGCATTTTTCGGGAATAAATCAATTTTCTGGAAAACTGTTTTTGGATAGTCACAAGTTGCACATCAAATCAAAGGTGAGACTACCAGCTACTCAAAAAATCAAAGAGAATAAAAATCGGGTCAAAAATGAGGAAGTGAAACTGTGGAGCGACGTAGCCCAAAATTCGATCTTTTTCGATTGAAAACTTGGCACGGGTACCTACCCCCTTGTGAATTTCGCGCATTTTTCGGGAATAAATCAATTTTCTGGAAAACTGTTTTTGGATAGTCACAAGCTGCACATCAAATCAAAGGTGAGACTACCAGCTACACAAAAAATCAAACAGAATAAAAATCGGGTCAAAAATGAGGCAGTGAAACTGTGGAGCGCCGTAGCCCAAAATTCGATCTTTTTCGATTGAAAACTTGGCACGGGTACCTACCCCCTTGTGAATTTCGCGCATTTTTCGGGAATAAATCAATTTTCTCGAAAACTGTTTTTGGATAGTCACAAGTTGCACATCAAATCAAAGGTGAGACTACCAGCTACTCCAAAAATCAAACAGAATAAAAATCGGGTCAAAAATGAGGCAGTGAAACTGTGGAGCGCCGTAGCCCAAAATTCGATCTTTTTCGATTGAAAACTTGGCACGGGTACCTACCCCCTTGTGAATTTCGCGCATTTTTCGGGAATAAATCAATTTTCTGGAAAACTGTTTTTGGATAGTCACAAGTTGCACATCAAATTAAAGGTGAGACTACCAGCTACTCAAAAAATCAAACAGAATAAAAATCGGGTCAAAAATGAGGCAGTTAAACTGTGGAGCGCCGTAGCCCAAAATTCGATCTTTTTCGATTGAAAACTTGGCACGGGTACCTATCCCCTTGTGAATTTCGCGCATTTTTCGGGAATAAATCAATTTTCTGGAAAACTGTTTTTGGATAGTCACAAGTTGCACATCAAATCAAAGGTGAGACTACCAGCTACTCAAAAAATCAAAGAGAATAAAAATCGGGTCAAAAATGAGGAAGTGAAACTGTGGAGCGACGTAGCCCAAAATTCGATCTTTTTCGATTGAAAACTTGGCACGGGTACCTACCCCCTTGTGAATTTCGCGCATTTTTCGGGAATAAATCAATTTTCTGGAAAACTGTTTTTGGATAGTCACAAGCTGCACATCAAATCAAAGGTGAGACTACCAGCTACACAAAAAATCAAACAGAATAAAAATCGGGTCAAAAATGAGGCAGTGAAACTGTGGAGCGCCGTAGCCCAAAATTCGATCTTTTTCGATTGAAAACTTGGCACGGGTACCTACCCCCTTGTGAATTTCGCGCATTTTTCGGGAATAAATCAATTTTCTCGAAAACTGTTTTTGGATAGTCACAAGTTGCACATCAAATCAAAGGTGAGACTACCAGCTACTCCAAAAATCAAACAGAATAAAAATCGGGTCAAAAATGAGGCAGTGAAACTGTGGAGCGCCGTAGCCCAAAATTCGATCTTTTTCGATTGAAAACTTGGCACGGGTACCTACCCCCTTGTGAATTTCGCGCATTTTTCGGAAATAAATCAATTTTCTGGAAAACTGTTTTTGGATAGTCACAAGTTGCACATCAAATCAAAGGTGAGACTACCAGCTACACAAAAAATCAAACAGAATAAAAATCGGGTCAAAAATGAGGCAGTGAAACTGTGGAGCGCCGTAGCCCAAAATTCGATCTTTTTCGATTGAAAACTTGGCACGGGTACCTACCCCCTTGTGAATTTCGCGCATTTTTCGGGAATAAATCAATTTTCTGGAAAACTGTTTTTGGATAGTCACAAGTTGCACATCAAATTAAAGGTGAGACTACCAGCTACTCAAAAAATCAAACAGAATAAAAATCGGGTCAAAAATGAGGCAGTTAAACTGTGGAGCGCCGTAGCCCAAAATTCGATCTTTTTCGATTGAAAACTTGGCACGGGTACCTATCCCCTTGTGAATTTCGCGCATTTTTCGGGAATAAATCAATTTTCTCGAAAACTGTTTTTGGATAGTCACAAGTTGCACATCAAATCAAAGGTGAGACTACCAGCTACTCCAAAAATCAAACAGAATAAAAATCGGGTCAAAAATGAGGCAGTGAAACTGTGGAGCGCCGTAGCCCAAAATTCGATCTTTTTCGATTGAAAACTTGGCACGGGTACCTACCCCCTTGTGAATTTCGCGCATTTTTCGGGAATAAATCAATTTTCTGGAAAACTGTTTTTGGATAGTCACAAGTTGCACATCAAATTAAAGGTGAGACTACCAGCTACTCAAAAAATCAAACAGAATAAAAATCGGGTCAAAAATGAGGCAGTGAAACTGCGGAGCGCCGTAGCCCAAAATTCGATCTTTTTCGATTGAAAACTTGGCACGGGTACCTACCCCCTTGTGAATTTCGCGCATTTTTCGGAAATAAATCAATTTTCTGGAAAACTGTTTTTGGATAGTCACAAGTTGCACATCAAATCAAAGGTGAGACTACCAGCTACACAAAAAATCAAACAGAATAAAAATCGGGTCAAAAATGAGGCAGTGAAACTGTGGAGCGCCGTAGCCCAAAATTCGATCTTTTTCGATTGAAAACTTGGCACGGGTACCTACCCCCTTGTGAATTTTGCGCATTTTTCGGGAATAAATCAATTTTCTGGAAAACTGTTTTTGGATAGTCACAAGTTGCACATCAAATTAAAGGTGAGACTACCAGCTACTCAAAAAATCAAACAGAATAAAAATCGGGTCAAAAATGAGGCAGTGAAACTGTGGAGCGCCGTAGCCCAAAATTCGATCTTTTTCGATTGAAAACTTGGCACGGGTACCTACCCCCTTGTGAATTTCGCGCATTTTTCGGGAATAAATCAATTTTCTGGAAAACTGTTTTTGGATAGTCACAAGTTGCACATCAAATCAAAGGTGAAACTACCAGCTACTCCAAAAATTAAACAGATGAAAAATCGGGTCAAAAACGAGGCAGTGAAACTGTGGAGCGCCGTAGCCCAAAATGCGATCTTTTTCGATTGAAAACTTGGCACGGGTACCTACCCCCTTGTGAATTTCGCGCATTTTTCGGGAATAAATCAATTTTCTGGAAAACTGTTTTTGGATAGTCACAAGCTGCACATCAAATCAAAGGTGAGACTACCAGCTACTCAAAAAATCAAACAGAATAAAAATCGGGTCAAAAATGAGGCAGTGAAACTGTGGAGCGCCGTAGCCCAAAATTCGATCTTTTTCGATTGAAAACTTGGCACGGGTACCTACCCCCTTGTGAATTTCGCGCATTTTTCGGGAATAAATCAATTTTCTGGAAAACTGTTTTTGGATAGTCACAAGCTGCACATCAAATCAAAGGTGAGACTACCAGCTACTCAAAAAATCAAACAGAATAAAAATCGGGTCAAAAATGAGGCAGTGAAACTGTGGAGCGCCGTAGCCCAAAATTCGATCTTTTTCGATTGAAAACTTGGCACGGGTACCTACCCCCTTGTGAATTTCGCGCATTTTTCGGGAATAAATCAATTTTCTGGAAAACTGTTTTTGGATAGTCACAAGCTGCACATCAAATCAAAGGTGAGACTACCAGCTACTCAAAAAATCAAACAGAATAAAAATCGGGTCAAAAATGAGGCAGTGAAATTGTGGAGCGACGTAGCCCAAAATTCGATCTTTTTCGATTGAAAACTTGGCACGGGTACCTACCCCCTTGTGAATTTCGCGCATTTTTCGGGAATAAATCAATTTTCTGGAAAACTGTTTTTGGATAGTCACAAGCTGCACATCAAATCAAAGGTGAGACTACCAGCTACTCAAAAAATCAAACAGAATAAAAATCGGGTCAAAAATGAGGCAGTGAAACTGTGGAGCGCCGTAGCCCAAAATTCGATCTTTTTCGATTGAAAACTTGGCACGGGTACCTACCCCCTTGTGAATTTCGCGCATTTTTCGGGAATAAATCAATTTTCTGGAAAACTGTTTTTGGATAGTCACAAGTTGCACATCAAATCAAAGGTGAGACTACCAGCTACTCAAAAAATCAAACAGAATAAAAATCGGGTCAAAAATGAGGCAGTTAAACTGTGGAGCGCCGTAGCCCAAAATTCGATCTTTTTCGATTGAAAACTTGGCACGGGTACCTATCCCCTTGTGAATTTCGCGCATTTTTCGGGAATAAATCAATTTTCTGGAAAACTGTTTTTGGATAGTCACAAGTTGCACATCAAATTAAAGGTGAGACTACCAGCTACTCAAAAAATCAAAGAGAATAAAAATCGGGTCAAAAATGAGGCAGTGAAACTGTGGAGCGCCGTAGCCCAAATTCGATCTTTTTCGATTGAAAACTTGGCACGGGTACCTACCCCCTTGGGAATTTCGCGCATTTTTCGGGAATAAATCAATTTTCTGGAAAACTGTTTTTGAATAGTCACAAGTTGCACATCAAATCAAAGGTGAGACTACCAGCTACACAAAAAATCAAACAGAATAAAAATCGGGTCAAAAATGAGGCAGTGAAACTGTGGAGCGCCGTAGCCCAAAATTCGATCTTTTTCGATTGAAAACTTGGCACGGGTACCTACCCCCTTGTGAATTTTGCGCATTTTTCGGGAATAAATCAATTTTCTGGAAAACTGTTTTTGGATAGTCACAAGTTGCACATCAAATTAAAGGTGAGACTACCAGCTACTCAAAAAATCAAACAGAATAAAAATCGGGTCAAAAATGAGGCAGTGAAACTGTGGAGCGCCGTAGCCCAAAATTCGATCTTTTTCGATTGAAAACTTGGCACGGGTACCTACCCCCTTGTGAATTTCGCGCATTTTTCGGGAATAAATCAATTTTCTGGAAAACTGTTTTTGGATAGTCACAAGTTGCACATCAAATCAAAGGTGAAACTACCAGCTACTCCAAAAATTAAACAGATGAAAAATCGGGTCAAAAACGAGGCAGTGAAACTGTGGAGCGCCGTAGCCCAAAATGCGATCTTTTTCGATTGAAAACTTGGCACGGGTACCTACCCCCTTGTGAATTTCGCGCATTTTTCGGGAATAAATCAATTTTCTGGAAAACTGTTTTTGGATAGTCACAAGCTGCACATCAAATCAAAGGTGAGACTACCAGCTACTCAAAAAATCAAACAGAATAAAAATCGGGTCAAAAATGAGACAGTGAAACTGTGGAGCGCCGTAGCCCAAAATTCGATCTTTTTAGATTGAAAACTTGGCACGGGTACCTACCCCCTTGTGAATTTCGCGCATTTTTCGGGAATAAATCAATTTTCTGGAAAACTGTTTTTGGATAGTCACAAGTTGCACATCAAATCAAAGGTGAGACTACCAGCTACTCAAAAAATCAAACAGAATAAAAATCGGGTCAAAAATGAGGCAGTGAAACTGTGGAGCGCCGTAACCCAAAATTCGATCTTTTTCGATTGAAAACTTGGCACGGGTACCTACCCCCTTGTGAATTTCGCGCATTTTTCGGGAATAAATCAATTTTCTGGAAAACTGTTTTTGGATAGTCACAAGCTGCACATCAAATCAAAGGTGAGACTACCAGCTACTCAAAAAATCAAACAGAATAAAAATCGGGTCAAAAATGAGGCAGTGAAACTGTGGAGCGCCGTAGCCCAAAATTCGATCTTTTTCGATTGAAAACTTGGCACGGGTACCTACCCCCTTGTGAATTTCGCGCATTTTTCGGGAATAAATCAATTTTCTGGAAAACTGTTTTTGGATAGTCACAAGCTGCACATCAAATCAAAGGTGAGACTACCAGCTACACAAAAAATTAAACAGATTAAAAATCGGGTCAAAAATGAGGCAGTGAAACTGTGGAGCGCCGTAGCCCAAAATTCGATCTTTTTCGATTGAAAACTTGGCACGGGTACCTACCCCCTTGTGAATTTCGCGCATTTTTCGGGAATAAATCAATTTTCTGGAAAACTGTTTTTGGATAGTCACAAGCTGCACATCAAATCAAAGGTGAGACTACCAGCTACTCAAAAAATCAAACAGAATAAAAATCGGGTCAAAAATGAGGCAGTGAAACTGTGGAGCGCCGTAGCCCAAAATTCGATCTTTTTCGATTGAAAACTTGGCACGGGTACCTACCCCCTTGTGAATTTCGCGCATTTTTCGGGAATAAATCAATTTTCTGGAAAACTGTTTTTGGATAGTCACAAGCTGCACATCAAATCAAAGGTGAGACTACCAGCTACACAAAAAATCAAACAGAATAAAAATCGGGTCAAAAATGAGGCAGTGAAACTGTGGAGCGCCGTAGCCCAAAATTCGATCTTTTTCGATTGAAAACTTGGCACGGGTACCTACCCCCTTGTGAATTTCGCGCATTTTTCGGGAATAAATCAATTTTCTCGAAAACTGTTTTTGGATAGTCACAAGTTGCACATCAAATCAAAGGTGAGACTACCAGCTACACAAAAAATCAAACAGAATAAAAATCGGGTCAAAAATGAGGCAGTGAAATTGTGGAGCGACGTAGCCCAAAATTCGATCTTTTTCGATTGAAAACTTGGCACGGGTACCTACCCCCTTGTGAATTTCGCGCATTTTTCGGGAATAAATCAATTTTCTGGAAAACTGTTTTTGGATAGTCACAAGCTGCACATCAAATCAAAGGTGAGACTACCAGCTACTCAAAAAATCAAACAGAATAAAAATCGGGTCAAAAATGAGGCAGTGAAACTGTGGAGCGCAGTAGCCCAAAATTCGATCTTTTTCGATTGAAAACTTGGCACGGGTACCTACCCCCTTGTGAATTTCGCGCATTTTTCGGGAATAAATCAATTTTCTGGAAAACTGTTTTTGGATAGTCACAAGTTGCACATCAAATCAAAGGTGAGACTACCAGCTACTCAAAAAATCAAAGAGAATAAAAATCGGGTCAAAAATGAGGAAGTGAAACTGTGGAGCGACGTAGCCCAAAATTCGATCTTTTTCGATTGAAAACTTGGCACGGGTACCTACCCCCTTGTGAATTTCGCGCATTTTTCGGGAATAAATCAATTTTCTGGAAAACTGTTTTTGGATAGTCACAAGCTGCACATCAAATCAAAGGTGAGACTACCAGCTACACAAAAAATCAAACAGAATAAAAATCGGGTCAAAAATGAGGCAGTGAAACTGTGGAGCGCCGTAGCCCAAAATTCGATCTTTTTCGATTGAAAACTTGGCACGGGTACCTACCCCCTTGTGAATTTCGCGCATTTTTCGGGAATAAATCAATTTTCTCGAAAACTGTTTTTGGATAGTCACAAGTTGCACATCAAACCAAAGGTGAGACTACCAGCTACTCCAAAAATCAAACAGAATAAAAATCGGGTCAAAAATGAGGCAGTGAAACTGTGGAGCGCCGTAGCCCAAAATTCGATCTTTTTCGATTGAAAACTTGGCACGGGTACCTACCCCCTTGTGAATTTCGCGCATTTTTCGGGAATAAATCAATTTTCTGGAAAACTGTTTTTGGATAGTCACAAGTTGCACATCAAATCAAAGGTGAGACTACCAGCTACTCAAAAAATCAAACAGAATAAAAATCGGGTCAAAAATGAGGCAGTGAAACTGTGGAGCGCCGTAGCCCAAAATTCGATCTTTTTCGATTGAAAACTTGGCACGGGTACCTACCCCCTTGTGAATTTCGCGCATTTTTCGGGAATAAATCAATTTTCTCGAAAACTGTTTTTGGATAGTCACAAGTTGCACATCAAATCAAAGGTGAGACTACCAGCTACACAAAAAATCAAACAGAATAAAAATCGGGTCAAAAATGAGGCAGTGAAACTGTGGAGCGCCGTAGCCCAAAATGCGATCTTTTTCGATTGAAAACTTGGCACGGGTACCTACCCCCTTGTGAATTTCGCGCATTTTTCGGGAATAAATCAATTTTCTGGAAAACTGTTTTTGGATAGTCACAAGCTGCACATCAAATCAAAGGTGAGACTACCAGCTACTCAAAAAATCAAACAGAATAAAAATCGGGTCAAAAATGAGGCAGTGAAACTGTGGAGCGCCGTAGCCCAAAATTCGATCTTTTTCGATTGAAAACTTGGCACGGGTACCTACCCCCTTGTGAATTTCGCGCATTTTTCGGGAATAAATCAATTTTCTGGAAAACTGTTTTTGAATAGTCACAAGCTGCACATCAAATCAAAGGTGAGACTACCAGCTACTCCAAAAATCAAACAGAATAAAAATCGGGTCAAAAATGAGGCAGCCCAAAATTCGATCTTTTTCGATTGAAAACTTGGCACGGGTACCTACCCCCTTGTGACTTTCGCGCATTTTTCGGGAATAAATCAATTTTCTGGAAAACTGTTTTTGGATAGTCACAAGCTGCACATCAAATCAAAGGTGAGACTACCAGCTACACAAAAAATTAAACAGATTAAAAATCGGGTCAAAAATGAGGCAGTGAAACTGTGGAGCGCCGTAGCCCAAAATGCGATCTTTTTCGATTGAAAACTTGGCACGGGTACCTACCCCCTTGTGAATTTCGCGCATTTTTCGGGAATAAATCAATTTTCTGGAAAACTGTTTTTGGATAGTCACAAGCTGCACATCAAATCAAAGGTGAGACTACCAGCTACTCAAAAAATCAAACAGAATAAAAATCGGGTCAAAAATGAGGCAGTGAAACTGTGGAGCGCCGTAGCCCAAAATTCGATCTTTTTCGATTGAAAACTTGGCACGGGTACCTACCCCCTTGTGAATTTCGCGCATTTTTCGGGAATAAATCAATTTTCTGGAAAACTGTTTTTGGATAGTCACAAGCTGCACATCAAATCAAAGGTGAGACTACCAGCTACACAAAAAATCAAACAGAATAAAAATCGGGTCAAAAATGAGGCAGTGAAACTGTGGAGCGCCGTAGCCCAAAATTCGATCTTTTTCGATTGAAAACTTGGCACGGGTACCTACCCCCTTGTGAATTTCGCGCATTTTTCGGGAATAAATCAATTTTCTCGAAAACTGTTTTTGGATAGTCACAAGTTGCACATCAAATCAAAGGTGAGACTACCAGCTACACAAAAAATCAAACAGAATAAAAATCGGGTCAAAAATGAGGCAGTGAAACTGTGGAGCGACGTAGCCCAAAATTCGATCTTTTCCGATTGAAAACTTGGCACGGGTACCTACCCCCTTGTGAATTTCGCGCATTTTTCGGGAATAAATCAATTTTCTGGAAAACTGTTTTTGGATAGTCACAAGCTGCACATCAAATCAAAGGTGAGACTACCAGCTACACAAAAAATCAAACAGAATAAAAATCGGGTCAAAAATGAGGCAGTGAAACTGTGGAGCGCCGTAGCCCAAAATTCGATCTTTTTCGATTGAAAACTTGGCACGGGTACCTACCCCCTTGTGAATTTCGCGCATTTTTCGGGAATAAATCAATTTTCTGTAAAACTGTTTTTGGATAGTCACAAGTTGCACATCAAAACAAAGGTGAGACTACCAGCTACTCCAAAAATCAAACAGAATAAAAATCGGGTCAAAAATGAGGCAGTGAAACTGTGGAGCGCCGTAGCCCAAAATTCGATCTTTTTCGATTGAAAACTTGGCACGGGTACCTACCCCCTTGTGAATTTCGCGCATTTTTCGGAAATAAATCAATTTTCTGGAAAACTGTTTTTGGATAGTCACAAGTTGCACATCAAATCAAAGGTGAGACTACCAGCTACTCAAAAAATCAAACAGAATAAAAATCGGGTCAAAAATGAGGCAGTGAAACTGTGGAGCGCCGTAGCCCAAAATTCGATCTTTTTCGATTGAAAACTTGGCACGGGTACCTACCCCCTTGTGAATTTCGCGCATTTTTCGGGAATAAATCAATTTTCTGGAAAACTGTTTTTGGATAGTCACAAGTTGCACATCAAAACAAAGGTGAGACTACCAGCTACTCCAAAAATCAAACAGAATAAAAATCGGGTCAAAAATGAGGCAGTGAAACTGTGGAGCGCCATAGCCCAAAATTCGATCTTTTTCGATTGAAAACTTGGCACGGGTACCTACCCCCTTGTGAATTTCGCGCATTTTTCGGGAATAAATCAATTTTCTGGAAAACTGTTTTTGGATAGTCACAAGTTGCACATCAAATCAAAGGTGAGACTACCAGCTACTCAAAAAATCAAACAGAATAAAAATCGGGTCAAAAATGAGGCAGTGAAACTGTGGAGCGCCGTAGCCCAAAATTCGATCTTTTTCGATTGAAAACTTGGCACGGGTACCTACCCCCTTGTGAATTTCGCGCATTTTTCGGGAATAAATCAATTTTCTCGAAAACTGTTTTTGGATAGTCACAAGTTGCACATCAAATCAAAGGTGAGACTACCAGCTACTCCAAAAATCAAACAGAATAAAAATCGGGTCAAAAATGAGGCAGTGAAACTGTGGAGCGCCGTAGCCCAAAATTCGATCTTTTTCGATTGAAAACTTGGCACGGGTACCTACCCCCTTGTGAATTTCGCGCATTTTTCGGAAATAAATCAATTTTCTGGAAAACTGTTTTTGGATAGTCACAAGCTGCACATCAAATCAAAGGTGAGACTACCAGCTACACAAAAAATTAAACAGATTAAAAATCGGGTCAAAAATGAGGCAGTGAAACTGTGGAGCGCCGTAGCCCAAAATGCGATCTTTTTCGATTGAAAACTTGGCACGGGTACCTACCCCCTTGTGAATTTCGCGCATTTTTCGGGAATAAATCAATTTTCTGGAAAACTGTTTTTGGATAGTCACAAGCTGCACATCAAATCAAAGGTGAGACTACCAGCTACTCAAAAAATCAAACAGAATAAAAATCGGGTCAAAAATGAGGCAGTGAAACTGTGGAGCGCCGTAGCCCAAAATTCGATCTTTTTCGATTGAAAACTTGGCACGGGTACCTACCCCCTTGTGAATTTCGCGCATTTTTCGGGAATAAATCAATTTTCTGGAAAACTGTTTTTGGATAGTCACAAGTTGCACATCAAATCAAAGGTGAGACTACCAGCTACTCAAAAAATCAAAGAGAATAAAAATCGGGTCAAAAATGAGGCAGTGAAACTGTGGAGCGACGTAGCCCAAAATTCGATCTTTTTCGATTGAAAACTTGGCACGGGTACCTACCCCCTTGTGAATTTCGCGCATTTTTCGGGAATAAATCAATTTTCTGTAAAACTGTTTTTGGATAGTCACAAGTTGCACATCAAATCAATGGTGAGATTACCAGCTACACAAAAAATCAAACAGAATAAAAATCGGGTCAAAAATGAGGCAGTGAAACTGTGGAGCGCCGTAGCCCAAAATTCGATCTTTTTCGATTGAAAACTTGCCACGGGTACCTACCCCCTTGTGAATTTCGCGCATTTTTCGGGAATAAATCAATTTTCTAGAAAACTGTTTTTGGATAGTCACAAGTGTCACATAAAATCAAAGGTGAGATTACCAGCTACACAAAAAATCAAACAGAATAAAAATCGGGTCAAAAATGAGGCAGTGAAACTGTGGAGCGCCGTAGCCCAAAATTCGATCTTTTTCGATTGAAAACTTGGCACGGGTACCTACCCCCTTGTGAATTTCGCGCATTTTTCGGGAATAAATCAATTTTCTGGAAAACTGTTTTTGGATAGTCACAAGTTGCACATAAAATCAAAGGTGAGACTACCAGCTACACAAAAAATCAAACAGAATAAATATCGGGTCAAAAATGAGGCAGTGAAACTGTGGAGCGCCGTAGCCCAAAATTCGATCTTTTTCGATTGAAAACTTGGCACGGGTACCTACCCCCTTGTGAATTTCGCGCATTTTTCGGGAATAAATCAATTTTCTGGAAAACTGTTTTTGGATAGTCACAAGCTGCACATCAAATCAAAGGTGAGACTACCAGCTACTCAAAAAATCAAACAGAATAAAAATCGGGTCAAAAATGAGGCAGTGAAACTGTGGAGCGCCGTAGCCCAAAATTCGATCTTTTTCGATTGAAAACTTGGCACGGGTACCTACCCCCTTGTGAATTTCGCGCATTTTTCGGGAATAAATCAATTTTCTGGAAAACTGTTTTTGGATAGTCACAAGCTGCACATCAAATCAAAGGTGAGACTACCAGCTACTCAAAAAATCAAACAGAATAAAAATCGGGTCAAAAATGAGGCAGTGAAACTGTGGAGCGCCGTAGCCCAAAATTCGATCTTTTTCGATTGAAAACTTGGCACGGGTACCTACCCCCTTGTGAATTTCGCGCATTTTTCGGGAATAAATCAATTTTCTGGAAAACTGTTTTTGGATAGTCACAAGCTGCACATCAAATCAAAGGTGAGACTACCAGCTACACAAAAAATTAAACAGATTAAAAATCGGGTCAAAAATGAGGCAGTGAAACTGTGGAGCGCCGTAGCCCAAAATGCGATCTTTTTCGATTGAAAACTTGGCACGGGTACCTACCCCCTTGTGAATTTCGCGCATTTTTCGGGAATAAATCAATTTTCTGGAAAACTGTTTTTGGATAGTCACAAGCTGCACATCAAATCAAAGGTGAGACTACCAGCTACACAAAAAATTAAACAGATTAAAAATCGGGTCAAAAATGAGGCAGTGAAACTGTGGAGCGCCGTAGCCCAAAATTCGATCTTTTTCGATTGAAAACTTGGCACGGGTACCTACCCCCTTGTGAATTTCGCGCATTTTTCGGGAATAAATCAATTTTCTGGAAAACTGTTTTTGGATAGTCACAAGCTGCACATCAAATCAAAGGTGAGACTACCAGCTACTCAAAAAATCAAACAGAATAAAAATCGGGTCAAAAATGAGGCAGTGAAACTGTGGAGCGCCGTAGCCCAAAATTCGATCTTTTTCGATTGAAAACTTGGCACGGGTACCTACCCCCTTGTGAATTTCGCGCATTTTTCGGGAATAAATCAATTTTCTGGAAAACTGTTTTTGGATAGTCACAAGCTGCACATCAAATCAAAGGTGAGACTACCAGCTACACAAAAAATCAAACAGAATAAAAATCGGGTCAAAAATGAGGCAGTGAAACTGTGGAGCGCCGTAGCCCAAAATTCGATCTTTTTCGATTGAAAACTTGGCACGGGTACCTACCCCCTTGTGAATTTCGCGCATTTTTCGGGAATAAATCAATTTTCTGGAAAACTGTTTTTGGATAGTCACAAGCTGCACATCAAATCAAAGGTGAGACTACCAGCTACTCAAAAAATCAAACAGAATAAAAATCGGGTCAAAAATGAGGCAGTGAAACTGTGGAGCGCCGTAGCCCAAAATTCGATCTTTTTCGATTGAAAACTTGGCACGGGTACCTACCCCCTTGTGAATTTCGCGCATTTTTCGGGAATAAATCAATTTTCTGGAAAACTGTTTTTGGATAGTCACAAGCTGCACATCAAATCAAAGGTGAGACTACCAGCTACACAAAAAATCAAACAGAATAAAAATCGGGTCAAAAATGAGGCAGTGAAACTGTGGAGCGCCGTAGCCCAAAATTCGATCTTTTTCGATTGAAAACTTGGCACGGGTACCTACCCCCTTGTGAATTTCGCGCATTTTTCGGGAATAAACCAATTTTCTCGAAAACTGTTTTTGGATAGTCACAAGTTGCACATCAAATCAAAGGTGAGACTACCAGCTACACAAAAAATCAAACAGAATAAAAATCGGGTCAAAAATGAGGCAGTGAAACTGTAGAGCGACGTAGCCCAAAATTCGATCTTTTTCGATTGAAAACTTGGCACGGGTACCTACCCCCTTGTGAATTTCGCGCATTTTTCGGGAATAAATCAATTTTCTGGAAAACTGTTTTTGGATAGTCACAAGCTGCACATCAAATCAAAGGTGAGACTACCAGCTACACAAAAAATCAAACAGAATAAAAATCGGGTCAAAAATGAGGCAGTGAAACTGTGGAGCGCCGTAGCCCAAAATTCGATCTTTTTCGATTGAAAACTTGGCACGGGTACCTACCCCCTTGTGAATTTCGCGCATTTTTCGGGAATAAATCAATTTTCTGGAAAACTGTTTTTGGATAGTCACAAGTTGCACATCAAATCAAAGGTGAGACTACCAGCTACTCAAAAAATCAAAGAGAATAAAAATCGGGTCAAAAATGAGGAAGTGAAACTGTGGAGCGACGTAGCCCAAAATTCGATCTTTTTCGATTGAAAACTTGGCACGGGTACCTACCCCCTTGTGAATTTCGCGCATTTTTCGGGAATAAATCAGTTTTCTGGAAAACTGTTTTTGGATAGTCACAAGCTGCACATCAAATCAAAGGTGAGACTACCAGCTACACAAAAAATCAAACAGAATAAAAATCGGGTCAAAAATGAGGCAGTGAAACTGTGGAGCGCCGTAGCCCAAAATTCGATCTTTTTCGATTGAAAACTTGGCACGGGTACCTACCCCCTTGTGAATTTCGCGCATTTTTCGGGAATAAATCAATTTTCTGGAAAACTGTTTTTGGATAGTCACAAGTTGCACATCAAAACAAAGGTGAGACTACCAGCTACTCCAAAAATCAAACAGAATAAAAATCGGGTCAAAAATGAGGCAGTGAAACTGTGGAGCGCCGTAGCCCAAAATTCGATCTTTTTCGATTGAAAACTTGGCACGGGTACCTACCCCCTTGTGAATTTCGCGCATTTTTCGGGAATAAATCAATTTTCTGGAAAACTGTTTTTGGATAGTCACAAGTTGCACATCAAATCAAAGGTGAGACTACCAGCTACTCAAAAAATCAAACAGAATAAAAATCGGGTCAAAAATGAGGCAGTGAAACTGTGGAGCGCCGTAGCCCAAAATTCGATCTTTTTCGATTGAAAACTTGGCACGGGTACCTACCCCCTTGTGAATTTCGCGCATTTTTCGGGAATAAATCAATTTTCTCGAAAACTGTTTTTGGATAGTCACAAGTTGCACATCAAATCAAAGGTGAGACTACCAGCTACTCCAAAAATCAAACAGAATAAAAATCGGGTCAAAAATGAGGCAGTGAAACTGTGGAGCGCCGTAGCCCAAAATTCGATCTTTTTCGATTGAAAACTTGGCACGGGTACCTACCCCCTTGTGAATTTCGCGCATTTTTCGGGAATAAATCAATTTTCTGGAAAACTGTTTTTGGATAGTCACAAGCTGCACATCAAATCAAAGGTGAGACTACCAGCTACACAAAAAATTAAACAGATTAAAAATCGGGTCAAAAATGAGGCAGTGAAACTGTGGAGCGCCGTAGCCCAAAATGCGATCTTTTTCGATTGAAAACTTGGCACGGGTACCTACCCCCTTGTGAATTTCGCGCATTTTTCGGGAATAAATCAATTTTCTGGAAAACTGTTTTTGGATAGTCACAAGTTGCACATCAAATCAAAGGTGAGACTACCAGCTACTCAAAAAATCAAACAGAATAAAAATCGGGTCAAAAATGAGGCAGTGAAACTGTGGAGCGCCGTAGCCCAAAATTCGATCTTTTTCGATTGAAAACTTGGCACGGGTACCTACCCCCTTGTGAATTTCGCGCATTTTTCGGGAATAAATCAATTTTCTGGAAAACTGTTTTTGGATAGTCACAAGTTGCACATCAAATCAAAGGTGAGACTACCAGCTACTCAAAAAATCAAAGAGAATAAAAATCGGGTCAAAAATGAGGCAGTGAAACTGTGGAGCGACGTAGCCCAAAATTCGATCTTTTTCGATTGAAAACTTGGCACGGGTACCTACCCCCTTGTGAATTTCGCGCATTTTTCGGGAATAAATCAATTTTCTAGAAAACTGTTTTTGGATAGTCACAAGTTGCACATCAAATTAAAGGTGAGACCACCAGCTACACAAAAAATCAAACAGAATAAAAATCGGGTCAAAAATGAGGCAGTGAAACTGTGGAGCGCCGTAGCCCAAAATTCGATCTTTTTCGATTGAAAACTTGGCACGGGTACCTACCCCATTTTGAATTTCGCGCATTTTTCGGGAATAAATCAATTTTCTGGAAAACTGTTTTTGGATAGTCACAAGTTGCACATCAAATCAAAGGTGAGACTACCAGCTACTCCAAAAATCAAACACAATAAAAATCGGGTCAAAAATGAGGCAGTGAAACTGTGGAGCGCCGTAGCCCAAAATTCGATCTTTTTCGATTGAAAACTTGGCACGGGTACCTACCCCCTTGGGAATTTCGCGCATTTTTCGGGAATAAATCAATTTTCTGGAAAACTGTTTTTGGATAGTCACAAGTTGCACATCAAATCAAAGGTGAAACTACCAGCTACTCCAAAAATCAAACAGAATAAAAATCGGGTCAAAAATGAGGCAGTGAAACTGTGGAGCGCCGTAGCCCAAAATTCGATCTTTTTCGATTGAAAACTTGGCACGGGTACCCCCTTGTGAATTTCGCGCATTTTTCGGGAATAAATCAATTTTCTGGAAAACTGTTTTTGGATAGTCACAAGTTGCACATCAAATTAAAGGTGAGACTACCACCTACACAAAAAATCAAACAGAATAAAAATCGGGTCAAAAATGAGGCAGTGAAACTGTGGAGCGCCGTAGCCCAAAATTCGATCTTTTTCGATTGAAAACTTGGCACGGGTACCTACCCCATTTTGAATTTCGCGCATTTTTCGGGAATAAATCAATTTTCTGGAAAACTGTTTTTGGATAGTCACAAGTTGCACATCAAATCAAAGGTGAAACTACCAGCTACTCCAAAAATCAAACAGAATAAAAATTGGGTCAAAAATGAGGCAGTGAAACTGTGGAGCGCCGTAGCCCAAAATTCGATCTTTTTCGATTGAAAACTTGGCACGAGTACCTACCCCCTTGTGAATTTCGCACATTTTTCGGGAATAAATCAATTTTCTGGAAAACTGTTTTTGAATAGTCACAAGTTGCACATCAAATCAAAGGTGAGACTACCAGCTACTCAAAAAATCAAACAGAATAAAAATTGGGTCAAAAATGAGGCAGTGAAACTGTGGAGCGCCGTAGCCCAAAATTCGATCTTTTTCGATTGAAAACTTGGCACGGGTACCTACCCCCTTGTGAATTTCGCGCATTTTTCGGGAATAAATCAATTTTCTGGAAAACTGTTTTTGGATAGTCACAAGTTGCACATCAAATCAAAGGTGAAACTACCAGCTACTCCAAAAATCAAACAGAATAAAAATCGGGTCAAAAATGAGGCAGTGAAACTGTGGAGCGCCGTAGCCCAAAATTCGATCTTTTTCGATTGAAAACTTGGCACGGGTACCTACCCCCTTGTGAATTTCGCGCATTTTTCGGGAATAAATCAATTTTCTGGAAAACTGTTTTTGGATAGTCACAAGTTGCACATCAAATCAAAGGTGAAACTACCAGCTACTCCAAAAATCAAACAGAATAAAAATCGGGTCAAAAATGAGGCAGTGAAACTGTGGAGCGCCGTAGCCCAAAATTCGATCTTTTTCGATTGAAAACTTGGCACGGGTACCTACCCCCTTGTGAATTTCGCGCATTTTTCGGGAATAAATCAATTTTCTCGAAAACTGTTTTTGGATAGTCACAAGTTGCACATCAAATCAAAGGTGAGACTACCAGCTACTCCAAAAATCAAACAGAATAAAAATCGGGTCAAAAATGAGGCAGTGAAACTGTGGAGCGCCGTAGCCCAAAATTCGATCTTTTTCGATTGAAAACTTGGCACGGGTACCTACCCCCTTGTGAATTTCGCGCATTTTTCGGGAATAAATCAATTTTCTGGAAAACTGTTTTTGGATAGTCACAAGCTGCACATCAAATCAAAGGTGAGACTACCAGCTACACAAAAAATTAAACAGATTAAAAATCGGGTCAAAAATGAGGCAGTGAAACTGTGGAGCGCCGTAGCCCAAAATGCGATCTTTTTCGATTGAAAACTTGGCACGGGTACCTACCCCCTTGTGAATTTCGCGCATTTTTCGGGAATAAATCAATTTTCTGGAAAACTGTTTTTGGATAGTCACAAGTTGCACATCAAATCAAAGGTGAGACTACCAGCTACTCAAAAAATCAAACAGAATAAAAATCGGGTCAAAAATGAGGCAGTGAAACTGTGGAGCGCCGTAGCCCAAAATTCGATCTTTTTCGATTGAAAACTTGGCACGGGTACCTACCCCCTTGTGAATTTCGCGCATTTTTCGGGAATAAATCAATTTTCTGGAAAACTGTTTTTGGATAGTCACAAGTTGCACATCAAATCAAAGGTGAGACTACCAGCTACTCAAAAAATCAAAGAGAATAAAAATCGGGTCAAAAATGAGGCAGTGAAACTGTGAAGCGACGTAGCCCAAAATTCGATCTTTTTCGATTGAAAACGTGGCACGGGTACCTACCCCCTTGTGAATTTCGCGCATTTTTCGGGAATAAATCAATTTTCTAGAAAACTGTTTTTGGATAGTCACAAGTTGCACATCAAATTAAAGGTGAGACTACCAGCTACACAAAAAATCAAACAGAATAAAAATCGGGTCAAAAATGAGGCAGTGAAACTGTGGAGCGCCGTAGCCCAAAATTCGATCTTTTTCGATTGAAAACTTGGCACGAGTACCTACCCCCTTGTGAATTTCGCACATTTTTCGGGAATAAATCAATTTTCTGGAAAACTGTTTTTGAATAGTCACAAGTTGCACATCAAATCAAAGGTGAGACTACCAGCTACTCAAAAAATCAAACAGAATAAAAATTGGGTCAAAAATGAGGCAGTGAAACTGTGGAGCGCCGTAGCCCAAAATTCGATCTTTTTCGATTGAAAACTTGGCACGGGTACCTACCCCCTTGTGAATTTCGCGCATTTTTCGGGAATAAATCAATTTTCTGGAAAACTGTTTTTGGATAGTCACAAGTTGCACATCAAATCAAAGGTGAAACTACCAGCTACTCCGAAAATCAAACAGAATAAAAATCGGGTCAAAAATGAGGCAGTGAAACTGTGGAGCGCCGTAGCCCAAAATTCGATCTTTTTCGATTGAAAACTTGGCACGGGTACCTACCCCCTTGTGAATTTCGCGCATTTTTCGGGAATAAATCAATTTTCTGGAAAACTGTTTTTGGATAGTCACAAGTTGCACATCAAATCAAAGGTGAAACTACCAGCTACTCCAAAAATCAAACAGAATAAAAATCGGGTCAAAAATGAGGCAGTGAAACTGTGGAGCGCCGTAGCCCAAAATTCGATCTTTTTCGATTGAAAACTTGGCACGGGTACCTACCCCCTTGTGAATTTCGCGCATTTTTCGGGAATAAATCAATTTTCTCGAAAACTGTTTTTGGATAGTCACAAGTTGCACATCAAATCAAAGGTGAGACTACCAGCTACTCCAAAAATCAAACAGAATAAAAATCGGGTCAAAAATGAGGCAGTGAAACTGTGGAGCGCCGTAGCCCAAAATTCGATCTTTTTCGATTGAAAACTTGGCACGGGTACCTACCCCCTTGTGAATTTCGCGCATTTTTCGGGAATAAATCAATTTTCTGGAAAACTGTTTTTGGATAGTCACAAGCTGCACATCAAATCAAAGGTGAGACTACCAGCTACACAAAAAATTAAACAGATTAAAAATCGGGTCAAAAATGAGGCAGTGAAACTGTGGAGCGCCGTAGCCCAAAATGCGATCTTTTTCGATTGAAAACTTGGCACGGGTACCTACCCCCTTGTGAATTTCGCGCATTTTTCGGGAATAAATCAATTTTCTGGAAAACTGTTTTTGGATAGTCACAAGTTGCACATCAAATCAAAGGTGAGACTACCAGCTACTCAAAAAATCAAACAGAATAAAAATCGGGTCAAAAATGAGGCAGTGAAACTGTGGAGCGCCGTAGCCCAAAATTCGATCTTTTTCGATTGAAAACTTGGCACGGGTACCTACCCCCTTGTGAATTTCGCGCATTTTTCGGGAATAAATCAATTTTCTGGAAAACTGTTTTTGGATAGTCACAAGTTGCACATCAAATCAAAGGTGAGACTACCAGCTACTCAAAAAATCAAAGAGAATAAAAATCGGGTCAAAAATGAGGCAGTGAAACTGTGAAGCGACGTAGCCCAAAATTCGATCTTTTTCGATTGAAAACTTGGCACGGGTACCTACCCCCTTGTGAATTTCGCGCATTTTTCGGGAATAAATCAATTTTCTAGAAAACTGTTTTTGGATAGTCACAAGTTGCACATCAAATTAAAGGTGAGACTACCAGCTACACAAAAAATCAAACAGAATAAAAATCGGGTCAAAAATGAGGCAGTGAAACTGTGGAGCGCCGTAGCCCAAAATTCGATCTTTTTCGATTGAAAACTTGGCACGAGTACCTACCCCCTTGTGAATTTCGCACATTTTTCGGGAATAAATCAATTTTCTGGAAAACTGTTTTTGAATAGTCACAAGTTGCACATCAAATCAAAGGTGAGACTACCAGCTACTCAAAAAATCAAACAGAATAAAAATTGGGTCAAAAATGAGGCAGTGAAACTGTGGAGCGCCGTAGCCCAAAATTCGATCTTTTTCGATTGAAAACTTGGCACGGGTACCTACCCCCTTGTGAATTTCGCGCATTTTTCGGGAATAAATCAATTTTCTGGAAAACTGTTTTTGGATAGTCACAAGTTGCACATCAAATCAAAGGTGAAACTACCAGCTACTCCAAAAATCAAACAGAATAAAAATCGGGTCAAAAATGAGGCAGTGAAACTGTGGAGCGCCGTAGCCCAAAATTCGATCTTTTTCGATTGAAAACTTGGCACGGGTACCTACCCCCTTGTGAATTTCGCGCATTTTTCGGGAATAAATCAATTTTCTCGAAAACTGTTTTTGGATAGTCACAAGTTGCACATCAAATCAAAGGTGAGACTACCAGCTACTCCAAAAATCAAACAGAATAAAAATCGGGTCAAAAATGAGGCAGTGAAACTGTGGAGCGCCGTAGCCCAAAATTCGATCTTTTTCGATTGAAAACTTGGCACGGGTACCTACCCCCTTGTGAATTTCGCGCATTTTTCGGGAATAAATCAATTTTCTGGAAAACTGTTTTTGGATAGTCACAAGCTGCACATCAAATCAAAGGTGAGACTACCAGCTACACAAAAAATTAAACAGATTAAAAATCGGGTCAAAAATGAGGCAGTGAAACTGTGGAGCGCCGTAGCCCAAAATGCGATCTTTTTCGATTGAAAACTTGGCACGGGTACCTACCCCCTTGTGAATTTCGCGCATTTTTCGGGAATAAATCAATTTTCTGGAAAACTGTTTTTGGATAGTCACAAGTTGCACATCAAATCAAAGGTGAGACTACCAGCTACTCAAAAAATCAAACAGAATAAAAATCGGGTCAAAAATGAGGCAGTGAAACTGTGGAGCGCCGTAGCCCAAAATTCGATCTTTTTCGATTGAAAACTTGGCACGGGTACCTACCCCCTTGTGAATTTCGCGCATTTTTCGGGAATAAATCAATTTTCTGGAAAACTGTTTTTGGATAGTCACAAGTTGCACATCAAATCAAAGGTGAGACTACCAGCTACTCAAAAAATCAAAGAGAATAAAAATCGGGTCAAAAATGAGGCAGTGAAACTGTGAAGCGACGTAGCCCAAAATTCGATCTTTTTCGATTGAAAACTTGGCACGGGTACCTACCCCCTTGTGAATTTCGCGCATTTTTCGGGAATAAATCAATTTTCTAGAAAACTGTTTTTGGATAGTCACAAGTTGCACATCAAATTAAAGGTGAGACTACCAGCTACACAAAAAATCAAACAGAATAAAAATCAGGTCAAAAATGAGGCAGTGAAACTGTGGAGCGCCGTAGCCCAAAATTCGATCTTTTTCGATTGAAAACTTGGCACGGGTACCTACCCCATTTTGAATTTCGCGCATTTTTCGGGAATAAATCAATTTTCTGGAAAACTGTTTTTGGATAGTCACAAGTTGCACATCAAATCAAAGGTGAGACTACCAGCTACTCCAAAAATCAAACACAATAAAAATCGGGTCAAAAATGAGGCAGTGAAACTGTGGAGCGCCGTAGCCCAAAATTCGATCTTTTTCGATTGAAAACTTGGCACGGGTACCTACCCCCTTGGGAATTTCGCGCATTTTTCGGGAATAAATCAATTTTCTGGAAAACTGTTTTTGGATAGTCACAAGTTGCACATCAAATCAAAGGTGAAACTACCAGCTACTCCAAAAATCAAACAGAATAAAAATCGGGTCAAAAATGAGGCAGTGAAACTGTGGAGCGCCGTAGCCCAAAATTCGATCTTTTTCGATTGAAAACTTGGCACGGGTACCCCCTTGTGAATTTCGCGCATTTTTCGGGAATAAATCAATTTTCTGGAAAACTGTTTTTGGATAGTCACAAGTTGCACATCAAATCAAAGGTGAGACTACCAGCTACTCCAAAAATCAAACACAATAAAAATCGGGTCAAAAATGAGGCAGTGAAACTGTGGAGCGCCGTAGCCCAAAATTCGATCTTTTTCGATTGAAAACTTGGCACGGGTACCTACCCCCTTGGGAATTTCGCGCATTTTTCGGGAATAAATCAATTTTCTGGAAAACTGTTTTTGGATAGTCACAAGTTGCACATCAAATCAAAGGTGAAACTACCAGCTACTCCAAAAATCAAACAGAATAAAAATCGGGTCAAAAATGAGGCAGTGAAACTGTGGAGCGCCGTAGCCCAAAATTCGATCTTTTTCGATTGAAAACTTGGCACGGGTACCCCCTTGTGAATTTCGCGCATTTTTCGGGAATAAATCAATTTTCTGGAAAACTGTTTTTGGATAGTCACAAGTTGCACATAAAATCAAAGGTGAGATTACCAGCTACACAAAAAATCAAACAGAATAAAAATCGGGTCAAAAATGAGGCAGTGAAACTGTGGAGCGCCGTAGCCCAAAATTCGATCTTTTTCGATTGAAAACTTGGCACGGGTACCTACCCCCTTGTGAATTTCGCGCATTTTTCGGGAATAAATCAATTTTCTGGAAAACTGTTTTTGGATAGTCACAAGTTGCACATCAAATCAAAGGTGAAACTACCAGCTACTCCAAAAATCAAACAGAATAAAAATCGGGTCAAAAATGAGGCAGTGAAACTGTGGAGCGCCGTAGCCCAAAATTCGATCTTTTTCGATTGAAAACTTGGCACGGGTACCCCCTTGTGAATTTCGCGCATTTTTCGGGAATAAATCAATTTTCTGGAAAACTGTTTTTGGATAGTCACAAGTTGCACATAAAATCAAAGGTGAGATTACCAGCTACACAAAAAATCAAACAGAATAAAAATCGGGTCAAAAATGAGGCAGTGAAACTGTGGAGCGCCGTAGCCCAAAATTCGATCTTTTTCGATTGAAAACTTGGCACGGGTACCCCCTTGTGAATTTCGCGCATTTTTCGGGAATAAATCAATTTTCTGGAAAACTGTTTTTGGATAGTCACAAGTTGCACATAAAATCAAAGGTGAGATTACCAGCTACACAAAAAATCAAACAGAATAAAAATCAGGTCAAAAATGAGGCAGTGAAACTGTGGAGCGCCGTAGCCCAAAATTCGATCTTTTTCGATTAAAAACTTGGCACGGGTACCTACCTCCTTGTGAATTTCGCGCATTTTTCGGGAATAAATCAATTTTCTGGAAAACTGTTTTTGGATAGTCACAAGTTGCACATCAAATCAAAGGTGAGACTACCAGCTACTCAAAAAATCAAACAGAATAAAAATCGGGTCAAAAATGAGGCAGTGAAACTGTGGAGCGCCGTAGCCCAAAATTCGATCTTTTTCGATTGAAAACTTGGCACGGGTACCTACCCCCTTGTGAATTTCGCGCATTTTTCGGGAATAAATCAATTTTCTGGAAAACTGTTTTTGGATAGTCACAAGTTGCACATCAAATTAAAGGTGAGACTACCACCTACACAAAAAATCAAACAGAATAAAAATCGGGTCAAAAATGAGGCAGTGAAACTGTGGAGCGCCGTAGCCCAAAATTCGATCTTTTTCGATTGAAAACTTGGCACGGGTACCTACCCCATTTTGAATTTCGCGCATTTTTCGGGAATAAATCAATTTTCTGGAAAACTGTTTTTGGATAGTCACAAGTTGCACATCAAATCAAAGGTGAAACTACCAGCTACTCCAAAAATCAAACAGAATAAAAATCGGGTCAAAAATGAGGCAGTGAAACTGTGGAGCGCCGTAGCCCAAAATTCGATCTTTTTCGATTGAAAACTTGGCACGAGTACCTACCCCCTTGTGAATTTCGCACATTTTTTGGGAATAAATCAATTTTCTGGAAAACTGTTTTTGAATAGTCACAAGTTGCACATCAAATCAAAGGTGAGACTACCAGCTACTCAAAAAATCAAACAGAATAAAAATTGGGTCAAAAATGAGGCAGTGAAACTGTGGAGCGCCGTAGCCCAAAATTCGATCTTTTTCGATTGAAAACTTGGCACGGGTACCTACCCCCTTGTGAATTTCGCGCATTTTTCGGGAATAAATCAATTTTCTGGAAAACTGTTTTTGGATAGTCACAAGCTGCACATCAAATCAAAGGTGAAACTACCAGCTACTCCAAAAATCAAACAGAATAAAAATCGGGTCAAAAATGAGGCAGTGAAACTGTGGAGCGCCGTAGCCCAAAATTCGATCTTTTTCGATTGAAAACTTGGCACGGGTACCTACCCCCTTGTGAATTTCGCGCATTTTTCGGGAATAAATCAATTTTCTGGAAAACTGTTTTTGGATAGTCACAAGTTGCACATCAAATCAAAGGTGAAACTACCAGCTACTCCAAAAATCAAACAGAATAAAAATCGGGTCAAAAATGAGGCAGTGAAACTGTGGAGCGCCGTAGCCCAAAATTCGATCTTTTTCGATTGAAAACTGGGCACGGGTACCTACCCCCTTGTGAATTTCGCGCATTTTTCGGGAATAAATCAATTTTCTGGAAAACTGTTTTTGGATAGTCACAAGTTGCACATCAAATTAAAGGTGGGACTACCAGCTACTCAAAAAATCAAACAGAATAAAAATCGTGTCAAAAATGAGGCAGTGAAACTGTGGAGCGCCGTAGCCCAAAATTCGATCTTTTTCGATTGAAAACTTGACACGGGTACCTACTCCCTTGTGAATTTCGCGCATTTTTCGGGAATAAATCAATTTTCTGGAAAACTGTTTTTGGATAGTCACAAGTTGCACATCAAATTAAAGGTGAGACTACCAGCTACTCAAAAAATCAAACAGAATAAAAATCGGGTCAAAAATGAGGCAGTGAAACTGTGGAAAGACGTAGCCAAAAATTCGACCTTTTGCGATTGAAAACTTGGCACGGGTACCTACCCCCTTGTGAATTTCGCGCATTTTTCGGGAATAAATCAATTTTCTGGAAAACTGTTTTTGGATAGTCACAAGTTGCACATCAAATTAAAGGTGAGACTACCAGATACTCAAAAAATCAAACAGAATAAAAATCGGGTCAAAAATGAGGCAGTGAAACTGTGGAGCGCAGTAGCCCAAAATTCGATCTTTTTCGATTGAAAACTTGGCACGGGTACCTACCGCCTTGTGAATTTCGCACATTTTTCGGGAATAAATCAATTTTCTGGAAAACTGTTTTTGGATAGTCACAAGTTGCACATCAAATTAAAGGTGAGACTACCAGCTACTCGAAAAAAAAAAAACAGAATAAAAATTGGGTCAAAAATGAGGCAGTGAAACTGTGGAGCGCCGTAGCCCGAAATTCGATCTTTTTCGATTGAAAACTTGACACGGGTACCTACCCCCTTGTGAATTTCGCGCATTTTTCGGGAATAAATCAATTTTCTGGAAAACTGTTTTTGGATAGTCACAAGTTGCACATCAAATTAAAGGTGAGACTACCAGCTACTCAAAAAATCAAAGAGAATAAAAATCGGGTCAAAAATGAGGCAGTGAAACTGTGGAGCGCCGTAGCCCAAAATTCGATCTTTTTCGATTGAAAACTTGGCACGGGTACCTACCCCTTTTGAATTTCGCGCATGTTTCGGGAATAAATCAATTTTCTGGAAAACTGTTTTTGGATAGTCACAAGTTGCACATCAAATCAAAGGTGAAACTACCAGCTACTCCAAAAATCAAACAGAATAAAAATCGGGTCAAAAATGAGGCAGTGAAACTGTGGAGCGCCGTAGCCCAAAATTCGATCTTTTTCGATTGAAAACTTGGCACGGGTACCTACCCCCTTGTGAATTTCGCAATTTTCTGGAAAACTGTTTTTGAATAGTCACAAGTTGCACATCAAATCAAAGGTGAGACTACCAGCTACACCAAAAATCAAACAGAATAAAAATCGGGTCAAAAATGAGGCAGTGAAACTGTGGAGCGCCGTAGCCCAAAATTCGATCTTTTTCGATTGAAAACTTGGCACGGGTACCTACCCCTTTTGAATTTCGCGCATGTTTCGGGAATAAATCAATTTTCTGGAAAACTGTTTTTGGATAGTCACAAGTTGCACATCAAATCAAAGGTGAAACTACCAGCTACTCCAAAAATCAAACAGAATAAAAATCGGGTCAAAAATGAGGCAGTGAAACTGTGGAGCGCCGTAGCCCAAAATTCGATCTTTTTCGATTGAAAACTTGGCACGGGTACCTACCCCCTTGTGAATTTCGCACATTTTTCGGGAATAAATCAATTTTCTAGAAAACTGTTTTTGGATAGTCACAAGTTGCACATCAAATTAAAGGTGAGACTACCAGCTACACAAAAAATCAAACAGAATAAAAATCGGGTCAAAAATGAGGCAGTGAAACTGTGGAGCGCCGTAGCCCAAAATTCGATCTTTTTCGATTGAAAACTTGGCACGGGTACCTACCCCATTTTGAATTTTGCGCATTTTTCGAGAATAAATCAATTTTCTGGAAAACTGTTTTCGGATAGTCACAAGTTGCACATCAAATCAAAGGTGAAACTACCAGCTACTCCAAAAATCAAACAGAATAAAAATCGGGTCAAAAATGAGGCAGTGAAACTGTGGAGCGCCGTAGCCCAAAATTCGATCTTTTTCGATTGAAAACTTGGCACGGGTACCCCCTTGTGAATTTCGCGCATTTTTCGGGAATAAATCAATTTTCTGGAAAACTGTTTTTGGATAGTCACAAGTTGCACATAAAATCAAAGGTGAGATTACCAGCTACACAAAAAATCAAACAGAATAAAAATCGGGTCAAAAATGAGGCAGTGAAACTATGGAGCGCCGTTGCCCAAAATTCGATCTTTTTCGATTGAAAACTTGGCACGGGTACCCCCCTGTGAATTTCGCGCATTTTTCGGGAATAAATCAATTTTCTAGAAAACTGTTTTTGGATAGTCACAAGTTGCACATCAAATTAAAGGTGAGACTACCAGCTACACAAAAAATCAAACAGAATAAAAATCGGGTCAAAAATGAGGCAGTGAAACTGTGGAGCGCCGTAGCCCAAAATTCGATCTTTTTCGATTGAAAACTTGGCACGAGTACCTACCCCCTTGTGAATTTCGCACATTTTTCGGGAATAAATCAATTTTCTGGAAAACTGTTTTTGAATAGTCACAAGTTGCACATCAAATCAAAGGTGAGACTACCAGCTACTCAAAAAATCAAACAGAATAAAAATTGGGTCAAAAATGAGGCAGTGAAACTGTGGAGCGCCGTAGCCCAAAATTCGATCTTTTTCGATTGAAAACTTGGCACGGGTACTGTGGGTTATTTATATGGACTTTACTGTCCGCAGCTAAATAACACACAAATATACCGAGTCTCAAAATATTTTAATTGGACCCGTTAGGTCATAAAATTTTGATGAACATAGTTCTATTGTAAAATGCATTTGGCATTTAGAACATAACCGTTAGGTCAAATATGAAATGCAATAAATTGTACGAGGTAGGAAAGAACCATGTACTATAATATTAAGTATAAATAGGCTAAGTTTTAGGAAATAAATAGTTAGTTGAATTCAGAATCTCGATGCGGGCGCAAGCCGCTTTTATTCTTCCTTTGCCAACAACCAAATTGCTCTTCTTAGAGCAGGTAGATCCTAAGCATTGCTTGAACAAGCCTTCATATAGGCACCATCGGCCCTTCTCAGGGCTTTTGAGTATTTGAGTAGCATTGGACACGTCTCGCCCCCGGACGCCGGCGAAGTCTTTATACAGACCCCATCAGTCCTTCTCAGGACTGCCAGCAACGAGCAGTCATTGGACACGTCTCGCCCCCGGACGCCGGCGAAGTCTTTATACAGACCCCATCAGTCCTTCTCAGGACTGCCAGCAACGAGCAGTCATTGGACACGTCTCGCCCCCGGACGCCGGCGAAGCCTTTATACAGGCCCCCATCAGTCCTTCTCAGGACTGCCAGAGACGAGCAGTCATTACTCGACTCATCTCGCCCCTGGACGCAGGCGACGCCCTCTTGAGGCCATAGCGACATTCGGTCGCATCGCATCCTCTCGCCCCCGGACGCAGGCGACCCCCCGCTAAGGCACTATAGGTGCCGCAACTAGTGGCGGTCATAGAGCACCTAGCCGCTACAACTGGTGACCCCGACGTCGGCTCCACAATTGATGGACCCGACGGTTTAACCACGCATCTACGGAACCCGATTTCTTCTACACGCAACCGGCGTCTCAGCCAAGCAACTTTACCAAACCTCAACAACAACAACAACAACGTGAAGCATCGTCAGAACAACACAAGCAGTATGACCCTGTTAACAACGATTTCATCACACACAACAGTGACTCCGACACCACTAGTCGTCACCAAACCCGACGGAAGGAAAATGCAGTTTTAAAACATCAATCAACAGCACCTAAGAAAAAGAAAAACGTATGTAATTTTTATTATTATTTTGGTTTATATATTTTTTTTTTTGGTTTAAGAAGTGTAATACATTGTGAGTGGAATTCGATTCAAGTGCGCGCGCGACAAGTTTATTTATCACGGTAGTTTTGGAAAAATTATTTCCTTTCGTAATACACTCGCCACGCGTGATGTGAGAGATATTTCCGTTCGTAATACACTCGACACGCACACCCCGTTTGTTTTCTCGTTTTGTTGCGCGTATTATACTCATTTACCAATTTTCTTGGTCAAATCGCACTGTAAAAGTGAATTTTAATTTCGCCAAACGCTAGGTTTGCAACATTTCAAAGAACGCAAGCTTCTAAGTCAATTCTATTAAGATGACGGAAGAAGTTGCATACATTAAACTCCCCACCTTTTGGGACAAGGCTCCCTCTGCCTGGTTCATAGCGGCAGAGGCTCAGTTTGCCGCCAAGAAGATTTGTAAAGACGCGAGTAAATACGCCTACGTTTTGGCATCATTGCCAGTCGACGCTATCAATAATGTGATAGATATTTTAAACACTCCTCCCGAGAATGACAAATATGCAAATCTAAAACAAACGTTAATTAAACGGCATAGTGCGTCGGAAGAGAAACGGTTAGAACAGCTCTTAAATTCGGAAGACCTTGGTGACCGCAAACCCTCGGAATTATACCGACACATGTCAAATTTGGCGGGAAACATTTCCACCATCGGAACTACGTTAATCCATACGTTATGGGAACGGAAGCTGCCAGCTACAGTTTCCATTCCTTTAGCTGTCGCGAAAGACCAAACACTCGAACAAAGACTTGATCTCGCGGATAGAATGTGGGAAGTAACCCAAAAACCGAGTGTTAGTGCGATCGTTTCAACTCGCGATTCCGAGCTCGATTCCCTTAAAAAGGAAATTAACGAATTACGAAATGAAATTCGTAATTTCAACCGCAAGTCGAATCGTGGGCGCAGTCGCACGCGCGAAAAAAGTAGAAATAGAAATCATAGCAACAACAAGAAAAGTACGCAGTCGGGTGACACCTTTTGTTGGTATCACGCAAAATTCGCCGAAAAGGCGGCGAAATGTGTCAGTCCCTGTAGTTTCGACTTTAAAAAAACTACAGGATCAAAAAACTAGAAAATCCGACTGTCGCCGCAGCTGACAGTCGGATAAAGCCTGCGCGCCGTTTGTTTGCACACTGTTCCGTGAACAAGTGTCAATTTCTAATTGACACAGGCGCAGAAGTGTCAGTAATTCCCAAAAGTCATTTTCCAAAGGAGAAATTTCGTAAAGCAGAGACCAATCTCACTGCCGCTAATGGAACCTCCATAGGTACATACGGAAAGAAACTACTAAAACTCGACATCGGGTTACGTCGACCATTCTCTTTCCCTTTTATAGTCGCAGACGTTCACAGACCGATTATCGGCGTAGATCTACTTAACAAATTTGGTATTATTATAGACTTGCGCCATAGAAAATTAATCGACTCGACTACGAATTTATCTGTGGCTGGCATAGCATGCAATAAGATTTCAGACTCCCCAAAGCAAAATATTAAGGATGGAAAATACGAAAATCTTATTAGAGAATTTCCTTCCCTTCTTACAGCACCCGATTACTCTTTACCTGCAAACCACAAGGTAGTCCACCATATCGTGACTACGGGACATCTTCCTTTTTCCAGACCTCGGCGTTTAAAGCCCGAGAAACTTACTACAGCTCGAACAGAATTCGACCATATGTTGCAATTGGGAATCTGCCGTCCTTCTAGTTCGCCCGTCTCCTCGGCTCTACATTTGGTACCTAAAAGAGACCCCAATGATTGGCGCCCTTGCGGCGACTATCGTCGATTAAACGCAATAACCACACCCGATCGCTACCCGATCCCACATATCCATAACTTTTCGCTCCAGCTACATGGATGCACGGTATTTTCGAAAGTGGATTTGGTTCGGGCATATCATCATATTCCGGTGGCAGAAGAGGACGTTTGTAAAACTGCAATCACGACACCTTTTGGACTTTTCGAGTTCACACGGATGCCCTTCGGTTTGCGCAACGCAGCCCAAACTTTTCAGCGTTTCATGAACGAAGTAACGCGAGAGCTACCTTTCGTGTTCGTCTACATTGACGACATACTTGTGGCGAGCAAATCTCATACAGAACATGCAATTCATCTGCGTAAATTGTTCGCACAACTAACTTCGTATGACCTTAAAATCAACAACGCCAAGTGTATTTTCGGCGTTGAAGAGATTGATTTTTTAAGCCATAAAATCAATAAAAACGGAATTCTCCCATCACAGATCCGCATACAATCGATTAAAAATTTTGCGAGTCCGACATCTCTTCGGCTCACTCAGCGTTTCGTAGGAATGGTAAATTATTACCATCGGTTCATCCCGAACCTGGCAGAATTTTTGGCACCAGTACATTCTCTCGTCGCACTGCACTCCAATAAAAAGCTTAAACCCAAAAATTTCGAGTGGCCGAAAGAGTGTGAAGACGCAATATTAAAAATTAAGGAAGCAATTGCGAACGCAACGCTTTTGGTGCATCCGTTGAATGACGCGAAACTACGACTCACCGTAGACGCTTCAAATATCGCTGTAGGAGCGGTGCTAGATCAGCTAAACGAGGAAAATCACTGGGAGCCTTTAGGGTTTTTCTCGAAGAAATTGAGCACCGCCGAATGCAAATATTCAGCTTGCGATCGCGAGCTTTTGTCCATTTATTTGGCAATTAAGCATTTCGCACATTTCCTGGAAGGTCGCGGTTTCACGGTTTACACAGACCACAAACCGCTCACAACAGCTTTGACTACAAAAGCAGACCGAAGCCCTAGGCAAACGAGGCATTTAGATTTTATCGCTCAACATACCAGCGATATTCGGCACATCAAAGGTCGTGATAATTTAGTGGCAGATTTTTTGTCCCGCGTAGAAAATATCTCGCTCAGCTCAGTAGACAATAAAAATTTTACCATGGAAAATTTAAGTAAACTCCAGAAGACTGACCAGGAGTTAAAAGAAGTCCTTTCCGCACCCGTTTCAGAAACTTCCAAGGTAAAACTCGAACAAAGAGTCTTTCCAATCTTGAACGATCCCATTTGGTGCGAAGTTTCAGGCACTCAGATTCGTCCTTTCGTACCTTTAACACTCCGCACAGCTGTTTTCAACTCACTGCACAGCATGACGCACCCAGGGGTTCGTGGATCAAGAAAATTGATCAACACAAGGTATTTCTGGCCTAACATGAATATCGACATAAAACGGTGGGCAGCAAGCTGCGTTAGCTGCCAGCGCTCAAAGGTTATACGACACACCAGAGCGCCGCTAGGGAAGTTTACGCCGCCAAGTAGACGATTCGATCACATACACATGGATCTAGTCGGGCCTTTAAAGCCTTCGAGCGGTTTTAGCTATCTTTTAACTATAGTGGATCGTTTCACCCGTTGGCCAGAGGCGTATCCGCTACGTGATATTACGGCTACCACTGTCGCGACAACCTTTTTCCGCGAATATATCTCCCGTTTCGGAGTACCCTCCAAAATCACGACCGATCAAGGCACGCAGTTCGAGTCAAAGCTCTTTTTCGAACTTAATAAATGCCTCGGAACGCATAGAATTCGCACGACAGCTCACCATCTCGCCCCCGGACGCAGGCGACCCCCCCGCTAAGGCACTATAGGTGCCGCAACTAGTGGCGGTCATAGAGCACCTAGCCGCTACAATTGATTTTGAGCCAGCAAATTTTGTCACCCAACTGCGTACCAAAATGTCTCAACTCAAACCAAAAGATTCTAAAAAAACTGACATTCCAATTTTTGTACCGAAAGATTTGGAAAATTGCGATCAAGTTTTTGTCCGAGTCGAAGGAACAAAACCGGGTTTGCAAGCACCATACGAAGGTCCATACGCGGTTGTACGAAGATTTAGGAAGAGTTACGTAATAAACATAAATGAGAAAAACTCCAACATAAGTATCGATCGTTTGAAACCGGCTTTCATTTTAGAATCGAATTCCAAGAATACAAGAAAAAAAGTAAATTTCAAATAGAATTAATACAAGTAAAGATTACACGTAAAATGAATTAAATTATTGCCAAGTAAAATAAATTCAAGTCAAGTAATGTAACAAATGAGACCAGTAAAGTAAGTTCAAATCACGAGATTTAATTAAAAATCATTACGCCTTCGTCTGGAAGGGGGGTGATGTGGGTTATTTATATGGACTTTACTGTCCGCAGCTAAATAACACACAAATATACCGAGTCTCAAAATATTTTAATTGGACCCGTTAGGTCATAAAATTTTGATGAACATAGTTCTATTGTAAAATGCATTTGGCATTTAGAACATAACCGTTAGGTCAAATATGAAATGCAATAAATTGTACGAGGTAGGAAAGAACCATGTACTATAATATTAAGTATAAATAGGCTAAGTTTTAGGAAATAAATAGTTAGTTGAATTCAGAATCTCGATGCGGGCGCAAGCCGCTTTTATTCTTCCTTTGCCAACAACCAAATTGCTCTTCTTAGAGCAGGTAGATCCTAAGCATTGCTTGAACAAGCCTTCATATAGGCACCATCGGCCCTTCTCAGGGCTTTTGAGTATTTGAGTAGCATTGGACACGTCTCGCCCCCGGACGCCGGCGAAGTCTTTATACAGACCCCATCAGTCCTTCTCAGGACTGCCAGCAACGAGCAGTCATTGGACACGTCTCGCCCCCGGACGCCGGCGAAGTCTTTATACAGACCCCATCAGTCCTTCTCAGGACTGCCAGCAACGAGCAGTCATTGGACACGTCTCGCCCCCGGACGCCGGCGAAGCCTTTATACAGGCCCCCATCAGTCCTTCTCAGGACTGCCAGAGACGAGCAGTCATTACTCGACTCATCTCGCCCCTGGACGCAGGCGACGCCCTCTTGAGGCCATAGCGACATTCGGTCGCATCGCATCCTCTCGCCCCCGGACGCAGGCGACCCCCCGCTAAGGCACTATAGGTGCCGCAACTAGTGGCGGTCATAGAGCACCTAGCCGCTACAGGTACCTACCCCCTTGTGAATTTCGCGCATTTTTCGGGAATAAATCAATTTTCTGGAAAACTGTTTTTGGATAGTAACAAGCTGCACATCAAATCAAAGGTGAGACTACCAGCTACACAAAAAATCAAACAGAATAAAAATCGGGTCAAAAATGAGGCAGTGAAACTGTGGAGCGCCGTAGCCCAAAATTCGATCTTTTCCGATTGAAAACTTGGCACGGGTACCTACCCCCTTGTGAATTTCGCGCATTTTTCGGGAATAAATCAATTTTCTGGAAAACTGTTTTTGGATAGTCACAAGCTGCACATCAAATCAAAGGTGAGACTACCAGCTACACAAAAAATCAAACAGAATAAAAATCGGGTCAAAAATGAGGCAGTGAAACTGTGGAGCGCCGTAGCCCAAAATTCGATCTTTTTCGATTGAAAACTTGGCACGGGTACCTACCCCCTTGTGAATTTCGCGCATTTTTCGGGAATAAATCAATTTTCTGGAAAACTGTTTTTGGATAGTCACAAGTTGCACATCAAATCAAAGGTGAAACTACCAGCTACTCCAAAAATCAAACAGAATAAAAATCGGGTCAAAAATGAGGCAGTGAAACTGTGGAGCGCCGTAGCCCAAAATTCGATCTTTTTCGATTGAAAACTGGGCACGGGTACCTACCCCCTTGTGAATTTCGCGCATTTTTCGGGAATAAATCAATTTTCTGGAAAACTGTTTTTGGATAGTCACAAGTTGCACATCAAATTAAAGGTGAGACTACCAGCTACTCAAAAAATCAAAGAGAATAAAAATCGGGTCAAAAATGAGGCAGTGAAACTGTGGAGCGCCGTAGCCCAAAATTCGATCTTTTTCGATTGAAAACTTGGCACGGGTACCTACCCCCTTGTGAATTTCGCAATTTTCTGGAAAACTGTTTTTGAATAGTCACAAGTTGCACATCAAATCAAAGGTGAGACTACCAGCTACACCAAAAATCAAACAGAATAAAAATCGGGTCAAAAATGAGGCAGTGAAACTGTGGAGCGCCGTAGCCCAAAATTCGATCTTTTTCGATTGAAAACTTGGCACGGGTACCTACCCCCTTTTGAATTTCAAGCATGTTTCGGGAATAAATCAATTTTCTGGAAAACTGTTTTTGGATAGTCACAAGTTGCACATAAAATCAAAGGTGAAACTACCAGCTACTCCAAAAATCAAACAGAATAAAAATCGGGTCAAAAATGAGGCAGTGAAACTGTGGAGCGCCGTAGCCCAAAATTCGATCTTTTTCGATTGAAAACTGGGCACGGGTACCTACCCCCTTGTGAATTTCGCGCATTTTTCGGGAATAAATCAATTTTCTGGAAAACTGTTTTTGAATAGTCACAAGTTGCACATCAAATCAAAGGTGAGACTACCAGCTACACAAAAAATCAAACAGAATAAAAATCGGGTCAAAAATGAGGCAGTGAAACTGTGGAGCGCCGTAGCCCAAAATTCGATCTTTTTCGATTGAAAACTTGGCACGGGTACCTACCCCCTTTTGAATTTCGCGCATGTTTCGGGAATAAATCAATTTTCTGGAAAACTGTTTTTGGATAGTCACAAGTTGCACATCAAATCAAAGGTGAAACTACCAGCTACTCAAAAAATCAAACAGAATAAAAATCGGGTCAAAAATGAGGCAGTGAAACTGTGGAGCGCCGTAGCCCAAAATTCGATCTTCTTCGATTGAAAACTGGGCACGGGTACCTACCCCCTTGTGAATTTCGCGCATTTTTCGGGAATAAATCAATTTTCTGGAAAACTGTTTTTGAATAGTCACAAGTTGCACATCAAGTCAAAGGTGAGACTACCAGCTACACAAAAAATCAAACAGAATAAAAATCGGGTCAAAAATGAGGCAGTGAAACTGTGGAGCGCCGTAGCCCAAAATTCGATCTTTTTCGATTGAAAACTTGGCACGGGTACCTACCCCCTTTTGAATTTCGCGCATGTTTCGGGAATAAATCAATTTTCTGGAAAACTGTTTTTGGATAGTCACAAGTTGCACATCAAATCAAAGGTGAAACTACCAGCTACTCAAAAAATCAAACAGAATAAAAATCGGGTCAAAAATGAGGCAGTGAAACTGTGGAGCGCCGTAGCCCAAAATTCGATCTTTTTCGATTGAAAACTTGGCACGGGTACCTACCCCCTTTTGAATTTCGCGCATGTTTCGGGAATAAATCAATTTTCTGGAAAACTGTTTTTGGATAGTCACAAGTTGCACATCAAATCAAAGGTGAAACTACCAGCTACTCCAAAAATCAAACAGAATAAAAATCGGGTCAAAAATGAGGCAGTGAAACTGTGGAGCGCCGTAGCCCAAAATTCGATCTTTTTCGATTGAAAACTTGGCACGGGTACCTACCCCCTTGTGAATTTCGCGCATTTTTCGGGAATAAATCAATTTTCTAGAAAACTGTTTTTGGATAGTCACAAGTTGCACATCAAATTAAAGGTGAGACTACCAGCTACACAAAAAATCAAACAGAATAAAAATCGGGTCAAAAATGAGGCAGTGAAACTGTGGAGCGCCGTAGCCCAAAATTCGATCTTTTTCGATTGAAAACTTGGCACGGGTACCTACCCCATTTTGAATTTTGCGCATTTTTCGAGAATAAATCAATTTTCTGGAAAACTGTTTTTGGATAGTCACAAGTTGCACATCAAATCAAAGGTGAAACTACCAGCTACTCCAAAAATCAAACAGAATAAAAATCGGGTCAAAAATGAGGCAGTGAAACTGTGGAGCGCCGTAGCCCAAAATTCGATCTTTTTCGATTGAAAACTTGGCACGGGTACCCCCCTGTGAATTTCGCGCATTTTTCGGGAATAAATCAATTTTCTGGAAAACTGTTTTTGGATAGTCACAAGTTGCACATCAAATCAAAGGTGAAACTACCAGCTACTCAAAAAATCAAACAGAATAAAAATCGGGTCAAAAATGAGGCAGTGAAACTGTGGAGCGCCGTAGCCCAAAATTCGATCTTTTTCGATTGAAAACTTGGCACGGGTACCTACCCCCTTTTAAATTTCGCGCATGTTTCGGGAATAAATCAATTTTCTGGAAAACTGTTTTTGGATAGTCACAAGTTGCACATCAAATCAAAGGTGAAACTACCAGCTACTCCAAAAATCAAACAGAATAAAAATCGGGTCAAAAATGAGGCAGTGAAACTGTGGAGCGCCGTAGCCCAAAATTCGATCTTTTTCGATTGAAAACTTGGCACGGGTACCTACCCCCTTGTGAATTTCGCGCATTTTTCGGGAATAAATCAATTTTCTGGAAAACTGTTTTTGGATAGTCACAAGTTGCACATCAAATCAAAGGTGAAACTACCAGCTACTCCAAAAATCAAACAGAATAAAAATCGGGTCAAAAATGAGGCAGTGAAACTGTGGAGCGCCGTAGCCCAAAATTCGATCTTTTTCGATTGAAAACTGGGCACGGGTACCTACCCCCTTGTGAATTTCGCGCATTTTTCGGGAATAAATCAATTTTCTGGAAAACTGTTTTTGGATAGTCACAAGTTGCACATCAAATTAAAGGTGAGACTACCAGCTACTCAAAAAATCAAAGAGAATAAAAATCGGGTCAAAAATGAGGCAGTGAAACTGTGGAGCGCCGTAGCCCAAAATTCGATCTTTTTCGATTGAAAACTTGGCACGGGTACCTACCCCCTTGTGAATTTCGCAATTTTCTGGAAAACTGTTTTTGAATAGTCACAAGTTGCACATCAAATCAAAGGTGAGACTACCAGCTACACCAAAAATCAAACAGAATAAAAATCGGGTCAAAAATGAGGCAGTGAAACTGTGGAGCGCCGTAGCCCAAAATTCGATCTTTTTCGATTGAAAACTTGGCACGGGTACCTACCCCCTTTTGAATTTCAAGCATGTTTCGGGAATAAATCAATTTTCTGGAAAACTGTTTTTGGATAGTCACAAGTTGCACATCAAATCAAAGGTGAGACTACCAGCTACACAAAAAATCAAACAGAATAAAAATCGGGTCAAAAATGAGGCAGTGAAACTGTGGAGCGCCGTAGCCCAAAATTCGATCTTTTTCGATTGAAAACTTGGCACGGGTACCTACCCCCTTTTGAATTTCGCGCATGTTTCGGGAATAAATCAATTTTCTGGAAAACTGTTTTTGGATAGTCACAAGTTGCACATCAAATCAAAGGTGAAACTACCAGCTACTCAAAAAATCAAACAGAATAAAAATCGGGTCAAAAATGAGGCAGTGAAACTGTGGAGCGCCGTAGCCCAAAATTCGATCTTCTTCGATTGAAAACTGGGCACGGGTACCTACCCCCTTGTGAATTTCGCGCATTTTTCGGGAATAAATCAATTTTCTGGAAAACTGTTTTTGAATAGTCACAAGTTGCACATCAAGTCAAAGGTGAGACTACCAGCTACACAAAAAATCAAACAGAATAAAAATCGGGTCAAAAATGAGGCAGTGAAACTGTGGAGCGCCGTAGCCCAAAATTCGATCTTTTTCGATTGAAAACTTGGCACGGGTACCTACCCCCTTTTGAATTTCGCGCATGTTTCGGGAATAAATCAATTTTCTGGAAAACTGTTTTTGGATAGTCACAAGTTGCACATCAAATCAAAGGTGAAACTACCAGCTACTCAAAAAATCAAACAGAATAAAAATCGGGTCAAAAATGAGGCAGTGAAACTGTGGAGCGCCGTAGCCCAAAATTCGATCTTTTTCGATTGAAAACTTGGCACGGGTACCTACCCCCTTTTGAATTTCGCGCATGTTTCGGGAATAAATCAATTTTCTGGAAAACTGTTTTTGGATAGTCACAAGTTGCACATCAAATCAAAGGTGAAACTACCAGCTACTCCAAAAATCAAACAGAATAAAAATCGGGTCAAAAATGAGGCAGTGAAACTGTGGAGCGCCGTAGCCCAAAATTCGATCTTTTTCGATTGAAAACTTGGCACGGGTACCTACCCCCTTGTGAATTTCGCGCATTTTTCGGGAATAAATCAATTTTCTAGAAAACTGTTTTTGGATAGTCACAAGTTGCACATCAAATTAAAGGTGAGACTACCAGCTACACAAAAAATCAAACAGAATAAAAATCGGGTCAAAAATGAGGCAGTGAAACTGTGGAGCGCCGTAGCCCAAAATTCGATCTTTTTCGATTGAAAACTTGGCACGGGTACCTACCCCATTTTGAATTTTGCGCATTTTTCGAGAATAAATCAATTTTCTGGAAAACTGTTTTTGGATAGTCACAAGTTGCACATCAAATCAAAGGTGAAACTACCAGCTACTCCAAAAATCAAACAGAATAAAAATCGGGTCAAAAATGAGGCAGTGAAACTGTGGAGCGCCGTAGCCCAAAATTCGATCTTTTTCGATTGAAAACTTGGCACGGGTACCCCCCTGTGAATTTCGCGCATTTTTCGGGAATAAATCAATTTTCTGGAAAACTGTTTTTGGATAGTCACAAGTTGCACATCAAATCAAAGGTGAAACTACCAGCTACTCAAAAAATCAAACAGAATAAAAATCGGGTCAAAAATGAGGCAGTGAAACTGTGGAGCGCCGTAGCCCAAAATTCGATCTTTTTCGATTGAAAACTTGGCACGGGTACCTACCCCCTTTTAAATTTCGCGCATGTTTCGGGAATAAATCAATTTTCTGGAAAACTGTTTTTGGATAGTCACAAGTTGCACATCAAATCAAAGGTGAAACTACCAGCTACTCCAAAAATCAAACAGAATAAAAATCGGGTCAAAAATGAGGCAGTGAAACTGTGGAGCGCCGTAGCCCAAAATTCGATCTTTTTCGATTGAAAACTTGGCACGGGTACCTACCCCCTTGTGAATTTCGCGCATTTTTCGGGAATAAATCAATTTTCTGGAAAACTGTTTTTGGATAGTCACAAGTTGCACATCAAATCAAAGGTGAAACTACCAGCTACTCCAAAAATCAAACAGAATAAAAATCGGGTCAAAAATGAGGCAGTGAAACTGTGGAGCGCCGTAGCCCAAAATTCGATCTTTTTCGATTGAAAACTGGGCACGGGTACCTACCCCCTTGTGAATTTCGCGCATTTTTCGGGAATAAATCAATTTTCTGGAAAACTGTTTTTGGATAGTCACAAGTTGCACATCAAATTAAAGGTGAGACTACCAGCTACTCAAAAAATCAAAGAGAATAAAAATCGGGTCAAAAATGAGGCAGTGAAACTGTGGAGCGCCGTAGCCCAAAATTCGATCTTTTTCGATTGAAAACTTGGCACGGGTACCTACCCCCTTGTGAATTTCGCAATTTTCTGGAAAACTGTTTTTGAATAGTCACAAGTTGCACATCAAATCAAAGGTGAGACTACCAGCTACACCAAAAATCAAACAGAATAAAAATCGGGTCAAAAATGAGGCAGTGAAACTGTGGAGCGCCGTAGCCCAAAATTCGATCTTTTTCGATTGAAAACTTGGCACGGGTACCTACCCCCTTTTGAATTTCGCGCATGTTTCGGGAATAAATCAATTTTCTGGAAAACTGTTTTTGGATAGTCACAAGTTGCACATAAAATCAAAGGTGAAACTACCAGCTACTCCAAAAATCAAACAGAATAAAAATCGGGTCAAAAATGAGGCAGTGAAACTGTGGAGCGCCGTAGCCCAAAATTCGATCTTTTTCGATTGAAAACTGGGCACGGGTACCTACCCCCTTGTGAATTTCGCGCATTTTTCGGGAATAAATCAATTTTCTGGAAAACTGTTTTTGAATAGTCACAAGTTGGACATCAAATCAAAGGTGAGACTACCAGCTACACAAAAAATCAAACAGAATAAAAATCGGGTCAAAAATGAGGCAGTGAAACTGTGGAGCGCCGTAGCCCAAAATTCGATCTTTTTCGATTGAAAACTTGGCACGGGTACCTACCCCCTTTTGAATTTCGCGCATGTTTCGGGAATAAATCAATTTTCTGGAAAACTGTTTTTGGATAGTCACAAGTTGCACATCAAATCAAAGGTGAAACTACCAGCTACTCAAAAAATCAAACAGAATAAAAATCGGGTCAAAAATGAGGCAGTGAAACTGTGGAGCGCCGTAGCCCAAAATTCGATCTTTTTCGATTGAAAACTTGGCACGGGTACCTACCCCCTTTTGAATTTCGCGCATGTTTCGGGAATAAATCAATTTTCTGGAAAACTGTTTTTGGATAGTCACAAGTTGCACATCAAATCAAAGGTGAAACTACCAGCTACTCAAAAAATCAAACAGAATAAAAATCGGGTCAAAAATGAGGCAGTGAAACTGTGGAGCGCCGTAGCCCAAAATTCGATCTTCTTCGATTGAAAACTGGGCACGGGTACCTACCCCCTTGTGAATTTCGCGCATTTTTCGGGAATAAATCAATTTTCTGGAAAACTGTTTTTGAATAGTCACAAGTTGCACATCAAATCAAAGGTGAGACTACCAGCTACTCCAAAAATCAAACAGAATAAAAATCGGGTCAAAAATGAGGCAGTGAAACTGTGGAGCGCCGTAGCCCAAAATTCGATCTTTTTCGATTGAAAACTTGGCACGGGTACCTACCCCCTTTTGAATTTCGCGCATGTTTCGGGAATAAATCAATTTTCTGGAAAACTGTTTTTGGATAGTCACAAGTTGCACATCAAATCAAAGGTGAAACTACCAGCTACTCAAAAAATCAAACGGAATAAAAATCGGGTCAAAAATGAGGCAGTGAAACTGTGGAGCGCCGTAGCCCAAAATTCGATCTTTTTCGATTGAAAACTTGGCACGGGTACCTACCCCCTTTTGAATTTCGCGCATGTTTCGGGAATAAATCAATTTTCTGGAAAACTGTTTTTGGATAGTCACAAGTTGCACATCAAATCAAAGGTGAAACTACCAGCTACTCCAAAAATCAAACAGAATAAAAATCGGGTCAAAAATGAGGCAGTGAAACTGTGGAGCGCCGTAGCCCAAAATTCGATCTTTTTCGATTGAAAACTTGGCACGGGTACCTACCCCCTTGTGAATTTCGCGCATTTTTCGGGAATAAATCAATTTTCTAGAAAACTGTTTTTGGATAGTCACAAGTTGCACATCAAATTAAAGGTGAGACTACCAGCTACACAAAAAATCAAACAGAATAAAAATCGGGTCAAAAATGAGGCAGTGAAACTGTGGAGCGCCGTAGCCCAAAATTCGATCTTTTTCGATTGAAAACTGGGCACGGGTACCTACCCCCTTGTGAATTTCGCGCATTTTTCGGGAATAAATCAATTTTCTGGAAAACTGTTTTTGGATAGTCACAAGTTGCACATCAAATTAAAGGTGAGACTACCAGCTACTCAAAAAATCAAACAGAATAAAAATCGGGTCAAAAATGAGGCAGTGAAACTGTGGAGCGCCGTAGCCCAAAATTCGATCTTTTTCGATTGAAAACTTGGCACGGGTACCTACCCCCTTGTGAATTTCGCAATTTTCTGGAAAACTGTTTTTGAATAGTCACAAGTTGCACATCAAATCAAAGGTGAGACTACCAGCTACACCAAAAATCAAACAGAATAAAAATCGGGTCAAAAATGAGGCAGTGAAACTGTGGAGCGCCGTAGCCCAAAATTCGATCTTTTTCGATTGAAAACTTGGCACGGGTACCTACCCCCTTTTGAATTTCGCGCATGTTTCGGGAATAAATCAATTTTCTGGAAAACTGTTTTTGGATAGTCACAAGTTGCACATAAAATCAAAGGTGAAACTACCAGCTACTCCAAAAATCAAACAGAATAAAAATCGGGTCAAAAATGAGGCAGTGAAACTGTGGAGCGCCGTAGCCCAAAATTCGATCTTTTTCGATTGAAAACTGGGCACGGGTACCTACCCCCTTGTGAATTTCGCGCATTTTTCGGGAATAAATCAATTTTCTGGAAAACTGTTTTTGAATAGTCACAAGTTGCACATCAAATCAAAGGTGAGACTACCAGCTACACAAAAAATCAAACAGAATAAAAATCGGGTCAAAAATGAGGCAGTGAAACTGTGGAGCGCCGTAGCCCAAAATTCGATCTTTTTCGATTGAAAACTTGGCACGGGTACCTACCCCCTTTTGAATTTCGCGCATGTTTCGGGAATAAATCAATTTTCTGGAAAACTGTTTTTGGATAGTCACAAGTTGCACATCAAATCAAAGGTGAAACTACCAGCTACTCAAAAAATCAAACAGAATAAAAATCGGGTCAAAAATGAGGCAGTGAAACTGTGGAGCGCCGTAGCCCAAAATTCGATCTTCTTCGATTGAAAACTGGGCACGGGTACCTACCCCCTTGTGAATTTCGCGCATTTTTCGGGAATAAATCAATTTTCTGGAAAACTGTTTTTGAATAGTCACAAGTTGCACATCAAGTCAAAGGTGAGACTACCAGCTACACAAAAAATCAAACAGAATAAAAATCGGGTCAAAAATGAGGCAGTGAAACTGTGGAGCGCCGTAGCCCAAAATTCGATCTTTTTCGATTGAAAACTTGGCACGGGTACCTACCCCCTTTTGAATTTCGCGCATGTTTCGGGAATAAATCAATTTTCTGGAAAACTGTTTTTGGATAGTCACAAGTTGCACATCAAATCAAAGGTGAAACTACCAGCTACTCAAAAAATCAAACAGAATAAAAATCGGGTCAAAAATGAGGCAGTGAAACTGTGGAGCGCCGTAGCCCAAAATTCGATCTTTTTCGATTGAAAACTTGGCACGGGTACCTACCCCCTTTTGAATTTCGCGCATGTTTCGGGAATAAATCAATTTTCTGGAAAACTGTTTTTGGATAGTCACAAGTTGCACATCAAATCAAAGGTGAAACTACCAGCTACTCCAAAAATCAAACAGAATAAAAATCGGGTCAAAAATGAGGCAGTGAAACTGTGGAGCGCCGTAGCCCAAAATTCGATCTTTTTCGATTGAAAACTTGGCACGGGTACCTACCCCCTTGTGAATTTCGCGCATTTTTCGGGAATAAATCAATTTTCTAGAAAACTGTTTTTGGATAGTCACAAGTTGCACATCAAATTAAAGGTGAGACTACCAGCTACACAAAAAATCAAACAGAATAAAAATCGGGTCAAAAATGAGGCAGTGAAACTGTGGAGCGCCGTAGCCCAAAATTCGATCTTTTTCGATTGAAAACTTGGCACGGGTACCTACCCCATTTTGAATTTTGCGCATTTTTCGAGAATAAATCAATTTTCTGGAAAACTGTTTTTGGATAGTCACAAGTTGCACATCAAATCAAAGGTGAAACTACCAGCTACTCCAAAAATCAAACAGAATAAAAATCGGGTCAAAAATGAGGCAGTGAAACTGTGGAGCGCCGTAGCCCAAAATTCGATCTTTTTCGATTGAAAACTTGGCACGGGTACCTACCCAATTGTGAATTTCGCGCATTTTTCGGGAATAAATCAATTTTCTGGAAAACTGTTTTTGGATAGTCACAAGTTGCACATAAAATCAAAGGTGAGATTACCAGCTACACAAAAAATCAAACAGAATAAAAATCGGGTCAAAAATGAGGCAGTGAAACTATGGAGCGCCGTTGCCCAAAATTCGATCTTTTTCGATTGAAAACTTGGCACGGGTACCCCCCTGTGAATTTCGCGCATTTTTCGGGAATAAATCAATTTTCTAGAAAACTGTTTTTGGATAGTCACAAGTTGCACATCAAATTAAAGGTGAGACTACCAGCTACACAAAAAATCAAACAGAATAAAAATCGGGTCAAAAATGAGGCAGTGAAACTGTGGAGCGCCGTAGCCCAAAATTCGATCTTTTTCGATTGAAAACTTGGCACGGGTACCTACCCCATTTTGAGTTTTGCGCATTTTTCGAGAATAAATCAATTTTCTGGAAAACTGTTTTTGGATAGTCACAAGTTGCACATCAAATCAAAGGTGAAACTACTAGCTACTCCAAAAATCAAACAGAATAAAAATCGGGTCAAAAATGAGGCAGTGAAACTGTGGAGCGCCGTAGCCCAAAATTCGATCTTTTTCGATTGAAAACTTGGCACGGGTACACCCTTGTGAATTTCGCGCATTTTTCGGGAATAAATCAATTTTCTGGAAAACTGTTTTTGGATAGTCACAAGTTGCACATAAAATCAAAGGTGAGATTACCAGCTACACAAAAAATCAAACAGAATAAAAATCGGGTCAAAAATGAGGCAGTGAAACTATGGAGCGCCGTTGCCCAAAATTCGATCTTTTTCGATTGAAAACTTGGCACGGGTACCCCCCTGTGAATTTCGCGCATTTTTCGGGAATAAATCAATTTTCTAGAAAACTGTTTTTGGATAGTCACAAGTTGCACATCAAATTAAAGGTGAGACTACCAGCTACACAAAAAATCAAACAGAATAAAAATCGGGTCAAAAATGAGGCAGTGAAACTGTGGAGCGCAGTAGCCCAAAATTCGATCTTTTTCGATTGAAAACTTGGCACGAGTACCTACCCCCTTGTGAATTTCGCACATTTTTCGGGAATAAATCAATTTTCTGGAAAACTGTTTTTGAATAGTCACAAGTTGCACATCAAATCAAAGGTGAGACTACCAGCTACTCAAAAAATCAAACAGAATAAAAATTGGGTCAAAAATGAGGCAGTGAAACTGTGGAGCGCCGTAGCCCAAAATTCGATCTTTTTCGATTGAAAACTTGGCACGGGTACCTACCCCCTTGTGAATTTCGCGCATTTTTCGGGAATAAATCAATTTTCTGGAAAACTGTTTTTGGATAGTCACAAGTTGCACATCAAATCAAAGGTGAAACTACCAGCTACTCCAAAAATCAAACAGAATAAAAATCGGGTCAAAAATGAGGCAGTGAAACTGTGGAGCGCCGTAGCCCAAAATTCGATCTTTTTCGATTGAAAACTTGGCACGGGTACCTACCCCCTTGTGAATTTCGCGCATTTTTCGGGAATAAATCAATTTTCTGGAAAACTGTTTTTGGATAGTCACAAGTTGCACATCAAATCAAAGGTGAAACTACCAGCTACTCCAAAAATCAAACAGAATAAAAATCGGGTCAAAAATGAGGCAGTGAAACTGTGGAGCGCCGTAGCCCAAAATTCGATCTTTTTCGATTGAAAACTGGGCACGGGTACCTACCCCCTTGTGAATTTCGCGCATTTTTCGGGAATAAATCAATTTTCTGGAAAACTGTTTTTGGATAGTCACAAGTTGCACATCAAATTAAAGGTGAGACTACCAGCTACTCAAAAAATCAAAGAGAATAAAAATCGGGTCAAAAATGAGGCAGTGAAACTGTGGAGCGCCGTAGCCCAAAATTCGATCTTTTTCGATTGAAAACTTGGCACGGGTACCTACCCCCTTGTGAATTTCGCAATTTTCTGGAAAACTGTTTTTGAATAGTCACAAGTTGCACATCAAATCAAAGGTGAGACTACCAGCTACACCAAAAATCAAACAGAATAAAAATCGGGTCAAAAATGAGGCAGTGAAACTGTGGAGCGCCGTAGCCCAAAATTCGATCTTTTTCGATTGAAAACTTGGCACGGGTACCTACCCCCTTTTGAATTTCGCGCATGTTTCGGGAATAAATCAATTTTCTGGAAAACTGTTTTTGGATAGTCACAAGTTGCACATCAAATCAAAGGTGAAACTACCAGCTACTCAAAAAATCAAACAGAATAAAAATCGGGTCAAAAATGAGGCAGTGAAACTGTGGAGCGCCGTAGCCCAAAATTCGATCTTTTTCGATTGAAAACTTGGCACGGGTACCTACCCCCTTTTGAATTTCGCGCATGTTTCGGGAATAAATCAATTTTCTGGAAAACTGTTTTTGGATAGTCACAAGTTGCACATCAAATCAAAGGTGAAACTACCAGCTACTCCAAAAATCAAACAGAATAAAAATCGGGTCAAAAATGAGGCAGTGAAACTGTGGAGCGCCGTAGCCCAAAATTCGATCTTTTTCGATTGAAAACTTGGCACGGGTACCTACCCCCTTGTGAATTTCGCGCATTTTTCGGGAATAAATCAATTTTCTAGAAAACTGTTTTTGGATAGTCACAAGTTGCACATCAAATTAAAGGTGAGACTACCAGCTACACAAAAAAACAAACAGAATAAAAATCGGGTCAAAAATGAGGCAGTGAAACTGTGGAGCGCCGTAGCCCAAAATTCGATCTTTTTCGATTGAAAACTTGGCACGGGTACCTACCCCATTTTGAATTTTGCGCATTTTTCGAGAATAAATCAATTTTCTGGAAAACTGTTTTTGGATAGTCACAAGTTGCACATCAAATCAAAGGTGAAACTACCAGCTACTCCAAAAATCAAACAGAATAAAAATCGGGTCAAAAATGAGGCAGTGAAACTGTGGAGCGCCGTAGCCCAAAATTCGATCTTTTTCGATTGAAAACTTGGCACGGGTACCCCCTTGTGAATTTCGCGCATTTTTCGGGAATAAATCAATTTTCTGGAAAACTGTTTTTGGATAGTCACAAGTTGCACATAAAATCAAAGGTGAGATTACCAGCTACACAAAAAATCAAACAGAATAAAAATCGGGTCAAAAATGAGGCAGTGAAACTATGGAGCGCCGTTGCCCAAAATTCGATCTTTTTCGATTGAAAACTTGGCACGGGTACCCCCCTGTGAATTTCGCGCATTTTTCGGGAATAAATCAATTTTCTAGAAAACTGTTTTTGGATAGTCACAAGTTGCACATCAAATTAAAGGTGAGACTACCAGCTACACAAAAAATCAAACAGAATAAAAATCGGGTCAAAAATGAGGCAGTGAAACTGTGGAGCGCCGTAGCCCAAAATTCGATCTTTTTCGATTGAAAACTTGGCACGGGTACCCCCTTGTGAATTTCGCGCATTTTTCGGGAATAAATCAATTTTCTGGAAAACTGTTTTTGGATAGTCACAAGTTGCACATAAAATCAAAAGTGAGATTACCAGCTACACAAAAAATCAAACAGAATAAAAATCAGGTCAAAAATGAGGCAGTGAAACTGTGGAGCGCCGTAGCCCAAAATTCGATCTTTTTCGATTAAAAACTTGGCACGGGTACCTACCTCCTTGTGAATTTCGCGCATTTTTCGGGAATAAATCAATTTTCTGGAAAACTGTTTTTGGATAGTCACAAGTTGCACATCAAATCAAAGGTGAGACTACCAGCTACTCAAAAAATCAAACAGAATAAAAATCGGGTCAAAAATGAGGCAGTGAAACTGTGGAGCGCAGTAGCCCAAAATTCGATCTTTTTCGATTGAAAGCTTGGCACGGGTACCTACCCCCTTGGGAATTTCGCGCATTTTTCGGGAATAAATCAATTTTCTGGAAAACTGTTTTTGGATAGTCACAAGTTGTACATCAAATCAAAGGTGAAACTACCAGCTACTCAAAAAATCAAACAGAATAAAAATCGGGTCAAAAATGAGGCAGTGAAACTGTGGAGCGCCGTAGCCCAAAATTCTATCTTTTTCGATTGAAAACTTGGCACGGGTACCTACCCCCTTGTGAATTTCGCGCATTTTTCGGGAATAAATCAATTTTCTAGAAAACTGTTTTTGGATAGTCACAAGTTGCACATCAAATCAAAGGTGAGACTACCAGCTACACAAAAAATCAAACAGAATAAAAATCGGGTCAAAAATGAGGCAGTGAAACTGTGGAGCGCCGTAGCCCAAAATTCGATCTTTTTCGATTGAAAACTTGGCACGGGTACCTACCCCCTTGTGAATTTCGCGCATTTTTCGGGAATAAATCAATTTTCTGGAAAACTGTTTTTGGATAGTCACAAGTTGCACATCAAATCAAAGGTGAAACTACCAGCTACTCCAAAAATCAAACAGAATAAAAATCGGGTCAAAAATGAGGCAGTAAAACTGTGGAGCGCCGTAGCCCAAAATTCGATCTTTTTCGATTGAAAACTTGGCACGGGTACCTACCCCCTTGTGAATTTCGCGCATTTTTCGGGAATAAATCAATTTTCTAGAAAACTGTTTTTGGATAGTCACAAGTTGCACATCAAATTAAAGGTGAGACTACCAGCTACACAAAAAATCAAACAGAATAAAAATCGGGTCAAAAATGAGGCAGTGAAACTGTGGAGCGCCGTAGCCCAAAATTCGATCTTTTTCGATTGAAAACTTGGCACGGGTACCTACCCCATTTTGAATTTCGCGCATTTTTCGGGAATAAATAAATTTTCTGGAAAACTGTTTTTGGATAGTCACAAGTTGCACATCAAATCAAAGGTGAAACTACCAGCTACTCCAAAAATCAAACAGAATAAAAATCGGGTCAAAAATGAGGCAGTGAAACTGTGGAGCGCCGTAGCCCAAAATTCGATCTTTTTCGATTGAAAACTTGGCACGGGTACCTACCCCCTTGTGAATTTCGCGCATTTTTCGGGAATAAATCAATTTTCTGGAAAACTGTTTTTGGATAGTCACAAGTTGCACATCAAATTAAAGGTGAGACTACCAGCTACACAAAAAATCAAACAGAATAAAAATCGGGTCAAAAATGAGGCAGTGAAACTGTGGAGCGCCGTAGCCCAAAATTCGATCTTTTTCGATTGAAAACTTGGCACGGGTACCTACCCCTTTGGGAATTTCGCGCATTTTTCGGGAATAAATCAATTTTCTGGAAAACTGTTTTTGGATAGTCACAAGTTGCACATCAAATTAAAGGTGAGACTACCAGCTACACAAAAAATCAAACAGAATAAAAATCGGGTCAAAAATGAGGCAGTGAAACTGTGGAGCTCCGTAGCCCAAAATTCGATCTTTTTCGATTGAAAACTTGGCACGGGTACCTACCCCATTTTGAATTTCGCGCATTTTTCGGGAATAAATCAATTTTCTGGAAAACTGTTTTTGGATAGTCACAAGTTGCACATCAAATCAAAGGTGAAACTACCAGCTACTCCAAAAATCAAACAGAATAAAAATCGGGTCAAAAATGAGGCAGTGAAACTGTGGAGCGCCGTAGCCCAAAATTCGATCTTTTTCGATTGAAAACTTGGCACGGGTACCTACCCCATTTTGAATTTCGCGCATTTTTCGGGAATAAATCAATTTTCTGGAAAACTGTTTTTGGATAGTCACAAGTTGCACATCAAATCAAAGGTGAAACTACCAGCTACACAAAAAATCAAACAGAATAAAAATCGGGTCAAAAATGAGGCAGTGAAACTGTGGAGCGCCGTAGCCCAAAATTCGATCTTTTTCGATTGAAAACTTGGCACGGGTACCTACCCCCTTGGGAATTTCGCGCATTTTTCGGGAATAAATCAATTTTCTGGAAAACTGTTTTTGGATAGTCACAAGTTGCACATCAAATTAAAGGTGAGACTACCAGCTACACAAAAAATCAAACAGAATAAAAATCGGGTCAAAAATGAGGCAGTGAAACTGTGGAGCTCCGTAGCCCAAAATTCGATCTTTTTCGATTGAAAACTTGGCACGGGTACCTACCCCATTTTGAATTTCGCGCATTTTTCGGGAATAGATCAATTTTCTGGAAAACTGTTTTTGGATAGTCACAAGTTGCACATCAAATCAAAGGTGAAACTACCAGCTACTCCAAAAATCAAACAGAATAAAAATCGGGTCAAAAATGAGGCAGTGAAACTGTGGAGCGCCGTAGCCCAAAATTCGATCTTTTTCGATTGAAAACTTGGCACGGGTACCTACCCCCTTGTGAATTTCGCGCATTTTTCGGGAATAAATCAATTTTCTGGAAAACTGTTTTTGGATAGTCACAAGTTGCACATCAAATTAAAGGTGAGACTACCAGCTACACAAAAAATCAAACAGAATAAAAATCGGGTCAAAAATGAGGCAGTGAAACTGTGGAGCGCCGTAGCCCAAAATTCGATCTTTTTCGATTGAAAACTTGGCACGGGTACCTACCCCCTTGTGAATTTCGCGCATTTTTCGGGAATAAATCAATTTTCTGGAAAACTGTTTTTGGATAGTCACAAGTTGCACATCAAATCAAAGGTGAGACTACCAGCTACACAAAAAATCAAACAGAATAAAAATCGGGTCAAAAATGAGGCAGTGAAACTGTGGAGCGCCGTAGCCCAAAATTCGATCTTTTTCGATTGAAAACTTGGCACGGGTACCTACCCCCTTGGGAATTTCGCGCATTTTTCGGGAATAAATCAATTTTCTGGAAAACTGTTTTTGGATAGTCACAAGTTGCACATCAAATCAAAGGTGAGACTACCAGCTACTCCAAAAATCAAACAGAATAAAAATCGGGTCAAAAATGAGGCAGTGAAACTGTGGACCGCCGTAGCCCAAAATTCGATATTTTTCGATTAAAAACTTGGCACGGGTACCTACCCCATTTTGAATTTCGCGCATTTTTCGGGAATAAATCAATTTTCTGGAAAACTGTTTTTGGATAGTCACAAGTTGCACATCAAATTAAAGGTGAGACTACCAGCTACTCCAAAAATCAAACAGAATAAAAATCGGGTCAAAAATGAGGCAGTGAAACTGTGGAGCGCCGTAGCCCAAAATTCGATCTTTTTCGATTGAAAACTTGGCACGGGTACCTACCCCCTTGTGAATTTCGCGCATTTTTCGGGAATAAATCAATTTTCTAGAAAACTGTTTTTGGATAGTCACAAGTTGCACATCAAATTAAAGGTGAGACTACCAGCTACACAAAAAATCAAACAGAATAAAAATCGGGTCAAAAATGAGGCAGTGAAACTGTGGAGCGCCGTAGCCCAAAATTCGATCTTTTTCGATTGAAAACTTGGCACGGGTACCTACCCCCTTTTGAATTTCGCGCATGTTTCGGGAATAAATCAATTTTCTGGAAAACTGTTTTTGGATAGTCACAAGTTGCACATCAAATCAAAGGTGAAACTACCAGCTACTCCAAAAATCAAACAGAATAAAAATCGGGTCAAAAATGAGGCAGTGAAACTGTGGAGCGCCGTAGCCCAAAATTCGATATTTTTCGATTGAAAACTTGGCACGGGTACCTACCCCATTTTGAATTTCGCGCATTTTTCGGGAATAAATCAATTTTCTGGAAAACTGTTTTTGGATAGTCACAAGTTGAACTTCAAATTAAAGGTGAGACTACCAGCTACTCCAAAAATCAAACAGAATAAAAATCGGGTCAAAAATGAGACAGTGAAACTGTGGAGCGCCGTAGCCCAAAATTCGATCTTTTTCGATTGAAAACTTGGCACGGGTACCTACCCCCTTGGGAATTTCGCGCATTTTTCGGGAATAAATCAATTTTCTAGAAAACTGTTTTTGGATAGTCACAAGTTGCACATCAAATTAAAGGTGAGACTACCAGCTACACAAAAAATCAAACAGAATAAAAATCGGGTCAAAAATGAGGCAGTGAAACTGTGGAGCGCCGTAGCCCAAAATTCGATCTTTTTCGATTGAAAACTTGGCACGGGTACCTACCCCCTTGGGAATTTCGCGCATTTTTCGGGAATAAATCAATTTTCTGGAAAACTGTTTTTGGATAGTCACAAGTTGCACATCAAATCAAAGGTGAAACTACCAGCTACTCCAAAAATCAAACAGAATAAAAATCGGGTCAAAAATGAGGCAGTGAAACTGTGGAGCTCCGTAGCCCAAAATTCGATCTTTTTCGATTGAAAACTTGGCACGGGTACCTACCCCCTTGTGAATTTCGCGCATTTTTCGGGAATAAATCAATTTTCTGGAAAACTGTTTTTGGATAGTCACAAGTTGCACATCAAATCAAAGGTGAAACTACCAGCTACTCAAAAATCAAACAGAATACAAATCGGGTCAAAAATGAGGCAGTAAAACTGTGGAGCGCCGTAGCCCAAAATTCGATCTTTTTCGATTGAAAACTTGGCACGGGTACCTACCCCCTTGTGAATTTCGCGCATTTTTCGGGAATAAATCAATTTTCTAGAAAACTGTTTTTGGATAGTCACAAGTTGCACATCAAATTAAAGGTGAGACTACCAGCTACACAAAAAATCAAACAGAATAAAAATCGGGTCAAAAATGAGGCAGTGAAACTGTGGAGCGCCGTAGCCCAAAATTCGATCTTTTTCGATTGAAAACTTGGCACGGGTACCTACCCCATTTTGAATTTCGCGCATTTTTCGGGAATAAATCAATTTTCTGGAAAACTGTTTTTGGATAGTCACAAGTTGCACATCAAATCAAAGGTGAAACTACCAGCTACTCCAAAAATCAAACAGAATAAAAATCGGGTCAAAAATGAGGCAGTGAAACTGTGGAGCGCCGTAGCCCAAAATTCGATCTTTTTCGATTGAAAACTTGGCACGGGTACCTACCCCCTTGTGAATTTCGCGCATTTTTCGGGAATAAATCAATTTTCTGGAAAACTGTTTTTGGATAGTCACAAGTTGCACATCAAATTAAAGGTGAGACTACCAGCTACACAAAAAATCAAACAGAATAAAAATCGGGTCAAAAATGAGGCAGTGAAACTGTGGAGCTCCGTAGCCCAAAATTCGATCTTTTTCGATTGAAAACTTGGCACGGGTACCTACCCCCTTGTGAATTTCGCGCATTTTTCGGGAATAAATCAATTTTCTGGAAAACTGTTTTTGGATAGTCACAAGTTGCACATCAAATCAAAGGTGAAACTACCAGCTACTCCAAAAATCAAACAGAATACAAATCGGGTCAAAAATGAGGCAGTAAAACTGTGGAGCGCCGTAGCCCAAAATTCGATCTTTTTCGATTGAAAACTTGGCACGGGTACCTACCCCCTTGTGAATTTCGCGCATTTTTCCGGAATAAATCAATTTTCTAGAAAACTGTTTTTGGATAGTCACAAGTTGCACATCAAATTAAAGGTGAGACTACCAGCTACACAAAAAATCAAACAGAATAAAAATCGGGTCAAAAATGAGGCAGTGAAACTGTGGAGCGCCGTAGCCCAAAATTCGATCTTTTTCGATTGAAAACTTGGCACGGGTACCTACCCCATTTTGAATTTCGCGCATTTTTCGGGAATAAATCAATTTTCTGGAAAACTGTTTTTGGATAGTCACAAGTTGCACATCAAATCAAAGGTGAAACTACCAGCTACTCCAAAAATCAAACAGAATAAAAATCGGGTCAAAAATGAGGCAGTGAAACTGTGGAGCGCCGTAGCCCAAAATTCGATCTTTTTCGATTGAAAACTTGGCACGGGTACCTACCCCCTTGTGAATTTCGCGCATTTTTCGGGAATAAATCAATTTTCTGGAAAACTGTTTTTGGATAGTCACAAGTTGCACATCAAATCAAAGGTGAGACTACCAGCTACACAAAAAATCAAACAGAATAAAAATCGGGTCAAAAATGAGGCAGTGAAACTGTGGAGCGCCGTAGCCCAAAATTCGATCTTTTTCGATTGAAAACTTGGCACGGGTACATACCGCCTTGTGAATTTCGCGCATTTTTCGGGAATAAATCAATTTTCTGGAAAACTGTTTTTGGATAGTCACAAGTTGCACATCAAATCAAAGGTGAAACTACCAGCTACTCCAAAAATCAAACAGAATAAAAATCGGGTCAAAAATGAGGCAGTGAAACTGTGGAGCGCCGTAGCCCAAAATTCGATATTTTTCGATTGAAAACTTGGCACGGGTACCTACCCCCTTGTGAATTTCGCGCATTTTTCGGGAATAAATCAATTTTCTGGAAAACTGTTTTTGAATAGTCACAAGTTGCACATCAAATCAAAGGTGAGACTACCAGCTACTCAAAAAATCAAACAGAATAAAAATTGGGTCAAAAATGAGGCAGTGAAACTGTGGAGCGCCGTAGCCCAAAATTCGATCTTTTTCGATTGAAAACTTGGCACGGGTACCTACCCCCTTGGGAATTTCGCGCATTTTTCGGGAATAAATCAATTTTCTGGAAAACTGTTTTTGGATAGTCACAAGTTGCACATCAAATCAAAGGTGAAACTACCAGCTACTCCAAAAATCAAACAGAATAAAAATCGGGTCAAAAATGAGGCAGTAAAACTGTGGAGCGCCGTAGCCCAAAATTCGATCTTTTTCGATTGAAAACTTGGCACGGGTACCTACCCCCTTGTGAATTTCGCGCATTTTTCGGGAATAAATCAATTTTCTAGAAAACTGTTTTTGGATAGTCACAAGTTGCACATCAAATTAAAGGTGAGACTACCAGCTACACAAAAAATCAAACAGAATAAAAATCGGGTCAAAAATGAGGCAGTGAAACTGTGGAGCGCCGTAGCCCAAAATTCGATCTTTTTCGATTGAAAACTTGGCACGGGTACCTACCCCCTTGGGAATTTCGCGCATTTTTCGGGAATAAATCAATTTTCTGGAAAACTGTTTTTGGATAGTCACAAGTTGCACATCAAATCAAAGGTGAAACTACCAGCTACTCCAAAAATCAAACAGAATAAAAATCGGGTCAAAAATGAGGCAGTGAAACTGTGGAGCTCCGTAGCCCAAAATTCGATCTTTTTCGATTGAAAACTTGGCACGGGTACCTACCCCCTTGTGAATTTCGCGCATTTTTCGGGAATAAATCAATTTTCTGGAAAACTGTTTTTGGATAGTCACAAGTTGCACATCAAATCAAAGGTGAAACTACCAGCTACTCAAAAATCAAACAGAATACAAATCGGGTCAAAAATGAGGCAGTAAAACTGTGGAGCGCCGTAGCCCAAAATTCGATCTTTTTCGATTGAAAACTTGGCACGGGTACCTACCCCCTTGTGAATTTCGCGCATTTTTCGGGAATAAATCAATTTTCTAGAAAACTGTTTTTGGATAGTCACAAGTTGCACATCAAATTAAAGGTGAGACTACCAGCTACACAAAAAATCAAACAGAATAAAAATCGGGTCAAAAATGAGGCAGTGAAACTGTGGAGCGCCGTAGCCCAAAATTCGATCTTTTTCGATTGAAAACTTGGCACGGGTACCTACCCCATTTTGAATTTCGCGCATTTTTCGGGAATAAATCAATTTTCTGGAAAACTGTTTTTGGATAGTCACAAGTTGCACATCAAATCAAAGGTGAAACTACCAGCTACTCCAAAAATCAAACAGAATAAAAATCGGGTCAAAAATGAGGCAGTGAAACTGTGGAGCGCCGTAGCCCAAAATTCGATCTTTTTCGATTGAAAACTTGGCACGGGTACCTACCCCCTTGTGAATTTCGCGCATTTTTCGGGAATAAATCAATTTTCTGGAAAACTGTTTTTGGATAGTCACAAGTTGCACATCAAATTAAAGGTGAGACTACCAGCTACACAAAAAATCAAACAGAATAAAAATCGGGTCAAAAATGAGGCAGTGAAACTGTGGAGCTCCGTAGCCCAAAATTCGATCTTTTTCGATTGAAAACTTGGCACGGGTACCTACCCCCTTGTGAATTTCGCGCATTTTTCGGGAATAAATCAATTTTCTGGAAAACTGTTTTTGGATAGTCACAAGTTGCACATCAAATCAAAGGTGAAACTACCAGCTACTCCAAAAATCAAACAGAATACAAATCGGGTCAAAAATGAGGCAGTAAAACTGTGGAGCGCCGTAGCCCAAAATTCGATCTTTTTCGATTGAAAACTTGGCACGGGTACCTACCCCCTTGTGAATTTCGCGCATTTTTCGGGAATAAATCAATTTTCTGGAAAACTGTTTTTGGATAGTCACAAGTTGCACATCAAATCAAAGGTGAGACTACCAGCTACACAAAAAATCAAACAGAATAAAAATCGGGTCAAAAATGAGGCAGTGAAACTGTGGAGCGCCGTAGCCCAAAATTCGATCTTTTTCGATTGAAAACTTGGCACGGGTACCTACCCCTTGTGAATTTCGCGCATTTTTCGGGAATAAATCAATTTTCTGGAAAACTGTTTTTGGATAGTCACAAGTTGCACATCATATTAAAAGTGAGACTACCAGCTACTCAAAAAATCAAACAGAATAAAAATCGGGTCAAAAATGAGGCAGTGAAACTGTGGAGCGCCGTAGCCCAAAATTCGATATTTTTCGATTGAAAACTTGGCACGGGTACCTACCCCCTTGTGAATTTCGCGCATTTTTCGGGAATAAATCAATTTTCTGGAAAACTGTTTTTGAATAGTCACAAGTTGCACATCAAATCAAAGGTGAGACTACCAGCTACTCAAAAAATCAAACAGAATAAAAATTGGGTCAAAAATGAGGCAGTGAAACTGTGGAGCGCCGTAGCCCAAAATTCGATCTTTTTCGATTGAAAACTTGGCACGGGTACCTACCCCCTTGGGAATTTCGCGCATTTTTCGGGAATAAATCAATTTTCTGGAAAACTGTTTTTGGATAGTCACAAGTTGCACATCAAATCAAAGGTGAAACTACCAGCTACTCCAAAAATCAAACAGAATAAAAATCGGGTCAAAAATGAGGCAGTAAAACTGTGGAGCGCCGTAGCCCAAAATTCGATCTTTTTCGATTGAAAACTTGGCACGGGTACCTACCCCCTTGTGAATTTCGCGCATTTTTCGGGAATAAATCAATTTTCTAGAAAACTGTTTTTGGATAGTCACAAGTTGCACATCAAATTAAAGGTGAGACTACCAGCTACTCAAAAAATCAAACAGAATAAAAATCGGGTCAAAAATGAGGCAGTGAAACTGTGGAGCGCCGTAGCCCAAAATTCGATCTTTTTCGATTGAAAACTTGGCACGGGTACCTACCCCATTTTGAATTTCGCGCATTTTTCGGGAATAAATCAATTTTCTGGAAAACTGTTTTTGGATAGTCACAAGTTGCACATCAAATCAAAGGTGAAACAGCTACTCCAAAAATCAAACAGAATAAAAATCGGGTCAAAAATGAGGCAGTGAAACTGTGGAGCGCCGTAGCCCAAAATTCGATCTTTTTCGATTGAAAACTTGGCACGGGTACCTACCCCCTTGTGAATTTCGCGCATTTTTCGGGAATAAATCAATTTTCTGGAAAACTGTTTTTGGATAGTCACAAGTTGCACATCAAATCAAAGGTGAGACTACCAGCTACACAAAAAATCAAACAGAATAAAAATCGGGTCAAAAATGAGGCAGTGAAAGTGTGGAGCGCCGTAGCCCAAAATTCGATCTTTTTCGATTGAAAACTTGGCACGGGTACCTACCCCCTTGGGAATTTCGCGCATTTTTCGGGAATAAATCAATTTTCTGGAAAACTGTTTTTGGATAGTCACAAGTTGCACATCAAATCAAAGGTGAGACTACCAGCTACTCCAAAAATCAAACAGAATAAAAATCGGGTCAAAAATGAGGCAGTGAAACTGTGGAGCGCCGTAGCCCAAAATTCGATCTTTTTCGATTGAAAACTTGGCACGGGTACCTACCCCCTTGGGAATTTCGCGCATTTTTCGGGAATAAATCAATTTTCTGGAAAACTGTTTTTGGATAGTCACAAGTTGCACATCAAATCAAAGGTGAAACTACCAGCTACTCCAAAAATCAAACAGAATAAAAATCGGGTCAAAAATGAGGCAGTGAAACTGTGGAGCGCCGTAGCCCAAAATTCGATCTTTTTCGATTGAAAACTTGGCACGGGTACCTACCCCCTTGTGAATTTCGCGCATTTTTCGGGAATAAATCAATTTTCTAGAAAACTGTTTTTGGATAGTCACAAGTTGCACATCAAATTAAAGGTGAGACTACCAGCTACACAAAAAATCAAACAGAATAAAAATCGGGTCAAAAATGAGGCAGTGAAACTGTGGAGCGCCGTAGCCCAAAATTCGATCTTTTTCGATTGAAAACTTGGCACGGGTACCTACCCCCTTGTGAATTTCGCGCATTTTTCGGGAATAAATCAATTTTCTAGAAAACTGTTTTTGGATAGTCACAAGTTGCACATCAAATTAAAGGTGAGACTACCAGCTACACAAAAAATCAAACAGAATAAAAATCGGGTCAAAAATGAGGCAGTGAAACTGTGGAGCGCCGTAGCCCAAAATTCGATCTTTTTCGATTGAAAACTTGGCACGGGTACCTACCCCCTTGTGAATTTCGCGCATTTTTCGGGAATAAATCAATTTTCTGGAAAACTGTTTTTGGATTGTCACAAGTTGCACATCAAATCAAAGGTGAGACTACCAGCTACTCCAAAAATCAAACAGAATAAAAATCGGGTCAACAATGAGGCAGTGAAACTGTGGAGCGCCGTAGCCCAAAATTCGATCTTTTTCGATTGAAAACTTGGCACGGGTACCTACCCCCTTGTGAATTTCGCGCATTTTTCGGGAATAAATCAATTTTCTAGAAAACTGTTTTTGGATAGTCACAAGTTGCACATCAAATTAAAGGTAAGACTACCAGCTACACAAAAAATCAAACAGAAAAAAATCGGGTCAAAAATGAGGCAGTGAAACTATGGAGCGCCGTAGCCCAAAATTCGATCTTTTTCGATTGAAAACTTGGCACGGGTACCTACCCCCTTGTGAATTTCGCGCATTTTTCGGGAATAAATCAATTTTCTGGAAAACTGTTTTTGGATTGTCACAAGTTGCACATCAAATCAAAGGTGAGACTACCAGCTACTCCAAAAATCAAACAGAATAAAAATCGGGTCAACAAGGAGGCAGTGAAACTGTGGAGCGCCGTAGCCCAAAATTCGATCTTTTTCGATTGAAAACTTGGCACGGGTACCTACCCCCTTGTGAATTTCGCGCATTTTTCGGGAATAAATCAATTTTCTGGAAAACTGTTTTTGGATAGTCACAAGTTGCACATCAAATCAAAGGTGAGACTACCAGCTACTCCAAAAATCAAACAGAATAAAAATCGGGTCAAAAATGAGGCAGTGAAACTGTGGAGCGCCGTAGCCCAAAATTCGATCTTTTTCGATTGAAAACTTGGCACGGGTACCTACCCCCTTGTGAATTTCGCGCATTTTTCGGGAATAAATCAATTTTCTAGAAAACTGTTTTTGGATAGTCACAAGTTGCACATCAAATTAAAGGTGAGACTACCAGCTACACAAAAAATCAAACAGAATAAAAATCGGGTCAAAAATGAGGCAGTGAAACTGTGGAGCGCCGTAGCCCAAAATTCGATCTTTTTCGATTGAAAACTTGGCACGGGTACCTACCCCATTTTGAATTTCGCGCAATTTTCGGGAATAAATCAATTTTCTGGAAAACTGTTTTTGGATAGTCACAAGTTGCACATCAAATGAAAGGTGAAACTACCAGCTACTCCAAAAATCAAACAGAATAAAAATCGGGTCAAAAATGAGGCAGTGAAACTGTGGAGCGCCGTAGCCCAAAATTCTATCTTTTTCGATTGAAAACTTGGCACGGGTACCTACCCCCTTGTGAATTTCGCGCATTTTTCGGGAATAAATCAATTTTCTAGAAAACTGTTTTTGGATAGTCACAAGTTGCACATCAAATTAAAGGTGAGACTACCAGCTACACAAAAAATCAAACAGAAAAAAATCGGGTCAAAAATGAGGCAGTGAAACTGTGGAGCGCCGTAGCCCAAAATTCGATCTTTTTCGATTGAAAACTTGGCACGGGTACCTACCCCCTTGTGAATTTCGCGCATTTTTCGGGAATAAATCAATTTTCTGGAAAACTGTTTTTGGATTGTCACAAGTTGCACATCAAATCAAAGGTGAGACTACCAGCTACTCCAAAAATCAAACAGAATAAAAATCGGGTCAACAATGAGGCAGTGAAACTGTGGAGCGCCGTAGCCCAAAATTCGATCTTTTTCGATTGAAAACTTGGCACGGGTACCTACCCCATTTTGAATTTCGCGCATTTTTCGGGAATAAATCAATTTTCTGGAAAACTGTTTTTGGATAGTCACAAGTTGCACATCAAATCAAAGGTGAGACTACCAGCTACTCCAAAAATCAAACAGAATAAAAATCGGGTCAAAAATGAGGCAGTGAAACTGTGGAGCGCCGTAGCCCAAAATTCGATCTTTTTCGATTGAAAACTTGGCACGGGTACCTACCCCCTTGTGAATTTCGCGCATTTTTCGGGAATAAATCAATTTTCTGGAAAACTGTTTTTGGATAGTCACAAGTTGCACATCAAATTAAAGGTGAGACTACCAGCTACACAAAAAATCAAACAGAATAAAAATCGGGTCAAAAATGAGGCAGTAAAACTGTGGAGCGCCGTAGCCCAAAATTCGATCTTTTTCGATTGAAAACTTGGCACGGGTCACAAGTTGCACATCAAATTAAAGGTGAGACTATCAGCTACTCAAAAAACCTTTGGATAGTCACAAGTTGCACATCAAATTAAAGGTGAGACTACCAGCTACACAAAAAATCAAACAGAATAAAAATCGGGTCAAAAATGAGGCAGTGAAACTGTGGAGCGCCGTAGCCCAAAATTCGATCTTTTTCGATTGAAAACTTGGCACGGGTACCTACCCCCTTGTGAATTTCGCGCATTTTTCGGGAATAAATCAATTTTCTGGAAAACTGTTTTTGGATAGTCACAAGTTGCACATCAAATTAAAGGTGAGACTACCAGCTACACAAAAAATCAAACAGAATAAAAATCGGGTCAAAAATGAGGCAGTGAAACTGTGGAGCGCCGTAGCCCAAAATTCGATCTTTTTCGATTGAAAACTTGGCACGGGTCACAAGTTGCACATCAAATTAAAGGTGAGACTATCAGCTACTCAAAAAACCTTTGGATAGTCACAAGTTGCACATCAAATTAAAGGTGAGACTACCAGCTACACAAAAAATCAAACAGAATAAAAATCGGGTCAAAAATGAGGCAGTGAAACTGTGGAGCGCCGTAGCCCAAAATTCGATCTTTTTCGATTGAAAACTTGGCACGGGTACCTACCCCCTTGTGAATTTCGCGCATTTTTCGGGAATAAATCAATTTTCTGGAAAACTGTTTTTGGATAGTCACAAGTTGCACATCAAATTAAAGGTGAGACTACCAGCTACACAAAAAATCAAACAGAATAAAAATCGGGTCAAAAATGAGGCAGTGAAACTGTGGAGCGCCGTAGCCCAAAATTCGATCTTTTTCGATTGAAAACTTGGCACGGGTCACAAGTTGCACATCAAATTAAAGGTGAGACTATCAGCTACTCAAAAAACCTTTGGATAGTCACAAGTTGCACATCAAATTAAAGGTGAGACTTCCAGCTACACAAAAAATCAAACAGAATAAAAATCGGGTCAAAAATGAGGCAGTGAAACTGTGGAGCGCCGTAGCCCAAAATTCGATCTTTTTCGATTGAAAACTTGGCACGGGTACCTACCCCCTTGTGAATTTCGCGCATTTTTCGGGAATAAATCAATTTTCTAGAAAACTGTTTTTGGATAGTCACAAGTTGCACATCAAATTAAAGGTGAGACTACCAGCTACACAAAAAATCAAACAGAATAAAAATCGGGTCAAAAATGAGGCAGTGAAACTGTGGAGCGCCGTAGCCCAAAATTCGATCTTTTTCGATTGAAAACTTGGCACGGGTACCTACCCCATTTTGAATTTCGCGCAATTTTCGGGAATAAATCAATTTTCTGGAAAACTGTTTTTGGATAGTCACAAGTTGCACATCAAATGAAAGGTGAAACTACCAGCTACTCCAAAAATCAAACAGAATAAAAATCGGGTCAAAAATGAGGCAGTGAAACTGTGGAGCGCCGTAGCCCAAAATTCGATCTTTTTCGATTGAAAACTTGGCACGGGTACCTACCCCCTTGTGAATTTCGCGCATTTTTCGGGAATAAATCAATTTTCTAGAAAACTGTTTTTGGATAGTCACAAGTTGCACAACAAATTAAAGGTGAGACTACCAGCTACACAAAAAATCAAACAGAAAAAAATCGGGTCAAAAATGAGGCAGTGAAACTGTGGAGCGCCGTAGCCCAAAATTCGATCTTTTTCGATTGAAAACTTGGCACGGGTACCTACCCCCTTGTGAATTTCGCGCATTTTTCGGGAATAAATCAATTTTCTGGAAAACTGTTTTTGGATTGTCACAAGTTGCACATCAAATCAAAGGTGAGACTACCAGCTACTCCAAAAATCAAACAGAATAAAAATCGGGTCAACAATGAGGCAGTGAAACTGTGGAGCGCCGTAGCCCAAAATTCGATCTTTTTCGATTGAAAACTTGGCACGGGTACCTACCCCATTTTGAATTTCGCGCATTTTTCGGGAATAAATCAATTTTCAGGAAAACTGTTTTTGGATAGTCACAAGTTGCACATCAAATCAAAGGTGAGACTACCAGCTACTCCAAAAATCAAACAGAATAAAAATCGGGTCAAAAATGAGGCAGTGAAACTGTGGAGCGCCGTAGCCCAAAATTCGATCTTTTTCGATTGAAAACTTGGCACGGGTACCTACCCCCTTGTGAATTTCGCGCATTTTTCGGGAATAAATCAATTTTCTGGAAAACTGTTTTTGGATAGTCACAAGTTGCACATCAAATTAAAGGTGAGACTACCAGCTACACAAAAAATCAAACAGAATAAAAATCGGGTCAAAAATGAGGCAGTGAAACTGTGGAGCGCCGTAGCCCAAAATTCGATCTTTTTCGATTGAAAACTTGGCACGGGTCACAAGTTGCACATCAAATTAAAGGTGAGACTATCAGCTACTCAAAAAACCTTTGGATAGTCACAAGTTGCACATCAAATTAAAGGTGAGACTACCAGCTACACAAAAAATCAAACAGAATAAAAATCGGGTCAAAAATGAGGCAGTGAAACTGTGGAGCGCCGTAGCCCAAAATTCGATCTTTTTCGATTGAAAACTTGGCACGGGTACCTACCCCCTTGTGAATTTCGCGCATTTTTCGGGAATAAATCAATTTTCTGGAAAACTGTTTTTGGATAGTCACAAGTTGCACATCAAATTAAAAGTGAGACTACCAGCTACACAAAAAATCAAACAGAATAAAAATCGGGTCAAAAATGAGGCAGTGAAACTGTGGAGCGCCGTAGCCCAAAATTCGATCTTTTTCGATTGAAAACTTGGCACGGGTCACAAGTTGCACATCAAATTAAAGGTGAGACTATCAGCTACTCAAAAAACCTTTGGATAGTCACAAGTTGCACATCAAATTAAAGGTGAGACTACCAGCTACACAAAAAATCAAACAGAATAAAAATCGGGTCAAAAATGAGGCAGTGAAACTGTGGAGCGCCGTAGCCCAAAATTCGATCTTTTTCGATTGAAAACTTGGCACGGGTACCTACCCCCTTGTGAATTTCGCGCATTTTTCGGGAATAAATCAATTTTCTAGAAAACTGTTTTTGGATAGTCACAAGTTGCACATCAAATTAAAGGTGAGACTACCAGCTACACAAAAAATCAAACAGAATAAAAATCGGGTCAAAAATGAGGCAGTGAAACTGTGGAGCGCCGTAGCCCAAAATTCGATCTTTTTCGATTGAAAACTTGGCACGGGTACCTACCCCATTTTGAATTTCGCGCAATTTTCGGGAATAAATCAATTTTCTGGAAAACTGTTTTTGGATAGTCACAAGTTGCACATCAAATGAAAGGTGAAACTACCAGCTACTCCAAAAATCAAACAGAATAAAAATCGGGTCAAAAATGAGGCAGTGAAACTGTGGAGCGCCGTAGCCCAAAATTCGATCTTTTTCGATTGAAAACTTGGCACGGGTACCTACCCCCTTGTGAATTTCGCGCATTTTTCGGGAATAAATCAATTTTCTAGAAAACTGTTTTTGGATAGTCACAAGTTGCACATCAAATTAAAGGTGAGACTACCAGCTACACAAAAAATCAAACAGAAAAAAATCGGGTCAAAAATGAGGCAGTGAAACTGTGGAGCGCCGTAGCCCAAAATTCGATCTTTTTCGATTGAAAACTTGGCACGGGTACCTACCCCCTTGTGAATTTCGCGCATTTTTCGGGAATAAATCAATTTTCTGGAAAACTGTTTTTGGATTGTCACAAGTTGCACATCAAATCAAAGGTGAGACTACCAGCTACTCCAAAAATCAAACAGAATAAAAATCGGGTCAACAATGAGGCAGTGAAACTGTGGAGCGCCGTAGCCCAAAATTCGATCTTTTTCGATTGAAAACTTGGCACGGGTACCTACCCCATTTTGAATTTCGCGCATTTTTCGGGAATAAATCAATTTTCTGGAAAACTGTTTTTGGATAGTCACAAGGTTCACATCAAATCAAAGGTGAGACTACCAGCTACTCCAAAAATCAAACAGAATAAAAATCGGGTCAAAAATGAGGCAGTGAAACTGTGGAGCGCCGTAGCCCAAAATTCGATCTTTTTCGATTGAAAACTGGGCACGGGTACCTACCCCCTTGTGAATTTCGCGCATTTTTCGGGAATAAATCAATTTTCTGGAAAACTGTTTTTGGATAGTCACAAGTTGCACATCAAATTAAAGGTGAGACTACCAGCTACACAAAAAATCAAACAGAATAAAAATCGGGTCAAAAATGAGGCAGTGAAACTGTGGAGCGCCGTAGCCCAAAATTCGATCTTTTTCGATTGAAAACTTGGCACGGGTCACAAGTTGCACATCAAATTAAAGGTGAGACTATCAGCTACTCAAAAAACCTTTGGATAGTCACAAGTTGCACATCAAATTAAAGGTGAGACTACCAGCTACTCAAAAAATCAAACAGAATAAAAATCGGGTCAAAAATGAGGCAGTGAAACTGTGGAGCGCCGTAGCCCAAAATTCGATCTTTTTCGATTGAAAACTTGGCACGGGTACCTACCCCCTTGTGAATTTCGCGCATTTTTCGGGAATAAATCAATTTTCTGGAAAACTGTTTTTGGATAGTCACAAGTTGCACATCAAATTAAAGGTGAGACTACCAGCTACTCAAAAAATCGAACAGAATAAAAATCGGGTCAAAAATGAGGCAGTGAAACTGTGGAGCGCCGTAGCACAAAATTCGATCTTTTTCGATTGAAAACTTGGCACGGGTACCTACCCCCTTGTGAATTTCGCGCATTTTTCGGGAATAAATCAATTTTCTGGAAAACTGTTTTTGGATAGTCACAAGTTGCACATCAAATCAAAGGTGAGACTACCAGCTACTCAAAAAATCAAACAGAATAAAAATCGGGTCAAAAATGAGGTAGTGAAACTGTGGAGCACCGTAGCCCAAAATTCGATCTTTTTCGATTGAAAACTTGGCACGGGTACCTACCCCCTTGTGAATTTCGCGCATTTTTCGGGAATATATCAATTTTCTGGAAAACTGTTTTTGGATAGTCACAAGTTGCACATCAAATTAAAGGTGAGACTACCAGCTACTCAAAAAATCAAACAGAATAAAAATCGGGTCAAAAATGAGGCAGTGAAACTGTGGAGCGCCGTAGCCCAAAATTCGATCTTTTACGATTGAAAACTTGGCACGGGTACCTACCCCCTTGTGAATTTCGCGCATTTTTCGGGAATATATCAATTTTCTGGAAAACTGTTTTTGGATAGTCACAAGTTGCACATCAAATTAAAGGTGAGACTACCAGCTACTCAAAAAATCAAACAGAATAAAAATCGGGTCAAAAATGAGGCAGTGAAACTGTGGAGCGCCGTAGCCCAAAATTCGATCTTTTACGATTGAAAACTTGGCACGGGTACCTACCCCCTTGTGAATTTCGCGCATTTTTCGGGAATATATCAATTTTCTGGAAAACTGTTTTTGGATAGTCACAAGTTGCACATCAAATTAAAGGTGAGGCTACCAGCTACTCAAAAAATCAAACAGAATAAAAATCGGGTCAAAAATGAGGCAGTGAAACTGTGGAGCGCCGTAGCCCAAAATTCGATCTTTTTCGATTGAAAACTTGGCACGGGTACCTACCCCCTTGTGAATTTCGCGCATTTTTCGGGAATAAATCAATTTTCTGGAAAACTGTTTTTGGATAGTCACAAGTTGCACATCAAATTAAAGGTGAGACTACCAGCTACTCAAAAAATCAAACAGAATAAAAATCGGGTCAAAAATGAGGCAGTGAAACTGTGGAGCGCCGTAGCCCAAAATTCGATCTTTTTCGATTGAAAACTTGGCACGGGTTCCTACCCCCTTGTGAATTTCGCGCATTTTTCGGGAATAAATCAATTTTCTGGAAAACTGTTTTTGGATAGTCACAAGTTGCACATCAAATTAAAGGTGAGACTACCAGCTACTCAAAAAATCAAACAGAATAAAAATCGGGTCAAAAATGAGGCAGTGAAACTGTGGAGCGCCGTAGCCTAAAATTCGATCTTTTTCGATTGAAAACTTGGCACGGGTACCTACCCCCTTGTGAATTTCGCACATTTTTCGGGAATAAATCAATTTTCTGGAAAACTGTTTTTGGATAGTCACAAGTTGCACATCAAATTAAAGGTGAGACTACCAGCTACTCAAAAAATCAAACAGAATAAAAATCGGGTCAAAAATGAGGCAGTGAAACTGTGGAGCGCCGTAGCCCAAAATTCGATCTTTTTCGATTGAAAACTTGGCACGGGTACCTACCCCCTTGTGAATTTCGCACGTTTTTCGGGAATAAATCAATTTTCTGGAAAACTGTTTTTGGATAGTCACAAGTTGCACATCAAATTAAAGGTGAGACTACCAGCTACTCAAAAAATCAAACAGAATAAAAATCGGGTCAAAAATGAGGCAGTGAAACTGTGGAGCGCCGTAGCCCAAAATTCGATCTTTTTCGATTGAAAACTTGGCACGGGTACCTACCCCCTTGTGAATTTCGCGCATTTTTCGGGAATAAATCAATTTTCTGGAAAACTGTTTTTGGATAGTCACAAGTTGCACATCAAATTAAAGGTGAGGCTACCAGCTACTCAAAAAATCAAACAGAATAAAAATCGGGTCAAAAATGAGGCAGTGAAACTGTGGAGCGCCGTAGCCTAAAATTCGATCTTTTTCGATTGAAAACTTGGCACGGGTACCTACCCCCTTGTGAATTTCGCGCATTTTTCGGGAATAAATCATTTCCTGGAAAACTGTTTTTGGATAGTCACAAGTTGCACATCAAATTAAAGGTGAGACTACCAGCTACTCAAGAAATCAAACAGAATAAAAATCGGGTCAAAAATGAGGCAGTGAAACTGTGGAGCGCCGTAGCCTAAAATTCGATCTTTTTCGATTGAAAACTTGGCACGGGTACCTACCCCCTTGTGAATTTCGCACATTTTTCGGGAATAAATCATTTCCTGGAAAACTGTTTTTGGATAGTCACAAGTTGCACATCAAATTAAAGGTGAGACTACCAGCTACTCAAAAAATCAAACAGAATAAAAATCGGGTCAAAAATGAGGCAGTGAAACTGTGGAGCGCCGTAGCCCAAAATTCGATCTTTTTCGATTGAAAACTTGGCACGGGTACCTACCCCCTTGTGAATTTCGCGCATTTTTCGGGAATAAATCATTTCCTGGAAAACTGTTTTTGGATAGTCACAAGTTGCACATCAAATTAAAGGTGAGACTACCAGCTACTCAAAAAATCAAACAGAATAAGAATCGGGTCAAAAATGAGGCAGTGAAACTGTGGAGCGCCGTAACCTAAAATTCGATCTTTTTCGATTGAAAACTTGGCACGGGTACCTACCCCCTTGTGAATTTCGCACATTTTTCGGGAATAAATCAATTTTCTGGAAAACTGTTTTTGGATAGTCACAAGTTGCACATCAAATCAAAGGTGAGACTACCAGCTACTCAAAAAATCAAACAGAATAAAAATCGGGTCAAAAATGAGGTAGTGAAACTGTGGAGCACCGTAGCCCAAAATTCGATCTTTTTCGATTGAAAACTTGGCACGGGTACCTACCGCCTTGTGAATTTCGCGCATTTTTCGGGAATAAATCAATTTTCTGGAAAACTGTTTTTGGATAGTCACAAGTTGCACATCAAATTAAAGGTGAGACTACCAGCTACTCAAAAAATCAAACAGAATAAAAATCGGGTCAAAAATGAGGCAGTGAAACTGTGGAGCGCCGTAGCCCAAAATTCGATCTTTTTCGATTGAAAACTTGGCACGGGTACCTACCCCCTTGTGAATTTCGCGCATTTTTCGGGAATATATCAATTTTCTGGAAAACTGTTTTTGGATAGTCACAAGTTGCACATCAAATTAAAGGTGAGGCTACCAGCTACTCAAAAAATCAAACAGAATAAAAATCGGGTCAAAAATGAGGCAGTGAAACTGTGGAGCGCCGTAGCCCAAAATTCGATCTTTTTCGATTGAAAACTTGGCACGGGTACCTACCCCCTTGTGAATTTCGCGCATTTTTCGGGAATAAATCAATTTTTTGGAAAACTGTTTTTGGATAGTCACAAGTTGCACATCAAATTAAAGGTGAGACTACCAGCTACTCAAAAAATCAAACAGAATAAAAATCGGGTCAAAAATGAGGCAGTGAAACTGTGGAGCGCCGTAGCCCAAAATTCGATCTTTTTCGATTGAAAACTTGGCACGGGTACCTACCGCCTTGTGAATTTCGCGCATTTTTCGGGAATAAATCAATTTTCTGGAAAACTGTTTTTGGATAGTCACAAGTTGCACATCAAATCAAAGGTGAGACTACCAGCTACTCAAAAAATCAAACAGAATAAAAATCGGGTCAAAAATGAGGTAGTGAAACTGTGGAGCACCGTAGCCCAAAATTCGATCTTTTTCGATTGAAAACTTGGCACGGGTACCTACCGCCTTGTGAATTTCGCGCATTTTTCGGGAATAAATCAATTTTCTGGAAAACTGTTTTTGGATAGTCACAAGTTGCACATCAAATTAAAGGTGAGACTACCAGCTACTCAAAAAATCAAACAGAATAAAAATCGGGTCAAAAATGAGGCAGTGAAACTGTGGAGCGCCGTAGCCCAAAATTCGATCTTTTACGATTGAAAACTTGGCACGGGTACCTACCCCCTTGTGAATTTCGCGCATTTTTCGGGAATATATCAATTTTCTGGAAAACTGTTTTTGGATAGTCACAAGTTGCACATCAAATTAAAGGTGAGGCTACCAGCTACTCAAAAAATCAAACAGAATAAAAATCGGGTCAAAAATGAGGCAGTGAAACTGTGGAGCGCCGTAGCCCAAAATTCGATCTTTTTCGATTGAAAACTTGGCACGGGTACCTACCCCCTTGTGAATTTCGCGCATTTTTCGGGAATAAATCAATTTTCTGGAAAACTGTTTTTGGATAGTCACAAGTTGCACATCAAATTAAAGGTGAGACTACCAGCTACTCAAAAAATCAAACAGAATAAAAATCGGGTCAAAAATGAGGCAGTGAAACTGTGGAGCGCCGTAGCCCAAAATTCGATCTTTTTCGATTGAAAACTTGGCACGGGTTCCTACCCCCTTGTGAATTTCGCGCATTTTTCGGGAATAAATCAATTTTCTGGAAAACTGTTTTTGGATAGTCACAAGTTGCACATCAAATTAAAGGTGAGACTACCAGCTACTCAAAAAATCAAACAGAATAAAAATCGGGTCAAAAATGAGGCAGTGAAACTGTGGAGCGCCGTAGCCTAAAATTCGATCTTTTTCGATTGAAAACTTGGCACGGGTACCTACCCCCTTGTGAATTTCGCACATTTTTCGGGAATAAATCAATTTTCTGGAAAACTGTTTTTGGATAGTCACAAGTTGCACATCAAATTAAAGGTGAGACTACCAGCTACTCAAAAAATCAAACAGAATAAAAATCGGGTCAAAAATGAGGCAGTGAAACTGTGGAGCGCCGTAGCCCAAAATTCGATCTTTTTCGATTGAAAACTTGGCACGGGTACCTACCCCCTTGTGAATTTCGCACGTTTTTCGGGAATAAATCAATTTTCTGGAAAACTGTTTTTGGATAGTCACAAGTTGCACATCAAATTAAAGGTGAGACTACCAGCTACTCAAAAAATCAAACAGAATAAAAATCGGGTCAAAAATGAGGCAGTGAAACTGTGGAGCGCCGTAGCCCAAAATTCGATCTTTTTCGATTGAAAACTTGGCACGGGTACCTACCCCCTTGTGAATTTCGCGCATTTTTCGGGAATAAATCAATTTTCTGGAAAACTGTTTTTGGATAGTCACAAGTTGCACATCAAATTAAAGGTGAGGCTACCAGCTACTCAAAAAATCAAACAGAATAAAAATCGGGTCAAAAATGAGGCAGTGAAACTGTGGAGCGCCGTAGCCTAAAATTCGATCTTTTTCGATTGAAAACTTGGCACGGGTACCTACCCCCTTGTGAATTTCGCGCATTTTTCGGGAATAAATCATTTCCTGGAAAACTGTTTTTGGATAGTCACAAGTTGCACATCAAATTAAAGGTGAGACTACCAGCTACTCAAAAAATCAAACAGAATAAAAATCGGGTCAAAAATGAGGCAGTGAAACTGTGGAGCGCCGTAGCCTAAAATTCGATCTTTTTCGATTGAAAACTTGGCACGGGTACCTACCCCCTTGTGAATTTCGCGCATTTTTCGGGAATATATCAATTTTCTGGAAAACTGTTTTTGGATAGTCACAAGTTGCACATCAAATTAAAGGTGAGGCTACCAGCTACTCAAAAAATCAAACAGAATAAAAATCGGGTCAAAAATGAGGCAGTGAAACTGTGGAGCGCCGTAGCCCAAAATTCGATCTTTTTCGATTGAAAACTTGGCACGGGTACCTACCCCCTTGTGAATTTCGCGCATTTTTCGGGAATAAATCAATTTTTTGGAAAACTGTTTTTGGATAGTCACAAGTTGCACATCAAATTAAAGGTGAGACTACCAGCTACTCAAAAAATCAAACAGAATAAAAATCGGGTCAAAAATGAGGCAGTGAAACTGTGGAGCGCCGTAGCCCAAAATTCGATCTTTTTCGATTGAAAACTTGGCACGGGTTCCTACCCCCTTGTGAATTTCGCGCATTTTTCGGGAATAAATCAATTTTCTGGAAAACTGTTTTTGGATAGTCACAAGTTGCACATCAAATTAAAGGTGAGACTACCAGCTACTCAAAAAATCAAACAGAATAAAAATCGGGTCAAAAATGAGGCAGTGAAACTGTGGAGCGCCGTAGCCTAAAATTCGATCTTTTTCAAACTTGGCACGGGTACCTACCCCCTTGTGAATTTCGCACATTTTTCGGGAATAAATCAATTTTCTGGAAAACTGCTTTTGGATAGTCACAAGTTGCACATCAAATTAAAGGTGAGACTACCAGCTACTCAAAAAATCAAACAGAATAAAAATCGGGTCAAAAATGAGGCAGTGAAACTGTGGAGCGCAGTAGCCCAAAATTCGATCTTTTTCGATTGAAAACTTGGCACGGGTACCTACCCCCTTGTGAATTTCGCACGTTTTTCGGGAATAAATCAATTTTCTGGAAAACTGTTTTTGGATAGTCACAAGTTGCACATCAAATTAAAGGTGAGACTACCAGCTACTCAAAAAATCAAACAGAATAAAAATCGGGTCAAAAATGAGGCAGTGAAACTGTGGAGCGCCGTAGCCCAAAATTCGATCTTTTTCGATTGAAAACTTGGCACGGGTACCTACCCCCATGTGAATTTCGCGCATTTTTCGGGAATAAATCAATTTTCTGGAAAACTGTTTTTGGATAGTCACAAGTTGCACATCAAATTAAAGGTGAGGCTACCAGCTACTCAAAAAATCAAACAGAATAAAAATCGGGTCAAAAATGAGGCAGTGAAACTGTGGAGCGCCGTAGCCCAAAATTCGATCTTTTTCGATTGAAAACTTGGCACGGGTACCTACCCCCTTGTGAATTTCGCGCATTTTTCGGGAATAAATCAATTTTCTGGAAAACTGATTTTGGATAGTCACAAGTTGCACACCAAATTAAAGGTGAGACTACCAGCTACTCAAAAAATCAAACAGAATAAAAATCGGGTCAAAAATGAGGCAGTGAAACTGTGGAGCGCCGTAGCCCAAAATTCAATCTTTTTCGATTGAAAACTTGGCACGGGTTCCTACCCCCTTGTGAATTTCGCGCATTTTTCGGGAATAAATCAATTTTCTGGAAAACTGTTTTTGGATAGTCACAAGTTGCACATCAAATTAAAGGTGAGACTACCAGCTACTCAAAAAATCAAACAGAATAAAAATCGGGTCAAAAATGAGGCAGTGAAACTGTGGAGCGCCGTAGCCTAAAATTCGATCTTTTTCGATTGAAAACTTGGCACGGGTACCTACCCCCTTGTGAATTTCGCACATTTTTCGGGAATAAATCAATTTTCTGGAAAACTGTTTTTGGATAGTCACAAGTTGCACATCAAATTAAAGGTGAGACTACCAGCTACTCAAAAAATCAAACAGAATAAAAATCGGGTCAAAAATGAGGCAGTGAAACTGTGGAGCGCCGTAGCCCAAAATTCGATCTTTTTCGATTGAAAACTTGGCACGGGTGCCTACCCCCTTGTGAATTTCGCGCATTTTTCGGGAATAAATCAATTTTCTGGAAAACTGTTTTTGGATAGTCACAAAGTGCACATCAAATTAAAGGTGAGACTACCAGCTACTCAAAAAATCAAACAGAATAAAAATCGGGTCAAAAATGAGGCAGTGAAACTGTGGAGCGCCGTAGCCCAAAATTCGATCTTTTTCGATTGAAAACTTGGTACGGGTACCTACCCAATTGTGAATTTCGCGCATTTTTCGGGAATAAATCAATTTTCTGGAAAACTGTTTTTGGATAGTCACAAAGTGCACATCAAATTAAAGGTGAGACTACCAGCTACTCAAAAAATCAAACAGAATAAAAATCGGGTCAAAAATGAGGCAGTGAAACTGTGGAGCGCCGTAGCCCAAAATTCGATCTTTTTCGATTGAAAACTTGGCACGGGTACCTACCCCCTTGTGAATTTCGCGCATTTTTCGGGAATAAATCAATTTTCTGGAAAACTGTTTTTGGATAGTCACAAGTTGCACATCAAATTAAAAGTGAAACTACCAGCTACTCAAAAAATCAAACAGAATAATAATCGGGTCAAAAATGAGGCAGTGAAACTGTGGAGCGCCGTAGCCCAAAATTCGATCTTTTTCGATTGAAAACTTGGCACGGGTACCTACCCAATTGTGAATTTCGCGCATTTTTCGGGAATAAATCAATTTTCTGGAAAACTGTTTTTGGATAGTCACAAGTTGCACATCAAATTAAAGGTGAGACTACCAGCTACTCAAAAAATCAAACAGAATAAAAATCGGGTCAAAAATGAGGCAGTGAAACTGTGGAGCGCCGTAGCCCAAAATTCGATCTTTTTTGATTGAAAACTTGGCACGGGTACCTACCCCCTTGTGAATTTCGCGCATTTTTCGGGTATAAATCAATTTTCTGGAAAACTGTTTTTGGATAGTCACAAGTTGCACATCAAATTAAAGGTGAGACTACCAGCTACTCAAAAAATCAAACAGAATAAAAATCGGGTCAAAAATGAGGCAGTGAAACTGTGGAGCGCCGTAGCCCAAAATTCGATCTTTTTCGATTGAAAACTTGGCACGGGTACCTACCCAATTGTGAATTTCGCACATTTTTCGGGAATAAATCAATTTTCTGGAAAACTGTTTTTGGATAGTCACAAGTTGCACATCAAATTAAAGGTGAGACTACCAGCTACTCAAAAAATCAAACAGAATAAAAATCGGGTCAAAAATGAGGCAGTGAAACTGTGGAGCTCAAAATTCGATCTTTTTCGATTGAAAACTTGGCACGGGTACCTACCCCCTTGTGAATTTTGCGCATTTTTCGGGAATAAATCAATTTTCTGGAAAACTGTTTTTGGATAGTCACAAGTTGCACATCAAATTAAAGGTGAGACTACCAGCTACTCAAAAAATCAAACAGAATAAAAATCGGGTCAAAAATGAGGCAGTGAAACTGTGGAGCGTCGTAGCCCAAAATTCGATCTTTTTCGATTGAAAACTTGGCACGGGTACCTACCCCCTTGTGAATTTCGCGCATTTTTCGGGAATAAATCAATTTTCTGGAAAACTGTGTTTGGATAGTCACAAGTTGCACATCAAATTAAAGGTGAGACTACCAGCTACTCAAAAAATCAAACAGAATAAAAATCGGGTCAAAAATGAGGCAGTGAAACTGTGGAGCGCCGTAGCCCAAAATTCGATCTTTTTCGATTGAAAACTTGGCACGGGTACCTACCCCCTTGTGAATTTCGCGCATTTTTCGGGAATAAATCAATTTTCTGGAAAACTGTTTTTGGATAGTCACAAGTTGCACATCAAATTAAAGGTGAGACTACCTGCTACTCAAAAAATCGAACAGAATAAAAATCGGGTCAAAAATGAGGCAGTTAAACTGTGGAGCGCAGTAGCCCAAACTTCGATCTTTTTCGATTGAAAACTTGGCACGGGTACCTACCCCCTTGTGAATTTCGCGCATTTTTCGGGAATAAATCAATTTTCTGGAAAACTGTTTTTGGTTAGTCACAAAGTGCACATCAAATTAAAGGTGAGACTACCAGCTACTCAAAAAATCAAACAGAATAAAAATCGGGTCAAAAATGAGGCAGTGAAACTGTGGAGCGCCGTAGCCCAAAATTCGATCTTTTTCGATTGAAAACTTGGCACGGGTACCTACCCCCTTGTGAATTTCGCGCATTTTTCGGGAATAAATCAATTTTCTGGAAAACTGTTTTTGGATAGTCACAAGTTGCACATCAAATTAAAGGTGAGACTACCAGCTACTCAAAAAATCAAACAGAATAAAAATCGGGTCAAAAATGAGGCAGTGAAACTGTGGAGCGCCGTAGCCTAAAATTCGATCTTTTTCGATTGAAAACTTGGCACGGGTACCTACCCCCTTGTGAATTTCGCGCATTTTTCGGGAATAAATCAATTTTCTGGAAAACTGTTTTTGGTTAGTCACAAAGTGCACATCAAATTAAAGGTGAGACTACCAGCTACTCAAAAAATCAAACAGAATAAAAATCGGGTCAAAAATGAGGCAGTGAAACTGTGGAGCGCCGTAGCCCAAAATTCGATCTTTTTCGATTGAAAACTTGGCACGGGTACCTACCCCCTTGTGAATTTCGCGCATTTTTCGGGAACAAATCAATTTTCTGGAAAACTGTTTTTGGATAGTCACAAGTTGCACATCAAATTAAAGGTGAGACTACCAGCTACTCAAAAAATCAAACAGAATAAAAATCGGGTCAAAAATGAGGCAGTGAAACTGTGGAGCGCCGTAGCCCAAAATTCGATCTTTTTCGATTGAAAACTTGGCACGGGTACCTACCCCCTTGTGAATTTCGCACGTTTTTCGGGAATAAATCAATTTTCTGGAAAACTGTTTTTGGATAGTCGAAAGTTGCACATCAAATTAAAGGTGAGACTACCAGCTACTCAAAAAATCAAACAGAATAAAAATCGGGTCAAAAATGAGGCAGTGAAACTGTGGAGCGACGTAGCCCAAAATTCGATCTTTTTCGATTGAAAACTTGGCACGGGTACCTACCCCCTTGTGAATTTCGCGCATTTTTCCGGAATAAATCAATTTTCTGGAAAACTGTTTTTGGTTAGTCACAAAGTGCACATCAAATTAAATGTGAGACTACCAGCTACTCAAAAAATCAAACAGAATAAAAATCGGGTCAAAAATGAGGCAGTGAAACTGTGGAGCGCCGTAGCCCAAAATTCGATCTTTTTCGATTGAAAACTTGGCACGGGTACCTACCCCCTTGTGAATTTCGCACATTTTTCGGGAATAAATCAATTTTCTGGAAAACTGTTTTTGGATAGTCACAAGTTGCACATCAAATTAAAGGTGAGACTACCAGCTACTCAAAAAATCAAACAGAATAAAAATCGGGTCAAAAATGAGTGAAACTGTGGAGCGCCGTAGCCCGAAATTCGATCTTTTTCGATTGAAAACTTGACACGGGTATCTACCCCCTTGTGAATTTCTCGCATTTTTCGTGAATAAATCAATTTTCTGGAAAACTGTTTTTGGATAGTCACAAGTTGCACATCAAATTAAAGGTGAGACTACCAGCTACTCAAAAAATCAAACAGAATAAAAATCGGGTCAAAAATGAGGCAGTGAAACTGTGGAGCGCCGTAGCCCAAAATTCGATCTTTTTGGATTGAAAACTTGGCACGGGTACCTACCCCCTTGTGAATTTCGCGCATTTTTCGGGAATAAATCAATTTTCTGGAAAACTGTTTTTGGATAGTCACAAGTTGCACATCAAATTAAAGGTGAGACTACCAGCTACTCAAAAAATCAAACAGAATAAAAATCGGGTCAAAAATGAGGCAGTGAAACTGTGGAGCGCCGTAGCCCAAAATTCGATCTTTTTCGATTGAAAACTTGGCACGGGTACCTACCCCCTTGTGAATTTCGCGCATTTTTCGGGAATAAATCAATTTTCTGGAAAACTGTTTTTGGATAGTCACAAGTTGCACATCAAATTAAAGGTGAGACTACCAGCTACTCAAAAAATCAAACAGAATAAAAATCGGGTCAAAAATGAGGCAGTGAAACTGTGGAGCGCCGTAGCCCAAAATTCGATCTTTTTCGATTGAAAACTTGGCACGGGTACCTACCCCCTTGTGAATTTCGCGCATTTTTCGGGAATAAATCAATTTTCTGGAAAACTGTTATTGGTTAGTCACAAAGTGCACATCAAATAAAAGGTGAGACTACCAGCTACTCAAAAAATCAAACAGAATAAAAATCGGGTCAAAAATGAGGCAGTGAAAGTGTGGAGCGCCGTAGCCCAAAATTCGATCTTTTTCGATTGAAAACTTGGCACGGGTGCCTACCCCCTTGTGAATTTCGCGCATTTTTCGGGAATAAATCAATTTTCTGGAAAACTGTTTTTGGTTAGTCACAAAGTGCACATCAAATTAAAGGTGAGACTACCAGCTACACAAAAAATCAAACAGAATAAAAATCGGGTCAAAAATGAGGCAGTGAAACTGTGGAGCGCCGTAGCCCAAAATTCGATCTTTTTCGATTGAAAACTTGACACGGGTACCTACCCCCTTGTGAATTTCGCGCATTTTTCGGGAATAAATCAATTTTCTAGAAAACTGTTTTTGGATAGTCACAAGTTGCACATCAAATTAAAGGTGAGACTACCAGCTACTCAAAAAATCAAACAGAATAAAAATCGGGTCAAAAATGAGGCAGTGAAACTGTGGAGCGCCGTAGCCCAAAATTCGATCTTTTTCGATTGAAAACTTGGCAGGGGTACCTACCCCCTTGTGAATTTCGCGCATTTTTCGGGAATAGATCAATTTTCTGGAAAACTGTTTTTGGATAGTCACAAGTAGCACATCAAATTAAAGGTGAGACTACCAGCTACTCAAAAAATCAAACAGAATAAAAATCGGGTCAAAAATGAGGCAGTGAAACTGTGGAGCGCCGTAGCCCAAAATTCGATCTTTTTCGATTGAAAACTTGGCAGGGGTACCTACCCCCTTGTGAATTTCGCGCATTTTTCGGGAATAAATCAATTTTCTTGAAAACTGTTTTTGGATAGTCACAAGTTGCACATCAAATGAAAGGTGAGACTACCAGCTACTCAAAAAATCAAACAGAATAAAATTCGGGTCAAAAATGAGGCAGTGAAACTGTGGAGCGCCGTAGCCCAAAATTCGATCTTTTTCGATTGAAAACTTGGCACGGGTACCTACCCCCTTGTGAATTTCGCGCATTTTTCGGGAATAAATCAATTTTCTGGAAAACTATTTTTGGATAGTCACAAGTTGCATATCAAATTAAAGGTGAGACTACCAGCTACTCAAAAAATCAAACAGAATAAAAATCGGGTCAAAAATGAGGCAGTGAAACTGTGGAGCGCCGTAGCCCAAAATTCGATCTTTTTCGATTGAAAACTTGGCACGGGTACCTACCCCCTTGTGAATTTCGCGCATTTTTCGGGAATAAATCAATTTTCTAGAAAACTGTTTTTGGATAGTCACAAGTTGCACATCAAATTAAAGGTGAGACTATCAGCTACTCAAAAAATCAAACAGAATAAAAATCGGGTCAAAAATGAGGCAGTGAAACTGTGGAGCGCCGTAGCACAAAATTCGATCTTTTTCGATTGAAAAGTTGGCACGGGTACCTACCCCCTTGTGAATTTCGCGCATTTTTCGGGAATAAATCAATTTTCTGGAAAACTGTTTTTGGATAGTCACAAGTTGCACATCAAATTAAAGGTGAGACTATCAGCTACTCAAAAAATCAAACAGAATAAAAATCGGGTCAAAAATGAGGCAGTGAAACTGTGGAGCGCCGTAGCACAAAATTCGATCTTTTTCGATTGAAAAGTTGGCACGGGTACCTACCCCCTTGTGAATTTCGCACATTTTTCGGGAATAAATCAATTTTCTGGAAAACTGTTTTTGGATAGTCACAAGTTGCACATCAAATTAAAGGTGAGACTACCAGCTACTCAAAAAATCAAACAGAATAAAAATCGGGTCAAAAATGAGGCAGTGAAACTGTGGAGCGCCGTAGCCCAAAATTCGATCTTTTTCGATTGAAAAGTTGGCACGGGTACCTACCCCCTTGTGAATTTCGCACATTTTTCGGGAATAAATCAATTTTCTGGAAAACTGTTTTTGGATAGTCACAAGTTGCACATCAAATGAAAGGTGAGACTACCAGCTACTCAAAAAATCAAACAGAATAAAAATCGGGTCAAAAATGAGGCAGTGAAACTGTGGAGCGCCGTAGCCCAAAATTCGATCTTTTTCGATTGAAAACTTGGCACGGGTACCTACCCCCTTGTGAATTTCGCGCATTTTTCGGGAATAGATCAATTTTCTGGAAAACTGTTTTTGGATAGTCACAAGTAGCACATCAAATTAAAGATGAGACTACCAGCTACTCAAAAAATCAAACAGAATAAAAATCGGGTCAAAAATGAGGCAGTGAAACTGTGGAGCGCCGTAGCCCAAAATTCGATCTTTTTCGATTGAAAACTTGGCAGGGGTACCTACCCCCTTGTGAATTTCGCGCATTTTTCGGGAATAAATCAATTTTCTGGAAAACTGTTTTTGGATAGTCACAAGTTGCACATCAAATGAAAGGTGAGACTACCAGCTACTCAAAAAATCAAACAGAATAAAAATCGGGTCACAAATGAGGCAGTGAAACTGTGGAGCGCCGTAGCCCAAAATTCGATCTTTTTCGATTGAAAACTTGGCACGGGTACCTACCCCCTTGTGAATTTTGCGCATTTTTCGGGAATAAATCAATTTTCTGGAAAACTGTTTTTGGATAGTCACAAGTTGCACATCAAATTAAAGGTGAGACTACCAGCTACTCAAAAAATCAAACAGAATAAAAATCGGGTCAAAAATGAGGCAGTAAAACTGTGGAGCGCCGTAGCCCAAAATTCGATCTTTTTCGATTGAAAACTTGACACGGGTACCTACCCCCTTGTGAATTTCGAGCATTTTTCGGGAATAAATCAATTTTCTGGAAAACTGTTTTTGGATAGTCACAAGCTGCACATCAAATCAAAGGTGAGACTACCAGCTACACAAAAAATCAAACAGAATAAAAGTCGGGTCAAAAATGAGGCAGTAAAACTGTGGAGCGCCGTAGCCCAAAATTCGATCTTTTTCGATTGAAAACTTGGTACGGGTACCTACCCCCTTGTAAATTTCGCGCATTTTTCGGGAATAAATCAATTTCCTGGAAAACTGTTTTTGGATAGTCACAAGTTGCACATCAAATTAAAGGTGAGACTACCAGCTACTCAAAAAATCAAACAGAATAAAAATCGGGTCAAAAATGAGTCAGTAAAACTGTGGAGCGCCGTAGCCCAAAATTCGATCTTTTTCGATTGAAAACTTGGTACGGGTACCTACCCCCTTGTAAATTTCGCGCATTTTTCGGGAATAAATCAATTTCCTGGAAAACTGTTTTTGGATAGTCACAAGTTGCACATCAAATTAAAGGTGAGACTACCAGCTACTCAAAAAACCTTTGGATAGTCACAAGTTGCACATCAAATTAAAGGTGAGACTACCAGCTACTCAAAAAATCAAACAGAATAAAAATCGGGTCAAAAATGAGGCAGTGAAACTGTGGAGCGCCGTAGCCCAAAATTCGATCTTTTTCGATTGAAAACTTGGCACGGGTACCTACCCCCTTGTGAATTTCGCGCATTTTTCGGGAATAAATCAATTTTCTGGAAAACTGTTTTTGGATAGTCACAAGTTGCACATCAAATTAAAGGTGAGACTACCAGCTACTCAAAAAATCAAACAGAATAAAAATCGGGTCAAAAATGAGGCAGTGAAACTGTGGAGCGCCGTAGCCCAAAATTCGATCTTTTTCGATTGAAAACTTGACACGGGTACCTACCCCCTTGTGAATTTCGCGCATTTTTCGGGAATAAATCAATTTTCTGGAAAACTGTTTTTGGATAGTCAAATTAAAGGTGAGACTACCAGCTACTCAAAAAATCGAACAGAATAAAAATCGGGTCAAAAATGAGGCAGTGAAACTGTGGAGCGCCATAGCACAAAATTCGATCTTTTTCGATTGAAAACTTGGCACGGGTACCTACCCCCTTGTGAATTTCGCCCCCTTCTGAACGCCTATGAATATTCAAATTTTTTTTTATCAGAATTACTTGTCTAGTTAATTTACATATACGTACCGAGTTTCAACTTAACAGCATAAGCCGTTCTAAAGTTAGGAAAAACACCCCCCACCACCGTACCATACTACCCCTAAAAAAAATTCTATTTTTCCACCATGCCACTACTATAGCTCTATCTAAATACCAAATTTCAGCTTCCGATCATTAAAGATTCTTAAGATATAAGCATCGAAACTTTTTCTTTCTCACCCTTCCCCACCCTCACCCTCTACACCCACACCCCCAAACTTTTTTTCCCTACTAGGGTTCTATTAGGCCTACTTCTGGTAAAAATTTGAAGCAACCATCTTACACTGTTATTGAGATATGAAACGTGTTATTTTTGAAAAATTCTTATCCCCTCCACTTACGTACTCCCCCGCCCCCTTCAAAGATTTTACTTTGAGCAATCTTTATTTATCAAGCTTTGTATCCAAACCGAATTTTGTTTTTCTGGTGCCACTGGTTTGGGAGATATTGTAATGTTAAGTATTTCAACCCCCACCCCCGCACGTCACTACCCCCACCCAAAAATTTTATTTCAATCTTTTCTCCTAGTATAACTACAGATATTTGTTAAGTTTTAATTGCTTGCTATTAACGGTTTAGGAGATATGGATTTTAGAATGTGTCGATCTCGACTTTTTTGCGTTTCGGACGCATTGCTTCCCCACCACTCCCACCACTCCCACACCCCTTCACCCATATCTGTTTTTTTTTTTGCAAATGGGTCCATTATCAAAGCTCTATAGAAATTCTAAGTTTCAGCCTCCTAACACAAGCGGTTCCTGAGATCTAGAAACCTAAATTTTTCGTCTAAAACGCTTACCCCGCCTTTCCCCTTACACCTCCTCCCCTGAAAATAATGTCAATTAAAGGGGTCCACCAAGTCTATTCTTAGAAAAAATTTTAATTTAATAGCTCCACTGGTTTGAGAGCTACGAGCCTTCAAAGATTTTGGGGCGGTCGACGTACGGCGTACGGGGTACGGCGTACGGCGTACGGGGTACGGCGTACAGACGGAGTGAAAATTTTTATTGCTTTTTTCGCGTCTACTAGTCATGAAACGTGGACAAAAAAATTTTGAGGGCAGCAAATTTTTTTTTTAAAAAATCGATAACAATACTGTATTATTAATAATATAATTTGTATAATTATTAATCGGGTCAAAAATGAGGCAGTGAAACTGTGGAGCGCTGTAGCCAAAAATTCGATCTTTTTCGATTGAAAACTTGGCACGGGTACCTACCCCCTTGTGAATTTCGCGCATTTTTCGGGAATAAATCAATTTTCTGGAAAACTGTTTTTGGATAGTCACAAGTTGCACATCAAATTAAAGGTGAGACTACCAGCTACTCAAAAAATCAAACAGAATAAAAATCGGCTCAAAAATGAGGCAGTGAAACTGTGGAGCGCCGTAGCCCAAAATTCGATCTTTTTCGATTGAAAACTTGGCACGGGTTCCTACCCCCTTGTGAATTTCGCGCATTTTTCGGGAATAAATCAATTTTCTGGAAAACTGTTTTTGGATAGTCACAAGTTGCACATCAAATTAAAGGTGAGACTACCAGCTACTCAAAAAATCAAACAGAATAAAAATCGGGTCAAAAATGAGGCAGTGAAACTGTGGAGCGCCGTAGCCCAAAATTCGATCTTTTTCGATTGAAAACTTGGCACGGGTTCCTACCCCCTTGTGAATTTCGCGCATTTTTCGGGAATAAATCAATTTTCTGGAAAACTGTTTTTGGATAGTCACAAGTTGCACATCAAATTAAAGGTGAGACTACCAGCTACTCAAAAAATCAAACAGAATAAAAATCGGGTCAAAAATGAGGCAGTGAAACTGTGGAGCGCCGTAGCCCAAAATTCGATCTTTTTCGATTGAAAACTTGGCACGGGTACCTACCCCCTTGTGAATTTCGCGCATTTTTCGGGAATAAATCAATTTTCTGGAAAACTGTTTTTGGATAGTCACAAGTTGCACATCAAATTAAAGGTGAGACTACCAGATACTCAAAAAATCAAACAGAATAAAAATCGGGTCAAAAATGAGGCAGTGAAACTGTGGAGCGCAGTAGCCCAAAATTCGATCTTTTTCGATTGAAAACTTGGCACGGGTACCTACCGCCTTGTGAATTTCGCACATTTTTCGGGAATAAATCAATTTTCTGGAAAACTGTTTTTGGATAGTCACAAGTTGCACATCAAATTAAAGGTGAGACTACCAGCTACTCAAAAAATCAAACAGAATAAAAATCGGGTCAAAAATGAGGCAGTGAAACTGTGGAGCGCCGTAGCCAAAAATTCGATCTTTTTCGATTGAAAACTTGGCACGTGTACCTACCCCCTTGTGAATTTCGCGCATTTTTCGGGAATAAATCAATTTTCTGGAAAACTGTTTTTGGATAGTCACAAGTTGCACATCAAATTAAAGGTGAGACTACCAGCTACTCAAAAAATCAAACAGAATAAAAATCGGCTCAAAAATGAGGCAGTGAAACTGTGGAGCGCCGTAGCCCAAAATTCGATCTTTTTCGATTGAAAACTTGGCACGGGTACCTACCCCCTTGTGAATTTCGCGCATTTTTCGGGAATAAATCAATTTTCTGGAAAACTGTTTTTGGATAGTCACAAGTTGCACATCAAATTAAAGGTGGGACTACCAGCTACTCAAAAAATCAAACAGAATAAAAATCGTGTCAAAAATGAGGCAGTGAAACTGTGGAGCGCCGTAGCCCAAAATTCGATCTTTTTCGATTGAAAACTTGACACGGGTACCTACTCCCTTGTGAATTTCGCGCATTTTTCGGGAATAAATCAATTTTCTGGAAAACTGTTTTTGGATAGTCACAAGTTGCACATCAAATTAAAGGTGAGACTACCAGCTACTCAAAAAATCAAACAGAATAAAAATCGGGTCAAAAATGAGGCAGTGAAACTGTGGAAAGACGTAGCCAAAAATTCGACCTTTTGCGATTGAAAACTTGGCACGGGTACCTACCCCCTTGTGAATTTCGCGCATTTTTCGGGAATAAATCAATTTTCTGGAAAACTGTTTTTGGATAGTCACAAGTTGCACATCAAATTAAAGGTGAGACTACCAGATACTCAAAAAATCAAACAGAATAAAAATCGGGTCAAAAATGAGGCAGTGAAACTGTGGAGCGCAGTAGCCCAAAATTCGATCTTTTTCGATTGAAAACTTGGCACGGGTACCTACCGCCTTGTGAATTTCGCACATTTTTCGGGAATAAATCAATTTTCTGGAAAACTGTTTTTGGATAGTCACAAGTTGCACATCAAATTAAAGGTGAGACTACCAGCTACTCGAAAAAAAAAAAACAGAATAAAAATTGGGTCAAAAATGAGGCAGTGAAACTGTGGAGCGCCGTAGCCCGAAATTCGATCTTTTTCGATTGAAAACTTGACACGGGTACCTACCCCCTTGTGAATTTCGCGCATTTTTCGGGAATAAATCAATTTTCTGGAAAACTGTTTTTGGATAGTCACAAGTTGCACATCAAATTAAAGGTGAGACTACCAGCTACTCAAAAAATCAAACAGAATAAAAATCGGGTCAAAAATGAGGCAGTGAAACTGTGGAGCGCCGTAGCCCAAAATTCGATCTTTTTCGATTGAAAACTTGGCAGGGGTACCTACCCCCTTGTGAATTTCGCGCATTTTTCGGGAATAAATCAATTTTCTGGAAAACTGTTTTTGGATAGTCACAAGTTGCACATCAAATTAAAGGTGAGACTACCAGCTACTCAAAAAATCAAACAGAATAAAAATCGGGTCAAAAATGAGGCAGTGAAACTGTGGAGCGCCGTAGCCCGAAATTCGATCTTTTTCGATTGGAAACTTGACACGGGTACCTACCCCCTTGTGAATTTCGCGCATTTTTCGGGAATAAATCAATTTTCTGGAAAACTGTTTTTGGATAGTCACAAGTTGCACATTAAATTAAAGGTGAAACTTCCAGCTACTAAAAAAAAAATCAGAATAAAAATCGGGTCAAAAATGAGGCAGTGAAACTGTGGAGCGCCGTAGCCCAAAATTCAAACTTTTTCAATTGAAAACTTGGCACGGGTACCTACCCCCTTGTGAATTTCGCGCATTTTTCGGGAATAAATCAATTTTCTGGAAAACTGTTTTTGGATAGTCACAAGTTGCACATCAAATTAAAGGTGAGACTACCAGCTACTCAAAAAATCAAACAGAATAAAAATCGGGTCAAAAATGAGGCAGTGAAACTGTGGAGCGCCGTAGCCCAAAATTCGATCTTTTTCGATTGAAAACTTGACACGGGTACCTACCCCCTTGTGAATTTCGCGCATTTTTCGGGAATAAATCAATTTTCTGGAAAACTGTTTTTGGATAGTCACAAGTTGCACATCAAATTAAAGGTGAGACTACCAGCTACTCAAAAAATCAAACAGAATAAAAATCGGGTCAAAAATGAGGAAGTGAAACTGTGAAGCGCCGTAGCCCAAAATTCGATCTTTTTCGATTGAAAACTTGGCACGGGTACCTACCCCCTTGTGAATTTCGCGCATTTTTCGGGAATAAATCAATTTCCTGGAAAACTGTTTTTGGATAGTCACAAGTTGCACATCAAATTAAAGGTGAGACTACCAGCTACTCAAAAAATCAAACAGAATAAAAATCGGGTCAAAAATGAGGCAGTGAAACTGTGGAGCGCCGTAGCCCAAAATTCGATCTTTTTCGATTGAAAACTTGGCACGGGTACCTACCCCCTTGTGAATTTCGCGCATTTTTCGGGAATAAATCAATTTTCTGGAAAACTGTGTTTGGATAGTCACAAGTTGCACATCAAATTAAAGGTGAGACTACCAGCTACTCAAAAAACCAAACAGAATAAAAATCGGGTCAAAAATGAGGCAGTGAAACTGTGGAGCGCCGTAGCCCAAAATTCGATCTTTTTCGATTGAAAACTTGGCACGGGTACCTACCCCCTTGTGAATTTCGCGCATTTTTCGGGAATAAATCAATTTTCTGGAAAACTGTTTTTGGATAGTCACAAGTTGCACATCAAATTAAAGGTGAGACTACCAGCTACTCAAAAAACCAAACAGAATAAAAATCGGGTCAAAAATCAGGTAGTGAAACTGTGGAGCGCCGTAGCCCAAAATTCGATCTTTTTCGATTGAAAACTTGGCACGGGTACCTACCCGCTTGTGGATTTCGCGCATTTTTCGGGAATAAATCAATTTTCTGGAAAACTGTTTTTGGATAGTCACAAGTTGCACATCAAATTAAAGGTGAGACTACCAGCTACTCAAAAAACCAAACAGAATAAAAATCGGGTCAAAAATGAGGCAGTGAAACTGTGGAGCGCCGTAGCCCAAAATTCGATCTTTTTCGATTGAAAACTTGGCACGGGTACCTACCCCCTTGTGAATTTCGCGCATTTTTCGGGAATAAATCAATTTTCTGGAAAACTGTTTTTGGATAGTCACAAGTTGCACATCAAATTAAAGGTGAGACTACCAGCTACTCAAAAAATCAAACAGAATAAAAATCGGGTCAAAAATGAGGCAGTGAAACTGTGGAGCGCCGTAGCCCAAAATTCGATCTTTTTCGATTGAAAACTTGGCACGGGTACCTACCCCCTTGTGAATTTCGTGCATTTTTCGGGAATAAATCAATTTTCTGGAAAACTGTGTTTGGATAGTCACAAGTTGCACATCAAATTAAAGGTGAGACTAACAGCTACTCAAAAAATCAAACAGAATAAAAATCGGGTCAAAAATGAGGCAGTGAAACTGTGGAGCGCCGTAGCCCGAAATCCGATCTTTTTCGATTGAAAACTTGACACGGGTACCTACCCCCTGGTGAATTTCGCGCATTTTTCGGGAATAAATCAATTTTCTGGAAAACTGTTTTTGGATAGTCACAAGTTGCACATCAAATTAAAGGTGAGACTACCAGATACTCAAAAAATCAAACAGAATAAAAATCGGGTCAAAAATGAGGCAGTGAAACTGTGGAGCGCCGTAGCCCAAAATTCGATCTTTTTCGATTGAAAACTTGACACGGGTACCTACCCCCTTGTGAATTTCGCGCATTTTTCGGGAATAAATCAATTTTCTGGAAAACTGTTTTTGGATAGTCACAAGTTGCACATCAAATTAAAGGTGAGACTACCAGCTACTCAAAAAATCAAACAGAATAAAAATCGGGTCAAAAATGAGGCAGTGAAACTGTGGAGCGCCGTAGCCCAAAATTCGATTTTTTTCGATTGAAAACTTGACACGGGTACCTACCCCCTTGTGAATTTCGCGCATTTTTCGGGAATAAATCAATTTTCTGGAAAACTGTTTTTGGATAGTCACAAGTTGCACATTAAATTAAAGGTGAGACTACCAGCTACTCAAAAAAAAACAGAATAAAAATCGGGTCAAAAATGAGGCAGTGAAACTGTGGAGCGCCGTAGCCCAAAATTCAATCTTTTTCAATTGAAAACTTGGCACGGGTACCTACCCCCTTGTGAATTTCGCGCATTTTTCGGGAATAAATCAATTTCCTGGAAAACTGTTTTTGGATAGTCACAAGTTGCACATCAAATTAAAGGTGAGACTACCAGCTACTCAAAAAATCAAACAGAATAAAAATCGGGTCAAAAATGAGGCAGTGAAACTGTGGAGCGCCGTAGCCCAAAATTCGATCTTTTTCGATTGAAAACTTGGCACGGGTACCTACCCCCTTGTGAATTTCGCGCATTTTTCGGGAATAAATCAATTTTCTGGAAAACTGTGTTTGGACAGTCACAAGTTGCACATCAAATTAAAGGTGAGACTACCAGCTACTCAAAAAACCAAACAGAATAAAAATCGGGTCAAAAATGAGGCAGTGAAACTGTGGAGCGCCGTAGCCCAAAATTCGATCTTTTTCGATTGAAAACTTGGCACGGGTACCTACCCCCTTGTGAATTTCGCGCATTTTTCGGGAATAAATCAATTTTCTGGAAAACTGTTTTTGGATAGTCACAAGTTGCACATCAAATTAAAGGTGAGACTACCAGCTACTCAAAAAACCAAACAGAATAAAAATCGGGTCAAAAATGAGGCAGTGAAACTGTGGAGCGCCGTAGCCCAAAATTCGATCTTTTTCGATTGAAAACTTGGCACGGGTACCTACCCCCTTGTGAATTTCGCGCATTTTTCGGGAATAAATCAATTTTCTGGAAAACTGTTTTTAGATAGTCACAAGTTGCACATCAAATTAAAGGTGAGACTAACAGCTACTCAAAAAATCAAACAGAATAAAAATCGGGTCAAATATGAGGCAGTGAAACTGTGGAGCGCCGTAGCCCAAAATTCGATCTTTTTCGATTGAAAACTTGGCACGGGTACCTACCCCCTTGTGAATTTCGCGCATTTTTCGGGAATAAATCAATTTTCTGGAAAACTGTTTTTGGATAGTCACAAGTTGCACATCAAATTAAAGGTGAGACTACCAGCTACTCAAAAAATCAAACAGAATAAAAATCGGGTCAAAAATGAGGCAGTGAAACTGTGGAGCGCCGTAGCCCAAAATTCGATCTTTTTCGATTGAAAACTTGGCACGGGTACCTACCCCCTTGTGAATTTCGCACATTTTTCGGGAATAAATCAATTTTCTGGAAAACTGTTTTTGGTTAGTCACAAAGTGCACATCAAATTAAAGGTGAGACTACCAGCTACACAAAAAATCAAACAGAATAAAAGTCGGGTCAAAAATGAGGCAGTGAAACTGTGGAGCGCCGTAGCCCAAAATTCGATCTGTTTCGATTGGAAACTTGGCACGGGTACCTACCCCCTTGTGAATTTCGCGCATTTTTCGGGAATAAATCAATTTTCTGGAAAACTGTTTTTGGATAGTCACATCACAAGTTGCACATCAAATTAAAGGTGAGACTACCAGCTACTCAAAAAATCAAACAGAATAAAAATCGGGTCAAAAATGAGGCAGTGAAACTGTGGAGCGCCGTAGCCCAAAATTCGATCTTTTTCGATTGAAAACTTGGCACGGGTACCTACCCCCTTGTGAATTTCGCGCATTTTTCGGGAATAAATCAATTTTCTGGAAAACTGTTTTTGGATAGTCACAAGTTGCACATCAAATTAAAGGTGAGACTACCAGCTACTCAAAAAATCAAACAGAATAAAAATCGGGTCAAAAATGAGGCAGTGAAACTGTGGAGCGCCGTTGCCCAAAATTCGATCTTTTTCGATTGAAAACTTGGCACGGGTACCTACCCCCTTGTGAATTTCGCACATTTTTCGGGAATAAATCAATTTTTTGGAAAACTGTTTTTGGATAGTCACAAGTTGCACATCAAATTAAAGGTGAGACTACCAGCTACTCAAAAAATCAAACAGAATAAAAATCGGGTCAAAAATGAGCCAGTGAAACTGTGGAGCGCCGTAGCCCAAGATTCGATCTTTTTCGATTGAAAACTTGGCACGGGTACCTACCCCCTTGTGAATTTCGCGCTTTTTTCGGGAATAAATCAATTTTCTGGAAAACTGTTTTTGGTTAGTCACAAAGTGCACATCAAATTAAAGGTGAGACTACCAGCTACTCAAAAAATCAAACAGAACAAAAATCGGGTCAAAAATGAGGCAGTGAAACTGTGGAGCGCCGTAGCCCAAAATTCGATCTTTTTCGATTGAAAACTTGGCACGGGTACCTACCCCCTTGTGAATTTCGCACATTTTTCGGGAATAAATCAATTTTTTGGAAAACTGTTTTTGGTTAGTCACATCACAAGTTGCACATCAAATTAAAGGTGAGACTACCAGCTACTCAAAAAATCAAACAGAATAAAAATCGGGTCAAAAATGAGGCAGTGAAACTGTGGAGCGCCGTAGCCCAAAATTCGATCTTTTTCGATTGAAAACTTGGCACGGGTACCTACCCCCTTGTGAATTTCGCGCATTTTTCGGGAATAAATCAATTTTCTGGAAAACTGTTTTTGGATAGTCACAAGTTGCACATCAAATTAAAGGTGAGACTACCAGCTACTTAAAAAATCAAACAGAATAAAAATCGGGTCAAAAATGAGGCAGTGAAACTGTGGAGCGCCGTAGCCCAAAATTCGATCTTTTTCGATTGAAAACTTGGCACGGGTACCTACCCCCTTGTGAATTTCGCACATTTTTCGGGAATAAATCAATTTTTTGGAAAACTGTTTTTGGATAGTCACAAGTTGCACATCAAATTAAAGGTGAGACTACCAGCTACTCAAAAAATCAAACAGAATAAAAATCGGGTCAAAAATGAGGCAGTGAAACTGTGGAGCGCCGTAGCCCAAGATTCGATCTTTTTCGATTGAAAACTTGGCACGGGTACCTACCCCCTTGTGAATTTCGCGCATTTTTCGGGAATAAATCAATTTTCTGGAAAACTGTTTTTGGTTAGTCACAAAGTGCACATCAAATTAAAGGTGAGACTACCAGCTACTCAAAAAATCAAACAGAACAAAAATCGGGTCAAAAATGAGGCAGTGAAACTGTGGAGCGCCGTAGCCCAAAATTCGATCTTTTTCGATTGAAAACTTGGCACGGGTACCTACCCCCTTGTGAATTTCGCGCATTTTTCGGGAATAAATCAATTTTCTGGAAAACTGTTTTTGGATAGTCACAAGTTGCACATCAAATTAAAGGTGAGACTACCAGCTACTCAAAAAATCAAACAGAATAAAAATCGGGTCAAAATTGAGGCAGTGAAACTGTGGAGCGCCGTAGCCCAAAATTCGATCTTTTTCGATTGAAAACTTGGCACGGGTACCTACCCCCTTGTGAATTTCGCGCATCTTTCGGGAATAAATCAATTTTCTGGAAAACTGTTTTTGGATAGTCACAAGTTGCACATCAAATCAAAGGTGAAACTACCAGCTACTCCAAAAATCAAACAGAATAAAAATCGGGTCAAAAATGAGGCAGTGAAACTGTGGAGCGCCGTAGTCCAAAATTCGATCTTTTTCGATTGAAAACTTGGCACGGGTACCTACCCCCTTGTGAATTTCGCGCATTTTTCGGGAATAAATCAATTTTCTGGAAAACTGGTTTTGGATAGTCACAAGTTGCACATCAAATTAAAGGTGAGACTACCAGCTACTCAAAAAATCAAACAGAACAAAAATCGGGTCAAAAATGAGGCAGTGAAACTGTGGAGCGCCGTAGCCCAAAATTCGATCTTTTTCGATTGAAAACTTGGCACGGGTACCTACCCCCTTGTGAATTTCGCACATTTTTCGGGAATAAATCAATTTTTTGGAAAACTGTTTTTGGTTAGTCACAAAGTGCACATCAAATTAAAGGTGAGACTACCAGCAACACAAAAAATCAAACAGAATAAAAATCGGGTCAAAAATGAGGCAGTGAAACTGTGGAGCGCCGTAGCCCAAAATTCGATCTTTTTCGATTGAAAACTTGGCACGGGTACCTACCCCCTTGTGAATTTCGCGCATTTTTCGGGAATAAATCAATTTTCTGGAAAACTGTTTTTGGATAGTCACAAGTTGCACATCAAATTAAAGGTGAGACTTCCAGCTACTCAAAAAATCAAACAGAATAAAAATCGGGTCAAAATTGAGGCAGTGAAACTGTGGAGCGCCGTAGCCCAAAATTCGATCTTTTTCGATTGAAAACTTGGCACGGGTACCTACCCCCTTGTGAATTTCGCGCATCTTTCGGGAATAAATCAATTTTCTGGAAAACTGTTTTTGGATAGTCACAAGTTGCACATCAAATCAAAGGTGAAACTACCAGCTACTCCAAAAATCAAACAGAATAAAAATCGGGTCAAAAATGAGGCAGTGAAACTGTGGAGCGCCGTAGTCCAAAATTCGATCTTTTTCGATTGAAAACTTGGCACGGGTACCTACCCCCTTGTGAATTTCGCGCATTTTTCGGGAATAAATCAATTTTCTGGAAAACTGTTTTTGGATAGTCACAAGTTGCACATCAAATTAAAGGTGAGACTACCAGCTACTCAAAAAAAAAAACAGAATAAAAATCGGGTCAAAAATGAGGCAGTGAAACTGTGGAGCGCCGTAGCCCAAAATTCGATCTTTTTCAATTGAAAACTTGGCACGGGTACCTACCCCCTTGTGAATTTCGCGCATTTTTCGGGAATAAATCAATTTTCTGGAAAACTGTTTTTGGATAGTCACAAGTTGCACATCAAATTAAAGGTGAGACTACCAGCTACTCAAAAAATCAAACAGAATAAAAATCGGGTCAAAAATGAGGCAGTGAAACTGTGGAGCGCCGTAGCCCAAAATTCGATCTCTTTTGATTGAAAACTTGGCACGGGTACCTACCCCCTTGTGAATTTCGCGCATTTTTCGGGAATAAATCAATTTTCTGGAAAACTGTTTTTGGTTAGTCACAAAGTGCACATCAAATTAAAGGTGAGACTACCAGCTACACAAAAAATCAAACAGAATAAAAATCGGGTCAAAAATGAGGCAGTGAAACTGTGGAGCGCCGTAGCCCAAAATTCGATCTTTCTCGATTGAAAACTTGGCACGGGTACCTACCCCCTTGTGAATTTCGCGCATTTTTCGGGAATAAATCAATTTTCTGGAAAACTGTTTTTGGATAGTCACAAGTTGCACATCAAATTAAAGGTGAGACTACCAGCTACTTAAAAAATCAAACAGAATAAAAATCGGGTCAAAAATGAGGCAGTGAAACTGTGGAGCGCCGTAGCCCAAAATTCGATCTTTTTCGATTGAAAACTTGGCACGGGTACCTACCCTCTTGTGAATTTCGCGCATTTTTCGGGAATAAATCAATTTTCTGGAAAACTGTTTTTGGATAGTCACAAGTTGCACATCAAATTAAAGGTGAGACTACCAGCTACTCAAAAAATCAAACAGAATAAAAATCGGGTCAAAAATGAGGCAGTGAAACTGTGGAGCGCCGTAGCCCAAAATTCGATCTTTTTCGATTGAAAACTTGGCACGGGTACCTACCCCCTTGTGAATTTCGCGCATTTTTCGGGAATAAATCAATTTTCTGGAAAACTGTTTTTGGATAGTCACAAGTTGCACATCAAATTAAAGGTGAGACTACCAGCTACTCAAAAAATCAAACAGAATAAAAATCGGGTCAAAAATGAGGCAGTGAAACTGTGGAGCGCCGTAGCCCAAAATTCGATCTTTTTCGATTGAAAACTTGGCACGGGTACCTACCCCCTTGTGAATTTCGCGCATTTTTCGGGAATAAATCAATTTTCTGGAAAACTGTTTTTGGATAGTCACAAGTTGAACATCAAATTAAAGGTGAGACTACCAGCTACTCAAAAAATCAAACAGAATAAAAATCGGGTCAAAAATGAGGCAGTGAAACTGTGGAGCGCCGTAGCCCAAAACTCGATCTTTTTCGATTGAAAACTTGGCACGGGTACCTACCCCCTTGTGAATTTCGCGCATTTTTCGGGAATAAATCAATTTTCTGGAAAACTGTTTTTGGATAGTCACAAGTTGCACATCAAATTAAAGGTGAGACTACCAGCTACTCAAAAAATCAAACAGAATAAAAATCGGGTCAAAAATGAGGCAGTGAAACTGTGGAGCGCCGTAGCCCAAAATTCGATCTTTTTCGATTGAAAACTTGGCACGGGTACCTACCCCCTTGTGAATTTCGCGCATTTTTCGGGAATAAATCAATTTTCTGGAAAACTGTTTTTGGATAGTCACAAGTTGCACATCAAATTAAAGGTGAGACTACCAGCTACTCAAAAAATGAAAGAGAATAAAAATCGGGTCTAAAATGAGGCAGTGAAACTGTGGAGCGCCGTAGCCCAAAATTCGATCTTTTTCGATTGAAAACTTGGCACGGGTACCTACCCCCTTGTGAATTTCGCGCATTTTTCGGGAATAAATCAATTTTCTGGAAAACTGTTTTTGGATAGTCACATCACAAGTTGCACATCAAATTAAAGGTGAGACTACCAGCTACTCAAAAAATCAAACTGAATAAAAATCGGGTCAAAAATGAGGCAGTGAAACTGTGGAGCGCCGTAGCCCAAAATTCGATCTTTTTCGATTGAAAACTTGGCACGGGTACCTACCCCCTTGTGAATTTCGCGCATTTTTCGGGAATAAATCAATTTTCTGGAAAACTGTTTTTGGATATTCACATCACAAGTTGCACATCAAATTAAAGGTGAGACTACCAGCTACTCAAAAAATCAAACTGAATAAAAATCGGGTCAAAAATGAGGCAGTGAAACTGTGGAGCGCCGTAGCCCAAAATTCGATCTTTTTCGATTGAAAACTTGGCACGGGTACCTACCCCCATGTGAATTTCGCGCATTTTTCGGGAATAAATCAATTTTCTGGAAAACTGTTTTTGGTTAGTCACAAAGTGCACATCAAATTAAAGGTGAGACTACCAGCTACACAAAAAATCAAACAGAATAAAAATCGGGTCAAAAATGAGGCAGTGAAACTGTGGAGCGCCGTAGCCCAAAATTCGATCTTTTTCGATTGAAAACTTGGCACGGGTACCTACCCCCATGTGAATTTCGCGCATTTTTCGGGAATAAATCAATTTTCTGGAAAACTGTTTTTGGATAGTCACAAGTTGCACATCAAATTAAAGGTGAGACTACCAGCTACTCAAAAAATCAAACAGAATAAAAATCGGGTCAAAATTGAGGCAGTGAAACTGTGGAGCGCCGTAGCCCAAAATTCGATCTTTTTCGATTGAAAACTTGGCACGGGTACCTACCCCCTTGTGAATTTCGCGCATCTTTCGGGAATAAATCAATTTTCTGGAAAACTGTTTTTGGATAGTCACAAGTTGCACATCAAATCAAAGGTGAAACTACCAGCTACTCCAAAAATCAAACAGAATAAAAATCGGGTCAAAAATGAGGCAGTGAAACTGTGGAGCGCCGCAGCCCAAAATTCGATCTTTTTCGATTGAAAACTTGGCACGGGTACCTACCCCCTTGTGAATTTCGCGCATTTTTCGGGAATAAATCAATTTTCTGGAAAACTGTTTTTGGATAGTCCCAAGTTGCACATCAAATTAAAGGTGAGACTACCAGCTACTCAAAAAACTAAACAGAATAATAATCGGGTCAAAAATGAGGCAGTGAAACTGTGGAGCGCCGTAGCCCAAAATTCGATCTTTTTCGATTGAAAACTTGGCACGGGTACCTACCCCCTTGTGAATTTCGCGCATTTTTCGGGAATAAATCAATTTTCTGGAAAACTGTGTTTGGATAGTCACAAGTTGCACATCAAATTAAAGGTGAGACTACCAGCTACTCAAAAAACCAAACAGAATAAAAATCGGGTCAAAAATGAGGCAGTGAAACTGTGGAGCGCCGTAGCCCAAAATTCGATCTTTTTCGATTGAAAACTTGGCACGGGTACCTACCCCCTTGTGAGTTTCGCGCATTTTTCGGGAATAAATCAATTTTCTGGAAAACTGTTTTTGGATAGTCACAAGTTGCACATCAAATTAAAGGTGAGACTACCAGCTACTCAAAAAAAAAACAGAATAAAAATCGGGTCAAAAATGAGGCAGTGAAACTGTGGAGCGCCGTAGCCCAAAATTCGATCTTTTTCAATTGAAAACTTGGCACCGGTACCTATCCCCTTGTGAATTTCGCGCATTTTTCGGGAATAAATCAATTTTCTGGAAAACTGTTTTTGGATAGTCACATCACAAGTTGCACATCAAATTAAAGGTGAGACTACCAGCTACTCAAAAAATCAAACAGAATAAAAATCGGGTCAAAAATGAGGCAGTGAAACTGTGGAGCGCCGTAGCCCAAAATTCGATCTTTTTCGATTGAAAACTTGGCACGGGTACCTACCCCCTTGTGAATTTCGCGCATTTTTCGGGAATAAATCAATTTTCTGGAAAACTGTTTTTGGATAGTCACAAGTTGCACATCAAATTAAAGGTGAGACTACCAGCTACTCAAAAAATCAAACAGAATAAAAATCGGGTCAAAAATGAGGCAGTGAAACTGTGGAGCGCCGTAGCCCAAAATTCGATCTTTTTCGATTGAAAACTTGGCACGGGTACCTACCCCCTTGTGAATTTCGCGCATTTTTCGGGAATAAATCAATTTTCTGGAAAACTGTTTTTGGTTAGTCACAAAGTGCACATCAAATTAAAGGTGAGACTACCAGCTACTCAAAAAACCAAACAGAATAAAAATCGGGTCAAAAATGAGGCAGTGAAACTGTGGATCGCCGTAGCCCAAAATTCGATCTTTTTCGATTGAAAACTTGGCACGGGTACCTACCCCCTTGTGAATTTCGCGCATTTTTCGGGAATAAATCAATTTTCTGGAAAACTGTTTTTGGATAGTCACAAGTTGCACATCAAATTAAAGGTGAGACTACCAGCTACTCAAAAAATCAAACAGAATAAAAATCGGGTCAAAAATGAGGCAGTGAAACTGTGGAGCGCCGTAGCCCAAAATTCGATCTTTTTCGATTGAAAACTTGGCACGGGTACCTACCCCCTTGTGAATTTCGCGCATTTTTCGGGAATAAATCAATTTTCTGGAAAACTGTTTTTGGTTAGTCACAAAGTGCACATCAAATTAAAGGTGAGACTACCAGCTACACAAAAAATCAAACAGAATAAAAATCGGGTCAAAAATGAGGCAGTGAAACTGTGGAGCGCCGTAGCCCAAAATTCGATCTTTTTCGATTGAAAACTTGGCAGGGGTACCTACCCCCTTGTGAATTTCGCGCATTTTTCGGGAATAAATCAATTTTCTGGAAAACTGTTTTTGGTTAGTCACAAAGTGCACATCAAATTAAAGGTGAGACTACCAGCTACTCAAAAAACCAAACAGAATAAAAATCGGGTCAAAAATGAGGCAGTGAAACTGTGGATCGCCGTAGCCCAAAATTCGATCTTTTTCGATTGAAAACTTGGCACGGGTACCTACCCCCTTGTGAATTTCGCGCATTTTTCGGGAATAAATCAATTTTCTGGAAAACTGTTTTTGGATAGTCCCAAGTTGCACATCAAATTAAAGGTGAGACTACCAGCTACTCAAAAAACCAAACAGAATAAAAATCGGGTCAAACATGAGGCAGTGAAACTGTGGAGCGCCGTAGCCCAAAATTCGATCTTTTTCGATTGAAAACTTGGCACGGGTACCTACCCCCTTGTGAATTTCGCGCATTTTTCGGGAATAAATCAATTTTCTGGAAAACTGTTTTTGGATAGTCACAAGTTGCACATCAAATTAAAGGTGAGACTACCAGCTACTCAAAAAATCAAACAGAATAAAAATCGGGTCAAAAATGAGGCAGTGAAACTGTGGAGCGCCGTAGCCCAAAATTCGATCTTTTTCGATTGAAAACTTGGCACGGGTACCTACCCCCTTGTGAATTTCGCGCATTTTTCGGGAATAAATCAATTTTCTGGAAAACTGTTTTTGGTTAGTCACAAAGTGCACATCAAATTAAAGGTGAGACTACCAGCTACACAAAAAATCAAACAGAATAAAAATCGGGTCAAAAATGAGGCAGTGAAACTGTGGAGCGCCGTAGCCCAAAATTCGATCTTTTTCGATTGAAAACTTGGCAGGGGTACCTACCCCCTTGTGAATTTCGCGCATTTTTCGGGAATAAATCAATTTTCTGGAAAACTGTTTTTGGTTAGTCACAAAGTGCACATCAAATTAAAGGTGAGACTACCAGCTACTCAAAAAACCAAACAGAATAAAAATCGGGTCAAAAATGAGGCAGTGAAACTGTGGATCGCCGTAGCCCAAAATTCGATCTTTTTCGATTGAAAACTTGGCACGGGTACCTACCCCCTTGTGAATTTCGCGCATTTTTCGGGAATAAATCAATTTTCTGGAAAACTGTTTTTGGATAGTCCCAAGTTGCACATCAAATTAAAGGTGAGACTACCAGCTACTCAAAAAACCAAACAGAATAAAAATCGGGTCAAACATGAGGCAGTGAAACTGTGGAGCGCCGTAGCCCAAAATTCGATCTTTTTCGATTGAAAACTTGGCACGGGTACCTACCCCCTTGTGAATTTCGCGCATTTTTCGGGAATAAATCAATTTTCTGGAAAACTGTGTTTGGATAGTCACAAGTTGCACATCAAATTAAAGGTGAGACTACCAGCTACTCAAAAAACCAAACAGAATAAAAATCGGGTCAAAAATGAGGCAGTGAAACTGTGGAGCGCCGTAGCCCAAAATTCGATCTTTTTCGATTGAAAACTTGGCACGGGTACCTACCCCCTTGTGAATTTCGCGCATTTTTCGGGAATAAATCAATTTTCTGGAAAACTGTTTTTGGATAGTCACAAGTTGCACATCAAATTAAAGGTGAGACTACCAGCTACTCAAAAAATCAAACAGAATAAAAATCGGGTCAAAAATGAGGCAGTGAAACTGTGGAGCGCCGTAGCCCAAAATTCGATCTTTTTCGATTGAAAACTTGGCACGGGTACCTACCCCCTTGTGAATTTCGCGCATTTTTCGGGAATAAATCAATTTTCTGGAAAACTGTGTTTGGATAGTCACAAGTTGCACATCAAATTAAAGGTGAGACTAACAGCTACTCAAAAAATCAAACAGAATAAAAATCGGGTCAAAAATGAGGCAGTGAAACTGTGGAGCGCCGTAGCCCAAAATTCGATCTTTTTCGATTGAAAACTTGGCACGGGTACCTACTTCCTTGTGAATTTCGCGCATTTTTCGGGAATAAATCAATTTTCTGGAAAACTGTTTTTGGATAGTCACAAGTTGCACATCAAATTAAAGGTGAGACTACCAGCTACTCAAAAAATCAAACAGAATAAAAATCGGGTCAAAAATGAGGCAGTGAAACTGTGGAGCGCCGTAGCCCAAAATTCGATCTTTTTCGATTGAAAACTTGGCACGGGTACCTACCCCCTTGTGAATTTCGCGCATTTTTCGGGAATAAATCAATTTTCTGGAAAACTGTTTTTGGATAGTCACAAGTTGCACATCAAATTAAAGGTGAGACTACCAGCTACTCAAAAAATCAAACAGAATAAAAATCGGGTCAAAAATGAGGCAGTGAAACTGTGGAGCGCCGTAGCCCAAAATTCGATCTTTTTCGATTGAAAACTTGGCACGGGTACCTACCCCCTTGTGAATTTCGCGCATTTTTCGGGAATAAATCAATTTTCTGGAAAACTGTTTTTGGATAGTCACAAGTTGCACATCAAATTAAAGGTGAGACTACCAGCTACTCAAAAAATCAAACAGAATAAAAATCGGGTCAAAAATGAGGCAGTGAAACTGTGGAGCGCCGTAGCCCAAAATTCGATCTTTTTCGATTGAAAACTTGGCACGGGTACCTACCCCCTTGTGAATTTCGCGCATTTTTCGGGAATAAATCAATTTTCTGGAAAACTGTTTTTGGATAGTCACAAGTTGCACATCAAATTAAAGGTGAGACTACCAGCTACTCAAAAAATCAAACAGAATAAAAATCGGGTCAAAAATGAGGCAGTGAAACTGTGGAGCGCCGTAGCCCAAAATTCGATCTTTTTCGATTGAAAACTTGGCACGGGTACCTACCCCCTTGTGAATTTCGCGCATTTTTCGGGAATAAATCAATTTTCTGGAAAACTGTTTTTGGATAGTCACAAGTTGCACATCAAATTAAAGGTGAGACTACCAGCTACTCAAAAAATCAAACAGAATAAAAATCGGGTCAAAAATGAGGCAGTGAAACTGTGGAGCGCCGTAGCCCAAAATTCGATCTTTCGATTGAAAACTTGGCACGGGTACCTACCCCCTTGTGAATTTCGCGCATTTTTCGGGAATAAATCAATTTTCTGGAAAACTGTTTTTGGATAGTCACAAGTTGCACTGTTGAGTGCCGCCGGAATTTCGTTTCCGGTGCTTACAGGTGCTTTCGATACTTAATAAAGTACCGAACGCACTTGTAAGCACTGGAACGAACAAAAAGAAGCCGGCTTGGCAACGAAAAGTCCCGCTACTCGATAGATGCCGGCTCGGGAAGGAGAAAGACAGCAGCATCAACGGGGGGAGGTACGAATTTTGTTGAACATCGAGTGCGTGGGTTGTTTCGTTACCTTCTTGAGTTCGGCGATTAAATGTTTCACAAGGGAGTAAATTTTGTGCGATCATAATTCGCGAGCATCTAAGATCTTCAAGTGCATCGAATTCCTTGCACAGTCTGGCTTTTGTGTTCGAAAAAAAAAGAAGAAACAAAAAATTTAACAAGAGCCTCGGGAGTATTTTTTTTGGTTGTTGTTTTTTCCCTTCGGTTGGTGTGTGCGAGTGTTTCGAGGTTTTCGGCGCCATCGTTTTCGTTTGGATTAGGAAGAAAGCAAGTTGATTTACTGCTAACAAAAAAAGTCGCAAGATCAGTTAGGTTTTTTTTTAAAAGGAAAGTGTATCACGCGTGAAACAGAACGAAATAAGGTACAACTTTTTATGCAGAGTGGTGGGTACATAACCTTCAAAACAATAGGCGCTGTCGCGTTCATTTCAAGCCTGACCTTGCAGTTGAAACGGGTTCACTGGCAGTTTGTGCACGACCTTGTTACGGGCAGTTATCGGGTTGCTAAGCGTCCCGTCCAGCGGAGCACCCCAAGACGGGCAAGGAGTCAGAAATTGTTGTGCAACGCTTCGTTCCCTGCTCGTTTCGTGACTTTTGTCGCTGCTCTTTTCAGTTGCCAGTAAATTTCTGGAATTTTACGAATTTCCTTCGAGAAAACCGCTCTTTCGTCCGCGTTGAAAGGGCAAATAAGTGAAAGTCGGGGAAGAATGTTAATCTGACGAGAACTCAGATATGACGAGTGAATGAATAAATTGTGCTAAAAGCAAAAAGAAGGAATTAATGATCATATAAATAACATAAATAAATTAAACAGAAAAAAAAAAAAAAAAATGGTGGACATGTCATGAGTGCGACGAAAGCGAATTGTCAAACGAAAAGTTGAAAAATCGTCGAAATTGACGGAAATTTATTGCGAGATTTATGAATTGCGACGCGTTGTTTTTTTATGAGTTTTCGTGAAAATCCACGATTGATAGTTTGTGGTGTGCGTACGCGCGGGCTATTTTCTAAGTTGCTGGCAAAACCTCCGACGCAAGAAAAAAACAAATTAGGAAAAAATAAAATGAATTAAACCGCAAAATAAATTTAAATATACAGAAAAAAAACAAATTAGGAAAAAATAAAATGAATTAAACCGCAAAATAAATATAAATATACAGAAAAAAACAAATTAGGGAAAAAATAAAATGAATTAAACCGCAAAATAAATATAAATATACAGAAAAAAACAAATTAGGAAAAAAATAAAATGAATTAAACCGCAAAATAAATATAAATATACAGGAAAAAACAAATTAGGAAAAAATAAAATGAATTAAACCGCAAAATAAATTTAAATATACAGAAAAAAAAAACAAATTAGGAAAAAATAAAATGAATTAAACCGCAAAATAAATATAAATATACAGAAAAAAACAAATTAGGGAAAAAATAAAATGAATTAAACCGCAAAATAAATATAAATATACAGAAAAAAACAAATTAGGAAAAAAATAAAATGAATTAAACCGCAAAATAAATATAAATATACAGAAAAAAACAAATTAGGAAAAAATAAAATGAATTAAACCGCAAAATAAGATAAATATACAAAAAATAAATTAGAATAGTAAAAATGAATTATACAGCAAAATAGGATAAATATACGAAGCCAGTTGTAGAGTGGAACGGGAATAGGGTCGGTGTTGAATGACGGGACTGACTAGGACGGGACGAATTAGAGATAAACAAATAAAATAACAAATTAATTAATGAGATTAAACAAAATAAAAATTAAATAATCAAAACAAAATTTGAAGGCGATGCAGAATGAAATGGGGTGAGTTGTTTTTTTTGATAACTTTTTTTCTCATATTTTGATTTCTTTCTTTTCTTTGGTTGTTTTTTTTTGCATGTTTTTTTTAGGTTCCTTTTTTTCTTTCGCGCATAAATTTTAATGATGTTTAAAGGCTAAGTAGAGCCGAATAGAAATGAACCCGAGCGTTTAGCTCCTTTAGCCCCGAACCTCAATAAGGGGCCACGACGCGAAATGTTTTAGAGGACAGTCGTGGCTGAGGTAGGGTGGGCAGAGCAGGGCGCTATTAACACCAGAGCGCCCTGACAAATCGCGGAGCCGCGCCATCCAACCGCTTCTTGGTCTTTCACGACCAATTGGGAAAATAATCCCAATTTTTTTTATTTCCTTGGATAAGTCGGCGCTGATAATAATTTTGTTGTACAGGCCAAGGGTTTAATGGCCTGAGTTTAGCAAGTACCCCCCCACACTGCCGTAGCTAGTCCCGGCCGCCAGCAAGAGCGTCGCACCAGCTGAACTCAGACACCAATTCGGACTTAGGTGGAATTGGCCCTTCTGTCCCGAACCTTCCTTTTCCTTTCGACTATTTTGACTTTTTCAAGTCGAAATAGTCCTTCCAAGGCCTTAAACACAAAAAATGGCGCCCAACGTGGGGCTAGCCTAAGCTACGCTTCGTTCACAAAGCGTAGCCCATCAACACGCGCGAGTTCGGAAAAATTCCGTGCAAAAAGTTGATGGGCAAAAGGACTTAATTTCGTCGTTCTGCGACAGCAAGTTTTCGCCTGAACGGCAACAGTCCAAGTGGTACAAGCTTTGTCAATTTTTCAACAGCAATCGTCTGGTCGATCTTATATGGAGGCAATGTGGAACGGACCTATTGACGAACCGTCTTGGCAACCTTTAGGCGCCAATTCGGTTCCATAGGAAAGGAAAACATTGCCTGTATGTGAGATTGATTAGATGTGAGTTGTGACAGACCTTGTTTTCTAAGTTTATTCCACTTTTGTCTTGCAAGTACCCTTTTGAGTGCTGGGCATGCCCTGTCTAGGCGGGCGTGTCGTCAGACAATCGGGAACAATACTTGTAGGATATTGGTGAGTTTGAAGGAGGGAAATTTCGTCGAAATTTCGGTAAAGTACCTTATATCCTTATCCATCCTTTTAGAGTTCCCTTTGTAACGTAGAGTATTTTTTTTTTAGAAATAACGTAGAGTTTTTTTTGTTTATAAAATTTTTCTAAGTCTTTTGTTGACAGATTTTAACGTAGTTTTTTTTGTTGCTGATTTTGAATTTTGCTTGCTAAATTTTCCCACTTTTTTTTTTGCAATTTCTTATCGCGTTCCAGATTTTCCCGAGAGGTCGGAAAAGATCAAGTTCGGCTTCGCGATTTGCTGCATAGAGGGGAGGGGAAAGGTTGCGACAACGTGAGGGTTCATTGTTTTTTTTGTTTTGTCGATATTAAATCATGTAACTATTTTTTTTTCTTCACGTGGTTAGCTATTAAATTTAGTCTCTTATTATATCTTTCGTTCAGCATTTGTTTTATTGTTTTATTCATACTTTCATTCACACGTTGAAGCTCATCCAGAAATTTAAATTACGCATACATATATTCAATCATTCATTCTACCGTTCATTCGTTTTCTTTTACATACTACATACAGTCGTTCTAACATACACACAAATATTCATTCATTCAGCATTTATTCATCGATTCGCTCATTCATTCAATTGATCATTCATTCTAGACGCAATCGTTCAATTGAATTCATCCATTCGGTTATTCTTCTATCGCTCTAGAAATTTTTTTATTCATCACTCATTCGTAAAATAGTTCAGCATCCAGTAACTCATTCAGGGATGCAAATTACATTTTTATTCACTCAGTCATGTAATACTTAATAATTTTTTTTTCTCTCGCTCAATTACTTGGTCATTCAAGCATTCAGGTGTTCATAACTCTCCCGTTCATTACCTAATCGTTCACAACTCTCTCGTTCCAACTCATTCATTCATAACTCACTCGTTCATTCACTCGTTGGTCTGTTATGAATTACGAAGAAATACCACCGCCAGTGCGCACAAATCCACCTGTGGTTCGAGCCGAACTTGGAGTGGACCAAGTGGTGGAATTGGTCAGGACGGTTATGAGGGAGGACCGGACGTCACAAGAACCAAGGGGGGCTCATTATTCGGCAGCGGATGGGAGCTCGCGTGCCGGGAGGGTAGTTCAGCGGATCGAAGCAGCCGCTGGGGCCAGCGATCGTGATTGGCAAAGCCCTATCTATCGACAAAGAAATTCCTGTAGCCCATTAAGGCATTGGCGACTTCGTTTTAATGGAGATAGTCAATCCCTACGCGCAGAAGAAATGGTGTTTAGGGCCGAGGCTCTCGCGATGAGCGACTTGGGCGGCGACTTAGATCTGCTGACGCAAGGCTTTCATCTGCTGCTGGATGGTCGGCCCAACGAATGGTACTGGTTGTGGCGTCGATTCACCACCAATGCGACATGGGGTACCCTGAAGGATGCATTCGTGCAGGTCTGGGGTGAGCGAAGGACGGATTGGGAGGTGCGCAAGCAGATGCTTGACAGACGGCAATCTCCAAATGGACCCTTCTTGTCTTTTGTACAGGACATGATGGAGCTTCGCACATTGCTGCGCACTCCCATGATGGAGTTCGATTTCGTGGAACTGGTGCGTGGAAATCTAGTAGCCAGCACACAACAACAATTGTGCTTCCACCCAGTCCTAACAATGGACCAATTACGTCGGCTTGTCCTTCAAATGGAAGACACGCGCAAGGCTACCAGACCATCACCTTGGAACCAGGCCAGAATTCACGAGGAGCCAATAGAAGAAGAACATACGGTTACGACTTCTTCAGTCGACTTGGCCGGACTAACGAACCCCTGGACTTGCTGGAATTGTAGGCGGGAAGGGCACGGATATCGTGACTGTTGGGAGGCCATAAAGAGCATCTTCTGCTTTGGATGTGGACGGGCTGGCGTTCTAAAGCCCAACTGCATCCATTGCAAGGCGGGAAACGGCCGAAGGGACGAAATAACAACAAGTTCCTCTCGTCCGAGCACTGCAACTCAAAATGTAGCTCAGAACCCCGTTACCAATTCCCAATTTAATTTAGAAATCCCTATTAAAAAAACTTTAACCAATTTTTCAACCCCTATAAATACCCCTCCACACTTTAATACCCTACCTACAACATTTTCAGAACCCAATTCTCATCCTTTTAACGTAAACTCATCCAAACCCATTTCCCCGACGAACAACACTCCGCACGTTAAAATTTTAACAAGACCAAGTGATAAGACGGAGCCGGCTGTTTCCCGGCCTGAGGATGACCTTATCGCCGAAGAAAATTCAAGACGACCTTCCCTCCATCCTCACAAGCCATACCATCTTAGGCTGAAGGAATATATGGAGGCTCGAGAGCGAATTTTTGCGCCTACTTCAGTTGCAAGTGTTGATCACGCATCAACACTAACGAGTGGATCCGGTCGCAGAAAGTCAATCTTGCGCCTTCGTACATTCTGGAGGATGGTGCGTGAAAAAAAGAAAGCGATTTTATAGACGATAATAACAGAGCCGTTTGATGTACGTCCATACGCAAAGGTATCCTTGTACGGAGTGGACGTTAAAGGACTACTCGATAGTGGGGCGAGCATCAGTTGCCTGGGGGCAAACGCTTTACAACGTCTCCGAGATGCACAGGTGAATTATCGACCGGTCTGTCAAGAGGTGAAGACCGCTGATGGTGCTGCACAGAAAGTTTTGGGCACGGTAAACACCGATATTACTTTTCGTGGTATTACCAAACCCATTACCTTGTATATAGTGCCGAGCCTGTCGCAGAAATTGTACCTAGGGGTAGATTTCTGGCGATCATTCCAACTAGCTCCTAGCATTATCAGCGCGGTCGATACTCCCGATACTGCATCGCAACTGATAGCTCCGGATGCCCACCATTTAACGCCCACAGGTGTAAAGAGGTTGGAAATGGTAAAGTCCAAATTTCCATCATACGAAGTATACGGACTCGGTGTGACCAACGTCGAACAACACAGTATAGACGTTGGTGATGCAAGTCCCATCAAACAGCGACATTATCCTGTGTCTCCTGCGATCCAAAAACTCTTATATGACGAGATCGATCGCATGAGGGCACTTGGCGTTATAGAGACCAGCCAGAGTGCATGGAGCTCGCCTGTGGTTCTCGTGAGGAAGCCAGGCAAGGTCAGGTTATGTTTGGACTCGCGCAAAGTCAATAGTGTGACGAAGAAGGATGCTTATCCATTACCACACATTGATGGTATCTTAAGTCGTTTGCCGCGAGCCAATTTCATTACTAGCCTGGACCTCAAAGACGCCTTTTGGCAGATTCCTCTCGAGAACAAATCCAGGGAGTATACAGCGTTTACCATTCCTGGCCGGCCTCTATATCACTACACGCGCATGCCTTTTGGGTTATGCAACGCGCCGCAAAGGATGTGTCGTTTGATGGACAAAGTCATCCTACCCGAGCTGAAGGAGCAAGTATTCGTATATTTGGACGATCTGCTGTTAATTTCTGAGGATTTCGATTCACATCTGGTTTTATTGGCAGAAGTCGCAGAATGTTTGCGAAAGGCTGGCTTGACAATAAACGTCAACAAGAGCAAGTTTTGTCTGAAAGAGGTGAAATATCTCGGATACATCGTTGGAGAAGGAGGCTTGAAAACTGATCCCAACAAAGTTTCAGCCATCGTCGATTACCCTTCGCCTAAGTCCGCACGTCAAGTTCGACGCTTTCTTGGTATGGCAGGCTGGTATCGACGATTCGTTCCCAACTTTGCTGCGACTGTTTCACCAATTTCAGACACTCTAAAGAAGTCCAACCAGTTTGCTTGGACTACAGAGGCACAAACTTCCTTCCTATTAGTGAAAGACTTGTTGACGAAAGCCCCCTTACTAATCAATCCTGATTTTAAGAGGTCTTTCGTAATCCAATGCGACGCCAGTAAATCAGGGGTGGGTAGCGTTCTCTTTCAGGAAAACGACGACGGATCGGAATCTCCAGTGGCGTATATGTCACAGAAGCTCACTTCCGCTCAACGCAACTACAGCGTAACCGAACTCGAGTGTTATGCAGCTGTGTTGAGCGTGAAAAAATTTCGAGCCTATGTAGAAGGGACTGCGTTCAAAATCATTACGGATCACGCAAGTCTCAAATGGCTCATGTCGCAGAAAGACCTACAAGGACGGTTGGCAAGATGGAGTTTAAAACTCCAAGGTTACGACTTCACAATCGAGCACCGAAGAGGGAGCCTGAACGTTGTACCCGACGCTCTCTCTCGTGTATACGAAGAGGGATTAAATGCGCTGATCGACGTGGCACCGATGGTGGACATGGATTCTCCAGAATTCTCCGGCAAAGAATACAAAGAATTAGTGTCCACTGTCGATGCGAACGCCGATCGGCTTCCTGACGTATGCGTGAGGGACGGCTTCGTGTATAAGCGCACAGAGCCTCACAACGGTGACCCGATTGCCGAAAACAGGGCCTGGAAATTATGGATTCCATCGAGCCTTACGTCAGCTGCGATCGCTCAGGCGCACGAGGCGGACACCACGGTCCATGGTGGTTATGCCAAAACGCTAGAGCGAGTCAGGCGATTTTTGTACTGGCCCGGAATGGCTACACAAGTACGCACCTACGTTCTGGCGTGCGACACTTGTAAAGAGACAAAGTCCCCGAACAGACCTCTACGAGCGCCTATGGGAGAACCGTTCCAGACTGATCAGCCATTCCAACATCTGTACATCGACGTACTTGGACCATATCCGCGTACCAAACGGGGTAAGATCGCTATCTTGATCGTCTTGGATCACTTCACCAAGTTCCCACTTCTACATCCTTTGGGGCGGATCACTGCTGAAGAGATCACAAACTACTTGGAGGGGCAGGTCTTCCATACGTTTGGAACACCTGAGACAATCCTCTCCGATAACGGCTCTCAATTTAGGTCGAATGTGTTTAACACCATGCTGAACAAATACGGAGTTAAACACCTGTACACCCCGAGCTACTCACCGCAAGCGAATGCTTCGGAGCGTGTCAATCAGTCCATCCTGGCCGGAATTCGAGCATTCATCACTGATGACCAAACACGATGGGATGAGAGTCTAAGCAAAATTGGATGTGCTCTTCGTAGCTCACTCCACCAAGCCACTGGATTTTCTCCTTATCAGGTTTTGTTTGGGAATCACATGATGTTGCACGGGAAGGACTACGAACTGCTGAAGCATTTGCGAGCGTTGGGAGAGTCAAATGTACAGCTTCGACCTCGAGAGGGAATTCCTATCGTGAGACAACTGGCGCAGACGAAAATAAGGGTCGCACATGAGGACAGCAGCAGGCGTTATAATCTGCGTGCTGCTAAAACACAATTTTGTGTAGGACAGGAGGTATTCCGTAGAAACTTTTCCTTGTCCACAGCCGCGCAGAACTATAATGCCAAGCTGGCGAAGAAGCTCCTCAAGTGCAGGATTCGTCGTGTGCTAGGCAACTCACGATACGAATTGGAGGATCTAGGAGGCAAACGTCTGGGGACTTACCACTCCAAGGATCTGAGGCAGTGATCCGAGGGGTATACTACTCTTCTACGCGGCCACTTTCTGTAGTCGTTTCGGCGATGAAAATCATCGGCGAATCGCCTATGTTGTTGAGTGCCGCCGGAATTTCGTTTCCGGTGCTTACAGGTGCTTTCGATACTTAATAAAGTACCGAACGCACTTGTAAGCACTGGAACGAACAAAAAGAAGCCGGCTTGGCAACGAAAAGTCCCGCTACTCGATAGATGCCGGCTCGGGAAGGAGAAAGACAGCAGCATCAACGGGGGGAAGTACGAATTTTGTTGAACATCGAGTGCGTGGGTTGTTTCGTTACCTTCTTGAGTTCGGCGATTAAATGTTTCACAAGGGAGTAAATTTTGTGCGATCATAATTCGCGAGCATCTAAGATCTTCAAGTGCATCGAATTCCTTGCACAGTCTGGCTTTTGTGTTCGAAAAAAAAAGAAGAAACAAAAAATTTAACAAGAGCCTCGGGAGTATTTTTTTTGGTTGTTGTTTTTTCCCTTCGGTTGGTGTGTGCGAGTGTTTCGAGGTTTTCGGCGCCATCGTTTTCGTTTGGATTAGGATGAAAGCAAGTTGATTTACTGCTAACAAAAAAAGTCGCAAGATCAGTTAGGTTTTTTTTTAAAAGGAAAGTGTATCACGCGTGAAACAGAACGAAATAAGGTACAACTTTTTATGCAGAGTGGTGGGTACATAACCTTCAAAACAATAGGCGCTGTCGCGTTCATTTCAAGCCTGACCTTGCAGTTGAAACGGGTTCACTGGCAGTTTGTGCACGACCTTGTTACGGGCAGTTATCGGGTTGCGAAGCGTCCCGTCCAGCGGAGCACCCCAAGACGGGCAAGGAGTCAGAAATTGTTGTGCAACGCTTCGTTCCCTGCTCGTTTCGTGACTTTTGTCGCTGCTCTTTTCAGTTGCCAGTAAATTTCTGGAATTTTACGAATTTCCTTCGAGAAAACCGCTCTTTCGTCCGCGTTGAAAGGGCAAATAAGTGAAAGTCGGGGAAGAATGTTAATCTGACGAGAACTCAGATATGACGAGTGAATGAATAAATTGTGCTAAAAGCAAAAAGAAGGAATTAATGAACATATAAATAACATGAATAAATTAAACAGAAAAAAAAAAAAATGGTGGACATGTCATGAGTGCGACGAAAGCGAATTGTCAAACGAAAAGTTGAAAAATCGTCGAAATTGACGGAAATTTATTGCGAGATTTATGAATTGCGACGCGTTGTTTTTTTATGAGTTTTCGTGAAAATCCACGATTGATAGTTTGTGGTGTGCGTACGCGCGGGCTATTTTCTAAGTTGCTGGCAAAACCTCCGACGCAAGAAAAAAACAAATTAGGAAAAAATAAAATGAATTAAACCGCAAAATAAATTTAAATATACAGAAAAAAAACAAATTAGGAAAAAATAAAATGAATTAAACCGCAAAATAAATATAAATATACAGAAAAAAACAAATTAGGGAAAAAATAAAATGAATTAAATCGCAAAATAAATATAAATATACAGAAAAAAACAAATTAGGAAAAAAATAAAATGAATTAAACCGCAAAATAAATATAAATATACAGGAAAAAACAAATTAGGAAAAAATAAAATGAATTAAACCGCAAAATAAATTTAAATATACAGAAAAAAAAAAACAAATTAGGAAAAAATAAAATGAATTAAACCGCAAAATAAATATAAATATACAGAAAAAAACAAATTAGGGAAAAAATAAAATGAATTAAACCGCAAAATAAATATAAATATACAGAAAAAAACAAATTAGGAAAAAAAATAAAATGAATTAAACCGCAAAATAAATATAAATATACAGAAAAAAACAAATTAGGAAAAAAATAAAATGAATTAAACCGCAAAATAAATATAAATATACAGAAAAAAACAAATTAGGAAAAAATAAAATGAATTAAACCGCAAAATAAGATAAATATACAAAAAATAAATTAGAATAGTAAAAATGAATTATACAGCAAAATAGGATAAATATACGAAGCCAGTTGTAGAGTGGAACGGGAATAGGGTCGGTGTTGAATGACGGGACTGACTAGGACGGGACGAATTAGAGATAAACAAATAAAATAACAAATTAATTAATGAGATTAAACAAAATAAAAATTAAATAATCAAAACAAAATTTGAAGGCGATGCAGAATGAAATGGGGTGAGTTGTTTTTTTTGATAACTTTTTTTCTCATATTTTGATTTCTTTCTTTTCTTTGGTTGTTTTTTTTTGCATGTTTTTTTTAGGTTCCTTTTTTTCTTTCGCGCATAAATTTTAATGATGTTTAAAGGCTAAGTAGAGCCGAATAGAAATGAACCCGAGCGTTTAGCTCCTTTAGCCCCGAACCTCAATAAGGGGCCACGACGCGAAATGTTTTAGAGGACAGTCGTGGCTGAGGTAGGGTGGGCAGAGCAGGGCGCTATTAACACCAGAGCGCCCTGACAAATCGCGGAGCCGCGCCATCCAACCGCTTCTTGGTCTTTCACGACCAATTGGGAAAATAATCCCAATTTTTTTTATTTCCTTGGATAAGTCGGCGCTGATAATAATTTTGTTGTACAGGCCAAGGGTTTAATGGCCTGAGTTTAGCAAGTACCCCCCCACACTGCCGTAGCTAGTCCCGGCCGCCAGCAAGAGCGTCGCACCAGCTGAACTCAGACACCAATTCGGACTTAGGTGGAATTGGCCCTTCTGTCCCGAACCTTACTTTTCCTTTCGACTATTTTGACTTTTTCAAGTCGAAATAGTCCTTCCAAGGCCTTAAACACAACAGCACATCAAATTAAAGGTGAGACTACCAGCTACTCAAAAAATAAAACAGAATAAAAATCGGGTCAAAAATGAGGCAGTGAAACTGTGGAGCGCCGTAGCCCAAAATTCGATCTTTTTCGATTGAAAACTTGGCACGGGTACCTACCCCCTTGTGAATTTCGCGCATTTTTCGGGAATAAATCAATTTTTTGGAAAACTGTTTTTGGATAGTCACAAGTTGCACATCAAATCAAAGGTGAAACTACCAGCTACTCAAAAAATCAAACAGAATAAAAATCGGGTCAAAAATGAGGCAGTGAAACTGTGAAGCGCCGTTGCCCAAAATTCGATCTTTTTCGATTGAAAACTTGGCACGGGTACCTACCCCCTTGTGAATTTCGCACATTTTTCGGGAATAAATCAATTTTCTGGAAAACTGTTTTTGGTTAGTCACAAAGTGCACATCAAATTAAAGGTGAGACTACCAGCTACACAAAAAATCAAACAGAATAAAAGTCGGGTCAAAAATGAGGCAGTGAAACTGTGGAGCGCCGTAGCCCAAAATTCGATCTGTTTCGATTGAAAACTTGGCACGGGTACCTACCCCCTTGTGAATTTCGCGCATTTTTCGGGAATAAATCAATTTTCTGGAAAACTGTTTTTGGATAGTCGAAAGTTGCACATCAAATTAAAGGTGAAACTACCAGTTACTCCAAAAATCAAACAGAATAAAAATCGGGTCAAAAATGAGGCAGTGAAACTGTGGAGCGCCGTAGCCCAAAATTCGATCTTTTTCGATTGAAAACTTGGCACGGGTACCTACCCCCTTGTGAATTTCGAGCATTTTTCGGGAATAAATCAATTTTCTGGAAAACTGTTTTTGGATAGTCACAAGTTGCACATCAAATTAAAGGTGAGACTACCAGCTACTCAAAAAATCAAACAGAATAAAAATCGGGTCAAAAATGAGGCAGTGAAACTGTGGAGCGCCGTAGCCCAAAATTCGATCTTTTTCGATTGAAAACTTGGCACGGGTACCTACCCCCTTGTGAATTTCGCGCATTTTTCGGGAATAAATCAATTTTCTGGAAAACTGTTTTTGGATAGTCACAAGTTACACATCAAATCAAAGGTGAAACTACCAGCTACTCAAAAAATCTAACAGAATAAAAATCGGGTCAAAAATGAGGCAGTGAAACTGTGAAGCGCCGTAGCCCAAAATTCGATCTTTTTCGATTGAAAACTTGGCACGGGTACCTACCCCCTTGTGAATTTCGCGCATTTTTCGGGAATAAATCAATTTTCTGGAAAACTGTTTTTGGATAGTCACAAGTTACACATCAAATCAAAGGTGAAACAACCAGCTACTCAAAAAATCAAACAGAATAAAAATCGGGTCAAAAATGAGGCAGTGAAACTGTGGAGCGCCGTAGCCCAAGATTCGATCTTTTTCGATTGAAAACTTGGCACGGGTACCTACCCCCTTGTGAATTTCGCGCATTTTTCGGGAATAAATCAATTTTCTGGAAAACTGTTTTTGGTTAGTCACAAAGTGCACATCAAATTAAAGGTGAGACTACCAGCTACACAAAAAATCAAACAGAATAAAAGTCGGGTCAAAAATGAGGCAGTGAAACTGTGGAGCGCCGTAGCCCAAAATTCGATCTGTTTCGATTGAAAACTTGGCACGGGTACCTACCCCCTTGTGAATTTCGCGCATTTTTCGGGAATAAATCAATTTTCTGGGAAACTGTTTTTGGATAGTCGAAAGTTGCACATCAAATTAAAGGTGAAACTACCTGTTACTCAAAAAATCAAACAGAATAAAAATCGGGTCAAAAATGAGGCAGTGAAACTGTGGAGCGCCGTAGCCCAAAATTCGATCTTTTTCGATTGAAAACTTGGCACGGGTACCTACCCCCTTGTGAATTTCGCGCATTTTTCGGGAATAAATCAATTTTCTGGAAAACTGTTTTTGGATAGTCACAAGTTGCACATCAAATTAAAGGTGAGACTACCAGCTACTCAAAAAATCAAACAGAATAAAAATCGGGTCAAAAATGAGGCAGTGAAACTGTGGAGCGCCGTAGCCCAAAATTCGATCTTTTTCGATTGAAAACTTGGCACGGGTACCTACCCCCTTGTGAATTTCGCACATTTTTCGGGAATAAATCAATTTTTTGGAAAACTGTTTTTGGATAGTCACAAGTTGCACATCAAATTAAAGGTGAGACTACCAGCTACTCAAAAAATCAAACAGAATAAAAATCGGGTCAAAAATGAGGCAGTGAAACTGTGGAGCGCCGTAGCCCAAGATTCGATCTTTTTCGATTGAAAACTTGGCACGGGTACCTACCCCCTTGTGAATTTCGCGCATTTTTCGGGAATAAATCAATTTTCTGGAAAACTGTTTTTGGTTAGTCACAGAGTGCACATCAAATTAAAGGTGAGACTACCAGCTACACAAAAAATCAAACAGAATAAAAATCGGGTCAAAAATGAGGCAGTGAAACTGTGGAGTGCCGTAGCCCAAAATTCGATCTTTTTCGATTGAAAACTTGGCACGGGTACCTACCCCCTTGTGAATTTCGCACATTTTTCGGGAATAAATCAATTTTCTGGAAAACTGTTTTTGGATAGTCACAAGTTGCACATCAAATTAAAGGTGAGACTACCAGCTACTCAAAAAATCAAACAGAATAAAAATCGGGTCAAAAATGAGGCAGTGAAACTGTGGAGCGCCGTAGCCCAAAATTCGATCTTTTTCGATTGAAAACTTGGCACGGGTACCTACCCCCTTGTGAATTTCGCACATTTTTCGGGAATAAATCAATTTTCTGGAAAACTGTTTTTGGATAGTCACAAGTTGCACATCAAATTAAAGGTGAGACTACCAGCTACTCAAAAAATCAAACAGAATAAAAATCGGGTCAAAAATGAGGCAGTGAAACTGTGGAGCGCCGTAGCCCAAAATTCGATCTTTTTCGATTGAAAACTTGGCACGGGTACCTACCCCCTTGTGAATTTCGCGCATTTTTCGGGAATAAATCAATTTTCTGGAAAACTGTTTTTGGATAGTCACAAGTTGCACATCAAATTAAAGGTGAGACTACCAGCTACTCAAAAAATCAAACAGAATAAAAATCGGGTCAAAAATGAGGCAGTGAAACTGTGGAGCGCCGTAGCCCAAAATTCGATCTTTTTCGATTGAAAACTTGGCACGGGTACCTACCCCCTTGTGAATTTCGCGCATTTTTCGGGAATAAATCAATTTTCTGGAAAACTGTTTTTGGATAGTCACAAGTTGCACATCAAATCAAAGGTGAAACTACCAGCTACTCAAAAAATCAAACAGAATAAAAATCGGGTCAAAAATGAGGCAGTGAAACTGTGGAGTGCCGTAGCCCAAAATTCGATCTTTCGATTGAAAACTTGGCACGGGTACCTACCCCCTTGTGAATTTCGCGCATTTTTCGGGAATAAATCAATTTTCTGGAAACCTGTTTTTGGATAGTCACAAGTTGCACATCAAATTAAAGGTGAGACTACCAGCTACACAAAAAATCAAACAGAATAAAAATCGGGTCAAAAATGAGGCAGTGAAACTGTGGAGCGCCATAGCCCAAAATTCGATCTTTTTCGATTGAAAACTTGGCACGGGTACCTACCCCCTTGTGAATTTCGCACATCTTTCGGGAATAAATCAATTTTCTGGAAAACTGTTTTTGGTTAGTCACAAAGTGCACATCAAATTAAATGTGAGACTACCAGCTACACAAAAAATTAAACAGAATAAAAATCGGGTCAAAAATGAGGCAGTGAAACTGTGGAGCGCCGTAGCCCAAAATTCGATCTTTTTCGATTGAAAACTTGGCACGGGCACCTACCCCCTTGTGAATTTCGCGCATTTTTCGGGAATAAATCAATTTTCTGGAAAACTGTTTTTGGATAGTCACAAGTTGCACATCAAATTAAAGGTGAGACTACCAGCTACTCAAAAAATCAAACAGAATAAAAATCGGGTCAAAAATGAGGCAGTGAAACTGTGGAGCGCCGTAGCCCAAAATTCGATCTTTTTCGATTGAAAACTTGGCACGGGTACCTACCCCCTTGTGAATTTCGCGCATTTTTCGGGAATAAATCAATTTTCTGGAAAACTGTTTTTGGATAGTCACAAGTTGCACATCAAATTAAAGGTGAGACTACCAGCTACTCAAAAAATCAAACAGAATAAAAATCGGGTCAAAAATGAGGCAGTGAAACTGTGGAGCGCCGTAGCCCAAAATTCGATCTTTTTCGATTGAAAACTTGGCACGGGTACCTACCCCCTTGTGAATTTCGCGCATTTTTCGGGAATAAATCAATTTTCTGGAAAACTGTTTTTGGATAGTCACAAGTTGCACATCAAATCAAAGGTGAAACTACCAGCTACTCCAAAAATCAAACAGAATAAAAATCGGGTCAAAAATGAGGCAGTGAAACTGTGGAGCGCCGTAGCCCAAAATTCGATCTTTCGATTGAAAACTTGTCACGGGTACCTACCCCCTTGTGAATTTCGCGCATTTTTCGGGAATAAATCAATTTTCTGGAAACCTGTTTTTGGATAGTCACAAGTTGCACATCAAATTAAAGGTGAGACTACCAGCTACACAAAAAATCAAACAGAATAAAAATCGGGTCAAAAATGAGGCAGTGAAACTGTGGAGCGCCATAGCCCAAAATTCGATCTTTTTCGATTGAAAACTTGGCACGGGTACCTACCCCCTTGTGAATTTCGCACATCTTTCGGGAATAAATCAATTTTCTGGAAAACTGTTTTTGGATAGTCACAAGTTGCACATCAAATTAAAGGTGAGACTACCAGCTACTCAAAAAATCAAACAGAATAAAAATCGGGTCAAAAATGAGGCAGTGAAACTGTGGAGCGCCGTAGCCCAAAATTCGATCTTTTTCGATTGAAAGCTTGGCACGGGTACCTACCCCCTTGTGAATTTCGCGCATTTTTCGGGAATAAATCAATTTTCTGGAAAACTGTTTTTGGATAGTCACAAGTTGCACATCAAATTAAAGGTGAGACTACCAGCTACTGAAAAAAATCAAACAGAATAAAAATCGGGTCAAAAATGAGGCAGTGAAACTGTGGAGCGCCGTAGCCCAAAATTCGATCTTTTTCAATTGAAAACTTGGCACGGGTACCTACCCCCTTGTGAATTTCACGCATTTTTCGGGAATAAATCAATTTTCTGGAAAACTGTTTTTGGATAGTCACAAGTTGCACATCAAATTAAAGGTGAGACTACCAGCTACTCAAAAAATCAAACAGAATAAAAATCGGGTCAAAAATGAGGCAGTGAAACTGTGGAGCGCCGTAGCCCAAAATTCGATCTTTTTCGATTGAAAGCTTGGCACGGGTACCTACCCCCTTGTGAATTTCGCGCATTTTTCGGGAATAAATCAATTTTCTGGAAAACTGTTTTTGGATAGTCACAAGTTGCACATCAAATTAAAGGTGAGACTACCAGCTACTGAAAAAAATCAAACAGAATAAAAATCGGGTCAAAAATGAGGCAGTGAAACTGTGGAGCGCCGTAGCCCAAAATTCGATCTTTCTTTTTCAATTGAAAACTTGGCACGGGTACCTACCCCCTTGTGAATTTCGCGCATTTTTCGGGAATAAATCAATTTTCTGGAAAACTGTTTTTGGATAGTCACAAGTTGCACATCAAATTAAAGGTGAGACTACCAGCTACTCAAAAAATCAAACAGAATAAAAATCGGGTCAAAAATGAGGCAGTCAAACTGTGGAGCGCCGTAGCCCAAAATTCGATCTTTTTCGATTGAAAACTTGGCACGGGTACCTACCCCCTTGTGAATTTCGCGCATTTTTCGGGAATAAATCAATTTTCTGGAAAACTGTTTTTGGATAGTCACAAGTTGCACATCAAATTAAAGGTGAGACTACCAGCTACTCAAAAAATCAAACAGAATAAAAATCGGGTCAAAAATTAGGCAGTGAAACTGTGGAGCGCCGTAGCCCAAAATTCGATCTTTTTCGATTGAAAACTTGGCACGGGTACCTACCCCCTTGTGAACTTCGCGCATTTTTCGGGAATAAATCAATTTTCTGGAAAACTGTTTTTGGTTAGTCACAAAGTGCACATCAAATTAAAGGTGAGACTACCAGCTACACAAAAAATCAAACAGAATAAAAATCGGGTCAAAAATGAGGCAGTGAAACTGTGGAGCGCCGTAGCCCAAAATTCGATCTTTTTCGATTGAAAACTTGGCACGGGTACCTACCCCCTTGTGAATTTCGCGCATTTTTCGGGAATAAATCAATTTTCTGGAAAACTGTTTTTGGATAGTCACAAGTTGCACATCAAATTAAAGGTGAGACTACCAGCTACTCAAAAAATCAAACAGAATAAAAATCGGGTCAAAAATGAGGCAGTGAAACTGTGGAGCGCCGTAGCCCAAAATTCGATCTTTTTCGATTGAAAACTTGGCACGGGTACCTACCCCCTTGTGAATTTCGCGCATTTTTCGGGAATAAATCAATTTTCTGGAAAACTGTTTTTGGTTAGTCACAAAGTTGCACATCAAATTAAAGGTGAGACTACCAGCTACACAAAAAATCAAACAGAATAAAAATCGGGTCAAAAATGAGGCAGTGAAACTGTGGAGCGCCGTAGCCCAAAATTCGATCTTTTTCGATTGAAAACTTGGCACGGGTACCTACCCCCTTGTGAATTTCGCGCATTTTTCGGGAATAAATCAATTTTCTGGAAAACTGTTTTTGGATAGTCACAAGTTGCACATCAAATTAAAGGTGAGACTACCAGCTACTCAAAAAATCAAACAGAATAAAAATCGGGTCAAAAATGAGGCAGTGAAACTGTGGAGCGCCGTAGCCCAAAATTCGATCTTTTTCGATTGAAAACTTGGCACGGGTACCTACCCCCTTGCGAATTTCGCGCATGTTTGGGGAATAAATCAATTTCCTGGAAAACTGTTTTTGGATAGTCACAAGTTGCACATCAAATTAAAGGTGAGACTACCAGCTACTCAAAAAATCAAACAGAATAAAAATCGGGTCAAAAATGAGGCAGTGAAACTGTGGAGCGCCGTAGCCCAAAATTCGATCTTTTACGATTGAAAACTTGGCACGGGTACCTACCCCCTTGTGAATTTCGCGCATTTTTCGGGAATAAATCAATTTTCTGGAAAACTGTTTTTGGATAGTCACAAGTTGCACATCAAATCAAAGCTGAAACTACCAGCTACTCCAAAAATCAAACAGAATAAAAATTGGGTCAAAAATGAGGCAGTGAAACTGTGGAGCGCCGTAGCCCAAAATTCGATCTTTTTCGATTGAAAACTTGGCACGGGTACCTACCCCCTTGTGAATTTCGCGCATTTTTCGGGAATAGATCAATTTTCTGGAAAAATGTTTTTAGATAGTCACAAGTTGCACATCAAACTAAAGGTGAGACTACCAGCTACTCAAAAAATCAAAGAGAGTAAAAATCGGGTCAAGAATGAGGCAGTGAAACTGTTGAGTGCCGTAGCCCAAAATTCGATCTTTTTCGATTGAAAACTTGGCACGGGTACCTACCCCCTTGTGAATTTCGCGCATTTTTCGGGAATAAATCAATTTTCTGGAAAACTGTTTTTGGATAGTCACAAGTTGCACATCAAATTAAAGGTGAGACTACCAGCTACTCAAAAAATCAAACAGAATAAAAATCGGGTCAAAAATGAGGCAGTGAAACTGTGGAGCGCCGTAGCCCGAAATTCGATCTTTTTCGATTGAAAACTTGACACGGGTACCTACCCCCTTGTGAATTTCGCGCATTTTTCGGGAATAAATCAATTTTCTGGAAAACTGTTTTTGGATAGTCACAAAGTGCACATCAAATTAAAGGTGAGACTACCAGCTACTTAAAAAATCAAACAGAATAAAAATCGGGTCAAAAATGAGGCAGAGAAACTGTGGAGCGCCGTAGCCAAAAATTCGATCTTTTTTCGATTGAAAACTTGGCACGGGTACCTACCCCCTTGTGAATTTCGCGCATTTTTCGGGAATAAATCAATTTTCTGGAAAACTGTTTTTGGTTAGTCACAAAGTGCACATCAAATTAAAGGTGAGACTACCAGCTACACAAAAAATCAAACAGAATAAAAGTCGGGTCAAAAATGAGGCAGTGAAACTGTGGAGCTCCGTAGCCCAAAATTCGATCTTTTTCGATTGAAAACTTGGCACGGGTACCTACCCCCTTGTGAATTTCGCGCATTTTTCGGGAATAAATCAATTATCTGGAAAACTGTTTTTGGATAGTCACAAGTTGCACATCAAATTAAAGGTGAGACTACCAGCTACTCAAAAAATCAAACAGAATAAAAATCGGGTCAAAAGGAGGCAGTGAAACTGTGGAGCGCCGTAGCCCAAAATTCGATCTTTTTCGATTGAAAACTTGGCACGGGTACCTACCCCCTTGTGAATTTCGCACACTTTTCGGGAATAAATCAATTTTCTGGAAAACTGTTTTTGGTTAGTCACAAAGTGCACATCAAATTAAAGGTGAGACTACCAGCTACACAAAAAATCAAACAGAATAAAAATCGGGTCAAAAATGAGGCAGTGAAACTGTGGAGCGCCGTAGCCCAAAATTCGATCTTTTTCGATTGAAAGCTTGACACGGGTACCTACCCCCTTGTGAATTTCGCGCATTTTTCGGGAATAAATCAATTTTCTGGAAAACTGTTTTTGGATAGTCACAAGTTGCACATCAAATTAAAGGTGAGACTACCAGCTACTCAAAAAATCAAACAGAATAAAAATCGGGTCAAAAATGAGGCAGTGAAACTGTGGAGCGCCGTAGCCCAAAATTCGATCTTTTTCGATTGAAAACTTGGCACGGGTACCTACCCCCTTGTGAATTTTGCACATTTTTCGGGAATAAATCAATTTTTTGGAAAACTGTTTTTGGTTAGTCACAAAGTGCACATCAAATGAAAGGTGAGACTACCAGCTACTCAAAAAATCAAACAGAATAAAAGTCGGGTCAAAAATGAGGCAGTGAAACTGTGGAGCGCTGTAGCCCAAAATTCGATCTTTTTCGATTGAAAACTTGGCACGGGTACCTACCCCCTTGTGAATTTTGCGCATTTTTCGGGAATAAATCAATTTTCTGGAAAACTGTTTTTGGATAGTCGAAAGTTGCACATCAAATTAAAGGTGAGACTACCTGCTACTTAACAAATCTGTGGAGTCTAGGGACTCCACTTTAGAGCTAAAAAACCACGATACCAAATATTTGGTTTAATAAAATAAAAAGCACGACTGCTGTCGTTGGTGGTTCCTATTAGACTCGTTAAAATTTATTTTCTAACTTAAAATGTTAATTTCTATTTACAGTTTTTTTGATAATTCTATTGTCTATTTTTCTAATCTAATTTACAAAACTATTTTGATGTACCGGTCTCAAATATCGGTCCGGATTATTTCGGTAATTTAGTTTGGCATCGAATTTAGTTTCCATTGTTTAAAATATAATTTTACTGAACCGAGAATATTTGGTTCCTTTCATTTATAAATTTTGAAATTCTATTTTTGAACGTGTCCGTTATCGAATATTTGCTTCATTGGATTCGATTGGAAATTTTAATTTCGGATATAAATTTAAATGAAATATTTTGAATATATCCGCTACACACTCCCCAACCAGCAGCGCGTTACACTTGAGTTTGCAATTTTATAATTATTTTGACATTATGTGAGCGGGTTTCAGGCGGTCTATAGCGACTGATTTTGATTTCCCGTTTATTTCTATTACGAATTGTTTTCTTAGTCGTCGAAGGGCTTTGTACGGACCTTCATATGGAGCGGTTAAACCTGTCCTTACTTTATCTACTCGGAGAAAGACGAATGGACATAATGTCAGATCGGTTGAAAAAAATACGTTTTTTTGGTTGTTACTTCGGGCATTTGTTACTTTTAAATTTCCCATAGATCTCTTTAATTTTGAGACGAATTCAGTGGGTTCGGCGTTGTCATGATTGGTTGTAGGAACAAAAATTTCTCCTGGTACCTTGAGACTTTGACCGTATACTAGGTCTGCTGGTGAGCACTGTAAGTCGTCTTTAACTGCAGTTCGTATTCCTAGCATTACTAATGGTAGTTCTCCATACCAGTGTGTAGAATTGTTTCTAGCCATGATGGATGCCTTTAAATGTCTATGGAAACGTTCTACCAACCCATTTGCTTGAGGGTGATATGCAGTGGTATGTATTCGGTGGGATCCTAAAGTCTTAGTTAACTCAGCGAATAATTTTGACTTGAATTGACTACCTTGGTCCAGTGTGATTTCTGAGGGTATTCCGAAACGAGGAATGTATTGTTGCACGAAGGTTTCAGCTATAGTTATGGCAGACATGTCTTTCATCGGATACGCCTCGGGCCATCTCGTGAATCTGTCTATTATAGTTAGTAGGTAGGAGTTTCCTCCTGAAGGTGGTAGTGGACCAACAATGTCCATATGTATGTGTTCAAACCTATTTGATGGTGGTTCGAAATTGTCGAATTTTGTTCGCGTATGCCGGTGTACTTTTGCCTTTTGGCAACCGATGCATGCTTTTGACCAACTGTTTGAGTCTTTATTGATTGAGGGCCAGAAGTATTTAGAAGTTAATTGTTTTCTGGTCGTACGTATACCTGGGTGTGATAGGTCATGTATTGATTTAAAAACTTGTGTTCTTAATTCTACTGGGATATATGGACGATTTTTCCCGGTATTGGTTTCGCACCAAATTTCCTTTTCTGATAAAGGTATTGTTAATAATTGTAGTTTTAATTTTGATTGTGAATTGGTAGGCTTATCTAACATGTCTTTTAACTCCTTGTCTGTTGTCTGTAATTCTGACAAGTTTTGGAGAGTGAAAGTGACAGTGTTTATGTCAATGCTATGAATGCGGGAAAGTGCGTCCGCGACGTGATTGTCTTTTCCACTAACATGTCTTATATCAGTAGTGAATTGTGATATATAATCCAAATGTCGTGTTTGTCTGGGCGAGCGTTCGGTTTTGGAAGGAATTGCTGTTAGTAATGGTTTGTGATCTGTAAAGATAGTGAAAGTTCGACCTTCGACAAAATATCGGAAATGTTTAATTGCCAGATAAATTGCCAGTAACTCTCTATCGAATGCTGAATACTTTATTTCTGCTGGAGATAATTTCTTTGAAAAGAATGCAAGTGGATGCCAATGTCCTGCGTTGAGTTGTTGTAAGACTGCTCCTGCAGCTGTAGTTGATGCATCTGTAATGATGCTAAAAGAGGCGTTCTCTATAGGGTGTGAAAGAAGTGTCGCGTTGGCGAGTGCTTCTTTAGTTTTGCAGAAACTGTCTTCACATGTCGTGTTCCAGTTGAATTGTTTCTTCGAACCTTTTTGTCTGTTTAGTTCGGCAAGATGATTATGTATTGGGGTTAATAAATTGGCTAGCTGTGGTATGAATCTATTGTAGTAGTTTATCATACCTACAAATTTTTGAATTTGCTTGATTGATGTTGGAGTTTTTAAATTTTTAATTGCTTGAACTTTTTCTATTGAAGGTAATATTCCTTTTTCCGATATAGTGTGACTCAGAAAAGTTAATTCAGGAACTCCGAATAGACACTTGGATGGCTTAATACTTAATCCGTATTCGGAAAGTCTTTGAAAAAGTTGTTCAAGGTGCTTTGCATGTTCATTTTCGTCACGACTGGCGACGATAATGTCATCAATATATACGAATATAAAATCCAAACCATTAACAACTTGGTTAATGAACCTTTGGAAAGTTTGTGCGGCATTTCTTATACCGAAAGGCATACGTGTAAATTCGTAGAGTCCAAAAGGAGTTGTTATAGCTGTCTTATACACGTCTTCGGGTGCAATTGGTATTTGATGGTACGCCCTTACCAAATCAATTTTTGAAAAAATTTTGCATCCGTTTAAATTCATTGAAAAGTTTTGTATGTGTGGTACTGGGTACCTGTCTGGAATGGTTGCTGCATTCAGGCGTCGGTAGTCACCGCAAGGACGCCAATCCTTACAGTCTTTCTTAGGCACTAAGTGCAAAGGTGATGATACAGGAGAGGCAAAGGGTCGGCAAATTCCTAATTGCATCATATGCTGGAATTCAAATTTTGCCGCCTTATGTTTTAGTGGTTCAAGTCTTCGACTTGCAGTAAGTGTCCCTTGAGTTACAATATGGTGTTGCACTGTTGAATACTGCTTCGAATTTCTTTTCGATGCTAAAATTTAATGGTGTTGGCGTATCTGCATTAATGGTATTTGTGTCAGTGGTTAATTTTGTTATGTTGTCAGTTAATTTCTTGTTTCGTATATCGACAAGTATATTAAACTTTTCGAGAAAATCGGCTCCAATTATTGGCTTATTGATTGAAGCGATAATAAAAGGATGTATGAATTCGCGACGGAGACCTAAATTTAACTTCAATAATTTAGTCCCATACACTTTAATACCAGACCCATTTGCTGCAGTTAAAGTGTAGTCGCATGTTTTGACCGAAGGAGCGAATAAATAATGCGGTACTGCCGAGACATCAGCACCTGTGTCTATCAGAAAGTTAATTTTATTGTTTTGGTCTCGGATATAGAGGCGACGGGTTTTAATGTTTCCTCCTATATCCGTCGCTCGAATAGAAGGTTTACTTAGTTTTTTGTACCTTTTATTATATCGTCCTTTGTAGCTAGAGGTATGTCGTTGAATTTGCAGGGCATAACGCATTTTTGTGCCTTAGTCCCGTATTTTTCGTGATACCAACAGGTCTCTTCGTTTGACTTCGGTTTATTTTTGAAGTTTCGAGAGTGACTTCGCGAACGATTACGACCGCGTTCTTTATTTGAAGATAATAGACGTTCAATTTTTTCTTTGATTTCAGCAATTTCTTGCTGAAGTGAGAAAATTGTTGGCTTATTGTCGATAGCACATATAGAGCTAGAATTTGGTAGAGCATCCCAAATTTTGTCGGCTAGTGATGCTAGTTCTTCGATTGGCTTATCGCTTTGAGATATCAAAGCGATTGCAATCGGTTGTGGCATACGACGCATCCACAGGTTACGAAGAAGCTTTTCACTGAACGTGTCGCTAGACCCAGCAATATTGATCAGTGAACGATAAAATTCCGAAGGTTTTTTATCTCCCATCTCAATATTGCCTAATAGCTGTTCAATTCGTCTTTCTTCGCTTACTGTATGCCGTTTAATAAGGGTTGATTTAAGGTTTTCGTACAGATTTTGTGTGGGAGGTTTCTGTATTGTGTCAATGATTGTCTCTATAACTTCTTGTGGTAGTGCAGCCAATGTGTAATTATATTTTGTGAGATCTAACTTCACCCTTCCGATCTCAAATTGTGCTTCTGCTTGGATGAACCATGGCAATGGGGAATGTATCCAAAATGCAGGAAGTCTTATGTGGTACGCAGAAACTTGTTTGGAATTCTCTTCCCTAACTTTTTCTGCGTCGTTATTATCCACTGCCATATTGGCTTTATTCGCGAAATTTTCCTCCTTGCTCATTTTAGTGTATATTGCTACTAATCTGAACTATTGAACTAGTGTATGTTATGTACACAGCTTAATGTGAAGTATTTTATACTTAGTTTAAGAAATATGACGAAATTTCATTTGTGTTCTTATGTATTGAGGTAGAGTACTTAAAAGAAATATAAGAATTAAGGAACTATAAGTTCGCCTTCTGGCATGAGGGAAATTCAATTTGTTGTATTAGAATGTGAATTAAATACACGCTCATGACGAAAGTCAATAAAAAATCGCTTCGACTATTTAAGTCGTAATAATAATAATGAAATCGCACCTCGCATTTAAGTTTGGTTTGCGTTATTTTACCATTCCCACGCTATTTTATAATTCATATTTTAACCGAAAATAAATTTTATGCAAAAACCACACATAAAAAAAAATATCGATATTAATTCGCGTACTTTCCATTCGATACTAATTAAATTCGCGAAAATTTGTAAATACCGTATATTTGTATTATTATTCTGTATTTCACGAGTATGCGAATTTTAATTTATGATTTTTCGATTCTATCGAAATAGTTTTGCTAACAATTTTATATACAATTGTTCGATGTTGCAAACAAAATTCGCAATTACTTTACTTTATAAATTTCTTAATTATGTTTTGTGTTGATGATTATGATCTTGTCTTAATTCTATTGTGGTACGTTTAATGTTTAGAATTCAATATAAATCGTATGAATGTTTGTATTTATAAATGTGATATGTGTTTTTATTTGATATTTTATGTTTTGCATATTTATGTAAAATGTATTTTAAGGAATGAAGTATTTATATCAACAAAAATTTTGAGAAGAATAATTAGAAAAAAAAAATAAAATTTTTGATACTTTATCTGTTCATGTTTTGTATTTCATTTAATCCTGTTGCTATTTTGTGCTGTATAATTAGCCGTGATGTTTTCAATTTATGTGCTGCTTTGCATAGTATACTTGTTGTTGTTTAAGATGTTGCCGGTTGAGTGGAGAATACTGCTGTTTGTAATTCCTGTGGCTTTGTCGATGGATTGTTGTTGCCCTATTTTGGGTATCGAGACGTTGTTGTTGTTTCCATGTTGGGTGTCGAGACTTTTGTGTGAATTCCGTGTATTTTATGTTTTTAATGTGTTTAATATTTGTGAATTTATGTGTTTTAATCACTTGTTGCGTTATATGTTTAATGCTTTATTTAATTGCATGACTTATTGCGTTTAATTTTGCACAACTTTATTTCTTTCATTATTTGAACTGAATGATTTTGTTGAAAACACTAAAAACACTTTATTATTTTTAATATTTGGATGTGAACTATTATATCCCTTTTGGGACGTCGGGGTCACCACTTGTGGAGTCTAGGGACTCCACTTTAGAGCTAAAAAACCACGATACCAAATATTTGGTTTAATAAAATAAAAAGCACGACTGCTGTCGTTGGTGGTTCCAATTAGACTCGTTAAAATTTATTTTCTAACTTAAAATGTTAATTTCTATTTACAGTTTTTTTGATAATTCTATTGTCTATTTTTCTAATCTAATTTACAAAACTATTTTGATGTACCGGTCTCAAATATCGGTCCGGATTATTTCGGTAATTTAGTTTGGCATCGAATTTAGTTTCCATTGTTGAAAATATAATTTTACTGAACCGAGAATATTTGGTTCCTTTCATTTATAAATTTTGAAATTCTATTTTTGAACGTGTCCGTTATCGAATATTTGCTTCATTGGATTCGATTGGAAATTTTGATTTCGGATATAAATTTAAATGAAATATTTTGAATATATCCGCTACAAATCAAACAGAATAAAAATCGGGTCAAAAATGAGGCAGTGAAACTGTGGAGCGCCGTAGCCCAAAATTCGATCTTTTTTCGATTGAAAACTTGGCACGGGTACCTACCCCCTTGTGAATTTCGCGCATTTTTCGGGAATAAATCAATTTTCTGGAAAACTGTTTTTGGATAGTCACAAGTTGCACATCAAATTAAAGGTAAGACTACCAGCTACACAAAAAATCAAACAGAATAAAAATCGGGTCAAAAATGAGGCAGTGAAACTGTGGAGCGCCGTAGCCCAAAATTCGATCTTTTTCGATTGAAAACTTGGCACGGGTACCTACCCCCTTGCGAATTTCGCGCATGTTTCGGGAATAAATCAATTTCCTGGAAAACTGTTTTTGGATAGTCACAAGTTGCACATCAAATTAAAGGTAAGACTATCAGCTACTCAAAAAATCAAACAGAATAAAAATCGGGTCAAAAATGAGTCAGTGAAACTGTGGAGCGCCGTAGCCCAAAATTCGATCTTTTTCGATTGAAAACTTGGCACGGGTACCTACCCCCTTGTGAATTTCGCGCATTTTTCGGGAATAAATCAATTTTCTGAAAAACTGTTTTTGGTTAGTCACAAAGTGCACATCAAATTAAAGGTGAGACTACCAGCTACACAAAAAATCAAACAGAATAAAAATCGGGTCAAAAATGAGGCAGTGAAACTGTGGAGCGCCGTAGCCCAAAATTCGATCTTTTTCGATTGAAAACTTGGCACGGGTACCTACCGCCTTGTGAATTTCGCGCATTTTTCGGGAATAAATCAATTTTCTGGAAAACTATTTTTGGATAGTCTCAAGTTGCACATCAAATTAAAGGTGAGACTACCAGCTACTCAAAAAATCAAACAGAATAAAAATCGGGTCAAAAATGGGGCAGTGAAACTGTGGAGCGCCGTAGCCCAAAATTCGATCTTTTTCGATTGAAAACTTGGCACGGGTACCTACCCCCTTGTGAATTTCGCGCATTTTTCGGGAATAAATCAATTTTCTGAAAAACTGTTTTTGGTTAGTCACAAAGTGCACATCAAATTAAAGGTGAGACTACCAGCTACACAAAAAATCAAACAGAATAAAAATCGGGTCAAAAATGAGGCAGTGAAACTGTGGAGCGCCGTAGCCCAAAATTCGATCTTTTTCGATTGAAAACTTGGCACGGGTACCTACCCCCTTGTGAATTTCGCGCATTTTTCGGGAATAAATCAATTTTCTGGAAAACTATTTTTGGATAGTCTCAAGTTGCACATCAAATTAAAGGTGAGACTACCAGCTACTCAAAAAATCAAACAGAATAAAAATCGGGTCAAAAATGGGGCAGTGAAACTGTGGAGCGCCGTAGCCCAAAATTCGATCTTTTTCGATTGAAAACTTGGCACGGGTACCTACCCCCTTGTGAATTTCGCGCATTTTTCGGGAATAAATCAATTTTCTGGAAAACTATTTTTGGATAGTCTCAAGTTGCACATCAAATTAAAGGTGAGACTACCAGCTACTCAAAAAATCAAACAGAATAAAAATCGGGTCAAAAATGGGGCAGTGAAACTGTGGAGCGCCGTAGCCCAAAATTCGATCTTTTTCGATTGAAAACTTGGCACGGGTACCTACCCCCTTGTGAATTTCGCGCATTTTTCGGAAATAAATCAATTTTCTGGAAAACTGTTTTTGGATAGTCACAAGTTGCACATCAAATTAAAGGTGAGACTACCAGCTACACAAAAAATCAAACAGAATAAAAATCGGGTCAAAAATGAGGCAGTGAAACTGTCGAGCGCCGCAGCCCAAAATTCGATCTTTCTCGATTGAAAACTTGGCACGGGTACCTACCCCCTTGTGAATTTCGCGCATTTTTCGGGAATAAATCAATTTTCTGGAAAACTGTTTTTGGATAGTCACAAGTTGCACATCAAATTAAAGGTGAGACTACCAGCTACTCAAAAAATCAAACAGAATAAAAATCGGGTCAAAAATGAGGCAGTGAAACTGTGGAGCGCCGTAGCCCAAAATTCGATCTTTTTCGATGGAAAACTTGGCACGGGTACCTACCCCCTTGTGAATTTCGCGCATTTTTCGGGAATAGATCAATTTTCTGGAAAACTGTTTTTGGATAGTCACAAGTTGCACATCAAATTAAAGGTGAGACTACCAGCTACTCAAAAAATCAAACAGAATAAAAATCGGCTCAAAAATGAGGCAGTAAAACTGTGGAGCGCCGTAGCCCAAAATTCGATCTTTTTCGATTGAAAACTTGGCACGGGTACCTACCCCCTTGTGAATTTCGTGCATTTTTCGGGAATAAATCAATTTTCTGGAAAACTGTTTTTGGATAGTCACAAGTTGCACATCAAATTAAAGGTGAGACTACCAGCTACTCAAAAAATCAAACAGAATAAAAATCGGGTCAAAAATGAGGCAGTGAAACTGTGGAGCGCCGTAGCCCAAAATTCGATCTTTTTCGATTGAAAACTTGGCACGGGTACCTACCCCCTTGTGAATTTCGCACATTTTTCGGGAATAAATCAATTTTCTGGAAAACTGTTTTTGGTTAGTCACAAAGTGCACATCAAATTAAAGGTGAGACTACCAGCTACACAAAAAATCAAACAGAATAAAAATCGGGTTAAAAATGAGGCAGTGAAACTGTGGAGCGCCGTAGCCCAAAATTCGATCTTTTTCGATTGAAAACTTGGCACGGGTACCTACCCCCTTGTGAATTTCGCGCATTTTTCGGGAATAAATCAATTTTCTGGAAAACTGTTTTTGGATAGTCACAAGTTGCACATCAAATCAAAGGTGTGACTACCAGCTACTTAAAAAATCAAACAGAATAAAAATCGGGTCAAAAATGAGGCAGTGAAACTGTGGAGCGCCGTAGCCCAAAATTCGATCTTTTTCGATTGAAAATTTGGCACGGGTACCTACCCCCTTGTGAATTTCGCGCATTTTTGGGGAATAAATCAATTTTCTGGAAAACTGTTTTTGGATAGTCACAAGTTGCACATCAAATTAAAGGTGAGACTACCAGCTACTCAAAAAATCAAACAGAATAAAAATCGGGTCAAAAATGAGGCAGTGAAACTGTGGAGCGCCGTAGCCTAAAATTCGATCTTTTTCGATTGAAAACTTGGCACGGGTACCTACCCCCTTGTGAATTTCGCGCATTTTTCGGGAATAAATCAATTTTCTGGAAAACTGTTTTTGGATAGTCACAAGTTGCACATCAAATTAAAGGTGAGACTACCAGCTACTCAAAAAATCAAACAGAATAAAAATCGGGTCAAAAATGAGGCAGTGAAACTGTGGAGCGCCGTAGGCCAAAATTCGATCTTTTTCGATTGAAATTTTGGCACGGGTACCTACCCCCTTGTGAATTTCGCGCATTTTTCGGGAATAAATCAATTTTCTGGAAAACTGTTTTTGGATAGTCACAAGTTGCACATCAAATTAAAGGTGAGACTACCAGCTACACAAAAAATCAAACTGAATAAAAATCGGGTCAAAAATGAGGCAGTGAAACTGTGGAGCGCCGTAGCCCAAAATTCGATCTTTTTCGATTGAAAACTTGGCACGGGTACCTACCCCCTTGTGAATTTCGCGCATTTTTCGGGAATAAATCAATTTTCTGGAAAACTGTTTTTGGATAGTCACAAGTTGCACATCAAATTAAAGGTGAGACTACCAGCTACTCAAAAAATCAAACAGAATAAAAATCGGGTCAAAAATGAGGCAGTGAAACTGTGGAGCGCCGTAGCCCAAAATTCGATCTTTTTCGATTGAAAACTTGGCACGGGTACCTACCCACTTGTGAATTTCGCGCATTTTTCGGGAATAAATCAATTTTCTGGAAAACTGTTTTTGGATAGTCACAAGTTGCACATCAAATTAAAGGTGAGACTACCAGCTACTCAAAAAATCAAACAGAATATAAATCGGGTCAAAAATGAGGCAGTGAAACTGTGGAGCGCCGTAGCCCAAAATTCGATCTTTTTCGATTGAAAACTTGGCACGGGTACCTACCCCCTTGTGAATTTCGCGCATTTTTCGGGAATAAATCAATTTTCTGGAAAACTGTTTTTGGATAGTCACAAGTTGCACATCAAATTAAAGGTGAGACTACCAGCTACTCAAAAAATGAAAGAGAATAAAAATCGGGTCTAAAATGAGGCAGTGAAACTGTGGAGCGCCGTAGCCCAAAATTCGATCGTTTTCGATTGAAAACTTGGCACGGGTACCTACCCCCTTGTGAATTTCGCACATTTTTCGGGAATAAATCAATTTTCTGGAAAACTGTTTTTGGATAGTCACAAGTTGCACATCAAATTAAAGGTGAGACTACCAGCTACACAAAAAATCAAACAGAATAAAAATGGGGTCAAAAATGAGGCAGTGAAACTGTGGAGCGCCGTAGCCCAAAATTCGATCTTTTTCGATTGAAAACTTGGCACGGGTACCTACCCCCTTGTGAATTTCGCGAATTTTTCGGGAATAAATCAATTTTCTGGAAAACTGTTTTTGGATAGTCACAAGTTGCACATCAAATTAAAGGTGAGACTACCAGCTACTCAAAAAATCAAACAGAATAAAAATCGGGTCAAAAATGAGGCAGTGAAACTGTGGAGCGCCGTAGCCCAAAATTTGATCTTTTTCGATTGAAAACTTGGCACGGGTACCTACCCACTTGTGAATTTCGCGCATTTTTCGGGAATAAATCAATTTTCTGGAAAACTGTTTTTGGATAGTCACAAGTTGCACATCAAATCAAAGGTGAGACTACCAGCTACTCCAAAAATCAAACAGAATAAAAATCGGGTCAAAAATGAGGCAGTGAAACTGTGGAGCGCCGTAGCCCAAAATTCGATCTTTTTCGATTGAAAACTTGGCACGGGTACCTACCCCTTGTGAATTTCGCGCATTTTTCGGGAATAAATCAATTTTCTGTAAAACTGTTTTTGGATAGTCACAAGTTGCACATCAAATTAAAGGTGAGACTACCAGCTACTCAAAAAATCAAACAGAATAAAAATCGGGTCAAAAATGAGGCAGTGAAACTGTGGAGCGCCGTAGCCCAAAATTCGATCTTTTTCGATTGAAAACTTGGCACGGGTACCTACCCCCTTGTGAATTTCGCACATTTTTCGGGAATAAATCAATTTTCGGAAAAACTGTTTTTGGTTAGTCACAAAGTGCACATCAAATTAAAGGTGAGACTACCAGCTACTCAAAAAATCAAACAGAATAAAAATCGGGTCAAAAATGAGGCAGTGAAACTGTGGAGCGCCGTAGCCCAAAATTCGATCTTTTTCCATTGAAAACTTGGCACGGGTACCTACCCCCTTGTGAATTTCGCGCATTTTTCGGGAATAAATCAATTTTCTGGAAAACTGTTTTTGGATAGTCACAAGTTGCACATCAAATCAAAGGTGTGACTACCAGCTACTTAAAAAATCAAACAGAATAAAAATCGGGTCAAAAATGAGGCAGTGAAACTGTGCAGCGCCGTAGCCCCAAATTCGATCTTTTTTCGATTGAAAACTTGGCACGGGTACCTACCCCCTTGTGAATTTCGCGCATTTTTGCGGAATAAATCAATTTTCTGGAAAACTGTTTTTGGATAGTCACAAGTTGCACATCAAATTAAAGGTGAGACTACCAGCTACTCCAAAAATCAAACAGAATAAAAATCGGATCAAAAATGAGGTAGTGAAACTGTGGAGCGCCGTAGCCCAAAATTCGATCTTTTTCGATTGAAAACTTGGCACGGGTACCTACCCCCTTGTGAATTTCGCGCATTTTTTGGGAATAAATCAATTTTATGGAAAACTCTTTTTGGATAGTCACAAGTTGCACATCAAATCAAAGGTGAGACTACCAGCTACACAAAAATCAAACAGAATAAAAATCGGGTCAAAAATGAGGCAGTGAAACTGTGGAGCGCCGTAGAACAAAATTCGATCTTTTTCGATTGAAAACTTGGCACGGGTACCTACCCCCTTGTGAATTTCGCGCATTTTTCGGGAATAAATCAATTTTCTGGACAACTGTTTTTGGATAGTCGCAAGTTGCACATCAAATCAAAGGTGTGACTACCAGCTACTTAAAAAATCAAACAGAATAAAAATCGGGTCAAAAATGAGGCAGTGAAACTGTGCAGCGCCGTAGCCCCAAATTCGATCTTTTTTCGATTGAAAACTTGGCACGGGTACCTACCCCCTTGTGAATTTCGCGCATTTTTGCGGAATAAATCAATTTTCTGGAAAACTGTTTTTGGATAGTCACAAGTTGCACATCAAATTAAAGGTGAGACTACCAGCTACTCCAAAAATCAAACAGAATAAAAATCGGATCAAAAATGAGGTAGTGAAACTGTGGAGCGCCGTAGCCCAAAATTCGATCTTTTTCGATTGAAAACTTGGCACGGGTACCTACCCCCTTGTGAATTTCGCGCATTTTTTGGGAATAAATCAATTTTATGGAAAACTCTTTTTGGATAGTCACAAGTTGCACATCAAATCAAAGGTGAGACTACCAGCTACACAAAAAATCAAACAGAATAAAAATCGGGTCAAAAATGAGGCAGTGAAACTGTGGAGCGCCGTAGCCCAAAATTCGATCTTTTTCGATTGAAAACTTGGCACGGGTACCTACCCCCTTGTGAATTTCGCGCATTTTTCGGGAATAAATCAATTTTCTGGAAAACTGTTTTTGGATAGTCACAAGTTGCACATCAAATTAAAGGTGAGACTACCAGCTACATAAAAAATCAAACAGAATAAAAATCGGGTCAAAAATGAGGCAGTGAAACTGTGGAGCGCCGTAGCCCAAAATTCGATCTTTCTCGATTGAAAACTTGGCACGGGTACCTACCCCCTTGTGAATTTCGCACATTTTTCGGGAATAAATCAATTTTCTGGAAAACTGTTTTTGGATAGTCACAAGTTTCACATCAAATTAAAGGTGAGACTACCAGCTACTCAAAAAATCAAACAGAATAAAAATCGGGTCAAAAATGAGGCAGTGAAACTGTGGAGCGCCGTAGCCTAAAATTCGATCTTTTTCGATTGAAAACTTGGCACGGGTACCTACCCCCTTGTGAATTTCGCGCATTTTTCGGGAATAAATCAATTTTCTGGAAAACTGTTTTTGGATAGTCACAAGTTGCACATCAAATTAAAGGTGAGACTACCAGCTACTCAAAAAATCAAACAGAATAAAAATCGGGTCAAAAATGAGGCAGTGAAACTGTGGAGCGCCGTAGCCCAAAATTCGATCTTTTTCGATTGAAAACTTGGCACGGGTACCTACCCCTTGTGAATTTCGCGCATTTTTCGGGAATAAATCAATTTTCTGGAAAACTGTTTTTGGATAGTCACAAGTTGCACATCATATTAAAAGTGAGACTACCAGCTACTCAAAAAATCAAACAGAATAAAAATCGGGTCAAAAATGAGGCAGTGAAACTGTGGAGCGCCGTAGCCCAAAATTCGATCTTTTTCGATTGAAAACTTGGCACGGGTACCTACCCCCTTGTGAATTTCGCGCATTTTTGGGGAATAAATCAATTTTCTGGAAAACTGTTTTTGGATAGTCACAAGTTGCACATCAAATTAAAGGTGAGACTACCAGCTACTCCAAAAATCAAACAGAATAAAAATCGGGTCAAAAATGAGGCAGTGAAACTGTGGAGCGCCGTAGCCTAAAATTCGATCTTTTTCGATTGAAAACTTGGCACGGGTACCTACCCCCTTGTGAATTTCGCGCATTTTTGGGGAATAAATCAATTTTCTGGAAAACTGTTTTTGGATAGTCACAAGTTGCACATCAAATCAAAGGTGTGACTACCAGCTACTTAAAAAATCAAACAGAATAAAAATCGGGTCAAAAATGAGGCAGTGAAACTGTGCAGCGCCGTACCCCAAAATTCGATCTTTTCTCGATTGAAAACTTGGCACGGGTACCTACCCCCTTGTGAATTTCGCGCATTTTTGGGGAATAAATCAATTTTCTGGAAAACTGTTTTTGGATAGTCACAAGTTGCACATCAAATTAAAGGTGAGACTACCAGCTACTCCAAAAATCAAACAGAATAAAAATCGGGTCAAAAATGAGGCAGTGAAACTGTGGAGCGCCGTAGCCCAAAATTCGATCGTTTTCGATTGAAAACTTGGCACGGGTACCTACCCACTTGTGAATTTCGCGCATTTTTTGGGAATAAATCAATTTTCTGGAAAACTGTTTTTGGATAGTCACAAGTTGCACATCAAATTAAAGGTGAGACTACCAGCTACTCCAAAAATCAAACAGAATAAAAATCGGATCAAAAATGAGGTAGTGAAACTGTGGAGCGCCGTAGCCCAAAATTCGATCTTTTTCGATTGAAAACTTGGCACGGGTACCTACCCCCTTGTGAATTTCGCGCATTTTTTGGGAATAAATCAATTTTATGGAAAACTCTTTTTGGATAGTCACAAGTTGCACATCAAATCAAAGGTGAGACTACCAGCTACACAAAAATCAAACAGAATAAAAATCGGGTCAAAAATGAGGCAGTGAAACTGTGGAGCGCCGTAGCCCAAAATTCGATCTTTTTCGATTGAAAACTTGGCACGGGTACCTACCCCCTTGTGAATTTCGCGCATTTTTCGGGAATAAATCAATTTTCTGGAAAACTCTTTTTGGATAGTCACAAGTTGCACATCAAATTAAAGGTGAGACTACCAGCTACTCCAAAAATCAAACAGAATAAAAATCGGATCAAAAATGAGGTAGTGAAACTGTGGAGCGCCGTAGCCCAAAATTCGATCTTTTTCGATTGAAAACTTGGCACGGGTACCTACCCCCTTGTGAATTTCGCGCATTTTTCGGGAATAAATCAATTTTCTGGACAACTGTTTTTGGATAGTCGCAAGTTGCACATCAAATCAAAGGTGTGACTACCAGCTACTTAAAAAATCAAACAGAATAAAAATCGGGTCAAAAATGAGGCAGTGAAACTGTGCAGCGCCGTAGCCCCAAATTCGATCTTTTTTCGATTGAAAACTTGGCACGGGTACCTACCCCCTTGTGAATTTCGCGCATTTTTGCGGAATAAATCAATTTTCTGGAAAACTGTTTTTGGATAGTCACAAGTTGCACATCAAATTAAAGGTGAGACTACCAGCTACTCCAAAAATCAAACAGAATAAAAATCGGATCAAAAATGAGGTAGTGAAACTGTGGAGCGCCGTAGCCCAAAATTCGATCTTTTTCGATTGAAAACTTGGCACGGGTACCTACCCCCTTGTGAATTTCGCGCATTTTTTGGGAATAAATCAATTTTATGGAAAACTCTTTTTGGATAGTCACAAGTTGCACATCAAATCAAAGGTGAGACTACCAGCTACACAAAAATCAAACAGAATAAAAATCGGGTCAAAAATGAGGCAGTGAAACTGTGGAGCGCCGTAGAACAAAATTCGATCTTTTTCGATTGAAAACTTGGCACGGGTACCTACCCCCTTGTGAATTTCGCGCATTTTTCGGGAATAAATCAATTTTCTGGACAACTGTTTTTGGATAGTCGCAAGTTGCACATCAAATCAAAGGTGTGACTACCAGCTACTTAAAAAATCAAACAGAATAAAAATCGGGTCAAAAATGAGGCAGTGAAACTGTGCAGCGCCGTAGCCCCAAATTCGATCTTTTTTCGATTGAAAACTTGGCACGGGTACCTACCCCCTTGTGAATTTCGCGCATTTTTGCGGAATAAATCAATTTTCTGGAAAACTGTTTTTGGATAGTCACAAGTTGCACATCAAATTAAAGGTGAGACTACCAGCTACTCCAAAAATCAAACAGAATAAAAATCGGATCAAAAATGAGGTAGTGAAACTGTGGAGCGCCGTAGCCCAAAATTCGATCTTTTTCGATTGAAAACTTGGCACGGGTACCTACCCCCTTGTGAATTTCGCGCATTTTTTGGGAATAAATCAATTTTATGGAAAACTCTTTTTGGATAGTCACAAGTTGCACATCAAATCAAAGGTGAGACTACCAGCTACACAAAAAATCAAACAGAATAAAAATCGGGTCAAAAATGAGGCAGTGAAACTGTGGAGCGCCGTAGCCCAAAATTCGATCTTTTTCGATTGAAAACTTGGCACGGGTACCTACCCCCTTGTGAATTTCGCGCATTTTTCGGGAATAAATCAATTTTCTGGAAAACTGTTTTTGGATAGTCACAAGTTGCACATCAAATTAAAGGTGAGACTACCAGCTACATAAAAAATCAAACAGAATAAAAATCGGGTCAAAAATGAGGCAGTGAAACTGTGGAGCGCCGTAGCCCAAAATTCGATCTTTCTCGATTGAAAACTTGGCACGGGTACCTACCCCCTTGTGAATTTCGCACATTTTTCGGGAATAAATCAATTTTCTGGAAAACTGTTTTTGGATAGTCACAAGTTTCACATCAAATTAAAGGTGAGACTACCAGCTACTCAAAAAATCAAACAGAATAAAAATCGGGTCAAAAATGAGGCAGTGAAACTGTGGAGCGCCGTAGCCTAAAATTCGATCTTTTTCGATTGAAAACTTGGCACGGGTACCTACCCCCTTGTGAATTTCGCGCATTTTTCGGGAATAAATCAATTTTCTGGAAAACTGTTTTTGGATAGTCACAAGTTGCACATCAAATTAAAGGTGAGACTACCAGCTACTCAAAAAATCAAACAGAATAAAAATCGGGTCAAAAATGAGGCAGTGAAACTGTGGAGCGCCGTAGCCCAAAATTCGATCTTTTTCGATTGAAAACTTGGCACGGGTACCTACCCCTTGTGAATTTCGCGCATTTTTCGGGAATAAATCAATTTTCTGGAAAACTGTTTTTGGATAGTCACAAGTTGCACATCATATTAAAAGTGAGACTACCAGCTACTCAAAAAATCAAACAGAATAAAAATCGGGTCAAAAATGAGGCAGTGAAACTGTGGAGCGCCGTAGCCCAAAATTCGATCTTTTTCGATTGAAAACTTGGCACGGGTACCTACCCCCTTGTGAATTTCGCGCATTTTTGGGGAATAAATCAATTTTCTGGAAAACTGTTTTTGGATAGTCACAAGTTGCACATCAAATTAAAGGTGAGACTACCAGCTACTCCAAAAATCAAACAGAATAAAAATCGGGTCAAAAATGAGGCAGTGAAACTGTGGAGCGCCGTAGCCTAAAATTCGATCTTTTTCGATTGAAAACTTGGCACGGGTACCTACCCCCTTGTGAATTTCGCGCATTTTTGGGGAATAAATCAATTTTCTGGAAAACTGTTTTTGGATAGTCACAAGTTGCACATCAAATCAAAGGTGTGACTACCAGCTACTTAAAAAATCAAACAGAATAAAAATCGGGTCAAAAATGAGGCAGTGAAACTGTGCAGCGCCGTACCCCAAAATTCGATCTTTTCTCGATTGAAAACTTGGCACGGGTACCTACCCCCTTGTGAATTTCGCGCATTTTTGGGGAATAAATCAATTTTCTGGAAAACTGTTTTTGGATAGTCACAAGTTGCACATCAAATTAAAGGTGAGACTACCAGCTACTCCAAAAATCAAACAGAATAAAAATCGGGTCAAAAATGAGGCAGTGAAACTGTGGAGCGCCGTAGCCCAAAATTCGATCGTTTTCGATTGAAAACTTGGCACGGGTACCTACCCACTTGTGAATTTCGCGCATTTTTTGGGAATAAATCAATTTTCTGGAAAACTGTTTTTGGATAGTCACAAGTTGCACATCAAATTAAAGGTGAGACTACCAGCTACTCCAAAAATCAAACAGAATAAAAATCGGATCAAAAATGAGGTAGTGAAACTGTGGAGCGCCGTAGCCCAAAATTCGATCTTTTTCGATTGAAAACTTGGCACGGGTACCTACCCCCTTGTGAATTTCGCGCATTTTTTGGGAATAAATCAATTTTATGGAAAACTCTTTTTGGATAGTCACAAGTTGCACATCAAATCAAAGGTGAGACTACCAGCTACACAAAAATCAAACAGAATAAAAATCGGGTCAAAAATGAGGCAGTGAAACTGTGGAGCGCCGTAGCCCAAAATTCGATCTTTTTCGATTGAAAACTTGGCACGGGTACCTACCCCCTTGTGAATTTCGCGCATTTTTCGGGAATAAATCAATTTTCTGGAAAACTCTTTTTGGATAGTCACAAGTTGCACATCAAATTAAAGGTGAGACTACCAGCTACTCCAAAAATCAAACAGAATAAAAATCGGATCAAAAATGAGGTAGTGAAACTGTGGAGCGCCGTAGCCCAAAATTCGATCTTTTTCGATTGAAAACTTGGCACGGGTACCTACCCCCTTGTGAATTTCGCGCATTTTTCGGGAATAAATCAATTTTCTGGACAACTGTTTTTGGATAGTCGCAAGTTGCACATCAAATCAAAGGTGTGACTACCAGCTACTTAAAAAATCAAACAGAATAAAAATCGGGTCAAAAATGAGGCAGTGAAACTGTGGAGCGCCGTAGCCCCAAATTCGATCTTTTTTCGATTGAAAACTTGGCACGGGTACCTACCCCCTTGTGAATTTCGCGCATTTTTGCGGAATAAATCAATTTTCTGGAAAACTGTTTTTGGATAGTCACAAGTTGCACATCAAATTAAAGGTGAGACTACCAGCTACTCCAAAAATCAAACAGAATAAAAATCGGATCAAAAATGAGGTAGTGAAACTGTGGAGCGCCGTAGCCCAAAATTCGATCTTTTTCGATTGAAAACTTGGCACGGGTACCTACCCCCTTGTGAATTTCGCGCATTTTTTGGGAATGTATCAATTTTATGGAAAACTCTTTTTGGATAGTCACAAGTTGCACATCAAATCAAAGGTGAGACTACCAGCTACACAAAAAATCAAACAGAATAAAAATCGGGTCAAAAATGAGGCAGTGAAACTGTGGAGCGCCGTAGCCCAAAATTCGATCTTTTTCGATTGAAAACTTGGCACGGGTACCTACCCCCTTGTGAATTTCGCGCATTTTTCGGGAATAAATCAATTTTCTGGAAAACTGTTTTTGGATAGTCACAAGTTGCACATCAAATTAAAGGTGAGACTACCAGCTACATAAAAAATCAAACAGAATAAAAATCGGGTCAAAAATGAGGCAGTGAAACTGTGGAGCGCCGTAGCCCAAAATTCGATCTTTCTCGATTGAAAACTTGGCACGGGTACCTACCCTCTTGTGAATTTCGCACATTTTTCGGGAATAAATCAATTTTCTGGAAAACTGTTTTTGGATAGTCACAAGTTTCACATCAAATTAAAGGTGAGACTACCAGCTACTCAAAAAATCAAACAGAATAAAAATCGGGTCAAAAATGAGGCAGTGAAACTGTGGAGCGCCGTAGCCTAAAATTCGATCTTTTTCGATTGAAAACTTGGCACGGGTACCTACCCCCTTGTGAATTTCGCGCATTTTTCGGGAATAAATCAATTTTCTGGAAAACTGTTTTTGGATAGTCACAAGTTGCACATCAAATTAAAGGTGAGACTACCAGCTACTCAAAAAATCAAACAGAATAAAAATCGGGTCAAAAATGAGGCAGTGAAACTGTGGAGCGCCGTAGCCCAAAATTCGATCTTTTTCGATTGAAAACTTGGCACGGGTACCTACCCCTTGTGAATTTCGCGCATTTTTCGGGAATAAATCAATTTTCTGGAAAACTGTTTTTGGATAGTCACAAGTTGCATATCATATTAAAAGTGAGACTACCAGCTACTCAAAAAATCAAACAGAATAAAAATCGGGTCAAAAATGAGGCAGTGAAACTGTGGAGCGCCGTAGCCCAAAATTCGATCTTTTTCGATTGAAAACTTGGCACGGGTACCTACCCCCTTGTGAATTTCGCGCATTTTTGGGGAATAAATCAATTTTCTGGAAAACTGTTTTTGGATAGTCACAAGTTGCACATCAAATTAAAGGTGAGACTACCAGCTACTCCAAAAATCAAACAGAATAAAAATCGGGTCAAAAATGAGGCAGTGAAACTGTGGAGCGCCGTAGCCTAAAATTCGATCTTTTTCGATTGAAAACTTGGCACGGGTACCTACCCCCTTGTGAATTTCGCGCATTTTTGGGGAATAAATCAATTTTCTGGAAAACTGTTTTTGGATAGTCACAAGTTGCACATCAAATCAAAGGTGTGACTACCAGCTACTTAAAAAATCAAACAGAATAAAAATCGGGTCAAAAATGAGGCAGTGAAACTGTGCAGCGCCGTACCCCAAAATTCGATCTTTTCTCGATTGAAAACTTGGCACGGGTACCTACCCCCTTGTGAATTTCGCGCATTTTTGGGGAATAAATCAATTTTCTGGAAAACTGTTTTTGGATAGTCACAAGTTGCACATCAAATTAAAGGTGAGACTACCAGCTACTCCAAAAATCAAACAGAATAAAAATCGGATCAAAAATGAGGTAGTGAAACTGTGGAGCGCCGTAGCCCAAAATTCGATCTTTTTCGATTGAAAACTTGGCACGGGTACCTACCCCCTTGTGAATTTCGCGCATTTTTCGGGAATAAATCAATTTTCTGGACAACTGTTTTTGGATAGTCGCAAGTTGCACATCAAATCAAAGGTGTGACTACCAGCTACTTAAAAAATCAAACAGAATAAAAATCGGGTCAAAAATGAGGCAGTGAAACTGTGCAGCGCCGTAGCCCCAAATTCGATCTTTTTTCGATTGAAAACTTGGCACGGGTACCTACCCCCTTGTGAATTTCGCGCATTTTTGCGGAATAAATCAATTTTCTGGAAAACTGTTTTTGGATAGTCACAAGTTGCACATCAAATTAAAGGTGAGACTACCAGCTACTCCAAAAATCAAACAGAATAAAAATCGGATCAAAAATGAGGTAGTGAAACTGTGGAGCGCCGTAGCCCAAAATTCGATCTTTTTCGATTGAAAACTTGGCACGGGTACCTACCCCCTTGTGAATTTCGCGCATTTTTTGGGAATAAATCAATTTTATGGAAAACTCTTTTTGGATAGTCACAAGTTGCACATCAAATCAAAGGTGAGACTACCAGCTACACAAAAAATCAAACAGAATAAAAATCGGGTCAAAAATGAGGCAGTGAAACTGTGGAGCGCCGTAGCCCAAAATTCGATCTTTTTCGATTGAAAACTTGGCACGGGTACCTACCCCCTTGTGAATTTCGCGCATTTTTCGGGAATAAATCAATTTTCTGGAAAACTGTTTTTGGATAGTCACAAGTTGCACATCAAATTAAAGGTGAGACTACCAGCTACTCAAAAAATCAAACAGAATAAAAATCGGGTCAAAAATGAGGCAGTGAAACTGTGGAGCGCCGTAGCCCAAAATTCGATCTTTTTCGATTGAAAACTTGACACGGGTACCTACCCCTTGTGAATTTCGCGCATTTTTCGGGAATAAATCAATTTTCTGGAAAACTGTTTTTGGATAGTCACAAGTTGCACATCATATTAAAAGTGAGACTACCAGCTACTCAAAAAATCAAACAGAATAAAAATCGGGTCAAAAATGAGGCAGTGAAACTGTGGAGCGCCGTAGCCCAAAATTCGATCTTTTTCGATTGAAAACTTGGCACGGGTACCTACCCCCTTGTGAATTTCGCGCATTTTTCGGGAATAAATCAATTTTCTGGAAAACTGTTTTTGGATAGTCACAAGTTGCACATCAAATTAAAGGTGAGACTACCAGCTACTCCAAAAATCAAACGGAATAAAAATCGGGTCAAAAATGAGGCAGTGAAACTGTGGAGCGCCGTAGCCTAAAATTCGATCTTTTTCGATTGAAAACTTGGCACGGGTACCTACCCCCTTGTGAATTTCGCGCATTTTTGGGGAATAAATCAATTTTCTGGAAAACTGTTTTTGGATAGTCACAAGTTGCACATCAAATCAAAGGTGTGACTACCAGCTACTTAAAAAATCAAACAGAATAAAAATCGGGTCAAAAATGAGGCAGTGAAACTGTGCAGCGCCGTACCCCAAAATTCGATCTTTTCTCGATTGAAAACTTGGCACGGGTACCTACCCCCTTGTGAATTTCGCGCATTTTTGGGGAATAAATCAATTTTCTGGAAAACTGTTTTTGGATAGTCACAAGTTGCACATCAAATTAAAGGTGAGACTACCAGCTACTCCAAAAATCAAACAGAATAAAAATCGGGTCAAAAATGAGGCAGTGAAACTGTGGAGCGCCGTAGCCCAAAATTCGATCGTTTTCGATTGAAAACTTGGCACGGGTACCTACCCACTTGTGAATTTCGCGCATTTTTTGGGAATAAATCAATTTTCTGGAAAACTGTTTTTGGATAGTCACAAGTTGCACATCAAATTAAAGGTGAGACTACCAGCTACTCAAAAAATCAAACAGAATAAAAATCGGGTCAAAAATGAGGCAGTGAAACTGTGGAGCGCCGTAGCCCAAAATTCGATCTTTTTCGATTGAAAACTTGGCACGGGTACCTACCCCCTTGTGAATTTCGCGTATTTTTCGGGAATAAATCAATTTTCTGGAAAACTGTTTTTGGATAGTCACAAGTTGCACATCAAATTAAAGGTGAGACTACCAGCTACTCAAAAAATGAAAGAGAATAAAAATCGGGTCAAAAATGAGGCAGTGAAACTGTGGAGCGCCGTAGCCCAAAATTCGATCTTTTTCGATTGAAAACTTGGCACGGGTACCTACCGCCTTGTGAATTTCGCACATTTTTCGGGAATAAATCAATTTTCTGGAAAACTGTTTTTGGATAGTCACAAGTTGCACATCAAATTAAAGGTGAGACTACCAGCTACTCAAAAAATCAAACAGAATAAAAATCGGGTCAAAAATGAGGCAGTGAAACTGTGGAGCGCCGTAGCCCAAAATTCGATCTTTTTCGATTGAAAACTTGGCACGGGTACCTACCCCCTTGTGAATTTCGCGCATTTTTCGGGAATAAATCAATTTTCTGGAAAACTGTTTTTGGATAGTCACAAGTTTCACATCAAATTAAAGGTGAGACTACCAGCTACTCAAAAAACCAAACAGAATAAAAATCGGGTCAAAAATGAGGCAGTGAAACTGTGGAGCGCCGTAGCCCAAAGTTCGATCTTTTTCGATTGAAAACTTGGCACGGGTACCTACCCCCTTGTGAATTTCGCGCATTTTTCGCGAATAAATCAATTTTCTGGAAAACTGTTTTTGGATAGTCGAAAGTTGCACATCAAATTAAAGGTGAGACTACCAGCTACTCAAAAAATCAAACAGAATAAAAATCGGGTCAAAAATGAGGCAGTGAAACTGTGGAGCGCCGTAGCCCAAAATTCGATCTTTTTCGATTGAAAACTTGGCACGGGTACCTACCCCCTTGTGAATTTCGCGCATTTTTCGGGAATAGATCAATTTTCTGGAAAACTGTTTTTGAATAGTCACAAGTTGCACATCAAATTAAAGGTGAGACTACCAGCTACTCAAAAAATCAAACAGAATAAAAATCGGGTCAAAAATGAGGCAGTGAAACTGTGGAGCGCCGTAGCCCAAAATTCGATCTTTTTCGATTGAAAACTTGGCACGGGTACCTACCCCCTTGTGAATTTCGTGCATTTTTCGGGAATAAATCAATTTTCTGGAAAACTGTTTTTGGATAGTCACAAGTTGCACATCAAATTAAAGGTGAGACTACCAGCTACTCAAAAAATCAAACAGAATAAAAATCGGGTCAAAAATGAGGCAGTGAAACTGTGGAGCGCCGTAGCCCAAAATTCGATCTTTTTCGATTGAAAACTTGGCACGGGTACCTACCCCCTTGTGAATTTCGCGCATTTTTCGGGAATAAATCAATTTTCTGGAAAACTGTTTTTGGATAGTCACAAGTTGCACATCAAATTAAAGGTTAGACTACCAGCTACTCAAAAAATCAACCAGAATAAAAATCGGGTCAAAAATGAGGCAGTGAAACTGTGGAGCGCCGTAGCCCAAAATTCGATCTTTTTCGATTGAAAACTTGGCACCTACCCCCTTGTGAATTTCGCGCATTTTTCGGGAATAAATCAATTTTCTGGAAAACTGTTTTTGGATAGTCACAAGTTGCACATCAAATTAAAGGTTAGACTACCAGCTACTCAAAAAATCAACCAGAATAAAAATCGGGTCAAAAATGAGGCAGTGAAACTGTGGAGCGCCGTAGCCCAAAATTCGATCTTTTTCGATTGAAAACTTGGCACCTACCCCCTTGTGAATTTCGCGCATTTTTCGGGAATAAATCAATTTTCTGGGAAACTGTTTTTGGATAGTCGAAAGTTGCACATCAAATTAAAGGTGAGACTACCAGCTACACAAAAAATCAAACAGAATAAAAATCGGGTCAAAAATGAGGCAGTGAAACTGTGGAGCGCCGTAGCCCAAAATTCGATCATTTTCGATTGAAAACTTGGCACGGGTACCTACCCCCTTGTGAATTTCGTGCATTTTTCGGGAATAAATCAATTTTCTGGAAAACTGTTTTTGGATAGTCACAAGTTGCACATCAAATTAAAGGTGAGACTACCAGCTACTCAAAAAATCAAACAGAATAAAAATCGTCAAAAATGAGGCAGTGAAACTGTGGAGCGCCGTAGCCCAAAATTCGATCTTTTTCGATTGAAAACTTGGCACGGGTACTTGCCCCCTTGTGAATTTCGCACATTTTTCGGGAATAAATCAATTTTCTGGAAAACTGTTTTTGGTTAGTCACAAAGTGCACATCAAATTAAAGGTGAGACTACCAGCTACACAAAAAATCAAACAGAATAAAAATCGGGTTAAAAATGAGGCAGTGAAACTGTGGAGCGCCGTAGCCCAAAATTCGATCTTTTTCGATTGAAAACTTGGCACGGGTACCTACCCCCTTGTGAATTTCGCGCATTTTTCGGGAATAAATCAATTTTCTGGAAAACTGTTTTTGGATAGTCACAAGTTGCACATCAAATTAAAGGTGAGACTACCAGCTACTCAAAAAATCAAACAGAATAAAAATCGGGTCAAAAATGAGGCAGTGAAACTGTGGAGCGTCGTAGCCCAAAATTCGATCTTTTTCGATTGAAAACTTGGCACAGGTACCTACCCCCTTGTGAATTTCGCACATTTTTCGGGAATAAATCAATTTTCTGGAAAACTGTTTTTGGTTAGTCACAAAGTGCACATCAAATTAGAGGTGAGACTACCAGCTACTCAAAAAATCAAACAGAATAAAAATCGGGTCAAAAATGAGGCAGTGAAACTGTGGAGCGCCGTAGCCCAAAATTCGATCTTTTTCGATTGAAAACTTGGCACGGGTACCTACCCCCTTGTGAATTTCGCGCATTTTTCGGGAATAAATCAATTTTCTGGAAAACTGTTTTTGGATAGTCACAAGTTGCACATCAAATTAAAGGTGAAACTACCAGCTACTCAAAAAATCAAACAGAATAAAAATCGGGTCAAAAATGAGGCAGTGAAACTGTGGAGCGCCGTAGCCCAAAATTCGATCTTTTTCGATTGAAAACTTGGCACGGGTACCTACCCCCTTGTGAATTTCGCGCATTTTTCGGGAATAGATCAATTTTCTGGAAAACTGTTTTTGGATAGTCACAAGTTGCACATCAAATTAAAGGTGAGACTACCAGCTACTCAAAAAATCAAACAGAATAAAAATCGGGTCAAAAATGAGGCAGTAAAACTGTGGAGCGCCGTAGCCCAAAATTCGATCTTTTTCGATTGAAAACTTGGCACGGGTACCTACCCCCTTGTGAATTTCGTGCATTTTTCGGGAATAAATCAATTTTCTGGAAAACTGTTTTTGGATAGTCACAAGTTGCACATCAAATTAAAGGTGAGACTACCAGCTACTCAAAAAATCAAACAGAATAAAAATCGGGTCAAAAATGAGGCAGTGAAACTGTGGAGCGCCGTAGCCCAAAATTCGATCTTTTTCGATTGAAAACTTGGCACCTACCCCCTTGTGAATTTCGCGCATTTTTCGGGAATAAATCAATTTTCTGGGAAACTGTTTTTGGATAGTCGAAAGTTGCACATCAAATTAAAGGTGAGACTACCAGCTACACAAACAATCAAACAGAATAAAAATCGGGTCAAAAATGAGGCAGTGAAACTGTGGAGCGCCGTAGCCCAAAATTCGATCTTTTTCGATTGAAAACTTGGCACCTACCCCCTTGTGAATTTCGCACATTTTTCGGGAATAAATCAATTTTCTGGGAAACTGTTTTTGGATAGTCGAAAGTTGCACATCAAATTAAAGGTGAGACTACCAGCTACTCAAAAAATCAAACAGAATAAAAATCGGGTCAAAAATGAGGCAGTGAAACTGTGGAGCGCCGTAGCCCAAAATTCGATCTTTTTCGATTGAAAACTTGGCACGGGTACCTACCCCCTTGTGAATTTCGTGCATTTTTCGGGAATAAATCAATTTTCTGGAAAACTGTTTTTGGATAGTCACAAGTTGCACATCAAATTAAAGGTGAGACTACCAGCTACTCAAAAAATCAAACAGAATAAAAATCGTCAAAAATGAGGCAGTGAAACTGTGGAGCGCCGTAGCCCAAAATTCGATCTTTTTCGATTGAAAACTTGGCACGGGTACTTGCCCCCTTGTGAATTTCGCACATTTTTCGGGAATAAATCAATTTTCTGGAAAACTGTTTTTGGTTAGTCACAAAGTGCACATCAAATTAAAGGTGAGACTACCAGCTACACAAAAAATCAAACAGAATAAAAATCGGGTTAAAAATGAGGCAGTGAAACTGTGGAGCGCCGTAGCCCAAAATTCGATCTTTTTCGATTGAAAACTTGGCACGGGTACCTACCCCCTTGTGAATTTCGCGCATTTTTCGGGAATAAATCAATTTTCTGGAAAACTGTTTTTGGATAGTCACAAGTTGCACATCAAATTAAAGGTGAGACTACCAGCTACTCAAAAAATCAAACAGAATAAAAATCGGGTCAAAAATGAGGCAGTGAAACTGTGGAGCGTCGTAGCCCAAAATTCGATCTTTTTCGATTGAAAACTTGGCACAGGTACCTACCCCCTTGTGAATTTCGCACATTTTTCGGGAATAAATCAATTTTCTGGAAAACTGTTTTTGGTTAGTCACAAAGTGCACATCAAATTAAAGGTGAGACTACCAGCTACTCAAAAAATCAAACAGAATAAAAATCGGCTCAAAAATGTGGCAGTGAAACTGTGGAGCGCCGTAGCCCAAAATTCGATCTTTTTCGATTGAAAACTTGGCACGGGTACCTACCCCCTTGTGAATTTCGCGCATTTTTCGGGAATAAATCAATTTTCTGGAAAACTGTTTTTGGATAGTCACAAGTTGCACATCAAATTAAAGGTTAGACTACCAGCTACTCAAAAAATCAACCAGAATAAAAATCGGGTCAAAAATGAGGCAGTGAAACTGTGGAGCGCCGTAGCCCAAAATTCGATCTTTTTCGATTGAAAACTTGGCACGGGTACCTACCCCCTTGTGAATTTCGCACATTTTTCGGGAATAAATAAATTTTCTGAAAAACTGTTTTTGGTTAGTCACAAAGTGCACATCAAATTAAAGGTGAGACTACCAGCTACACAAAAAATCAAACAGAATAAAAATCGGGTCAAAAATGAGGCAGTGAAACTGTGGAGCGCCGTAGCCCAAAATTCGATCTTTTTCGATTGAAAACTTGGCACGGGAACTTGCCCCCTTGTGAATTTCGCACATTTTTCGGGAATAAATCAATTTTCTGGAAAACTGTTTTTGGTTAGTCACAAAGTGCACATCAAATTAAAGGTGAGACTACCAGCTACACAAAAAATCAAACAGAATAAAAATCGGGTTAAAAATGAGGCAGTGAAACTGTGGAGCGCCGTAGCCCAAAATTCGATCTTTTTCGATTGAAAACTTGGCACGGGTACCTACCCCCTTGTGAATTTCGCGCATTTTTCGGGAATAAATCAATTTTCTGGAAAACTGTTTTTGGATAGTCACAAGTTGCACATCAAATTAAAGGTGAGACTACCAGCTACACAAAAAATCAAACAGAATAAAAATCGGGTCAAAAATGAGGCAGTGAAACTGTGGAGCGTCGTAGCCCAAAATTCGATCTTTTTCGATTGAAAACTTGGCACGGGTACCTACCCCCTTGTGAATTTCGCACATTTTTCGGGAATAAATCAATTTTCTGGAAAACTGTTTTTGGTTAGTCACAAAGTGCACATCAAATTAAAGGTGAGACTACCAGCTACTCAAAAAATCAAACAGAATAAAAATCGGCTCAAAAATGAGGCAGTGAAACTGTGGAGCGCCGTAGCCCAAAATTCGATCTTTTTCGATTGAAAACTTGGCACGGGTACCTACCCCCTTGTGAATTTCGCGCATTTTTCGGGAATAAATCAATTTTCTGGAAAACTGTTTTTGGATAGTCACAAGTTGCACATCAAATTAAAGGTGAGACTACCAGCTACTCAATAAATCAACCAGAATAAAAATCGGGTCAAAAATGAGGCAGTGAAACTGTGGAGCGCCGTAGCCCAAAATTCGATCTTTTTCGATTGAAAACTTGGCACGGGTACCTACCCCCTTGTGAATTTCGCGCATTTTTCGGGAATAAATCAATTTTCTGGAAAACTGTTTTTGGATAGTCACAAGTTGCACATCAAATTAAAGGTGAGACTACCAGCTACACAAAAAATCAAACAGAATAAAAATCGGGTCAAAAATGAGGCAGTGAAACTGTGGAGCGCCGTAGCCCAAAATTCGATCTTTTTCGATTGAAAACTTGGCACGGGTACCTACCCCCTTGTGAATTTCGCGCATTTTTCGGGAATAAATCAATTTTCTGGAAAACTGTTTTTGGATAGTCACAAGTTGCACATCAAATTAAAGGTGAGACTACCAGCTACACAAAAAATCAAACAGAATAAAAATCGGGTCAAAAATGAGGCAGTGAAACTGTAGAGCGCAGAAGCCCAAAATTCGATCTTTTTCGATTGAAAACTTGGCACGGGTACCTACCCCCTTGTGAATTTCGCGCATTTTTCGGGAATAAATCAATTTTCTGGAAAACTATTTTTGGATAGTCACAAGTTGCACATCAAATTAAAAGTGAGACTACCAGCTACTCAAAAAATCAAACAGAATAAAAATCGGGTCAAAAATGAGGCAGTGAAACTGTGGAGCGCCGTAGCCCAAAATTCGATCTTTTTCGATTGAAAACTTGGCACGGGTACCTACCCCCTTGTGAATTTCGCACATTTTTCGGGAATAAATCAATTTTCTGGAAAACTGTTTTTGGATAGTCACAAGTTGCACATCAAATTAAAGGTGAGACTACCAGCTACTCAATAAATCAACCAGAATAAAAATCGGGTCAAAAATGAGGCAGTGAAACTGTGGAGCGCCGTAGCCCAAAATTCGATCTTTTTCGATTGAAAACTTGGCACGGGTACCTACCCCCTTGTGAATTTCGCGCATTTTTCGGGAATAAATCAATTTTCTGGAAAACTGTTTTTGGATAGTCACAAGTTGCACATCAAATTAAAGGTGAGACTACCAGCTACTCAATAAATCAACCAGAATAAAAATCGGGTCAAAAATGAGGCAGTGAAACTGTGGAGCGCCGTAGCCCAAAATTCGATCTTTTTCGATTGAAAACTTGGCACGGGTACCTACCCCCTTGTGAATTTCGCGCATTTTTCGGGAATAAATCAATTTTCTGGAAAACTGTTTTTGGATAGTCACAAGTTGCACATCAAATTAAAGGTGAGACTACCAGCTACACAAAAAATCAAACAGAATAAAAATCGGGTCAAAAATGAGGCAGTGAAACTGTGGAGCGCCGTAGCCCAAAATTCGATCTTTTTCGATTGAAAACTTGGCACGGGTACCTACCCCCTTGTGAATTTCGCGCATTTTTCGGGAATAAATCAATTTTCTGGAAAACTGTTTTTGGATAGTCACAAGTTGCACATCAAATTAAAGGTGAGACTACCAGCTACACAAAAAATCAAACAGAATAAAAATCGGGTCAAAAATGAGGCAGTGAAACTGTAGAGCGCAGAAGCCCAAAATTCGATCTTTTTCGATTGAAAACTTGGCACGGGTACCTACCCCCTTGTGAATTTCGCGCATTTTTCGGGAATAAATCAATTTTCTGGAAAACTATTTTTGGATAGTCACAAGTTGCACATCAAATTAAAAGTGAGACTACCAGCTACTCAAAAAATCAAACAGAATAAAAATCGGGTCAAAAATGAGGCAGTGAAACTGTGGAGCGCCGTAGCCCAAAATTCGATCTTTTTCGATTGAAAACTTGGCACGGGTACCTACCCCCTTGTGAATTTCGCACATTTTTCGGGAATAAATCAATTTTCTGGAAAACTGTTTTTGGATAGTCACAAGTTGCACATCAAATCAAAGCTGAAACTACCAGCTACTCCAAAAATCAAACAGAATAAAAATCGGGTTAAAAATGAGGCAGTGAAACTGTGGAGCGCCGTAGCCCAAAATTCGATCTTTATCGATTGAAAATTTGGCACGGGTACCTACCCCCTTGTGAATTTCGCGCATTTTTCGGGAATAAATCAATTTTCTGGAAAACTGTTTTTGGATAGTCACAAGTTGCACATCAAATTAAAGGTGAAACTACCAGCTACTCAAAAAATCAAACAGAATAAAAATCGGGTCAAAAAGGAGGCAGTGAAACTGTGGAGCGCCGTAGCCCAAAATTCGATCTTTTTCGATTGAAAACTTGGCACGGGTACCTACCCCCTTGTGAATTTCGCGCATTTTTCGGGAATAGATCAATTTTCTGGAAAACTGTTTTTGGATAGTCACAAGTTGCACATCAAATTAAAGGTGAGACTACCAGCTACTCAAAAAATCAAACAGAATAAAAATCGGGTCAAAAATGAGGCAGTAAAACTGTGGAGCGCCGTAGCCCAAAATTCGATCTTTTTCGATTGAAAACTTGGCACGGGTACCTACCCCCTTGTGAATTTCGTGCATTTTTCGGGAATAAATCAATTTTCTGGAAAACTGTTTTTGGATAGTCACAAGTTGCACATCTAATTAAAGGTGAGACTACCAGCTACTCAAAAAATCAAACAGAATAAAAATCGGGTCAAAAATGAGGCAGTGAAACTGTGGAGCGCCGTAGCCCAAAATTCGATCTTTTTCGATTGAAAACTTGGCACGGGTACCTACCCCCTTGTGAATTTCGCGCATTTTTCGGGAATAAATCAATTTTCTGGGAAACTGTTTTTGGATAGTCGAAAGTTGCACATCAAATTAAAGGTGAGACTACCAGCTACTCAAAAAATCAAACAGAATAAAAATAGGGTCAAAAATGAGGCAGTGAAACTGTGGAGCGCCGTAGCCGAAAATTTGATCTTTTTCGATTGAAAACTTGGCACGGGTACCTACCCCCTTGTGAATTTCGCGCATTTTTCGGGAATAAATCAATTTTCTGGAAAACTGTTTTTGGATAGTCACAAGTTGCACATCAAATTAAAGGTGAGACTACCAGCTACTCAAAAAATCAAACAGAATAAAAATCGTCAAAAATTAGGCAGTGAAACTGTGGAGCGCCGTAGCCCAAAATTCGATCTTTTTCGATTGAAAACTTGGCACGGGTACTTGCCCCCTTGTGAATTTCGCACATTTTTCGGGAATAAATCAATTTTCTGGAAAACTGTTTTTGGTTAGTCACAAAGTGCACATCAAATTAAAGGTGAGACTACCAGCTACACAAAAAATCAAACAGAATAAAAATCGGGTTAAAAATGAGGCAGTGAAACTGTGGAGCGCCGTAGCCCAAAATTCGATCTTTTTCGATTGAAAACTTGGCACGGGTACCTACCCCCTTGTGAATTTCGCGCATTTTTCGGGAATAAATCAATTTTCTGGAAAACTGTTTTAGGATAGTCACAAGTTGCACATCAAATTAAAGGTGAGACTACCAGCTACTCAAAAAATCAAACAGAATAAAAATCGGGTCAAAAATGAGGCAGTGAAACTGTGGAGCGTCGTAGCCCAAAATTCGATCTTTTTCGATTGAAAACTTGGCACGGGTACCTACCCCCTTGTGAATTTCGCACATTTTTCGGGAATAAATCAATTTTCTGGAAAACTGTTTTTGGTTAGTCACAAAGTGCACATCAAATTAAAGGTGAGACTACCAGCTACTCAAAAAATCAAACAGAATAAAAATCGGCTCAAAAATGAGGCAGTGAAACTGTGGAGCGTCGTAGCCCAAAATTCGATCTTTTTCGATTGAAAACTTGGCACGGGTACCTACCCCCTTGTGAATTTCGCGCATTTTTCGGGAATAAATCAATTTTCTGGAAAACTGTTTTTGGATAGTCACAAGTTGCACATCAAATTAAAGGTGAGACTACCAGCTACTCAAAAAATCAACCAGAATAAAAATCGGGTCAAAAATGAGGCAGTGAAACTGTGGAGCGCCGTAGCCCAAAATTCGATCTTTTTCGATTGAAAACTTGGCACGGGTACCTACCCCCTTGTGAATTTCGCGCATTTTTCGGGAATAAATCAATTTTCTGAAAAACTGTTTTTGGTTAGTCACAAAGTGCACATCAAATTAAAGGTGAGACTACCAGCTACACAAAAAATCAAACAGAATAAAAATCGGGTCAAAAATGAGGCAGTGAAACTGTGGAGCGCCGTAGCCCAAAATTCGATCTTTTTCGATTGAAAACTTGGCACGGGTACTTGCCCCCTTGTGAATTTCGCACATTTTTCGGGAATAAATCAATTTTCTGGAAAACTGTTTTTGGTTAGTCACAAAGTGCACATCAAATTAAAGGTGAGACTACCAGCTACACAAAAAATCAAACAGAATAAAAATCGGGTTAAAAATGAGGCAGTGAAACTGTGGAGCGCCGTAGCCCAAAATTCGATCTTTTTCGATTGAAAACTTGGCACGGGTACCTACCCCCTTGTGAATTTCGCGCATTTTTCGGGAATAAATCAATTTTCTGGAAAACTGTTTTTGGATAGTCACAAGTTGCACATCAAATTAAAGGTGAGACTACCAGCTACTCAAAAAATCAAACAGAATAAAAATCGGGTCAAAAATGAGGCAGTGAAACTGTGGAGTGTCGTAGCCCAAAATTCGATCTTTTTCGATTGAAAACTTGGCACGGGTACCTACCCCCTTGTGAATTTCGCACATTTTTCGGGAATAAATCAATTTTCTGGAAAACTGTTTTTGGTTAGTCACAAAGTGCACATCAAATTAAAGGTGAGACTACCAGCTACTCAAAAAATCAAACAGAATAAAAATCGGCTCAAAAATGAGGCAGTGAAACTGTGGAGCGCCGTAGCCCAAAATTCGATCTTTTTCGATTGAAAACTTGGCACGGGTACCTACCCCCTTGTGAATTTCGCGCATTTTTCGGGAATAAATCAATTTTCTGGAAAACTGTTTTTGGATAGTCACAAGTTGCACATCAAATTAAAGGTGAGACTACCAGCTACTCAATAAATCAACCAGAATAAAAATCGGGTCAAAAATGAGGCAGTGAAACTGTGGAGCGCCGTAGCCCAAAATTCGATCTTTTTCGATTGAAAACTTGGCACGGGTACCTACCCCCTTGTGAATTTCGCGCATTTTTCGGGAATAAATCAATTTTCTGGAAAACTGTTTTTGGATAGTCACAAGTTGCACATCAAATTAAAGGTGAGACTACCAGCTACACAAAAAATCAAACAGAATAAAAATCGGGTCAAAAATGAGGCAGTGAAACTGTGGAGCGCCGTAGCCCAAAATTCGATCTTTTTCGATTGAAAACTTGGCACGGGTACCTACCCCCTTGTGAATTTCGCACATTTTTCGGGAATAAATCAATTTTCTGGAAAACTGTTTTTGGATAGTCACAAGTTGCACATCAAATCAAAGCTGAAACTACCAGCTACTCCAAAAATCAAACAGAATAAAAATCGGGTTAAAAATGAGGCAGTGAAACTGTGGAGCGCCGTAGCCCAAAATTCGATCTTTTTCGATTGAAAACTTGGCACGGGTACCTACCCCCTTGTGAATTTCGCGCATTTTTCGGGAATAAATCAATTTTCTGGAAAACTGTTTTTGGATAGTCACAAGTTGCACATCAAATTAAAGGTGAGACTACCAGCTACTCAATAAATCAACCAGAATAAAAATCGGGTCAAAAATGAGGCAGTGAAACTGTGGAGCGCCGTAGCCCAAAATTCGATCTTTTTCGATTGAAAACTTGGCACGGGTACCTACCCCCTTGTGAATTTCGCGCATTTTTCGGGAATAAATCAATTTTCTGGAAAACTGTTTTTGGATAGTCACATCACAAGTTGCACATCAAATTAAAGGTGAGACTACCAGCTACTCAAAAAATCAAACAGAATAAAAATCGGGTCAAAAATGAGGCAGTGAAACTGTGGAGCGCCGTAGCCCAAAATTCGATCTTTTTCGATTGAAAACTTGGCACGGGTACCTACCCCCTTGTGAATTTCGCACATTTTTCGGGAATAAATCAATTTTCTGGAAAACTGTTTTTGGATAGTCACAAGTTGCACATCAAATCAAAGCTGAAACTACCAGCTACTCCAAAAATCAAACAGAATAAAAATCGGGTTAAAAATGAGGCAGTGAAACTGTGGAGCGCCGTAGCCCAAAATTCGATCTTTTTCGATTGAAAACTTGGCACGGGTACCTACCCCCTTGTGAATTTCGCGCATTTTTCGGGAATAAATCAATTTTCTGGAAAACTGTTTTGGTTAGTCACAAAGTGCACATCAAATGAAAGGTGAGACTACCAGCTGCTCAAAAAAATCAAACAGAATAAAAATCGGGTCAAAAATGAGGCAGTGAAACTGTGGAGCGCCGTAGCCCAAAATTCGATCTTTTTCGATTGAAAACTTGGCACGGGTACCTACCCCCTTGTGAATTTCGCTCATTTTTCGGGAATAAATCAATTTTCTGGAAAACTGTTTTTGGATAGTCGAAAGTTGCACATCAAATTAAAGGTGAGACTACCAGCTACTCAAAAAATCAAACAGAATAAAAATCGGGTCAAAAATGAGGCAGTGAAACTGTGGAGCGCCGTAGCCCAAAATTCGATCTTTTTCGATTGAAAACTTGGCACGGGTACCTACCCCCTTGTGAATTTCGAGCATTTTTCGGGAATAAATCAATTTTCTGGAAAACTGTTTTTGGATAGTCACAAGTTGCACATCAAACTAAAGGTGAGACAACCAGCTACTCAACAAATCAAACATAATAAAAATCGGGTCAAGAATGAGGCAGTGAAACTGTGGAGCGCCGTAGCCCAAAATTCGATCTTTTTCGATTGAAAACTTGGAACGGGTACCTACCCCCTTGTGAATTTCGCGCATTTTTCGGGAATAAATCAATTTTCTGGAAAACTGTTTTTGGATAGTCACAAGTTGCACATCAAATCAAAGCTGAAACTACCAGCTACTCCAAAAATCAAACAGAATAAAAATCGGGTTAAAAATGAGGCAGTGAAACTGTGGAGCGCCGTAGCCCAAAATTCGATCTTTTTCGATTGAAAACTTGGCACGGCTACCCCCTTGTGAATTTCGCGCATTTTTCGGGAATAAATCAATTTTCTGGAAAACTGTTTTTGGATAGTCACAAGTTGCACATCAAATTAAAGGTGAGACTACCAGCTACTCAAAAAATCAAACAGAATAAAAATCGGGTCAAAAATGAGGGAGTGAAACTGTGGAGCGCCGTAGCCCAAAATTCGATCTTTTTCGATTGAAAACTTGGCACGGGTACCTACCCCCTTGTGAATTTCGCGCATTTTTCGGGAAGAAATCAATTTTCTGGAAAACTGTTTTTGGATAGTCACAAGTTGCACATCAAATTAAAGGTGAGACTACCAGCTACTCAAAAAATCAAACAGAATAAAAATCGGGTCAAAAATGAGGCAGTGAAACTGTGGAGCGCCGTAGCCCAAAATTCGATCTTTTTCGATTGAAAACTTGGCACGGGTACCTACCCCCTTGTGAATTTCGCGCATTTTTCGGGAATAAATCAATTTTCTGGAAAACTGTTTTTGGATAGTCACAAGTTGCACATCAAATTAAAGGTGAGACTACCAGCTACTCAAAAAATCAAACAGAATAAAAATCGGGTCAAAAATGAGGCAGTGAAACTGTGGAGCGCCGTAGCCCAAAATTCGATCTTTTTCGATTGAAAACTTGGCACGGGTACTTACCCCCTTGTGAATTTCGCACATTTTTCGGGAATAAATCAATTTTCTGGAAAACTGTTTTTGGTTAGTCACAAAGTGCACATCAAATTAAAGGTGAGACTACCAGCTACACAAAAATCAAACAGAATAAAAATCGGGTCAAAAATGAGGCAGTGAAACTGTGGAGCGCCGTAGCCCAAAATTCGATCTTTTTCGATTGAAAACTTGGCACGGGTACCTACCCCCTTGTGAATTTCGCGCATTTTTCGGGAATAAATCAATTTTCTGGAAAACTGTTTTTGGATAGTCACAAAGTGCACATCAAATTAAAGGTGAGACTACCAGCTACTCAAAAAATCAAACAGAATAAAAATCGGGTCAAAAATGAGGCAGTGAAACTGTGGAGCGCCGTAGCCCAAAATTCGATCTTTTTCGATTGAAAACTTGGCACGGGTACCTACCCCCTTGTGAATTTCGCGCATTTTTCGGGAATAAATCAATTTTCTGGAAAACTGTTTTTGGATAGTCACAAAGTGCACATAAATTAAAGGTGAGACTACCAGCTACACAAAAATCAGACAGAATAAAAATCGGGTTAAAAATGAGGCAGTGAAACTGTGGAGCGCCGTAGCCCAAAATTCGATCTTTTTCGATTGAAAACTTGGCACGGGTACCTACCCCCTTGTGAATTTCGCGCATTTTTCGGGAATAAATCAATTTTCTGGAAAACTGTTTTTGGATAGTCACAAGTTGCACATCAAATTAAAGGTGAGACTACCAGCTACTCAAAAAATCAAACAGAATAAAAATCGTCAAAATGAGGCAGTGAAACTGTGGAGCGCCGTAGCCCAAAATTCGATCTTTTTCGATTGAAAACTTGGCACGGGTACCTACCCCCTAGTGAATTTCGCACATTTTTCGGGAATAAATCAATTTTCTGGAAAACTGTTTTTGGTTAGTCACAAAGTGCACATCAAATTAAAGGTGAGACTACCAGCTACTCAAAAAATCAAACAGAATAAAAATCGGGTCAAAAATGAGGCAGTGAAACTGTGGAGCGCCGTAGCCCAAAATTCGATCTTTTTCGATTGAAAACTTGGCACGGGTACCTACCCCCTTGTGAATTTCGCGCATTTTTCGGGAATAAATCAATTTTCTGGAAAACTGTTTTTGGATAGTCTCGAAGTGCACATCAAATTAAAGGTGAGACTATCAGCTACACAAAAATCAAACAGAATAAAAATCGGGTTAAAAATGAGGCAGTGAAACTGTGGAGCGCCGTAGCCCAAAATTCGATCTTTTTCGATTGAAAACTTGGCACGGGTACCTACCCCCTTGTGAATTTCGCGCATTTTTCGGGAATAAATCAATTTTCTGGAAAACTGTTTTTGGATAGTCACAAGTTGCACATCAAATTAAAGGTGTGACTACCAGCTACTCAAAAAATCAAACAGAATAAAAATCGGGTCAAAAATGAGGCAGTGAAACTGTGGAGCGCCGTAGCCCAAAATTCGATCTTTTTCGATTGAAAACTTGGCACGGGTACCTACCCCCTTGTGAATTTCGCGCATTTTTCGGGAATAAATCAATTTTCTGGAAAACTGTTTTTGGATAGTCACAAGTTGCACATCAAATTAAAGGTGAGACTACCAGCTACTCAAAAAATCAAACAGAATAAAAATCGGGTCAAAAATGAGGCAGTGAAACTGTGGAGCGCCGTAGCCCAAAATTCGATCTTTTTCGATTGAAAACTTGGCACGGGTACCTACCCCCTTGTGAATTTCGCGCATTTTTTGGGAATAAATAAATTTTCTGGAAAACTGTTTTTGGATAGTCACAAGTTGCACATCAAATTAAAGGTGAGACTACCAGCTACTCCAAAAATCAAACAGAATAAAAATCGGGTCAAAAATGAGGCAGTGAAACTGTGGAGCGCCGTAGCCCAAAATTCGATCTTTTTCGATTGAAAACTTGGCACGGGTACCTACCCCCTTGTGAATTTCGCGCATTTTTCGGGAATAAATCAATTTTCTGGAAAACTGTTTTTGGATAGTCACAAGTTGCACATCAAATTAAAGGTGAGACTACCAGCTACTCAAAAAATCAAACAGAATAAAAATCGTCAAAAATGAGGCAGTGAAACTGTGGAGCGCCGTAGCCCAAAATTCGATCTTTTTCGATTGAAAACTTGGCACGGGTACTTACCCCCTTGTGAATTTCGCACATTTTTCGGGAATAAATCAATTTTCTGGAAAACTGTTTTTGGTTAGTCACAAAGTGCACATCAAATTAAAGGTGAGACTACCAGCTACACAAAAATCAAACAGAATAAAAATCGGGTCAAAAATGAGGCAGTGAAACTGTGGAGCGCCGTAGCCCAAAATTCGATCTTTTTCGATTGAAAACTTGGCACGGGTACCTACCCCCTTGTGAATTTCGCGCATTTTTCGGGAATAAATCAATTTTCTGGAAAACTGTTTTTGGATAGTCACAAAGTGCACATCAAATTAAAGGTGAGACTACCAGCTACTCAAAAAATCAAACAGAATAAAAATCGGGTCAAAAATGAGGCAGTGAAACTGTGGAGCGCCGTAGCCCAAAATTCGATCTTTTTCGATTGAAAACTTGGCACGGGTACCTACCCCCTTGTGAATTTCGCGCATTTTTCGGGAATAAATCAATTTTCTGGAAAACTGTTTTTGGTTAGTCACAAAGTGCACATCAAATTAAAGGTGAGACTACCAGCTACACAAAAATCAAACAGAATAAAAATCGGGTCAAAAATGAGGCAGTGAAACTGTGGAGCGCCGTAGCCCAAAATTCGATCTTTTTCGATTGAAAACTTGGCACGGGTACCTACCCCCTTGTGAATTTCGCGCATTTTTCGGGAATAAATCAATTTTCTGGAAAACTGTTTTTGGATAGTCACAAAGTGCACATCAAATTAAAGGTGAGACTACCAGCTACTCAAAAAATCAAACAGAATAAAAATCGGGTCAAAAATGAGGCAGTGAAACTGTGGAGCGCCGTAGCCCAAAATTCGATCTTTTTCGATTGAAAACTTGGCACGGGTACCTACCCCCTTGTGAATTTCGCGCATTTTTCGGGAATAAATCAATTTTCTGGAAAACTGTTTTTGGATAGTCACAAAGTGCACATAAATTAAAGGTGAGACTACCAGCTACACAAAAATCAGACAGAATAAAAATCGGGTTAAAAATGAGGCAGTGAAACTGTGGAGCGCCGTAGCCCAAAATTCGATCTTTTTCGATTGAAAACTTGGCACGGGTACCTACCCCCTTGTGAATTTCGCGCATTTTTCGGGAATAAATCAATTTTCTGGAAAACTGTTTTTGGATAGTCACAAGTTGCACATCAAATTAAAGGTGAGACTACCAGCTACTCAAAAAATCAAACAGAATAAAAATCGTCAAAATGAGGCAGTGAAACTGTGGAGCGCCGTAGCCCAAAATTCGATCTTTTTCGATTGAAAACTTGGCACGGGTACCTACCCCCTAGTGAATTTCGCACATTTTTCGGAAATAAATCAATTTTCTGGAAAACTGTTTTTGGTTAGTCACAAAGTGCACATCAAATTAAAGGTGAGACTACCAGCTACTCAAAAAATCAAACAGAATAAAAATCGGGTCAAAAATGAGGCAGTGAAACTGTGGAGCGCCGTAGCCCAAAATTCGATCTTTTTCGATTGAAAACTTGGCACGGGTACCTACCCCCTTGTGAATTTCGCGCATTTTTCGGGAATAAATCAATTTTCTGGAAAACTGTTTTTGGATAGTCACAAAGTGCACATCAAATTAAAGGTGAGACTACCAGCTACACAAAAATCAAACAGAATAAAAATCGGGTTAAAAATGAGGCAGTGAAACTGTGGAGCGCCGTAGCCCAAAATTCGATCTTTTTCGATTGAAAACTTGGCACGGGTACCTACCCCCTTGTGAATTTCGCGCATTTTTCGGGAATAAATCAATTTTCTGGAAAACTGTTTTTGGATAGTCACAAAGTGCACATCAAATTAAAGGTGAGACTACCAGCTACACAAAAATCAAACAGAATAAAAATCGGGTTAAAAATGAGGCAGTGAAACTGTGGAGCGCCGTAGCCCAAAATTCGATCTTTTTCGATTGAAAACTTGGCACGGGTACCTACCCCCTTGTGAATTTCGCGCATTTTTCGGGAATAAATCAATTTTCTGGAAAACTGTTTTTGGATAGTCACAAGTTGCACATCAAATTAAAGGTGAGACTACCAGCTACTCAAAAAATCAAACAGAATAAAAATCGGGTCAAAAATGAGGGAGTGAAACTGTGGAGCGCCGTAGCCCAAAATTCGATCTTTTTCGATTGAAAACTTGGCACGGGTACCTACCCCCTTGTGAATTTCGCGCATTTTTCGGGAAGAAATCAATTTTCTGGAAAACTGTTTTTGGATAGTCACAAGTTGCACATCAAATTAAAGGTGAGACTACCAGCTACTCAAAAAATCAAACAGAATAAAAATCGGGTCAAAAATGAGGCAGTGAAACTGTGGAGCGCCGTAGCCCAAAATTCGATCTTTTTCGATTGAAAACTTGGCACGGGTACCTACCCCCTTGTGAATTTCGCGCATTTTTCGGGAATAAATCAATTTTCTGGAAAACTGTTTTTGGATAGTCACAAGTTGCACATCAAATTAAAGGTGAGACTACCAGCTACTCAAAAAATCAAACAGAATAAAAATCGGGTCAAAAATGAGGCAGTGAAACTGTGGAGCGCCGTAGCCCAAAATTCGATCTTTTTCGATTGAAAACTTGGCACGGGTACTTACCCCCTTGTGAATTTCGCACATTTTTCGGGAATAAATCAATTTTCTGGAAAACTGTTTTTGGTTAGTCACAAAGTGCACATCAAATTAAAGGTGAGACTACCAGCTACACAAAAATCAAACAGAATAAAAATCGGGTCAAAAATGAGGCAGTGAAACTGTGGAGCGCCGTAGCCCAAAATTCGATCTTTTTCGATTGAAAACTTGGCACGGGTACCTACCCCCTTGTGAATTTCGCGCATTTTTCGGGAATAAATCAATTTTCTGGAAAACTGTTTTTGGATAGTCACAAAGTGCACATCAAATTAAAGGTGAGACTACCAGCTACTCAAAAAATCAAACAGAATAAAAATCGGGTCAAAAATGAGGCAGTGAAACTGTGGAGCGCCGTAGCCCAAAATTCGATCTTTTTCGATTGAAAACTTGGCACGGGTACCTACCCCCTTGTGAATTTCGCGCATTTTTCGGGAATAAATCAATTTTCTGGAAAACTGTTTTTGGATAGTCACAAAGTGCACATAAATTAAAGGTGAGACTACCAGCTACACAAAAATCAGACAGAATAAAAATCGGGTTAAAAATGAGGCAGTGAAACTGTGGAGCGCCGTAGCCCAAAATTCGATCTTTTTCGATTGAAAACTTGGCACGGGTACCTACCCCCTTGTGAATTTCGCGCATTTTTCGGGAATAAATCAATTTTCTGGAAAACTGTTTTTGGATAGTCACAAGTTGCACATCAAATTAAAGGTGAGACTACCAGCTACTCAAAAAATCAAACAGAATAAAAATCGTCAAAATGAGGCAGTGAAACTGTGGAGCGCCGTAGCCCAAAATTCGATCTTTTTCGATTGAAAACTTGGCACGGGTACCTACCCCCTAGTGAATTTCGCACATTTTTCGGGAATAAATCAATTTTCTGGAAAACTGTTTTTGGTTAGTCACAAAGTGCACATCAAATTAAAGGTGAGACTACCAGCTACTCAAAAAATCAAACAGAATAAAAATCGGGTCAAAAATGAGGCAGTGAAACTGTGGAGCGCCGTAGCCCAAAATTCGATCTTTTTCGATTGAAAACTTGGCACGGGTACCTACCCCCTTGTGAATTTCGCGCATTTTTCGGGAATAAATCAATTTTCTGGAAAACTGTTTTTGGATAGTCTCGAAGTGCACATCAAATTAAAGGTGAGACTATCAGCTACACAAAAATCAAACAGAATAAAAATCGGGTTAAAAATGAGGCAGTGAAACTGTGGAGCGCCGTAGCCCAAAATTCGATCTTTTTCGATTGAAAACTTGGCACGGGTACCTACCCCCTTGTGAATTTCGCGCATTTTTCGGGAATAAATCAATTTTCTGGAAAACTGTTTTTGGATAGTCACAAGTTGCACATCAAATTAAAGGTGTGACTACCAGCTACTCAAAAAATCAAACAGAATAAAAATCGGGTCAAAAATGAGGCAGTGAAACTGTGGAGCGCCGTAGCCCAAAATTCGATCTTTTTCGATTGAAAACTTGGCACGGGTACCTACCCCCTTGTGAATTTCGCGCATTTTTTGGGAATAAATTAATTTTCTGGAAAACTGTTTTTGGATAGTCACAAGTTGCACATCAAATTAAAGGTGAGACTACCAGCTACTCCAAAAATCAAACAGAATAAAAATCGGGTCAAAAATGAGGCAGTGAAACTGTGGAGCGCCGTAGCCCAAAATTCGATCTTTTTCGATTGAAAACTTGGCACGGGTACCTACCCCCTTGTGAATTTCGCGCATTTTTCGGGAATAAATCAATTTTCTGGAAAACTGTTTTTGGATAGTCACAAGTTGCACATCAAATTAAAGGTGAGACTACCAGCTACTCAAAAAATCAAACAGAATAAAAATCGTCAAAAATGAGGCAGTGAAACTGTGGAGCGCCGTAGCCCAAAATTCGATCTTTTTCGATTGAAAACTTGGCACGGGTACTTACCCCCTTGTGAATTTCGCACATTTTTCGGGAATAAATCAATTTTCTGGAAAACTGTTTTTGGTTAGTCACAAAGTGCACATCAAATTAAAGGTGAGACTACCAGCTACACAAAAATCAAACAGAATAAAAATCGGGTCAAAAATGAGGCAGTGAAACTGTGGAGCGCCGTAGCCCAAAATTCGATCTTTTTCGATTGAAAACTTGGCACGGGTACCTACCCCCTTGTGAATTTCGCGCATTTTTCGGGAATAAATCAATTTTCTGGAAAACTGTTTTTGGATAGTCACAAAGTGCACATCAAATTAAAGGTGAGACTACCAGCTACTCAAAAAATCAAACAGAATAAAAATCGGGTCAAAAATGAGGCAGTGAAACTGTGGAGCGCCGTAGCCCAAAATTCGATCTTTTTCGATTGAAAACTTGGCACGGGTACCTACCCCCTTGTGAATTTCGCGCATTTTTCGGGAATAAATCAATTTTCTGGAAAACTGTTTTTGGATAGTCACAAAGTGCACATCAAATTAAAGGTGAGACTACCAGCTACACAAAAATCAAACAGAATAAAAATCGGGTTAAAAATGAGGCAGTGAAACTGTGGAGCGCCGTAGCCCAAAATTCGATCTTTTTCGATTGAAAACTTGGCACGGGTACCTACCCCCTTGTGAATTTCGCGCATTTTTCGGGAATAAATTAATTTTCTGGAAAACTGTTTTTGGATAGTCACAAGTTGCACATCAAATTAAAGGTGAGACTACCAGCTACTCAAAAAATCAAACAGAATAAAAATCGGGTCAAAAATGAGGCAGTGAAACTGTGGAGCGCCGTAGCCCAAAATTCGGTTAAATCAATTTTCTGGAAAACTGTTTTTGGATAGTCACAAGTTGCACATCAAATTAAAGGTGAGACTACCAGCTACACAAAAATCAAACAGAATAAAAATCGGGTCAAAAATGAGGCAGTGAAACTGTGGAGCGCCGTAGCCCAAAATTCGATCTTTTTCGATTGAAAACTTGGCACGGGTACCTACCCCCTTGTGAATTTCGCGCATTTTTCGGGAATAAATCAATTTTCTGGAAAACTGTTTTTGGATAGTCACAAGTTGCACATCAAATTAAAGGTGAGACTACCAGCTACTCAAAAAATCAAACAGAATAAAAATCGTCAAAAATGAGGCAGTGAAACTGTGGAGCGCCGTAGCCCAAAATTCGATCTTTTTCGATTGAAAACTTGGCACGGGTACCTACCCCCTTGTGAATTTCGCACATTTTTCGGGAATAAATCAATTTTCTGGAAAACTGTTTTTGGTTAGTCACAAAGTGCACATCAAATTAAAGGTGAGACTACCAGCTACTCAAAAAATCAAACAGAATAAAAATCGGGTCAAAAATGAGGCAGTGAAACTGTGGAGCGCCGTAGCCCAAAATTCGATCTTTTTCGATTGAAAACTTGGCACGGGTACCTACCCCCTTGTGAATTTCGCGCATTTTTCGGGAATAAATCAATTTTCTGGAAAACTGTTTTTGGATAGTCACAAAGTGCACATCAAATTAAAGGTGAGACTACCAGCTACACAAAAATCAAACAGAATAAAAATCGGGTTAAAAATGAGGCAGTGAAACTGTGGAGCGCCGTAGCCCAAAATTCGATCTTTTTCGATTGAAAACTTGGCACGGGTACCTACCCCCTTGTGAATTTCGCGCATTTTTCGGGAATAAATCAATTTTCTGGAAAACTGTTTTTGGATAGTCACAAGTTGCACATCAAATTAAAGGTGAGACTACCAGCTACTCAAAAAATCAAACAGAATAAAAATCGGGTCAAAAATGAGGCAGTGAAACTGTGGAGCGCCGTAGCCCAAAATTCGATTAAATCAATTTTCTGGAAAACTGTTTTTGGATAGTCACAAGTTGCACATCAAATTAAAGGTGAGACTACCAGCTACTCAAAAAATCAAACAGAATAAAAATCGGGTCAAAAATGAGGCAGTGAAACTGTGGAGCGCCGTAGCCCAAAATTCGATCTTTTTCGATTGAAAACTTGGCACGGGTACCTACCCCCTTGTGAATTTCGCGCATTTTTCGGGAATAAATCAATTTTCTGGAAAACTGTTTTTGGATAGTCACAAGTTGCACATCAAATTAAAGGTGAGACTACCAGCTACTCAAAAAATCAAACAGAATAAAAATCGGGTCAAAAATGAGGCAGTGAAACTGTGGAGCGCCGTAGCCCAAAATTCGATCTTTTTCGATTGAAAACTTGGCACGGGTACCTACCCCCTTGTGAATTTCGCGCATTTTTTGGGAATAAATAAATTTTCTGGAAAACTGTTTTTGGATAGTCACAAGTTGCACATCAAATTAAAGGTGAGACTACCAGCTACTCCAAAAATCAAACAGAATAAAAATCGGGTCAAAAATGAGGCAGTGAAACTGTGGAGCGCCGTAGCCCAAAATTCGATCTTTTTCGATTGAAAACTTGGCACGGGTACCTACCCCCTTGTGAATTTCGCGCATTTTTCGGGAATAAATCAATTTTCTGGAAAACTGTTTTTGGATAGTCACAAGTTGCACATCAAATTAAAGGTGAGACTACCAGCTACTCAAAAAATCAAACAGAATAAAAATCGTCAAAAATGAGGCAGTGAAACTGTGGAGCGCCGTAGCCCAAAATTCGATCTTTTTCGATTGAAAACTTGGCACGGGTACTTACCCCCTTGTGAATTTCGCACATTTTTCGGGAATAAATCAATTTTCTGGAAAACTGTTTTTGGTTAGTCACAAAGTGCACATCAAATTAAAGGTGAGACTACCAGCTACACAAAAATCAAACACAATAAAAATCGGGTCAAAAATGAGGCAGTGAAACTGTGGAGCGCCGTAGCCCAAAATTCGATCTTTTTCGATTGAAAACTTGGCACGGGTACCTACCCCCTTGTGAATTTCGCGCATTTTTCGGGAATAAATCAATTTTCTGGAAAACTGTTTTTGGTTAGTCACAAAGTGCACATAAATTAAAGGTGAGACTACCAGCTACACAAAAATCAAACAGAATAAAAATCGGGTTAAAAATGAGGCAGTGAAACTGTGGAGCGCCGTAGCCCAAAATTCGATCTTTTTCGATTGAAAACTTGGCACGGGTACCTACCCCCTTGTGAATTTCGCGCATTTTTCGGGAATAAATCAATTTTCTGGAAAACTGTTTTTGGTTAGTCACAAAGTGCACATCAAATTAAAGGTGAGACTACCAGCTACTCAAAAAATCAAACAGAATAAAAATCGGGTCAAAAAGGAGGCAGTGAAACTGTGGAGCGCCGTAGCCCAAAATTCGATCTTTTTCGATTGAAAACTTGGCACGGGTACCTACCCCCTTGTGAATTTCGCGCATTTTTCGGGAATAAATCAATTTTCTGGAAAACTGTTTTTGGTTAGTCACAAAGTGCACATAAATTAAAGGTGAGACTACCAGCTACACAAAAATCAAACAGAATAAAAATCGGGTTAAAAATGAGGCAGTGAAACTGTGGAGCGCCGTAGCCCAAAATTCGATCTTTTTCGATTGAAAACTTGGCACGGGTACCTACCCCCTTGTGAATTTCGCGCATTTTTCGGGAATAAATCAATTTTCTGGAAAACTGTTTTTGGATAGTCACAAGTTGCACATCAAATTAAAGGTGAGACTACCAGCTACTCAAAAAATCAAACAGAATAAAAATCGTCAAAAATGAGGCAGTGAAACTGTGGAGCGCCGTAGCCCAAAATTCGATCTTTTTCGATTGAAAACTTGGCACGGGTACCTACCCCCTTGTGAATTTCGCACATTTTTCGGGAATAAATCAATTTTCTGGAAAACTGTTTTTGGTTAGTCACAAAGTGCACATCAAATTAAAGGTGAGACTACCAGCTACTCAAAAAATCAAACAGAATAAAAATCGGGTCAAAAATGAGGCAGTGAAACTGTGGAGCGCCGTAGCCCAAAATTCGATCTTTTTCGATTGAAAACTTGGCACGGGTACCTACCCCCTTGTGAATTTCGCGCATTTTTCGGGAATAAATCAATTTTCTGGAAAACTGTTTTTGGATAGTCACAAAGTGCACATCAAATTAAAGGTGAGACTACCAGCTACACAAAAATCAAACAGAATAAAAATCGGGTTAAAAATGAGGCAGTGAAACTGTGGAGCGCCGTAGCCCAAAATTCGATCTTTTTCGATTGAAAACTTGGCACGGGTACCTACCCCCTTGTGAATTTCGCGCATTTTTCGGGAATAAATCAATTTTCTGGAAAACTGTTTTTGGATAGTCACAAGTTGCACATCAAATTAAAGGTGTGACTACCAGCTACTCAAAAAATCAAACAGAATAAAAATCGTCAAAAATGAGGCAGTGAAACTGTGGAGCGCCGTAGCCCAAAATTCGATCTTTTTCGATTGAAAACTTGGCACGGGTACCTACCCCCTTGTGAATTTCGCACATTTTTCGGGAATAAATCAATTTTCTGGAAAACTGTTTTTGGTTAGTCACAAAGTGCACATCAAATTAAAGGTGAGACTACCAGCTACTCAAAAAATCAAACAGAATAAAAATCGGGTCAAAAATGAGGCAGTGAAACTGTGGAGCGCCGTAGCCCAAAATTCGATCTTTTTCGATTGAAAACTTGGCACGGGTACCTACCCCCTTGTGAATTTCGCGCATTTTTCGGGAATAAATCAATTTTCTGGAAAACTGTTTTTGGATAGTCACAAGTTGCACATCAAATTAAAGGTGAGACTACCAGCTACTCAAAAAATCAAACAGAATAAAAATCGGGTCAAAAATGAGGCAGTGAAACTGTGGAGCGCCGTAGCCCAAAATTCGATCTTTTTCGATTGAAAACTTGGCACGGGTACCTACCCCCTTGTGAATTTCGCGCATTTTTTGGGAATAAATAAATTTTCTGGAAAACTGTTTTTGGATAGTCACAAGTTGCACATCAAATTAAAGGTGAGACTACCAGCTACTCCAAAAATCAAACAGAATAAAAATCGGGTCAAAAATGAGGCAGTGAAACTGTGGAGCGCCGTAGCCCAAAATTCGATCTTTTTCGATTGAAAACTTGGCACGGGTACCTACCCCCTTGTGAATTTCGCGCATTTTTCGGGAATAAATCAATTTTCTGGAAAACTGTTTTTGGATAGTCACAAGTTGCACATCAAATTAAAGGTGAGACTACCAGCTACTCAAAAAATCAAACAGAATAAAAATCGTCAAAAATGAGGCAGTGAAACTGTGGAGCGCAGTAGCCCAAAATTCGATCTTTTTCGATTGAAAACTTGGCACGGGTACTTACCCCCTTGTGAATTTCGCACATTTTTCGGGAATAAATCAATTTTCTGGAAAACTGTTTTTGGTTAGTCACAAAGTGCACATCAAATTAAAGGTGAGACTACCAGCTACACAAAAATCAAACAGAATAAAAATCGGGTCAAAAATGAGGCAGTGAAACTGTGGAGCGCCGTAGCCCAAAATTCGATCTTTTTCGATTGAAAACTTGGCACGGGTACCTACCCCCTTGTGAATTTCGCGCATTTTTCGGGAATAAATCAATTTTCTGGAAAACTGTTTTTGGATAGTCACAAAGTGCACATCAAATTAAAGGTGAGACTACCAGTTACTCAAAAAATCAAACAGAATAAAAATCGGGTCAAAAATGAGGCAGTGAAACTGTGGAGCGCCGTAGCCCAAAATTCGATCTTTTTCGATTGAAAACTTGGCACGGGTACCTACCCCCTTGTGAATTTCGCGCATTTTTCGGGAATAAATCAATTTTCTGGAAAACTGTTTTTGGATAGTCACAAGTTGCACATCAAATTAAAGGTGAGACTACCAGCTACTCAAAAAATCAAACAGAATAAAAATCGTCAAAAATGAGGCAGTGAAACTGTGGAGCGCCGTAGCCCAAAATTCGATCTTTTTCGATTGAAAACTTGGCACGGGTACCTACCCCCTTGTGAATTTCGCACATTTTTCGGGAATAAATCAATTTTCTGGAAAACTGTTTTTGGTTAGTCACAAAGTGCACATCAAATTAAAGGTGAGACTACCAGCTACTCAAAAAATCAAACAGAATAAAAATCGGGTCAAAAATGAGGCAGTGAAACTGTGGAGCGCCGTAGAACAAAATTCGATCTTTTTCGATTGAAAACTTGGCACGGGTACCTACCCCCTTGTGAATTTCGCGCATTTTTCGGGAATAAATCAATTTTCTGGAAAACTGTTTTTGGATAGTCACAAAGTGCACATCAAATTAAAGGTGAGACTACCAGCTACACAAAAATCAAACAGAATAAAAATCGGGTTAAAAATGAGGCAGTGAAACTGTGGAGCGCCGTAGCCCAAAATTCGATCTTTTTCGATTGAAAACTTGGCACGGGTACCTACCCCCTTGTGAATTTCGCGCATTTTTCGGGAATAAATCAATTTTCTGGAAAACTGTTTTTGGATAGTCACAAGTTGCACATCAAATTAAAGGTGAAACTACCAGCTACTCAAAAAATCAAACAGAATAAAAATCGGGTCAAAAATGAGGCAGTGAAACTGTGGAGCGCCGTAGCCCAAAATTCGATCTTTTTCGATTGAAAACTTGGCACGGGTACCTACCCCCTTGTGAATTTCGCGCATTTTTCGGGAATAAATCAATTTTCTGAAAAACTGTTTTTGGATAGTCACAAGTTGCACATCAAATTAAAGGTGAGACTACCAGCTACTCAAAAAATCAAACAGAATAAAAATCGGGTCAAAAATGAGGCAGTGAAACTGTGGAGCGCCGTAGCCCAAAATTCGATCTTTTTCAATTGAAAACTTGGCACGGGTACCTACCCCCTTGTGAATTTCGCGCATTTTTCGGAAATAAATCAATTTTCTGGAAAACTGTTTTTGGATAGTCACAAGTTGCACATCAAATTAAAGGTGAGACTACCAGCTACTCAAAAAATCAAACAGAATAAAAATCGGGTCAAAAATGAGGCAGTGAAACTGTGGAGCGCCGTAGCCCAAAATTCGATCTTTTTCGATTGAAAACTTGGCACGGGTACCTACCCCCTTGTGAATTTCGCGCATTTTTCGGGAATAAATCAATTTTCTGGAAAACTGTTTTTGGATAGTCACAAGTTGCACATCAAATTAAAGGTGAGACTACCAGCTACTCAAAAAATCAAACAGAATAAAAATCGGGTCAAAAATGAGGCAGTGAAACTGTGGAGCGCCGTAGCCCAAAATTCGATCTTTTTCGATTGAAAACTTGGCACGGGTACCTACCCCCTTGTGAATTTCGCGCATTTTTCGGGAATAAATCAATTTTCTGGAAAACTGTTTTTGGATAGTCACAAGTTGCACATCAAATTAAAGGTGAGACTACCAGCTACTCAAAAAATCAAACAGAATAAAAATCGGGTCAAAAATGAGGCAGTGAAACTGTGGAGCGCCGTAGCCCAAAATTCGATCTTTTTCGATTGAAAACTTGGCACGGGTACCTACCCCCTTGTGAATTTCGCGCATTTTTTGGGAATAAATAAATTTTCTGGAAAACTGTTTTTGGATAGTCACAAGTTGCACATCAAATTAAAGGTGAGACTACCAGCTACTCCAAAAATCAAACAGAATAAAAATCGGGTCAAAAATGAGGCAGTGAAACTGTGGAGCGCCGTAGCCCAAAATTCGATCTTTTTCGATTGAAAACTTGGCACGGGTACCTACCCCCTTGTGAATTTCGCGCATTTTTCGGGAATAAATCAATTTTCTGGAAAACTGTTTTTGGATAGTCACAAGTTGCACATCAAATTAAAGGTGAGACTACCAGCTACTCCAAAAATCAAACAGAATAAAAATCGGGTCAAAAATGAGGCAGTGAAACTGTGGAGCGCCGTAGCCCAAAATTCGATCTTTTTCGATTGAAAACTTGGCACGGGTACTTACCCCCTTGTGAATTTCGCACATTTTTCGGGAATAAATCAATTTTCTGGAAAACTGTTTTTGGTTAGTCACAAAGTGCACATCAAATTAAAGGTGAGACTACCAGCTACACAAAAATCAAACAGAATAAAAATCGGGTCAAAAATGAGGCAGTGAAACTGTGGAGCGCCGTAGCCCAAAATTCGATCTTTTTCGATTGAAAACTTGGCACGGGTACCTACCCCCTTGTGAATTTCGCGCATTTTTGGGGAATAAATCAATTTTCTGGAAAACTGTTTTTGGATAGTCACAAAGTGCACATCAAATTAAAGGTGAGACTACCAGCTACTCAAAAAATCAAACAGAATAAAAATCGGGTCAAAAATGAGGCAGTGAAACTGTGGAGCGCCGTAGCCCAAAATTCGATCTTTTTCGATTGAAAACTTGGCACGGGTACCTACCCCCTTGTGAATTTCGCGCATTTTTCGGGAATAAATCAATTTTCTGGAAAACTGTTTTTGGATAGTCACAAGTTGCACATCAAATTAAAGGTGAGACTACCAGCTACTCAAAAAATCAAACAGAATAAAAATCGTCAAAAATGAGGCAGTGAAACTGTGGAGCGCCGTAGCCCAAAATTCGATCTTTTTCGATTGAAAACTTGGCACGGGTACCTACCCCCTTGTGAATTTCGCACATTTTTCGGGAATAAATCAATTTTCTGGAAAACTGTTTTTGGTTAGTCACAAAGTGCACATCAAATTAAAGGTGAGACTACCAGCTACTCAAAAAATCAAACAGAATAAAAATCGGGTCAAAAATGAGGCAGTGAAACTGTGGAGCGCCGTAGCCCAAAATTCGATCTTTTTCGATTGAAAACTTGGCACGGGTACCTACCCCCTTGTGAATTTCGCGCATTTTTCGGGAATAAATCAATTTTCTGGAAAACTGTTTTTGGATAGTCACAAAGTGCACATCAAATTAAAGGTGAGACTACCAGCTACACAAAAATCAAACAGAATAAAAATCGGGTTAAAAATGAGGCAGTGAAACTGTGGAGCGCCGTAGCCCAAAATTCGATCTTTTTCGATTGAAAACTTGGCACGGGTACCTACCCCCTTGTGAATTTCGCGCATTTTTCGGGAATAAATCAATTTTCTGGAAAACTGTTTTTGGATAGTCACAAGTTGCACATCAAATTAAAGGTGAGACTACCAGCTACTCAAAAAATCAAACAGAATAAAAATCGGGTCAAAAATGAGGCAGTGAAACTGTGGAGCGCCGTAGCCCAAAATTCGATCTTTTTCGATTGAAAACTTGGCACGGGTACCTACCCCCTTGTGAATTTCGCGCATTTTTCGGGAATAAATCAATTTTCTGAAAAACTGTTTTTGGATAGTCACAAGTTGCACATCAAATTAAAGGTGAGACTACCAGCTACTCAAAAAATCAAACAGAATAAAAATCGGGTCAAAAATGAGGCAGTGGAACTGTGGAGCACCGTAGCCCAAAATTCGATCTTTTTCGATTGAAAACTTGGCACGGGTACCTACCCCCTTGTGAATTTCGCGCATTTTTCGGGAATAAATCAATTTTCTGGAAAACTGTTTTTGGATAGTCACAAGTTGCACATCAAATTAAAGGTGAGACTACCAGCTACTCAAAAAATCAAACAGAATAAAAATCGTCAAAAATGAGGCAGTGAAACTGTGGAGCGCCGTAGCCCAAAATTCGATCTTTTTCGATTGAAAACTTGGCACGGGTACCTACCCCCTTGTGAATTTCGCGCATTTTTCGGGAATAAATCAATTTTCTGGAAAACTGTTTTTGGATAGTCACAAGTTGCACATCAAATTAAAGGTGAGACTACCAGCTACTCAAAAAATCAAACAGAATAAAAATCGGGTCAAAAATGTGGCAGGGAAACTGTGGAGCGCCGTAGCTCAAAATTCGATCTTTTTCGATTGAAAACTTGGCACGGGTACCTACCCCCTTGTGAATTTCGCGCATTTTTCGGGAATAAATCAATTTTCTGGAAAACTGTTTTTGGATAGTCACAAGTTGCACATCAAACTAAAGGTGAGACTACCAGCTACTCAAAAAATCAAACAGAATAAAAATCGGGTCAAAAATGAGGCAGTGAAACTGTGGAGCGCCGTAGCCCAAAATTCGATCTTTTTCGATTGAAAACTTGGCACGGGTACCTACCCCCTTGTGAATTTCGCGCATTTTTCGGGAATAAATCAATTTTCTGGAAAACTGTTTTTGGATAGTCACAAGTTGCACATCAAATTAAAGGTGAGACTACCAGCTACTCAAAAAATCAAACAGAATAAAAATCGGGTCAAAAATGAGGCAGTGAAACTGTGGAGCGCCGTAGCCCAAAATTCGATCTTTTTCGATTGAAAACTTGGCACGGGTACCTACCCCCTTGTGAATTTCGCACATTTTTCGGGAATAAATCAATTTTCTGGAAAACTGTTTTTGGTTAGTCACAAAGTGCACATCAAATTAAAGGTGAGACTACCAGCTACTCAAAAAATCAAACAGAATAAAAATCGGGTCAAAAATGAGGCAGTGAAACTGTGGAGCGCCGTAGCCCAAAATTCGATCTTTATCGATTGAAAACTTGGCACGGGTACCTACCCCCTTGTGAATTTCGCGCATTTTTCGGGAATAAATCAATTTTCTGGAAAACTGTTTTTGGATAGTCACAAGTTGCACATCAAATTAAAGGTGAGACTACCAACTACTCAAAAAATCAAACAGAATAAAAATCGGGTCAAAAATGAGGCAGTGAAACTGTGGAGCGCCGTAGCCCAAAATTCGATCTTTTTCGATTGAAAACTTGGCACGGGTACCTACCCCCTTGTGAATTTCGCGCATTTTTCGGGAATAAATCAATTTTCTGGAAAACTGTTTTTGGATAGTCACAAGTTGCACATCAAATTAAAGGTGAGACTACCAGCTACTCAAAAAATCAAACAGAATAAAAATCGGGTCAAAAATGAGGCAGTGAAACTGTGGAGCGCCGTAGCCCAAAATTCGATCTTTTTCGATTGAAAACTTGGCACGGGTACCTACCCCCTTGTGAATTTCGCACATTTTTCGGGAATAAATCAATTTTCTGGAAAACTGTTTTTGGTTAGTCACAAAGTGCACATCAAATTAAAGGTGAGACTACCAGCTACTCAAAAAATCAAACAGAATAAAAATCGGGTCAAAAATGAGGCAGTGAAACTGTGGAGCGCCGTAGCCCAAAATTCGATCTTTATCGATTGAAAACTTGGCACGGGTACCTACCCCCTTGTGAATTTCGCGCATTTTTCGGGAATAAATCAATTTTCTGGAAAACTGTTTTTGGATAGTCACAAGTTGCACATCAAATTAAAGGTGAGACTACCAGCTACTCAAAAAATCAAACAGAATAAAAATCGGGTCAAAAATGAGGCAGTGAAACTGTGGAGCGCCGTAGCCCAAAATTCGATCTTTTTCGATTGAAAACTTGGCACGGGTACCTACCCCCTTGTGAATTTCGCACATTTTTCGGGAATAAATCAATTTTCTGGAAAACTGTTTTTGGTTAGTCACAAAGTGCACATCAAATTAAAGGTGAGACTACCAGCTACTCAAAAAATCAAACAGAATAAAAATCGGGTCAAAAATGAGGCAGTGAAACTGTGGAGCGCCGTAGCCCAAAATTCGATCTTTATCGATTGAAAACTTGGCACGGGTACCTACCCCCTTGTGAATTTCACGCATTTTTCGGGAATAAATCAATTTTCTGGAAATCTATTTTTGGATAGTCACAAGTTGCACATCAAATCAAAGGTGAGACTACCAGCTACTCAAAAAATCAAACAGAATAAAAATCGGGTCAAAAATGAGGAAGTGAAACTGTGGAGCGCCGTAGCCCAAAATTCGATCTTTTTCGATTGAAAACTTGGCACGGGTACCTACCCCCTTGTGAATTTCGCGCATTTTTCGGGAATAAATCAATTTTCTGGAAAACTGTTTTTGGATAGTCACAAGTTGCACATCAAATTAAAGGTGAGACTACCAGCTACTCCAAAAATCAAACAGAATAAAAATCGGGTCAAAAATGAGGCAGTGAAACTGGGGAGCACCGTAGCCCAAAATTCGATCTTTTTCGATTGAAAACTTGGCACGGGTACCTACCTCCTTGTGAATTTCGCGCATTTTTCGGGAATAAATCAATTTTCTGGAAAACTGTTTTTGGATAGTCACAAGCTGCACATCAAACTAAAGGTGAGACAACCAGCTACTCAAAAAATCAAACAGAATAAAAATCGGGTCAAGAATGAGGCAGTGAAACTGTGGAGCGCCGTAGCCCAAAATTCGATCTTTTTCGATTGAAAACTTGGCACGGGTACCTACCCCCTTGTGAATTTCGCACATTTTTCGGGAATAAATCAATTTTCTGGAAAACTGTTTTTGGTTAGTCACAAAGTGCACATCAAATTAAAGGTGAGACTACCAGCTACACAAAAAATCAAACAGAATAAAAATCGGGTCAAAAATGAGACAGTGAAACTGTGGAGCGCCGTAGCCCAAAATTCGATCTTTTTCGATTGAAAACTTGGCACGGGTACCTACCCCCTTGTGAATTTCGCGCATTTTTCGGGAATAAATCAATTTTCTGGAAAACTGTTTTTGGATAGTCACAAGTTGCACATCAAATTAAAGGTGAGACTACCAGCTACTCAAAAAATCAAACAGAATAAAAATCGTCAAAAATGAGGCAGTGAAACTGTGGAGCGCCGTAGCCCAAAATTCGATCTTTTTCGATTGAAAACTTGGCACGGGTACCTACCCCCTTGTGAATTTCGCGCATTTTTCGGGAATAAATCAATTTTCCGGAAAACTGTTTTTGGATAGTCACAAGTTGCACATCAAATTAAAGGTGAGACTACCAGCTACTCAAAAAATCAAACAGAATAAAAATCGGGTCAAAAATGAGGCAGGGAAACTGTGGAGCGCCGTAGCCCAAAATTCGATCTTTTTCGATTGAAAACTTGGCACGGGTACCTACCCCCTTGTGAATTTCGCGCATTTTTCGGGAATAAATCAATTTTCTGGAAAACTGTTTTTGGATAGTCACAAGTTGCACATCAAATTAAAGGTGAGACTACCAGCTACTCAAAAAATCAAACAGAATAAAAATCGGGTCAAAAATGAGGCAGTGAAACTGTGGAGCGCCGTAGCCCAAAATTCGATCTTTTTCGATTGAAAACTTGGCACGGGTACCTACCCCCTTGTGAATTTCGCGCATTTTTCGGGAATAAATCAATTTTCTGGAAAACTGTTTTTGGATAGTCACAAGTTGCACATCAAATTAAAGGTGAGACTACCAGCTACTCAAAAAATCAAACAGAATAAAAATCGTCAAAAATGAGGCAGTGAAACTGTGGAGCGCCGTAGCCCAAAATTCGATCTTTTTCGATTGAAAACTTGGCACGGGTACCTACCCCCTTGTGAATTTCGCACATTTTTCGGGAATAAATCAATTTTCTGGAAAACTGTTTTTGGTTAGTCACAAAGTGCACATCAAATTAAAGGTGAGACTACCAGCTACTCAAAAAATCAAACAGAATAAAAATCGGGTCAAAAATGAGGCAGTGAAACTGTGGAGCGCCGTAGCCCAAAATTCGATCTTTATCGATTGAAAACTTGGCACGGGTACCTACCCCCTTGTGAATTTCGCGCATTTTTCGGGAATAAATCAATTTTCTGGAAAACTGTTTTTGGATAGTCACAAGTTGCACATCAAATTAAAGGTGAGACTACCAGCTACTCAAAAAATCAAACAGAATAAAAATCGGGTCAAAAATGAGGCAGTGAAACTGTGGAGCGCCGTAGCCCAAAATTCGATCTTTTTCGATTGAAAACTTGGCACGGGTACCTACCCCCTTGTGAATTTCGCGCATTTTTCGGGAATAAATCAATTTTCTGGAAAACTGTTTTTGGATAGTCACAAGTTGCACATCAAATTAAAGGTGAGACTACCAGCTACTCAAAAAATCAAACAGAATAAAAATCGTCAAAAATGAGGCAGTGAAACTGTGGAGCGCCGTAGCCCAAAATTCGATCTTTTTCGATTGAAAACTTGGCACGGGTACCTACCCCCTTGTGAATTTCGCACATTTTTCGGGAATAAATCAATTTTCTGGAAAACTGTTTTTGGTTAGTCACAAAGTGCACATCAAATTAAAGGTGAGACTACCAGCTACTCAAAAAATCAAACAGAATAAAAATCGGGTCAAAAATGAGGCAGTGAAACTGTGGAGCACCGTAGCCCAAAATTCGATCTTTATCGATTGAAAACTTGGCACGGGTACCTACCCCCTTGTGAATTTCGCACATTTTTCGGGAATAAATCAATTTTCTGGAAAACTGTTTTTGGTTAGTCACAAAGTGCACATCAAATTAAAGGTGAGACTACCAGCTACTCAAAAAATCAAACAGAATAAAAATCGGGTCAAAAATGAGGCAGTGAAACTGTGGAGCGCCGTAGCCCAAAATTCGATCTTTTTCGATTGAAAACTTGGCACGGGTACCTACCCCCTTGTGAATTTCGCACATTTTTTTGGAATAAATCAATTTTCTGGAAAACTGTTTTTGGATAGTCACAAGTTGCACATCAAATTAAAGGTGAGACTACCAGCTACTCCAAAAATCAAACAGAATAAAAATCGGGTCAAAAATGAGGCAGTGAAACTGGGGAGCACCGTAGCCCAAAATTCGATCTTTTTCGATTGAAAACTTGGCACGGGTACCTACCTCCTTGTGAATTTCGCGCATTTTTCGGGAATAAATAAATTTTCTGGAAAACTGTTTTTGGATAGTCACAAGTTTCACATCAAACTAAAGGTGAGACAACCAGCTACTCAAAAAATCAAACAGAATAAAAATCGGGTCAAGAATGAGGCAGTGAAACTGTGGAGCGCCGTAGCCCAAAATTCGATCTTTTTCGATTGAAAACTTGGCACGGGTACCTACCCCCTTGTGAATTTCGCACATTTTTCGGGAATAAATCAATTTTCTAGAAAACTGTTTTTGGTTAGTCACAAAGTGCACATCAAATTAAAGGTGAGACTACCAGCTACACAAAAAATCAAACAGAATAAAAATCGGGTCAAAAATGAGACAGTGAAACTGTGGAGCGCCGTAGCCCAAAATTCGATCTTTTTCGATTGAAAACTTGGCACGGGTACCTACCCCCTTGTGAATTTCGCGCATTTTTCGGGAATAAATCAATTTTCTGGAAAACTGTTTTTGGATAGTCACAAGTTGCACATCAAATTAAAGGTGAGACTACCAGCTACTCAAAAAATCAAACAGAATAAAAATCGGGTCAAAAATGAGGCAGTGAAACTGTGGAGCGCCGTAGCCCAAAATTCGATCTTTCTCGATTGAAAACTTGGCACAGGTACCTACCCCCTTGTGAATTTCGCGCATTTTTCGGGAATAAATCAATTTTCTGGAAAACTGTTTTTGGATCGTCACAAGTTGCACATCAAATTAAAGGTGAGACTACCAGCTACTCAAAAAATCAAACAGTATAAAAATCGGGTCAAAAATGAGGCAGTGAAACTGTGGAGCGCCGTAGCCCAAAATTCGATCTTTTTCGATTGAAAACTTGGCACGGGTACCTACCCCCTTGTGAATTTCGCGCATTTTTCGGGAATAAATCAATTTTCTGGAAAACTGTTTTTGGATAGTCACAAGTTGCACATCAAATTAAAGGTGAGACTACCAGCTACTCAAAAAATCAAACAGAATAAAAATCGGGTCAAAAATGAGGCAGTGAAACTGTGGAGCGCCGTAGCCCAAAATTCGATCTTTTTCGATTGAAAACTTGGCACGGGTACCTACCCCCTTGTGAATTTCGCGTATTTTTCGGGAATAAATCAATTTTCTGGAAAACTGTTTTTGGATAGTCACAAGTTGCACATCAAATTAAAGGTGAGACTACCAGCTACTCAAAAAATCAAACAGAATAAAAATCGGGTCAAAAATGAGGCAGTGAAACTGTGGAGCGCCGTAGCCCAAAATTCGATCTTTTTCGATTGAAAACTTGGCACGGGTACTTACCCCCTTGTGAATTTCGCACATTTTTCGGGAATAAATCAATTTTCTGGAAAACTGTTTTTGGTTAGTCACAAAGTGCACATCAAATTAAAGGTGAGACTACCAGCTACACAAAAATCAAACAGAATAAAAATCGGGTCAAAAATGAGGCAGTGAAACTGTGGAGCGCCGTAGCCCAAAATTCGATCTTTTTCGATTGAAAACTTGGCACGGGTACCTACCCCCTTGTGAATTTCGCGCATTTTTCGGGAATAAATCAATTTTCTGGAAAACTGTTTTTGGATAGTCACAAGTTGCACATCAAATTAAAGGTGAGACTACCAGCTACTCAAAAAATCAAACAGAATAAAAATCGGGTCAAAAATGAGGCAGTGAAACTGTGGAGCGCCGTAGCCCAAAATTCGATCTTTTTCGATTGAAAACTTGGTACGGGTACCTACCCCCTTGTGAATTTCGCGCATTTTTCGGGAATAAATCAATTTTCTGGAAAACTGTTTTTGGATAGTCACAAGTTGCACATCAAATTAAAGGTGAGACTACCAGCTACTCAAAAAATCAAACAGAATAAAAATCGTCAAAAATGAGGCAGTGAAACTGTGGAGCGCCGTAGCCCAAAATTCGATCTTTTTCGATTGAAAACTTGGCACGGGTACCTACCCCCTTGTGAATTTCGCGCATTTTTCGGGAATAAATCAATTTTCTGGAAAACTGTTTTTGGATAGTCACAAGTTGCACATCAAATTAAAGGTGAGACTACCAGCTACTCCAAAAATCAAACAGAATAAAAATCGGGTCAAAAATGAGGCAGTGAAACTGTGGAGCGCCGTAGCCCAAAATTCGATCTTTTTCGATTGAAAACTTGGCACGGGTACCTACCCCCTTGTGAATTTCGCGCATTTTTCGGGAATAAATCAATTTTTTGGAAAACTGTTTTTGGACAGTCACAAGTTGCACATCAAATTAAAGGTGAGACTACCAGCTACTCAAAAAATCAAACAGAATAAAAATCGTCAAAAATGAGGCAGTGAAACTGTGGAGCGCCGTAGCCCAAAATTCGATCTTTTTCGATTGAAAACTTGGCACGGGTACCTACCCCCTTGTGAATTTCGCGCATTTTTCGGGAATAAATCAATTTTCTGGAAAACTGTTTTTGGATAGTCACAAGTTGCACATCAAATTAAAGGTGAGACTACCAGCTACTCAAAAAATCAAACAGAATAAAAATCGTCAAAAATGAGGCAGTGAAACTGTGGAGCGCCGTAGCCCAAAATTCGATCTTTTTCGATTGAAAACTTGGCACGGGTACCTACCCCCTTGTGAATTTCGCGCATTTTTCGGGAATAAATCAATTTTCTGGAAAACTGTTTTTGGATAGTCACAAGTTGCACATCAAATTAAAGGTGAGACTACCAGCTACTCCAAAAATCAAACAGAATAAAAATCGGGTCAAAAATGAGGCAGTGAAACTGTGGAGCGCCGTAGCCCAAAATTCGATCTTTTTCGATTGAAAACTTGGCACGGGTACCTACCCCCTTGTGAATTTCGCGCATTTTTCGGGAATAAATCAATTTTCTGGAAAACTGTTTTTGGATAGTCACAAGTTGCACATCAAATTAAAGGTGAGACTACCAGCTACTCAAAAAATCAAACAGAATAAAAATCGGGTCAAAAATGAGGCAGTGAAACTGTGGAGCGCCGTAGCCCAAAATTCGATCTTTTTCGATTGAAAACTTGGCACGGGTACCTACCCCCTTGTGAATTTCGCGCATTTTTCGGGAATAAATCAATTTTCTGGAAAACTGTTTTTGGATAGTCACAAGTTGCACATCAAATTAAAGGTGAGACTACCAGCTACTCCAAAAATCAAACAGAATAAAAATCGGGTCAAAAATGAGGCAGTGAAACTGTGGAGCGCCGTAGCCCAAAATTCGATCTTTTTCGATTGAAAACTTGGCACGGGTACCTACCCCCTTGTGAATTTCGCGCATTTTTCGGGAATAAATCAATTTTTTGGAAAACTGTTTTTGGATAGTCACAAGTTGCACATCAAATTAAAGGTGAGACTACCAGCTACTCAAAAAATCAAACAGAATAAAAATCGTCAAAAATGAGGCAGTGAAACTGTGGAGCGCCGTAGCCCAAAATTCGATCTTTTTCGATTGAAAACTTGGCACGGGTACCTACCCCCTTGTGAATTTCGCACATTTTTCGGGAATAAATCAATTTTCTGGAAAACTGTTTTTGGTTAGTCACAAAGTGCACATCAAATTAAAGGTGAGACTACCAGCTACTCAAAAAATCAAACAGAATAAAAATCGGGTCAAAAATGAGGCAGTGAAACTGTGGAGCGCCGTAGCCCAAAATTCGATCTTTTTCGATTGAAAACTTGGCACGGGTACCTACCCCCTTGTGAATTTCGCACATTTTTCGGGAATAAATCAATTTTCTGGAAAACTGTTTTTGGATAGTCACAAGTTGCACATCAAACTAAAGGTGAGACAACCAGCTACTCAAAAAATCAAACAGAATAAAAATCGGGTCAAGAATGAGGCAGTGAAACTGTGGAGCGCCGTAGCCCAAAATTCGATCTTTTTCGATTGAAAACTTGGCACGGGTACCTACCCCCTTGTGAATTTCGCACATTTTTCGGGAATAAATCAATTTTCTAGAAAACTGTTTTTGGTTAGTCACAAAGTGCACATCAAATTAAAGGTGAGACTACCAGCTACACAAAAAATCAAACAGAATAAAAATCGGGTCAAAAATGAGACAGTGAAACTGTGGAGCGCCGTAGCCCAAAATTCGATCTATTTCGATTGAAAACTTGGCACGGGTACCTACCCCCTTGTGAATTTCGCGCATTTTTCGGGAATAAATCAATTTTCTGGAAAACTGTTTTTGGATAGTCACAAGTTGCACATCAAATTAAAGGTGAGACTACCAGCTACTCAAAAAATCAAACAGAATAAAAATCGTATCAAAAATGAGGCAGTGAAACTGTGGAGCGCCGTAGCCCAAAATTCGATCTTTCTCGATTGAAAACTTGGCACGGGTACCTACCCCCTTGTGAATTTCGCGCATTTTTCGGGAATAAATCAATTTTCTGGAAAACTGTTTTTGGATCGTCACAAGTTGCACATCAAATTAAAGGTGAGACTACCAGCTACTCAAAAAATCAAACAGAATAAAAATCGTGTCAAAAATGAGGCAGTGAAACTGTGGAGCGCCGTAGCCCAAAATTCGATCTTTTTCGATTGAAAACTTGGCACGGGTACCTACCCCCGTGTGAATTTCGCGCATTTTTCGGGAATAAATCAATTTTCTGGAAAACTGTTTTTGGATAGTCACATCACAAGTTGCACATCAAATTAAAGGTGAGACAACCAGCTACTCAAAAAATCAAACAGAATAAAAATCGGGTCAAAAATGAGGCAGTGAAACTGTGGAGCGCCGTAGCCCAAAATTCGATCTTTTTCGATTGAAAACTTGGCACGGGTACCTACCCCCTTGTGAATTTCGCACATTTTTCGGGAATAAATCAATTTTCTGGAAAACTGTTTTTGGTTAGTCACAAAGTGCACATCAAATTAAAGGTGAGACTACCAGCTACTCAAAAAATCAAACAGAATAAAAATCGGGTCAAAAATGAGCTCCGTAGCCCAAAATTCGATCTGTTTCGATTGAAAACTTGGCACGGGTACCTACCCCCTTGTGAATTTCGCGCATTTTTCGGGAATAAATCAATTTTCTGGAAAACTGTTTTTGGATAGTCACAAGTTGCACATCAAATTAAAGGTGAGACTACCAGCTACTCAAAAAATCAAACAGAATAAAAATCGTCAAAAATGAGGCAGTGAAACTGTGGAGCGCCGTAGCCCAAAATTCGATCTTTTTCGATTGAAAACTTGGCACGGGTACCTACTCCCTTGTGAATTTCGCACATTTTTCGGGAATAAATCAATTTTCTGGAAAACTGTTTTTGGTTAGTCACAAAGTGCACATCAAATTAAAGGTGAGACTACCAGCTACTCAAAAAATCAAACAGAAAAAAATCGGGTCAAAAATGAGGCAGTGAAACTGTGGAGCGCCGTAGCCCAAAATTCGATCTTTTTCGATTGAAAACTTGGCACGGGTACCTACCCCCTTGTGAATTTCGCGCATTTTTCGGGAATAAATCAATTTTCTGGAAAACTGTTTTTGGATAGTCACAAGTTGCACATCAAATTAAAGGTGAGACTACCAGCTACTCAAAAAATCAAACAGAATAAAAATCGGGTCAAAAATGAGGCAGTGAAACTGTGGAGCGCCGTAGCCCAAAATTCGATCTTTTTCGATTGAAAACTTGGCACGGGTACCTACCCCCTTGTGAATTTCGCGCATTTTTCGGGAATAAATCAATTTTCTGGAAAACTGTTTTTGGATAGTCACAAGTTGCACATCAAATTAAAGTTGAGACTACCAGCTACTCAAAAAATCAAACAGAATAAAAATCGGGTCAAAAATGAGGCAGTGAAACTGTGGAGCGCCGTAGCCCAAAATTCGATCTTTTTCGATTGAAAACTTGGCACGGGTACCTACCCCCTTGTGAATTTCGCGCATTTTTCGGGAATAAATCAATTTTCTGGAAAACTGTTTTTGGATAGTCACAAGTTGCACATCAAATTAAAGGTGAGACTACCAGCTACTCAAAAAATCAAACAGAATAAAAATCGGGTCAAAAATGAGGCAGTGAAACTGTGGAGCGCCGTAGCCCAAAATTCGATCTTTTTCGATTGAAAACTTGGCACGGGTACCTACCCCCTTGTGAATTTCGCACATTTTTCGGGAATAAATCAATTTTCTGGAAAACTGTTTTTGGTTAGTCACAAAGTGCACATCAAATTAAAGGTGAGACTACCAGCTACTCAAAAAATCAAACAGAATAAAAATCGGGTCAAAAATGAGGCAGTGAAACTGTGGAGCGCCGTAGCCCAAAATTCGATCTTTTTTGATTGAAAACTTGGCACGGGTACCTACCCCCTTGTGAATTTCGAGCATTTTTCGGGAATAAATCAATTTTCTGGAAAACTGTTTTTGGATAGTCACAAGTTGCACATCAAATTAAAGGTGAGACTACCAGCTACTCAAAAAATCAAACAGAATAAAAATCGGGTCAAAAATGAGGCAGTGAAACTGTGGAGCGCCGTAGCCCAAAATTCGATCTTTTTCGATTGAAAACTTGGCACGGGTACCTACCCCCTTGTGAATTTCGCACATTTTTCGGGAATAAATCAATTTTCTGGAAAACTGTTTTTGGATAGTCACAAGTTGCACATCAAATTAAAGGTGAGACTACCAGCTACTCCAAAAATCAAACAGAATAAAAATCGGGTCAAAAATGAGGCAGTGAAACTGGGGAGCACCGTAGCCCAAAATTCGATCTTTTTCGATTGAAAACTTGGCACGGGTACCTACCCCCTTGTGAATTTCGCGAATTTTTCGGGAATAAATCAATTTTCTGGAAAACTGTTTTTGGATAGTCACAAGTTGCACATCAAATTAAAGGTGAGACTACCAGCTACTCAAAAAATCAAACAGAATAAAAATCGGGTCAAAAATGAGGCAGTGAAACTGTGGAGCGCCATAGCCCAAAATTCGATCTTTTTCGATTGAAAACTTGGCACGGGTACCTACCCCCTTGTGAATTTCGCGCATTTTTTGGGAATAAATCAATTTTCTGGAAAACTGTTTTTGGATAGTCACAAGTTGCACATCAAATTAAAAAATCTGCCAACAATCTGGGCGTAACTTTATTATTTTTCCGGCAGAAGTAAGGAACGCGTTCAATTCTGAAATGCGGTGTAGGCTACTATGTGACTGAAAACCTATCAAAAAGAACAAGATCATGGAAGTGAAAATCTGATTGGATCTGAGAGATATGGAATAGTTTATGAAAAAGTACACAATCACTTTACACCCCCTTAGGGGTCAATTTTCAGAAAATCTTGAAAACTCTGTCTTGGTATTCATATGGAGAATACATAGAATAAAACTAAATTCATTATTTGGGACGAGGTAGTAGATATGTCGAAAATCGTGGGAAAATATGCATTCTATTTTCACAGATAATTTTTTTTGCCCCCCTTCTGAACGCCAATAGATATTCGTTTTTTTTATTCAAAATTATTTTATTAGTTGATTTAGATATACACACCGAGTTTCAACATTGTAGCTTAAGCCGTTCCATACATAGGAAAAACACCCGCACTTGTACCACACTACCCTTAGGGGTCGAATTTCAAAAAACCTTGAAAACGCTTTCTAGGTATTCATACGAAGAATCCGTAGAATAAAAATTAATTCAATATTTGGAAAGACCTAGTAGATATGACGAAAATCGTGAAAATATATGCATTTTATATTTATTATTTTTACAGATATTTTTTTTTGCCCCCCCCCCCTTCTTAACGCCAATGAATATACAAATTTTTTTTATCACAATTACTTATCTATTTGATTTACATATACACACCGAGTTTCAACATTGTAGCTTAAGCCGTTCCATATATAAGAAAAGCACCCCCACTTGTACCACACTACCCTTAGGGGTCGAATTTCAAAAAACCTTGAAAACACTTTCTAGGTATTCATACGAAGAATCCGTAGAATAAAAATGAATTCAATATTTGGAAAGACCTAGTAGATATGACGAAAATCGTGAAAATATATGCATTTTATATTTATTATTTTTACAAATATTTTTTTTTGCCCCCCCCCCCCCTTCTTAAAGCCAATGAATATACAAATTTTTTTTATCACAATTACTTTTCTAGTTGATTTACATATACACACCGAGTTTCAACATTGTAGCTTAAGCCGTCCCATGTATAGGAAAAACACCTTCACTTGTACCACACTACCCTTAGGGGTCAAATTTCAAAAAACCGTGAAAACACATTCTAGGTATTCATACGAAGAATCCGTAGAATAAAAATGAATTCAATATTTGGAAAGACCTAGTAGATATGACGAAAATCGTGAAAATATATGCATTTTATATGTATTATTTTTACAAATATTTTTTTTTGCCCCCCCCCCCTTCTTAACGCCAATGAATATACAAGTTTTTTTTATCACAATTACTTTTCTAGTTGATTTACATATACACACCGAGTTTCAACATTGTAGCTTAAGCCGTTCCATATATAAGAAAAACACCCCCACTTGTACCACACTACCCTTAGGGGTCGAATTTCAAAAAACCGTGAAAACACATTCTAGGTATTCATACGAAAAATCCGTAGAATAAAAATGAATTCAATATTTGGAAAGACCTAGTAGATATGACGAAAATCGTGAAAATATATGAATTTTATATCTATTATATTTACAAATAATTTTTTTTGCCCCCCTTTCTAAACGCCAATGAATATTCAAATTTTTTTTTATCACAATTACTTTTCTAGTTGATTTACATATACACACCGAGTTTCAACTTTCTAGCATAAAAAAATTTTACTTTGATCAATTTTTTTTTGTCAACCTTTACACCCAAACCAAATTTTATTTTTCTAGAGCAATTGGTTCATGAGATATCGTAATCTTAAGTTTTTCACCCCCCACCCCCATATACAACTTCCCCCACCCAAAATTTTTCTTCATTCTGTTCTCCTAGTATAACTACAAATATGTTTAAAGTTTGAATAGTGTGCCATTAACGGTTTAGGAGATATGGATTTTAGAATGTGTCTATCTCACCTTTTTTGGGTTTCGGACGCATTACATTTCCCCCCACTCCCACACCCCTTGATCAATATTGACAATTTTTCTGCAAATGGGTGTACTATCAGAGTTCTATAGAAATTCCAAGTTCCAGCCTCCTAACATAAGGGGTTACTGAGATCTGGAAACCAAAATTTTGGGTCTAAAACACTTCCCCCTCCTTCCCCCTCCTTCCCCCTCCTTCCCCCTCACACCCCCACCCCTAAAAATTTGGTCACTTCAAGGCGCCTACCCCATCTATTCGTTAAAAAAATTTCAATTATATATCTCAAAGCGTTTGGCAGCTACGAGCCTCCAAACGATCTTGCGTACGGCGTACGGCGTACGGCGGACAGACGGACTGAAAACTTTTATTGCTTTTTTCGCGTTTACTAGTTATGAAACGTGAAAATAAAAATTTTGATGGTAGCAAATTTTTTTTTTTAAAAATAAATCACAATACTTAATTATTAAAATAATAAAGTAAAATCGGGTCAAAAATGAGGCAGTGAAACTGTGGAGCGCCGTAGCCCAAAATTCGATCTTTTTCGATTGAAAACTTGGCACGGGTACCTACCACCTTGTGAATTTCGCGCATTTTTCGGAAATAAATCAATTTTCTGGAAAACTGTTTTTGGATAGTCACAAGTTGCACATCAAATTAAAGGTGAGACTACCAGCTACTCAAAAAATCAAACAGAATAAAAATCGGGTTAAAAATGAGGCAGTGAAACTGTGGAGCGCCGTATCCCAAAATTCGATCTTTTTCGATTGAAAACTTGGCATGGGTACCTACCCCCTTGTGAATTTCGCGCATTTTTCGGGAATAAATCAATTTTCTGGAAAACTGTTTTTGGATAGTCACAAGTTGCACATCAAATTAAAGGTGAGACTACCAGCTACTCAAAAAATCAAACAGAATAAAAATCGGGTCAAAAATGAGGCAGTGAAACTGTGGAGCGCCGTAGCCCAAAATTCGATCTTTTTCGATTGAAAACTTGGCACGGGTACCTACCCCCTTGTGAATTTCGCGCATTTTTCGGGAATAAATCAATTTTCTGGAAAACTATTTTTGGATAGTCACAAGTTGCACATCAAATTAAAGGTGAGACTACAAGCTACTCAAAAAATCAAACAGAATAAAAATCGGGTTAAAAATGAGGCAGTGAAACTGTGGAGCGCCGTATCCCAAAATTCGATCTTTTTCGATTGAAAACTTGGCACGGGTACCTACCCCCTTGTGAATTTCGCGCATTTTTCGGGAATAAATCAATTTTCTGGAAAACTGTTTTTGGATAGTCACAAGTTGCACATCAAATTAAAGGTGAGACTACCAGCTACTCAAAAAATCAAACAGAATAAAAATCGTCAAAAATGAGGCAGTGAAACTGTGGAGCGCCGTAGCCCAAAATTCGATCTTTTTCGATTGAAAACTTGGCACGGGTACCTACCCCCTTGTGAATTTCGCACATTTTTCGGGAATAAATCAATTTTCTGGAAAACTGTTTTTGGTTAGTCACAAAGTGCACATCAAATTAAAGGTGAGACTACCAGCTACTCAAAAAATCAAACAGAATAAAAATCAGGTCAAAAATGAGGCAGTGAAACTGTGGAGCGCCGTAGCCCAAAATTCGATCTTTTTCGATTGAAAACTTGGCACGGGTACCTACCCCCTTGTGAATTTCGCGCATTTTTCGGGAATAAATCAATTTTTTGGAAAACTGTTTTTGGATAGTCACAAGTTGCACATCAAACTAAAGGTGAGACTACCAGCTACTCCAAAAATCAAACAGAATAAAAATCGGGTCAAAAATGAGGCAGTGAAACTGTGGAGCGCCGTAGCCCAAAATTCGATCTTTTTCGATTGAAAACTTGGCACGGGTACCTACCCCCTTGTGAATTTCGCGCATTTTTCGGGAATAAATCAATTTTCTGGAACACTATTTTTGGATAGTCACAAGTTGCACATCAAATTAAAGGTGAGACTACCAGCTACTCCAAAAATCAAACAGAATAAAAATCGGGTCAAAAATGAGGCAGTGAAACTGTGGAGCGCCGTAGCCCAAAATTCGATCTTTTTCGATTGAAAACTTGGCACGGGTACCTACCCCCTTGTGAATTTCGCGCATTTTTCGGGAATAAATCAATTTTCCGGAAAACTGTTTTTGGATAGTCACAAGTTGCACATCAAATTAAAGGTGAGACTACCAGCTACTCCAAAAATCAAACAGAATAAAAATCGGGTCAAAAATGAGGCAGTGAAACTGTGGAGCGCCGTAGCCCAAAATTCGAGCTTTTTCGATTGAAAACTTGGCACGGGTACCTACCACCTTGTGAATTTCGCGCATTTTTCGGGAATAAATCAATTTTTTGGAAAACTGTTTTTGGATAGTCACAAGTTGCACATCAAACTAAAGGTGAGACTACCAGCTACTCCAAAAATCAAACAGAATAAAAATCGGGTCAAAAATGAGGCAGTGAAACTGTGGAGCGCCGTAGCCCAAAATTCGATCTTTTTCGATTGAAAACTTGGCACGGGTACCTACCCCCTAGTGAATTTCGCGCATTTTTCGGGAATAAATCAATTTTCTGGAACACTATTTTTGGATAGTCACAAGTTGCACATCAAATTAAAGGTGAGACTACCAGCTACTCAAAAAATCAAACAGAATAAAAATCGGGTCAAAAATGAGGCAGTGAAACTGTGGAGCGCCGTAGCCCAAAATTCGATCTTTTTCGATTGAAAACTTGGCACGGGTACCTACCCCCTTGTGAATTTCGCGCATTTTTCGGGAATAAATCAATTTTCTGGAAAACTATTTTTGGATAGTCACAAGTTGCACATCAAATTAAAGGTGAGACTACCAGCTACTCAAAAAATCAAACAGAATAAAAATCGGGTCAAAAATGAGGCAGTGAAACTGTGGAGCGCCGTAGCCCAAAATTCGATCTTTTTCGATTGAAAACTTGACACGGGTACCTACCCCCTTGTGAATTTCGCACATTTTTCGGGAATAAATCAATTTTCTGGAAAACTGTTTTTGGTTAGTCACAAAGTGCACATCAAATTAAAGGTGAGACTACCAGCTACTCAAAAAATCAAACAGAATAAAAATCGGGTCAAAAATGAGGCAGTGAAACTGTGGAGCGCCGTAGCCCAAAATTCGATCTTTTTCGATTGAAAACTTGGCACGGGTACCTACCCCCTTGTGAATTTCGCGCATTTTTCGGGAATAAATCAATTTTCTGGAAAACTATTTTTGGATAGTCACAAGTTGCACATCAAATTAAAGGTGAGACTACCAGCTACTCAAAAAATCGAACAGAATAAAAATCGGGTTAAAAATGAGGCAGTGAAACTGTGGAGCGCCGTATCCCAAAATTCGATCTTTTTCGATTGAAAACTTGGCACGGGTACCTACCCCCTTGTGAATTTCGCGCATTTTTCGGGAATAAATCAATTTTCTGGAAAACTATTTTTGGATAGTCACAAGTTGCACATCAAATTAAAGGTGAGACTACCAGCTACTCAAAAAATCAAACAGAATAAAAATCGTCAAAAATGAGGCAGTGAAACTGTGGAGCGCCGTAGCCCAAAATTCGATCTTTTTCGATTGAAAACTTGGCACGGGTACCTACCCCCTTGTGAATTTCGCACATTTTTCGGGAATAAATCAATTTTCTGGAAAACTGTTTTTGGTTAGTCACAAAGTGCACATCAAATTAAAGGTGAGACTACCAGCTACTCAAAAAATCAAACAGAATAAAAATCGGGTCAAAAATGAGGCAGTGAAACTGTGGAGCGCCGTAGCCCAAAATTCGATCTTTTTCGATTGAAAACTTGGCACGGGTACCTACCCCCTTGTGAATTTCGCGCATTTTTCGGGAATAAATCAATTTTCTGGAAAACTGTTTTTGGATAGTCACAAGTTGCACATCAAATTAAAGGTGAGACACCAGCTACTCAAAAAATCAAACAGAATAAAAATCGGGTCAAAAATGAGGCAGTGAAACTGTGGAGCGCCGTAGCCCAAAATTTGATCTTTTTCGATTGAAAACTTGGCACGGGTACCTACCCCCTTGTGAATTTCGCGCATTTTTCGGGAATAAATCAATTTTCTGGAAAACTTTTTTTGGTTAGTCACAAAGTGCACATCAAATTAAAGGTGAGACTACCAGCTACACAAAAAATCAAACAGAATAAAAATCGGGTGAAAAATGAGGCAGTGAAACTGTGGAGCGCCGTAGCCCAAAATTCGATCTTTTTTCGATTGAAAACTTGGCACGGGTACCTACCCCCTTGTGAATTTCGCGCATTTTTCGGGAATAAATCAATTTTCTGGAAAACTGTTTTTGGATAGTCACAAGTTGCACATCAAATTAAAGGTGAGACTACCAGCTACTCAAAAAATCAAACAGAATAAAAATCGGGTCAAAAATGAGGCAGTGAAACTGTGGAGCGCCGTAGCCCAAAATTCGATCTTTTTCGATTGAAAACTTGGCACGGGTACCTACACCCTTGTGAATTTCGCGCATTTTTCGGGAATAAATCAATTTTCTGGAAAACTGTTTTTGGATAGTCACAAGCTGCACATCAAATCAAAGGTGAAACTACCAGCTACTCAAAAAATCAAACAGAATAAAAATCGGGTCAAAAATGAGGCAGTGAAACTGTGGAGCGCCGTAGCCCAAAATTCGATCTTTTTCGATTGAAAACTTGGCACGGGTACCTACCCCCTTGTGAATTTCGCACATTTTTCGGGAATAAATCAATTTTCTGGAAAACTGTTTTTGGTTAGTCACAAAGTGTACATCAAATTAAAGGTGAGACTACCAGCTACACAAAAAATCAAACAGAATAAAAATCGGGTCAAAAATGAGGCAGTGAAACTGTGGAGCCCAAAATTCGATCTTTTTCGATTGAAAACTTGGCACGGGTAACTACCGCCTTGTGAATTTCGCGCATTTTTCGGGAATAAATCAATTTTCTGGAAAACTGTTTTTGGTTAGTCACAAAGTGCACATCAAATTAAAGGTGAGACTACCAGCTACACAAAAAATCAAACAGAATAAAAATCGGGTCAAAAATGAGGCAGTGAAACTGTGGAGCGCCGTAGCCCAAAATTCGATCTTTTTCGATTGAAAACTTGGCACGGGTACCTACCCCCTTGTGAATTTCGCGCATTTTTCGGGAATAAATCAATTTTCTGGAAAACTGTTTTTGGATAGTCACAAGTTGCACATCAAATTAAAGGTGAGACTACCAGCTACTCAAAAAATCAAACAGAATAAAAATCGGGTCAAAAATGAGGCAGTGAAACTGTGGAGCGCCGTAGCCCAAAATTCGATCTTTTTCGATTGAAAACTTGGCACGGGTACCTACCCCCTTGTGAATTTCGCGCATTTTTCGGGAATAAATCAATTTTCTGGAAAACTGTTTTTGGTTAGTCACAAAGTGCACATCAAATTAAAGGTGAGACTACCAGCTACACAAAAAATCAAACAGAATAAAAATCGGGTCAAAAATGAGGCAGTGAAACTGTGGAGCGCCGTAGCCCAAAATTCGATCTTTTTCGATTGAAAACTTGGCACGGGTACCTACCCCCTTGTGAATTTCGCGCATTTTTCGGGAATAAATCAATTTTCTGGAAAACTGTTTTTGGATAGTCACAAGCTGCACATCAAATCAAAGGTGAAACTACCAGCTACTCAAAAAATCAAACAGAATAAAAATCGGGTCAAAAATGAGGCAGTGAAACTGTGGAGCGCCGTAGCCTAAAATTCGATCTTTTTCGATTGAAAACTTGGCACGGGTACCTACCCCCTTGTGAATTTCGCGCATTTTTCGGGAATAAATCAATTTTCTGGAAAACTGTTTTTGGTAAGTCACAAAGTGCACATCAAATTAAAGGTGAGACTACCAGCTACACAAGAAATCAAACAGAATAAAAATCGGGTCAAAAATGAGGCAGTGAAACTGTGGAGCGCCGTAGCCCAAAATTCGATCTTTTTCGATTGAAAACTTGGCACGGGTACCTACCCCCTTGCGAATTTCGCGCATTTTTTGGGAATAAATCAATTTTCTGGAAAACTGTTTTTGGATAGTCACAAGTTGCACATCAAATTAAAGGTGAGACTACCAGCTACTCAAAAAATCAAAGAGAATAAAAATCGGGTCAAAAATGAGGCAGTGAAACTGTGGAGCGCCGTAGCCCAAAATTCGATCTTTTTCGATTGAAAACTTGGCACGGGTACCTACCCCCTTGCGAATTTCGCGCATTTTTTGGGAATAAATCAATTTTCTGGAAAACTGTTTTTGGATAGTCACAAGTTGCACATCAAATTAAAGGTGAGACTACCAGCTACTCAAAAAATCAAACAGAATAAAAATCGGGTCAAAAATGAGGTAGTGAAACTGTGGAGCGCCGTAGCCCAAAATTCGATCTTTTTCGATTGAAAACTTGGCACGGGTTCCTACCCCCATGTGAATTTCGCACATTTTTCGGGAATAAATCAATTTTCTGGAAAACTGTTTTTGGTTAGTCACAAAGTGCACATCAAATTAAAGGTGAGACTACCAGCTACACAAGAAATCAAACAGAATAAAAATCGGGTCAAAAATGAGGCAGTGAAACTGTGGAGCGCCGTAGCCCAAAATTCGATCTTTTTCGATTGAAAACTTGGCACGGGTACCTACCCCCTTGTGAATTTCGCGCATTTTTCGGGAATAAATCAATTTTCTGGAAAACTGTTTTTGGATAGTCACAAGTTGCACATCAAATTAAAGGTGAAACTACCAGCTACTCCAAAAATCAAACAGAATAAAAATCGGTTCAAAAATGAGGCAGTGAAACTGTGGAGCGCCGTAGCCCAAAATTCGATCTTTTTCGATTGAAAACTTGGCACGGGTACCTACCCCCCTTGTGAATTTCGCACATTTTTCGGGAATAAATCAATTTTCTGGAAAACTGTTTTTGGTTAGTCACAAAGTGCACATCAAATTAAAGGTGAGACTACCAGCTACTCAAAAAATCAAACAGAATAAAAATCGGGTCAAAAATGAGGCAGTGAAACTGTGGAGCGCCGTAGCCCAAAATTCGATCTTTTTCGATTGAAAACTTGGCACGGGTACCTACCCCCTTGTGAATTTCGCGCATTTTTCGTACCCGTGCCAAGTTTTCAATCGAAAAAGATCGAATTTTGGGCTACGGCGCTCCACAGTTTCACTGCCTCATTTTTGACCCGATTTTTATTCTGTTTGATTTTTGGAGTAGCTGGTAGTCTCACCTTTAATTTGATGTGCAACTTGTGACTATCCAAAAACAGTTTTCCAGAAAATTGATTAATTCCCGAAAAATGCGCGAAATTCACAAGGGGGTAGGTACCCGTGCCAAGTTTTCAATCGAAAAAGATCGAATTTTGGGCTACGGCGCTCCACAGTTTCACTGCCTCATTTTTGACCCGATTTTTATTCTGTTTGATTTTTTGAGTAGCTGGTAGTCTCACCTTCAATTTGATGTGCAACTTGTTACTATCCAAAAACAGTTTTCCAGAAAATTGATTTATTCCCGAAAAATGCGCGAAATTCACAAGGGGGTAGGTACCCGTGCCAGGTTTTCAATCGAAAAAGATCGAATTTTGGGCTACTGCGCTCCACAGTTTCACTGCCTCATTTTTGACCCGATTTTTATTCTGTTTGATTTTTTGAGTAGCTGGTAGTCTCACCTTTAATTTGATGTGCACTTTGTGACTATCCAAAAACAGTTTTCCAGAAAATTGATTTATTCCCGAAAAATGCGCGAAATTCACAAGGGGGTAGGTACCCGTGCCAAGTTTTCAATCGAAAAAGATCGAATTTTGGGCTACGGCGCTCCACAGTTTCACTGCCTCATTTTTGACCCGATTTTTATTCTGTTTAATTTTTTTGTGTAGCTGGTAGTCTCACCTTTAATTTGATGTGCACTTTGTGACTAACCGAAAACAGTTTTCCAGAAAATTGATTTATTCCCGAAAAATGCGCGAAATTCACAAGGGGGTAGGTACCCGTGTCAAGTTTTCAATCGAAAAAGATCGAATTTTGGGCTACGGCGCTCCACAGTTTCACTGCCTTATTTTTGACCCGATTTTTATTCTGTTTGATTTTTTGAGTAGCTGGTAGTCTCACCTTTAATTTGATGTGCAACTTGTGACTATCCAAAAACAGTTTTCCAGAAAATTGATTTATTCCCGAAAAATGCGCGAAATTCACAAGGGGGTAGGTACCCGTGCCAAGTTTTCAATCGAAAAAGATCGAATTTTGGGCTACTGCGCTCCACAGTTTCACTGCCTCCTTTTTGACCCGATTTTTATTCTGTTTGATTTTTTGAGTAGCTGGTAGTCTCGCCTTTAATTTGATGTGCAACTTGTGACTATCCAAAAACAGTTTTCCAGAAAATTGATTTGTTCCCGAAAAATGCGCGAAATTCACAAGGGGGTAGGTACCCGTGCCAAGTTTTCAATCGAAAAAGATCGAATTTTGGGCTACGGCGCTCCACAGTTTCACTGCCTCATTTTTGACCCGATTTTTATTCTGTTTGATTTTTTGAGTAGCTGGTAGTCTCACCTTTAATTTGATGTGCAACTTTCGACTATCCAAAAACAGTTTTCCAGAAAATTGATTTATTCCCGAAAAATGCGCGAAATTCACAAGGGGGTAGGTACCCGTGCCAAGTTTTCAATCGAAAAAGATCGAATTTTGGGCTACGGCGCTCCACAGTTTCACTGCCTCATTTTTGACCCGATTTTTATTCTGTTTGATTTTTTGTGTAGCTGGTAGTCTCACCTTTAATTTGATGTGCAACTTGTGACTATCCAAAACAGTTTTCCAGAAAATTGATTTGTTCCCGAAAAATGCGCGAAATTCACAAGGGGGTAGGTACCCGTGCCAAGTTTTCAATCGAAAAAGATCGAATTTTGGGCTACGGCGCCCCACAGTTTCACTGCCTCATTTTTGACCCGATTTTTATTCTGTTTGATTTTTTGAGTAGCTGGTAGTCTCACCTTTAATTTGATGTGCAACTTGTGACTATCCAAAAACAGTTTTCCAGAAAATTGATTTATTCCCGAAAAATGCGCGAAATTCACAAGGGGGTAGGTACCCGTGCCAAGTTTTCAATCGAAAAAGATCGAATTTTGGGCTACGGCGCTCCACAGTTTCACTGCCTCATTTTTGACCCGATTTTTATTCTGTTTGATTTTTTGAAATTGAATCTCTACGGCGCTCCACAGTTTCACTGCCTCATTTTTGACCCGATTTTTATTCTGTTTAATTTTTTGAGTAGCTGAGAGTATCACCTTTAATTTGATGTGCAACTTGTGAATATCCAAAAACAATTTTCCAGAAAATTGATTTATTCCCGAAAAATGCGCGAAATTCACAAGGGGGTAGGTACCCGTGTCAAGTTTTCAATCGAAAAAGATCGAATTTTGGGCTACGGCGCTCCACAGTTTCACTGCCTTATTTTTGACCCGATTTTTATTCTGTTTGATTTTTTGAGTAGCTGGTAGTCTCACCTTTAATTTGATGTGCAACTTGTGACTATCCAAAAACAGTTTTCCAGAAAATTGATTTATTCCCGAAAAATGCGCGAAATTCACAAGGGGGTAGGTACCCGTGCCAAGTTTTCAATCGAAAAAGATCGAATTTTGGGCTACTGCGCTCCACAGTTTCACTGCCTCCTTTTTGACCCGATTTTTATTCTGTTTGATTTTTTGAGTAGCTGGTAGTCTCGCCTTTAATTTGATGTGCAACTTGTGACTATCCAAAAACAGTTTTCCAGAAAATTGATTTGTTCCCGAAAAATGCGCGAAATTCACAAGGGGGTAGGTACCCGTGCCAAGTTTTCAATCGAAAAAGATCGAATTTTGGGCTACGGCGCTCCACAGTTTCACTGCCTCATTTTTGACCCGATTTTTATTCTGTTTGATTTTTTGAGTAGCTGGTAGTCTCACCTTTAATTTGATGTGCAACTTTCGACTATCCAAAAACAGTTTTCCAGAAAATTGATTTATTCCCGAAAAATGCGCGAAATTCACAAGGGGGTAGGTACCCGTGCCAAGTTTTCAATCGAAAAAGATCGAATTTTGGGCTACGGCGCTCCACAGTTTCACTGCCTCATTTTTGACCCGATTTTTATTCTGTTTGATTTTTTGTGTAGCTGGTAGTCTCACCTTTAATTTGATGTGCAACTTGTGACTATCCAAAACAGTTTTCCAGAAAATTGATTTGTTCCCGAAAAATGCGCGAAATTCACAAGGGGGTAGGTACCCGTGCCAAGTTTTCAATCGAAAAAGATCGAATTTTGGGCTACGGCGCCCCACAGTTTCACTGCCTCATTTTTGACCCGATTTTTATTCTGTTTGATTTTTTGAGTAGCTGGTAGTCTCACCTTTAATTTGATGTGCAACTTGTGACTATCCAAAAACAGTTTTCCAGAAAATTGATTTATTCCCGAAAAATGCGCGAAATTCACAAGGGGGTAGGTACCCGTGCCAAGTTTTCAATCGAAAAAGATCGAATTTTGGGCTACGGCGCTCCACAGTTTCACTGCCTCATTTTTGACCCGATTTTTATTCTGTTTGATTTTTTGAAATTGAATCTCTACGGCGCCCCACAGTTTCACTGCCTCATTTTTGACCCGATTTTTATTCTGTTTGATTTTTTGAGTAGCTGGTAGTCTCACCTTTAATTTGATGTGCAACTTTCGACTATCCAAAAACAGTTTTCCAGAAAATTGATTTATTCCCGAAAAATGCGCGAAATTCACAAGGGGGTAGGTACCCGTGCCAAGTTTTCAATCGAAAAAGATCGAATTTTGGGCTACGGCGCTCCACAGTTTCACTGCCTCATTTTTGACCCGATTTTTATTCTGTTTGATTTTTTGAGTAGCTGGTAGTCTCACCTTTAATTTGATGTGCAACTTGTGACTATCCAAAACAGTTTTCCAGAAAATTGATTTGTTCCCGAAAAATGCGCGAAATTCACAAGGGGGTAGGTACCCGTGCCAAGTTTTCAATCGAAAAAGATCGAATTTTGGGCTACGGCGCTCCACAGTTTCACTGCCTCATTTTTGACCCGATTTTTATTCTGTTTGATTTTTTGAGTAGCTGGTAGTCTCACCTTTAATTTGATGTGCAACTTGTGACTATCCAAAAACAGTTTTCCAGAAAATTGATTTATTCCCGAAAAATGCGCGAAATTCACAAGGGGGTAGGTACCCGTGCCAAGTTTTCAATCGAAAAAGATCGAATTTTGGGCTACGGCGCTCCACAGTTTCACTGCCTCATTTTTGACCCGATTTTTATTCTGTTTAATTTTTTTGTGTAGCTGGTAGTCTCACCTTTAATTAGATGTGCACTTTGTGACTAACCGAAAACAGTTTTCCAGAAAATTGATTTATTCCCAAAAAATGCTCGAAATTCACAAGGGGGTAGGTACCCGTGCCAAGTTTTCAATCGAAAAAGATCGAATTTTGGGCTACTGCGCTCCACAGTTTCACTGCCTCATTTTTGACCCGATTTTTATTCTGTTTGATTTTTTTGTGTAGCTGGTAGTCTCACCTTTAATTTGATGTGCACTTTGTGACTAACCGAAAAAAGTTTTCCAGAAAATTGATTTATTCCCAAAAAATGCTCGAAATTCAGAAGGGGGTAGGTACCCGTGCCAAGTTTTCAATCGAAAAAGATAGAATTTTGGGCTACGGCGCTCCACAGTTTCACTGCCTCATTTTTGACCCGATTTTTATTCTGTTTGATTTTTTGAGTAGCTGGTAGTCTCACCATTAATTTGATGTGCAACTTGTGACTATCCAACAGTTTTCCAGAAAATTGATTTATTCCCGAAAAATGCGCGAAATTCACAAGGGGGTAGGTACCCGTGCCAAGTTTTCAATCGAAAAAGATCGAATTTTGGGCTACGGCGCTCCACAGTTTCACTCCCTCATTTTTGACCCGATTTTTATTCTGTTTAATTTTTTTGTGTAGCTGGTAGTCTCACCTTTAATTTGATGTGCACTTTGTGACTAACCGAAAACAGTTTTCCAGAAAATTGATTTATTCCCGAAAAATGCGCGAAATTCACAAGGGGGTAGGTACCCGTGCCAAGTTTTCAATCGAAAAAGATCGAATTTTGGGCTACGGCGCTCCACAGTTTCACTGCCTCATTTTTGACCCGATTTTTATTCTGTTTGATTTTTTGAGTAGCTGGTAGTCTCACCTTTAATTTGATGTGCAACTTTCGACTATCCAAAAACAGTTTTCCAGAAAATTGATTTATTCCCGAAAAATGCGCGAAATTCACAAGGGGGTAGGTACCCGTGCCAAGTTTTCAATCGAAAAAGATCGAATTTTGGGCTACGGCGCTCCACAGTTTCACTGCCTCATTTTTGACCCGATTTTTATTCTGTTTGATTTTTTGTGTAGCTGGTAGTCTCACCTTTAATTTGATGTGCAACTTGTGACTATCCAAAAACATTTTTCCAGAAAATTGATTTATTCCCGAAAAATGCGAGAAATTCACAAGGGGGTAGGTACCCGTGCCAAGTTTTCAATCGAAAAAGATCGAATTTTGGGCTACGACGCTCCACAGTTTCACTGCCTCATTTTTGACCCGATTTTTATTCTGTTTGATTTTTTGAGTAGCTGGTAGTCTCACCTTTAATTTGATGTGCAACTTGTGACTATCCAAAAACAGTTTTCCAGAAAATTGATTTATTCCCGAAAAATGCGCGAAATTCACAAGGGGGTAGGTACCCGTGCCAAGTTTTCAATCGAAAGAGATCGAATTTTGGGCTACGGCGCTCCACAGTTTCACTGCCTCATTTTTGACCCGATTTTTATTCTGTTTGATTTTTTGAGTAGCTGGTAGTTTCACCTTTAATTTGATGTGCAACTTGTGACTATCCAAAAACAGTTTTGCAGAAAATTGATTTATTCCCGAAAAATGCTCGAAATTCACAAGGGGGTAGGTACCCGTGCCAAGTTTTCAATCGAAAAAGATCGAATTTTGGGCTACGGCGATCCACAGTTTCACTGCCTCATTTTTGACCCGATTTTTATTCTGTTTGATTTTTTGAGTAGCTGGTAGTCTCACCTTTAATTTGATGTGCAACTTGTGATTATCCAAAAACAGTTTTCCAGAAAATTGATTTATTCCCGAAAAATGCGCGAAATTCACAAGGGGGTAGGTACCCGTGCCAAGTTTTCAATCGAAAAAGATCGAATTTTGGGCTACGGCGCTCCACAGTTTCACTGCCTCATTTTTGACCCGATTTTTGTTCTGTTTGATTTTTTGAGTAGCTGGTAGTCTCACCTTTAATTTGATGTGCAACTTGTGACTATCCAAAATCAGTTTTCCAGAAAATTGATTTATTCCCGAAAAATGCACGAAATTCACAAGGGGGTAGGTACCCGTGCCAAGTTTTCAATCGAAAAAGATCGAATTTTGGGCTACGGCGCCCCACAGTTTCACTGCCTCATTTTTGACCCGATTTTTATTCTGTTTGATTTTTTGAGTAGCTGGTAGTCTCACCTTTAATTTGATGTGCAACTTGTGACTATCCAAAAACAGTTTTCCAGAAAATTGATTTATTCCCGAAAAATGCGCGAAATTCACAAGGGGGTAGGTACCCGTGCCAAGTTTTCAATCGAAAAAGATCGAATTTTGGGCTACGGCGCTCCACAGTTTCACTGCCTCATTTTTGACCCGATTTTTATTCTGTTTGATTTTTTGAAATTGAATCTCTACGGCGCTCCACAGTTTCACTGCCTCATTTTTGACCCGATTTTTATTCTGTTTAATTTTTTGAGTAGCTGAGAGTATCACCTTTAATTTGATGTGCAACTTGTGAATATCCAAAAACAATTTTCCAGAAAATTGATTTATTCCCGAAAAATGCGCGAAATTCACAAGGGGGTAGGTACCCGTGCCAAGTTTTCAATCGAAAAAGATCGAATTTTGGGCTACGGCGCTCCACAGTTTCACTGTCTCATTTTTGACCCGATTTTTATTCTGTTTGATTTTTTGAGTAGCTGGTAGTCTCACCTTTAATTTGATGTGCAACTTGTGACTATTCAAAAACAGTTTTCCAGAAAATTGATTTATTCCCGAAAAATGCGCGAAATTCACAAGGGGGTAGGTACCCGTGCCAAGTTTTCAATCGAAAAAGATCGAATTTTGGGCTACGGCGCTCCACAGTTTCACTGCCTCATTTTTGACCCGATTTTTATTCTGTTTGATTTTTTGAGTAGCTGGTAGTCTCACCTTTAATTTGATGTGCAACTTGTGACTATCCAAAAACAGTTTTCCAGAAAATTGATTTATTCCCGAAAAATGCGCGAAATTCACAAGGGGGTAGGTACCCGTGCCAAGCTTTCAATCGAAAAAGATCGAATTTTGGGCTACGGCGCTCCACAGTTTCACTGCCTCATTTTTGACCCGATTTTTATTCTGTTTGATTTTTTGTGTAGCTGGTAGTCTCACCTTTAATTTGATGTGCACTTTGTGACTAACCAAAAACAGTTTTCCAGAAAATTGATTTATTCCCGAAAAGTGTGCGAAATTCACAAGGGGGTAGGTACCCGTGCCAAGTTTTCAATCGAAAAAGATCGAATTTTGGGCTACGGCGCTCCTCAGTTTCACTGCCTCCTTTTTGACCCGATTTTTATTCTGTTTGATTTTTTGAGTAGCTTGTAGTCCCACCTTTAATTTGATGTGCACTTTGTGACTAACCAAAAACAGTTTTTCAGAAAATTGATTTATTCCCGAAAAATGCACGAAATTCACAAGGGGGTAGGTACCCGTGCCAAGTTTTCAATCGAAAAAGATCGAATTTTGGGCTACGGCGATCCACAGTTTCACTGCCTCATTTTTGACCCGATTTTTATTCTGTTTGATTTTTTGTGTAGCTGGTAGTCTCACCTTTAATTTGATGTGCAACTTGTGTCTATCCAAAAACAGTTTTCCAGAAAATATATTTATTCCCGAAAAATGCGCGAAATTCACAAGAGGGTAGGTACCCGTGCCAAGTTTTCAATCGAAAAAGATCGAATTTTGGGCTACGGCGCTCCACAGTTTCACTGCCTCATTTTTGACCCGATTTTTATTCTGTTTGATTTTTTGAGTAGCTAATAGTCCCACCTTTAATTTGTTGTGCACTTTGTGACTAACCAAAAACAGTTTTTCAGAAAATTGATTTATTCCCGAAAAATGCGCGAAATTCACAAGGGGGTAGGTACCCGTGCCAAGTTTTCAATCGAAAAAGATCGAATTTTGGGCTACGGCGCTCCACAGTTTCACTGCCTCATTTTTGAGCCGATTTTTATTCTGTTTGATTTTTTTAGTAGCTGGTAGTCTCACCTATAATTTGATGTGCAACTTGTGACTATCCAAAAACAGTTTTCCAGAAAATTGATTTATTCCCGAAAAATGCGCGAAATTCACAAGGGGGTAGGTACCCGTGCCAAGTTTTCAATCGAAAAAGATCGAATTTTGGGCTACGGCGCTCCACAGTTTCACTGCCTCATTTTTGACCCGATTTTTATTCTGTTTGATTTTTTGAGTAGCTGGTAGTCTCACCTTTAATTTGATGTGCAACTTGTGACTATCCAAAAACAGTTTTCCAGAAAATTGATTTATTCCCAAAAAATGCGCGATATTCACAAGGGGGTAGGTACCCGTGCCAAGTTTTCAATCGAAAAAGATCGAATTTTGGGCTACGGCGCTCCACAGTTTCACTGCCTCATTTTTGACCCGATTTTTATTCTGTTTGATTTTTTTGTGTAGCTGGTAGTCTCACCTTTAATTTGATGTGCATTTTACGACTAACCGAAAACAGCTTTCCAGAAAATTGATTTATTCCCGAAAAATGCGCGAAATTCACAAGGGGGTAGGTACCCGTGCCAAGTTTTCAATCGAAAAAGATCGAATTTTGGGCTACGGCGCTCCACAGTTTCACTGCCTCATTTTTGACCCGATTTTTATTCTGTTTGATTTTTTGAGTAGCTGGTAGTCTCACCTTTAATTTGATGTGCAACTTGTGACTATTCAAAAACAGTTTTCCAGAAAATTGATTTATTCCCGAAAAATGCGCGAAATTCACAAGGGGGTAGGTACCCGTGCCAAGTTTTCAATCGAAAAAGATCGAATTTTGGGCTACTGTGCTCCACAGTTTCACTGCCTCCTTTTTGACCCGATTTTACTTTATTATTTTAATAATTAAGTATTGTGATTGATTTTTTAAAAAAAAAAATTTGCTACCCTCAAAATTTTTATTTTCACGTTTCATAACTAGTAGACGCGAAAAAAGCAATAAAAATTTTCAGTCCGTCTGTCCGCCGTATGCCGTACGCCGTACGCAAGATCGTTTGGAGGCTCGTAGCTCCCAAACGCTTTGAGATATTAAATTGAAATTTTTTTAACGAATAGATGGGGTAGGCGCCTTGAAGTGACCAAATTTTTAGGGGTGGGGGTGTGAGGGGGAAGGAGGGGGAAGTGTTTTAGACCCAAAATTTTGGTTTCCAGATCTCAGTAACCCCTTATGCTAGGAAGCTGAAACTTGGAATTTTTGTAGAGCTCTGATAGTAGACCCATTTGCAGAAAAATTGTCAATATTGATCAAGGGGTGTGGGAGTGGGGGGAAATGTAATGCGTCCGAAACCCAAAAAAGGTGAGATAAACACATTCTAAAATCCATATCTCCTAAACCGTTAATGGCACACCATTCAAACTTAAAACATATTTGTAGTTATACTAGGAGAACAGAATGAAGAAAAATTTTGGGTGGGGGAAGTTGTGTATGGGGGTGGGGGGTGAAAAACTTAAGATTACGATATCTCATGAATCAATTGCTCTAGAAAAATAAAATTTGGTTTGGGTGTAAAGGTTGACAAAAAAAGATTGATCAAAGTAAAATTTTTCAAGTGGGTGGTGGAGCATAGAAGTGGAGGGGATGAGAATTTTTCAAATCAAACACATTTCATATCTCAAGAACAGTTTAAGATAGATGCTTAGAATTTTTACCAGAAGTAGCGCTAATTAAACTCTAGTAGGGAAAAAAGTTTTGGGGTTGGGGGTGAAGAGGGGGAGGGTGGGGGAGGTTGAAAAGGAAAAAGTTCCGATGCTTATATATTGAGAACCTGTAATGATATAAGCCTTAAACTTGGTATTTACATAGAGCTATAGTAGCGGAATGTTGGAAAAATAAATTTTTTTTTAGGGGTAGTATGCTACGGGGGTAGGGGGTGTTTTTCCTAACTATTAAACGGTTCATGCTAGAAAGTTGAAACTCGGTGTGTATATGTAAATCAACTAGAAAAATAATTGTGATAAAAAAAAAATTTGAATATTCATTGGCGTTCAGAAGGGGGGGGGGGGGGCAAAAAAAAATATTTTTAAAAATAATAAATATAAAATGCATATATTTTCACGATTTTCGTCATATCTACTAGGTCTTTCCAAATATTGAATTCATTTTTATTCTACGGATTCTTCGTATGAATACCTAGAATGCATATTCAAGGTTTTTTAAAATTCGACCCCTAAGGGTAGTATGGTACAAGTGGGGGTGTTTTTCCTATATGTGGAACGGCTTAAGCTACAATGTTGAAACTCGGTGTGTATATGTAAATCAACTAGAAAAGTAATAGTGATAAAAAAAAATTTGAATATTCAGTGGCGTTCAGAAGGGGGGGGGGCAAAAAAAAATATTTGGAAATATAATAAATATAAAATGCATATATTTTCACGATTTTCGTCATATCTACTAGGTCTTTCCAAATATTGAATTCATTTTTATTCTACGGATTCTTCGTATGAATACCTAGAAAGTGTTTTCAAGGTTTTTTGAAATTCGAGCCCTAAGGGTAGTGTGGTACAAGTGGTAGGTGTTTATCCTATATATAGAACGGCTTAAGCTACAATGTTGAAACTCGGTGTGTATATCTAAATCAACTAAAAAAATTATTTTGAATAAAAAAACGAATATCTATTGGCATTCATGAGGGGGGCAAAAAAAATTATATGTGAAAATAGAATGCATATTTTCCCACGATTTTCGACATATCTACTACCTCGTCCCAAATAATGAATTTAATTTTATTCTACGTATTCTCCATATGAATACCAAGACAGTGTTTTCAAGATTTTCTGAAAATTGACCCCTAAGGGGGTGTAAAGTGATTGTGTACCTTTTCATAAACTATTCCATATCTCTCAGATCGAATCAGATTTTCACTTCCATGATCTTGTTCTTTTTGTTAGGTTTTCAGTCACATAGTAGCCTACACCGCATTTCAGAATTGAACGCGTTCCTAACTTCTGCCGGAAAAATAATAAAGTTACGCCCAGATTGTTGGCAGATTTTTTATTCTGTTTTATTTTTTGAGTAGCTGGTAGTCTCACCTTTAATTTGATGTGCAACTTGTGACTATCCAAAAACAGTTTTCCAGAAAATTGATTTGTTCCCGAAAAATGCGCGAAATTCACAAGGGGGTAGGTACTTGTGACTATCCAAAAACAGTTTTCCAGAAAATTGATTTATTCCCGAAAAATGCGCGAAATTCACAAGGGGGTAGGTACCCGTGCCAAGTTTTCAATCGAAAAAGATCGAATTTTGGGCTACGGCGCTCCACAGTTTCACTGCCTCATTTTTGACCGGATTTTTACTCTGTTTGATTTTTTTGTGTAGCTGGTAGTCTCACCTTTAATTTGATGTGCACTTTGTGACTAACCGAAAACAGCTTTCCAGAAAATTGATTTATTCCCGAAAAATGCGCGAAATTCACAAGGGGGTAGGTACCCGTGGCAAGTTTTCAATCGAAAAAGATCGAATTTTGGGCTACGGCGCTCCACAGTTTCACTGCCTCATTTTTGACCCGATTTTTATTCTGTTTGATTTTTTGTGTAGCTGGTAGTCTCACCTTTAATTTGATGTGCAACTTGTGACTATCCAAAAACAGTTTTCCAGAAAATTGATTTATTCCCGAAAAATGCGCGAAATTCACAAGGGGGTAGGTACCCGTGCCAAGTTTTCAATCGAAAAAGATCGAATTTTGGGCTACGGCACTTCACAGTTTCACTGCCTCATTTTTGACCCGATTTTTATTCTGTTTGATTTTTTGAGTAGCTGGTAGTCTCACCTTCAATTTGATGTGCAACTTGTGACTATCCAAAAACAGTTATCCAGAAAATTGATTTATTCCCGAAAAATGCGCGAAATTCACAAGGGGGTAGGTACCCGTGCCAAGTTTTCATTTTTGACCCGATTTTTATTGTGTTTGATTTTTTGAGTAGCTGGTAGTCTCACCTTTAATTTGTTGTGCAACTTGTGACTATCCAAAAACAGTTTTCCAGAAAATTGATTTATTCCCGAAAAATGCGCGAAATTCTCAAGGGGGTAGGTACCCTTGCCAAGTTTTCAATCGAAAAAGATCGAATTTTGGGCTACAGCGCTCCACAGTTTCACTGCCTCATTTTCGACCGGATTTTTATTCTGTTTGATTTTTGGAGTAGCTGGTAGTTTCACCTTTAATTTGATGTGCAACTTGTGACTTTCCAATAACGGTATTCCAGAAAATTGATTTATTCCCGAAAAATGCGCGAAATTCACAAGGGGGTAGGTACCCGTGCCAAGTTTTCAATGGAAAAGATCGAATTTTGGGCTACGGCGCTCCACAGTTTCACTACCTCATTTTTTACCCAATTTTTATTCTGTTTGATTTTTTGAGTAGCTTGTAGTCTCACCTTTAATTTGATGTGCAACTTGTGACTATCCAAAAACGGTTTTCCAGAAAATTGATTTATTCCCAAAAAATGCGCGATATTCACAAGGGGGTAGGTACCCGTGCCAAGTTTTCAATCGAAAAAGATCGAATTTTGGGCTACGGCGCTCCACAGTTTCACTGCCTCATTTTTGACCCGATTTTTACTCTGTTTGATTTTTTTGTGTAGCTGGTAGTCTCACCTTTAATTTGATGTGCACTTTACGACTAACCGAAAACAGCTTTCCAGAAAATTGATTTATTCCCGAAAAATGCGCGAAATTCACAAGGGGGTAGGTACCCGTGCCAAGTTTTCAATCGAAAAAGATCGAATTTTGGGCTACGGCGCTCCACAGTTTCACTGCCTCATTTTTGACCCGATTTTTATTCTGTTTGATTTTTTGAGTAGCTGGTAGTCTCACCTTTAATTTGATGTGCAACTTGTGACTATTCAAAAACAGTTTTCCAGAAAATTGATTTATTCCCGAAAAATGCGCGAAATTCACAAGGGGGTAGGTACCCGTGCCAAGTTTTCAATCGAAAAAGATCGAATTTTGGGCTACTGCGCTCCACAGTTTCACTGCCTCCTTTTTGACCCGATTTTACTTTATTATTTTAATAATTAAGTATTGTGATTGATTTTTTAAAAAAAAAAATTTGCTACCCTCAAAATTTTTATTTTCACGTTTCATAACTAGTAGACGCGAAAAAAGCAATAAAAATTTTCAGTCCGTCTGTCCGCCGTACGCCGTACGCCGTACGCAAGATCGTTTGGAGGCTCGTAGCTCCCAAACGCTTTGAGATATTAAATTGAAATTTTTTTAACGAATAGATGGGGTAGGCGCCTTGAAGTGACCAAATTTTTAGGGGTGGGGGTGTGAGGGGGAAGGAGGGGGAAGTGTTTTAGACCCACAATTTTGGTTTCCAGATCTCAGTAACCCCTTATGCTAGGAAGCTGAAACTTGGAATTTTTGTAGAGCTCTGATAGTAGACCCATTTGCAGAAAAATTCTCAATATTGATCAAGGGGTGTGGGAGTGGGGGGAAATGTAATGCGTCCGAAACCCAAAAAAGGTGAGATAGACACATTCTAAAATCTATATCTCCTAAACCGTTAATGGCACACCATTCAAACTTAAAACATATTTGTAGTTATACTAGGAGAACAGAATGAAGAAAAATTTTGGGTGGGGGAAGTTGTGTATGGGGGTGGGGGGGTGAAAAACTTAAGATTACGATATCTCATGAATCAATTGCTCTAGAAAAATAAAATTTGGTTTGGGTGTAAAGGTTGACAAAAAAAGATTGATCAAAGTAAAATTTTTCAAGTGGGAGGTGGAGCATAGAAGTGGAGGGGATGAGAATTTTTCAAATCAAACACATTTCATATCTCAAGAACAGTTTAAGATAGATGCTTAGAATTTTTACCAGAAGTAGCGCTAATTAAACTCTAGTAGGGAAAAAAGTTTTGGGGTTGGGGGTGAAGAGGGGGAGGGTGGGGGAGGTTGAAAAGGAAAAAGTTCCGATGCTTATATCTTGAGAACCTGTAATGATATAAGCCTTTAACTTGGTATTTACATAGAGCTATAGTAGCGGAATGTTGGAAAAATAAATTTTTTTTTAGGGGTAGTATGCTACGGGGGTAGGGGGTGTTTTTCCTAACTATTAAACGGTTCATGCTAGAAAGTTGAAACTCGGTGTGTATATGTAAATCAACTAGAAAAGTAATTGTGATAAAAAAAAATTGAATATTCATTGGCGTTTAGAAAGGGGGGCAAAAAAAATTATTTGTAAATATAATATATATAAAATTCATATATATTCCCGATTTTCGTCATATCTACTAGGTCTTTCTAAATATTGAATTCATTTTTATTCTACGGATTCTTCGTATGAATACCTAGAAAGTGTTTTCAAGGTTTTTTGAAATTCGACCCCTAAGGGTTGTGTGGTACAAGTGGGGGTGTTTTTCTTATATATGGAACGGCTTAAGCTACAATGTTGAAACTCGGTGTGTATATGTAAATCAACTAGAAAAGTAATTGTGATAAAAAAAAATTTGAATATTCATTGGCGTTCAGAAGGGGGGGGGCAAAAAAAAATATTTTTAAAAATAATAAATATAAAATGCATATATTTTCACGATTTTCGTCATATCTACTAGGTCTTTCCAAATATTGAATTCATTTTTATTCTACGGATTCTTCGTATGAATACCTAGAATGCATATTCAAGGTTTTTTAAAATTCGACCCCTAAGGGTAGTATGGTACAAGTGGGGGTGTTTTTCCTATATGTGGAACGGCTTAAGCTACAATGTTGAAACTCGGTGTGTATATGTAAATCAACTAGAAAAGTAATAGTGATAAAAAAAAATTTGAATATTCAGTGGCGTTCAGAAGGGGGGGGCAAAAAAAAATATTTGGAAATATAATAAATATAAAATGCATATATTTTCACGATTTTCGTCATATCTACTAGGTCTTTCCAAATATTGAATTCATTTTTATTCTACGGATTCTTCGTATGAATACCTAGAAAGCGTTTTCAAGGTTTTTTGAAATTCGAACCCTAAGGGTAGTGTGGTACAAGTGGTAGGTGTTTTTCCTATATATAGAACGGCTTAAGCTACAATGTTGAAACTCGGTGTGTATATCTAAATCAACTAAAAAAATTATTTTGAATAAAAAAACGAATATCTATTGGCATTCATGAGGGGGGCAAAAAAAATTATATGTGAAAATAGAATGCATATTTTCCCACGATTTTCGACATATCTACTACCTCGTCCCAAATAATGAATTTAATTTTATTCTACGTATTCTCCATATGAATACCAAGACAGTGTTTTCAAGATTTTCTGAAAATTCACCCCTAAGGGGGTGTAAAGTGATTGTGTACCTTTTCATAAACTATTCCATATCTCTCAGATCGAATCAGATTTTCACTTCCATGATCTTGTTCTTTTTGTTAGGTTTTCAGTCACATAGTAGCCTACACCGCATTTCAGAATTGAACGCGTTCCTAACTTCTGCCGGAAAAATAATAAAGTTACGCCCAGATTGTTGGCAGATTTTTTATTCTGTTTTATTTTTTGAGTAGCTGGTAGTCTCACCTTTAATTTGATGTGCAACTTGTGACTATCCAAAAACAGTTTTCCAGAAAATTGATTTGTTCCCGAAAAATGCGCGAAATTCACAAGGGGGTAGGTACTTGTGACTATCCAAAAACAGTTTTCCAGAAAATTGATTTATTCCCAAAAATTGCGCGAAATTCACAAGGGGGTAGGTACCCGTGCCAAGTTTTCAATCGAAAAAGATCGAATTTTGGGCTACGGCGCTCCACAGTTTCACTGCCTCATTTTTGACCGGATTTTTACTCTGTTTGATTTTTTTGTGTAGCTGGTAGTCTCACCTTTAATTTGATGTGCACTTTGTGACTAACCGAAAACAGCTTTCCAGAAAATTGATTTATTCCCGAAAAATGCGCGAAATTCACAAGGGGGTAGGTACCCGTGGCAAGTTTTCAATCGAAAAAGATCGAATTTTGGGCTACGGCGCTCCACAGTTTCACTGCCTCATTTTTGACCCGATTTTTATTCTGTTTGATTTTTTGAGTAGCTGGTAGTCTCACCTTTAATTTGATGTGCAACTTGTGACTATCCAAAAACAGTTTTCCAGAAAATTGATTTATTCCCGAAAAATGCGCGAAATTCACAAGGGGGTAGGTACCCGTGCCAAAATTTCAATCGAAAAAGATCGAATTTTGGGCTACGGCACTCCACAGTTTCACTGCCTCATTTTTGACCCGATTTTTATTCTGTTTGATTTTTTGAGTAGCTGGTAGTCTCACCTTCAATTTGATGTGCAACTTGTGACTATCCAAAAACAGTTATCCAGAAAATTGATTTATTCCCGAAAAATGCGCGAAATTCACAAGGGGGTAGGTACCCGTGCCAAGTTTTCATTTTTGACCCGATTTTTATTGTGTTTGATTTTTTGAGTAGCTGGTAGTCTCACCTTTAATTTGTTGTGCAACTTGTGACTATCCAAAAACAGTTTTCCAGAAAATTGATTTATTCCCGAAAAATGCGCGAAATTCTCAAGGGGGTAGGTACCCTTGCCAAGTTTTCAATCGAAAAAGATCGAATTTTGGGCTACGGCGCTCCACAGTTTCACTGCCTCATTTTTGACCCGATTTTTATTCTGTTTGATTTTTTGTGTAGCTGGTAGTCTCACCTTTAATTTGATGTGCACTTTGTGACTAACCAAAAACAGTTTTCCAGAAAGTTGATTTATTCCCGAAAAATGTCCACAGTTTCACAGCCTTATTTTTGACCCGATTTTTATTCTGTTTGATTTTTTGTGTAGCTGGTAGTCTCACCTTTAATTTGATGTGCAACTTGTGACTATCCAAAAACAGTTTTCCAGAAAATTGATTTGTTCCCGAAAAATGCGCGAAATTCACAAGGGGGTAGGTACCCGTGCCAAGTTTTCAATCGAAAAAGATCGAATTTTGGGCTACGGCGCTCCACAGTTTCACTGCCTCATTTTTGACCCGATTTTTATTCTGTTTGATTTTTGGAGTAGCTGGTAGTTTCACCTTTGATTTGATGTGCAACTTGTGACTATCCAAAAACAGTTTTCCAGAAAATTGATTTATTCCCGAAAAATGTGCGAAATTCACAAGGGGGATTTACCCGTGCCAAGTTTTCAATCGAAAAAGATCGAATTTTGGGCTACGGCGCTCCACAGTTTCACTGCCTCATTTTTGACCCGATTCTTATTCTGTTTGATTTTTTGAGTATCTGGTAGTTTCACCTTTGATTTGATGTGCAACTTGTGACTATCCAAAAACAGTTTTCCAGAAAATTGATTTATTCCCGAAAAATGCGCGAAATTCACAAGGGGGTAGGTACCCGTGCCAAGTTTTCAATCAAAAAAGATCGAATTTTGGGCTACGGCGCTCCACAGTTTCACTGCCTCATTTTTGACCCGATTTTTATTCTGTTTGATTTTTTGTGTAGCTGGTAGTCTCACCTTTAATTTGATGTGCACTTTGTGACTAACCAAAAACAGTTTTCCAGAAAATTGATTTATTCCCGAAAAATGCGCGAAATTCACAAGGGGGGTAGGTACCCGTGCCAAGTTTTCAATCGAAAAAGATCGAATTTTGGGCTACGGCACTCCACAGTTTCACTACCTCATTTTTGACCCGATTTTTATTCTGTTTGATTTTTGGAGTAGCTGGTAGTTTCACCTTTGATTTGATGTGCAACTTGTGACTATTCAAAAACAGTTGTCCAGAAAATTTATTTATTCCCGAAAAATGCGCGAAATTCACAAGGGGGTAGGTACCCGTGCCAAGTTTTCAATCGAAAAAGATCGAATTTTGGGCTACGGCGCTCCACAGTTTCACTGCCTCATTTTTGACCCGATTTTTATTCAGTTTGATTTTTTGAGTAGCTGGTCACCTTTAATTTGATGTGCAACTTGTGACTATCCAAAAACAGTTTTCCAGAAAATTGATTTATTCCCGAAAAATGCGCGAAATTCACAAGGGGGTAGGTACCCGTGCCAAGTTTTCAATCGAAAAAGATCGGATTTTGGGCTACGGCGCTCCACAGTTTCACTGACTCATTTTTGACCCGATTTTTACTCTGTTTGATTTTTTTGTGTAGCTGGTAGTCTCACCTTTAATTTGATGTGCACTTTGTGACTAACCGAAAACAGCTTTCCAGAAAATTGATTTATTCCCGAAAAATGCGCGAAATTCACAAGAGGGTAGGTACCCGTGCCAAGTTTTCAATCGAAAAAGATCGAATTTTGGGCTACGGCGCTCCACAGTTTCACTGCCTCATTTTTGACCCGATTTTTATTCTGTTTGATTTTTTGAGTAGCTGGTAGTCTCACCTTTAATTTGATGTGCAACTTGTGACTATCCAAAAACAGTTTTCCAGAAAATTGATTTATTCCCGAAAAATGCGCGAAATTCACAAGGGGGTAGGTACCCGTGCCAAGTTTTCAATCGAAAAAGATCGAATTTTGGGCCACGGCACTCCACAGTTTCACTGCCTCATTTTTGACCCGATTTTTATTCTGTTTGATTTTTTGAGTAGCTGGTAGTCTCACCTTCAATTTGATGTGCAACTTGTGACTATCCAAAAACAGTTATCCAGAAAATTGATTTATTCCCGAAAAATGCGCGAAATTCACAAGGGGGTAGGTACCCGTGCCAAGTTTTCATTTTTGTCCCGATTTTTATTGTGTTTGATTTTTTGAGTAGCTGGTAGTCTCACCTTTAATTTGTTGTGCAACTTGTGACTATCCAAAAACAGTTTTCCAGAAAATTGATTTATTCACGAAAAATGCGCGAAATTCACAAGGGGGTAGGTACCCGTGCCAAGTTTTCAATGGAAAAAGATCGAATTTTGGGCTACGGCGCTCCACAGTTTCACTACCTCATTTTTGACCCAATTTTTATTCTGTTTGATTTTTTGGGTAGCTTGTAGTCTCACCTTTAATTTGATGTGCAACTTGTGACTATCCAAAAACAGTTTTCCAGAAAATTGATTTATTGCCGAAAAATGCGCGAAATTCACAAGGGGGTAGGTACCCGTGCCAAGTTTTCAATCGAAAAAGATCGAATTTTGGACTACGGCTCTCCCCAGTTTCACTGCCTCATTTTTGACCCGATTTTTATTCTGTTTGATTTTTTGTGTAGCTGGTAGTCTCACCTTTAATTTGATGTGCACTTTGTGACTAACCAAAAACAGTTTTCCAGAAAGTTGATTTATTCCCGAAAAATGTCCACAGTTTCACAGCCTTATTTTTGACCCGATTTTTATTCTGTTTGATTTTTTGTGTAGCTGGTAGTCTCACCTTTAATTTGATGTGCAACTTGTGACTATCCAAAAACAGTTTTCCAGAAAATTGATTTGTTCCCGAAAAATGCGCGAAATTCACAAGGGGGTAGGTACCCGTGCCAAGTTTTCAATCGAAAAAGATCGAATTTTGGGCTACGGTGCTCCACAGTTTCACTGCCTCATTTTTGACCCGATTTTTATTCTGTTTGATTTTTGGAGTAGCTGGTAGTTTCACCTTTGATTTGATGTGCAACTTGTGACTATCCAAAAACAGTTTTCCAGAAAATTGATTTATTCCCGAAAAATGTGCGAAATTCACAAGGGGGATTTACCATTGCCAAGTTTTCAATCGAAAAAGATCGAATTTTGGGCTACGGCGCTCCACAGTTTCACTGCCTCATTTTTGACCCGATTCTTATTCTGTTTGATTTTTTGAGTATCTGGTAGTTTCACCTTTGATTTGATGTGCAACTTGTGACTATCCAAAAACAGTTTTCCAGAAAATTGATTTATTCCCGAAAAATGCGCGAAATTCACAAGGGGGTAGGTACCCGTGCCAAGTTTTCAATCAAAAAAGATCGAATTTTGGGCTACGGCGATCCACAGTTTCACTGCCTCATTTTTGACCCGATTTTTATTCTGTTTGATTTTTTGTGTAGCTGGTAGTCTCACCTTTAATTTGATGTGCACTTTGTGACTAACCAAAAACAGTTTTCCAGAAAATTGATTTATTCCCGAAAAATGCGCGAAATTCACAAGGGGGGTAGGTACCCGTGCCAAGTTTTCAATCGAAAAAGATCGAATTTTGGGCTACGGCGCTCCACAGTTTCACTACCTCATTTTTGACCCGATTTTTATTCTGTTTGATTTTTGGAGTAGCTGGTAGTTTCACCTTTGATTTGATGTGCAACTTGTGACTATTCAAAAACAGTTGTCCAGAAAATTGATTTATTCCCGAAAAATGCGCGAAATTCACAAGGGGGTAGGTACCCGTGCCAAGTTTTCAATCGAAAAAGATCGAATTTTGGGCTACGGCGCTCCACAGTTTCACTGCCTCATTTTTGACCCGATTTTTATTCAGTTTGATTTTTTGAGTAGCTGGTCACCTTTAATTTGATGTGCAACTTGTGACTATCCAAAAACAGTTTTCCAGAAAATTGATTTATTCCCGAAAAATGCGCGAAATTCACAAGGGGGTAGGTACCCGTGCCAAGTTTTCAATCGAAAAAGATCGGATTTTGGGCTACGGCGCTCCACAGTTTCACTGACTCATTTTTGACCCGATTTTTACTCTGTTTGATTTTTTTGTGTAGCTGGTAGTCTCACCTTTAATTTGATGTGCACTTTGTGACTAACCGAAAACAGCTTTCCAGAAAATTGATTTATTCCCGAAAAATGCGCGAAATTCACAAGAGGGTAGGTACCCGTGCCAAGTTTTCAATCGAAAAAGATCGAATTTTGGGCTACGGCGCTCCACAGTTTCACTGCCTCATTTTTGACCCGATTTTTATTCTGTTTGATTTTTGGAGTAGCTGGTAGTCTCACCTTTAATTTGATGTGCAACTTGTGACTATCCAAAAACAGTTTTCCAGAAAATTGATTTATTCCCGAAAAATGCGCGAAATTCACAAGGGGGTAGGTACCCGTGCCAAGTTTTCAATCGAAAAAGATCGAATTTTGGGCCACGGCACTCCACAGTTTCACTGCCTCATTTTTGACCCGATTTTTATTCTGTTTGATTTTTTGAGTAGCTGGTAGTCTCACCTTCAATTTGATGTGCAACTTGTGACTATCCAAAAACAGTTATCCAGAAAATTGATTTATTCCCGAAAAATGCGCGAAATTCACAAGGGGGTAGGTATCCGTGCCAAGTTTTCAATCGAAAAAGATCGGATTTTGGGCTACGGCGCTCCACAGTTTCACTGACTCATTTTTGACCCGATTTTTACTCTGTTTGATTTTTTTGTGTAGCTGGTAGTCTCACCTTTAATTTGATGTGCACTTTGTGACTAACCGAAAACAGCTTTCCAGAAAATTGATTTATTCCCGAAAAATGCGCGAAATTCACAAGAGGGTAGGTACCCGTGCCAAGTTTTCAATCGAAAAAGATCGAATTTTGGGCTACGGCGCTCCACAGTTTCACTGCCTCATTTTTGACCCGATTTTTATTCTGTTTGATTTTTGGAGTAGCTGGTAGTCTCACCTTTAATTTGATGTGCAACTTGTGACTATCCAAAAACAGTTTTCCAGAAAATTGATTTATTCCCGAAAAATGCGCGAAATTCACAAGGTGGTAGGTACCCGTGCCAAGTTTTCAATCGAAAAAGATCGAATTTTGGGCTACGGCGCTCCACAGTTTCACTGCCTCATTTTTGACCCGATTTTTATTCTGTTTGATTTTTTGTGTAGCTGGTAGTCTCACCTTTAATTTGATGTGCACTTTGTGACTAACCGAAAACAGCTTTCCAGAAAATTGATTTATTCACAAAAAATGCGCGAAATTCACAAGGGGGTAGGTACCCGTGCCAAGTTTTCAATCGAAAAAGATCGAATTTTGGGCTACGGCGCTCCACAGTTTCACTACCTCATTTTTGACCCGATTTTTATTCTGTTTGATTTTTGGAGTAGCTGGTAACTTCACCTTTGATTTATGTGCAATTTGTGACTATCCAAAAACAGTTTTCCAGAAAATTGATTTATTCCCGAAAAATGCGCGAAATTCACAAGGGGGTAGGTACCCGTGCCAAGTTTTCAATCGAAAAAGATCGAATTTTGGGCTACGGCGCTCCACAGTTTCACTGCCTCATTTTTGACCCGTTTTTTATTCTGTTTGATTTTTTGTGTAGCTGGTAGTCTCACCTTTAATTTGATGTGCAACTTGTGACTATCCAAAAACAGTTTTCCAGAAAATTGATTTATTCCCGAAAAATGCGCGAAATTCACAAGGGGGTAGGTACCCGTGCCAAGTTTTCTTTTTTGACCCGACTTTTATTCTGATTATTTTTTGAGTAGCTGGTAGTCTCACCTTCAATTTGATGTGCAACTTGTGACTATCCAAAAACAGTTTTCCAGAAAATTGATTTATTCCCGAAAAATGCGCGAAATTCACAAGGGGGTAGGTACCCGTGCCAAGTTTTCAATCGAAAAAGATAGAATTTTTGGCTACGGCGCTCCACAGTTTCACTGTATCATTTTTGACCCGATTTTTATTCTGTTTGATTTTTGGAGTAGCTGGTAGTTTCACCTTTTATTTGATGTGCAACTTGTGACTATCCAAAAACAGTTTTCCAGAAAATTGATTTATTCCCGAAAAATGCGCGAAATTCACAAGAGGGTAGGTACCCGTGCCAAGTTTTCATTTTTTAAACCCAATTTTTATTCGGTTTGATTTTTTGAGTAGCTGGTAGTCTCACCTTCAATTTGATGTGCAACTTGTGACTATCCAAAAACAGTTTTCCAGAAAATTGATTTATTCCCGAAAAATGCGCGAAATTCACAAGGGGGTAGGTACCCGTGCCAAGTTTTCATTTTTGACCCGATTTTTATTCTGTTTGATTTTTTGAGTAGCTGGTAGTCTCACCTTCAATTTGATGTGCAACTTGTGACTATCCAAAAACAGTTTTCCAGAAAATTGATTTATTCCCGAAAAATGCGCAAAATTCTCAAGGGGGTAGGTACCCTTGCCAAGTTTTCAATCGAAAAAGATCGAATTTTGGGCTACAGCGCTCCACAGTTTCACTGCCTCATTTTTGACCCGATTTTTATTCTGTTTGATTTTTGGAGTAGCTGGTAGTTTCACCTTTAATTTGATGTGCAACTTGTGACTTTCCAATAACGGTTTTCCAGAAAATTGATTTATTCCCGAAAAATGCGCGAAATTCACAAGGGGGTAGGTACCCGTGCCAAGTTTTCAATCGAAAAAGATCGAATTTTGGGCTACGGCGCTCCACAGTTTCACTACCTCATTTTTGACCCGATTTTTATTCTGTTTGATTTTTTGTGTAGCTTGTAGTCTCACCTTTAATTTGATGTGCAACTTGTGACTATCCAAAAACAGTTTTCCAGAAAATTTATTTATTCCCGAAAAATGCGCGAAATTCACAAGGGGGTAGGTACCCGTGCCAAGTTTTCAATCGAAAAAGATCGAATTTTGGGCTACGGCGCTCCACAGTTTCACTGCCTCATTTTTGACCCGATTTTTATTCTGTTTGATTTTTTGTGTAGCTGGTAGTCTCACCTTTAATTTGATGTGCACTTTGTGACTAACCAAAAACAGTTTTCCAGAAAGTTGATTTATTCCCGAAAAATGTCCACAGTTTCACTGCCTTATTTTTGACCCGATTTTTATTCTGTTTGATTTTTTGTGTAGCTGGTAGTCTCACCTTTAATTTGATGTGCAACTTGTGACTATCCAAAAACAGTTTTCCAGAAAATTGATTTGTTCCCGAAAAATGCGCGAAATTCACAAGGAGGTAGGTACCCGTGCCAAGTTTTCAATCGAAAAAGATCGAATTTTGGGCTACGGCGCTCCACAGTTTCACTGCCTCATTTTTGACCCGATTTTTATTCTGTTTGATTTTTTAAGTAGCTGGTAGTTTCACCTTTGATTTAATGTGCAACTTGTGACTATCCAAAAACAGTTTTCCAAAAAATTGATTTATTCCCGAAAAATGTGCGAAATTCACAAGGGGGATTTACCCGTGCCAAGTTTTCAATCGAAAAAGATCGAATTTTGGGCTACGGCGCTCCACATTTTCACTACCTCATTTTTGACCCGATTTTTATTCTGTTTGATTTTTTGTGTAGCTGGTAGTCTCACCTTTAATTTGATGTGCAACTTGTGACTATCCAAAAACAGTTTTCCAGAAAATTGATTTATTCCCCAAAAATGCGCGAAATTCACAAGGGGGTAGGTACCCGTGCCAAGTTTTCATTTTTGACCCGATTTTTATTCTGTTTGATTTTAGCTGGTAGTTTCACCTTTGATTTGATGTGCAACTTGTGACTATCCAAAAACAGTTTTCCAGAAAATTGATTTATTCCCGAAAAATGCGCGAAATTCACAAGGGGGTAGGTACCCGTGCCAAGTTTTCAATCGAAAAAGATCGAATTTTGGGCTACGGCGCTCCACAGTTTCACTGCCTCATTTTTGAACCGATTCTTATTCTGTTTGATTTTTGGAGTAGCTGGTAGTTTCACCTTTGATTGATGTGCAACTTGTGACTATCCAAAAACAGTTTTCCAGAAAATTGATTTATTCCCGAAAAATGTGCGAAATTCACAAGGGGGATTTACCCGTGCCAAGTTTTCAATCGAAAAAGATCGAATTTTGGGCTACGGCGCTCCACAGTTTCACTGCCTCATTTTTGACCCGATTCTTATTCTGTTTGATTTTTTGAGTAGCTGGTAGTTTCACCTTTGATTTGATGTGCAACTTGTGACTATCCAAAAACAGTTTTCCAGAAAATTGATTTATTCCCGAAAAATGCGCGAAATTCACAAGGGGGTAGGTACCCGTGCCAAGTTTTCAATCGAAAAAGATCGAATTTTGGGCTACGGCGCTCCACAGTTTCACTGCCTCATTTTTGACCCGATTCTTATTCTGTTTGATTTTTTGAGTAGGTGGTAGTTTCACCTTTGATTTGATGTGCAACTTGTGACTATCCAAAAACAGTTTTCCAGAAAATTGATTTATTCCCGAAAAATACGCGAAATTCACAAGGGGGTAGGTACCCGTGCCAAGTTTTCAATCGAAAAAGATCGAATGTTGGGCTACTGCCTCATTTTTGACCCGATTCTTATTCTGTTTGATTTTTGGAGTAGCTGGTAGTTTCACCTTTGATTTGATGTGCAACTTGTGACTATCCAAAAACAGTTTTCCAAAAATTTGATTTATTCCCGAAAAATGTGCGAAATTCACAAGGGGGATTTACCCGTGCCAAGTTTTCAATCGAAAAAGATCGAATTTTGGGCTACGGCGCTCCACAGTTTCACTGCCTCATTTTTGACCCGATTCTTATTCTGTTTGATTTTTTGAGTAGCTGGTAGTCTCACCTTTAATTTGATGTGCAACTTGTGACTATCCAAAAACAGTTTTCCCGAAAAATGCGCGAAATGTGTGTAGCTGGTAGTCTCACCTTTAAATTGATGTGCAACTTGTGACTATCCGAAAACAGTTTTCCAGAAAATTGATTTATTCCCGAAAAATGCGCGAAATTCACAAGGGGGTAGGTACCCGTGCCAAGTTTTCATTTTTGACCCGATTTTTATTCTGTTTATTTTTTGAGTAGCTGGTAGTCTCACCTTTAATTTGATGTGCAACTTGTGACTATCCAAAAACAGTTTTCCAGAAAATTGGTTTATTCCCGAAAAATGCGCGAAATTCACAAGGGGGTAGGTACCCGTGCCAAGTTTTCAATCGAAAAAGATCGAATTTTGGGCTACGGCGCTCCACAGTTTCACTACCTCATTTTTGACCCGATTTTTATTCTGTTTGATTTTTGGAGTAGCTGGTAACTTCACCTTTGATTTGATGTGCAATTTGTGACTATCCAAAAACAGTTTTCCAGAAAATTGATTTATTCCCGAAAAATGCGCGAAATTCACAAGGGGGTAGGTACCCGTGCAAAGTTTTCAATCGAAAAAGATCGAATTTTGGGCTACGGCGCTCTACAGTTTCACTACCTCATTTTTGACCCGATTTTAGTAGTCTCACCTTTAATTTGATGTGCAACTTGTGACTATCCAAAAACAGTTTTCCAGAAAATTGATTTATTCCCGAAAAATGCGCGAAATTCACAAGGGGGTAGGTACCCGTGCCAAGTTTTCAATCGAAAAAGATCGAATTTTGGGCTACGGCGCTCCACAGTTTCACTACCTCATTTTTGACCCGATTTTTATTCTGTTTGATTTTTGGAGTAGCTGGTAGTTTCACCTTTTATTTGATGTGCAACTTGTGACTATCCAAAAACAGTTTTCCAGAAAATTGATTTATTCCCGAAAAATGCGCGAAATTCACAGGGGGGTAGGTACCCGTGCCAAGTTTTCATTTTTTAAACCCGATTTTTATTCGGTTTGATTTTTTGAGTAGCAGGTAGTCTCACCTTCAATTTGATGTGCAACTTGTGACTATCCAAAAACAGTTTTCCAGAAAATTTATTTATTCCCAAAAAATGCGCGAAATTCACAAGGGGGTTGGTACCCGTGCCAAGTTTTCATTTTTTAAACCCGATTTTTATTCTGTTTGATTTTTTGAGTAGCTGGTAGTCTCACCTTCAATTTGATGTGCAACTTGTGACTATCCAAAAACAGTTTTCCAGAAAATTTATTTATTCCCGAAAAATGCGCGAAATTCACAAGGGGGTAGGTACCCGTGCCAAGTTTTCATTTTTTAAACCCGATTTTTATTCGGTTTGATTTTTTGAGTAGCTGGTAGTCTCACCTTCAATTTGATGTGCAACTTGTGACTATCCAAACACAGTTTTCCAGAAAATTGATTTATTCCCGAAAAATGCGCGAATTTCACAGGGGGGTAGGTACCCGTGCCAAGTTTTCATTTTTTAAACCCGATTTTTATTCGGTTGGATTTTTTGAGTAGCAGGTAGTCTCACCTTCAATTTGATGTGCAACTTGTGACTATCCAAAAACAGTTTTAAAGAAAATTTATTTATTCCCAAAAAATGCGCGAAATTCACAAGGGGGTAGGTACCCGTGCCAAGTTTTCATTTTTTAAACCCGATTTTTATTCTGTTTGATTTTTTGAGTAGCTGGTAGTCTCACCTTCAATTTGATGTGCAACTTGTGACTATCCAAAAACAGTTTTCCAGAAAATTTATTTATTCCCGAAAAATGCGCGAAATTCACAAGGGGGTAGGTACCCGTGCCAAGTTTTCATTTTTTAAACCCGATTTTTATTCTGTTTATTTTTTGAGTAGCTGGTAGTCTCACCTTCAATTTGATGTGCAACTTGTGACTATCCAAACACAGTTTTCCAGAAAATTGATTTATTCCCGAAAAATGCGCGAAATTCATAAGGGGGTAGGTACCCGTGCCAAGTTTTCAATCGAAAAAGATCGAATTTTGGGCTACGGCGCTCCACAGTTTCACTACCTCATTTTTGACCCGATTTTTATTCTGTTTGATTTTTGGAGTAGCTGGTAGTTTCACCTTTTATTTGATGTGCAACTTGTGACTATCCAAAAACAGTTTTCCAGAAAATTGATTTATTCCCGAAAAATGCGCGAAATTCACAGGGGGGTAGGTACCCGTGCCAAGTTTTCATTTTTTCAACCCGATTATTATTCGGTTTGATTTTTTGAGTAGCTGGTAGTCTCACCTTCAATTTGATGTGCAACTTGTGACTATCCAAAAACAGTTTTCCAGAAAATTTATTTATTCCCGAAAAATGCGCGAAATTCACAAGGGGGTAGGTACCCGTGCCAAGTTTTCATTTTTTAAACCCGATTTTTATTCTGTTTGATTTTTTGAGTAGCTGGTAGTCTCACCTTCAATTTGATGTGCAACTTGTGACTATCCAAAAACAGTTTTCCAGAAAATTGATTTATTCCCGAAAAATGCGCGAAATTCACAAGGGGGTAGGTACCCGTGCCAAGTTTTCAATCGAAAAAGATCGAATTTTGGGCTACGGCGCTCCACAGTTTCACTACCTCATTTTTGACCCGATTTTTATTCTGTTTGATTTTTGGAGTAGCTGGTAGTTTCACCTTTTATTTGATGTGCAACTTGTGACTATCCAAAAACAGTTTTCCAGAAAATTGATTTATTCCCGAAAAATGCGCGAAATTCACAGGGGGGTAGGTACCCGTGCCAAGTTTTCATTTTTTAAACCCGATTTTTATTCGGTTTGATTTTTTGAGTAGCTGGTAGTCTCACCTTCAATTTGATGTGCAACTTGTGACTATCCAAAAACAGTTTTCCAGAAAATTTATTTATTCCCGAAAAATGCGCGAAATTCACAAGGGGGTAGGTACCCGTGCCAAGTTTTTATTTTTAAACCCGATTTTTATTCTGTTTGATTTTTTGAGTAGCTGGTAGTCTCACCTTCAATTTGATGTGCAACTTGTGACTATCCAAAAACAGTTTTCCAGAAAATTGATTTATTCCCGAAAAATGCGCGAAATTCACAAGGGGGTAGGTACCCGTGCCAAGTTTTCATTTTTGACTCGATTTTTATTCTGTTTGATTTTTTGAGTAGCTGGTAGTCTCACCTTCAATTTGATGTGCAACTTGTGACTATCCAAAAACAGTTTTCCAGTAAATTGATTTATTCCCGAAAAATGCGCGAAATTCACAAGGGGGTAGGTACCCGTGCCAAGTTTTCATTTTTGACCCGATTTTTATTCTGTTTGATTTTTTGAGTAGCTGGTAGTCTCACCTTCAATTTGATGTGCACTTTGTGACTAACCAAAAAAAGTTTTCCAGAAAGTTGATTTATTCCCGAAAAATGTCCACAGTTTCACTGCCTTATTTTTGACCCGATTTTTATTCTGTTTGATTTTTTGTGTAGCTGGTAGTCTCACCTTTAATTCGATGTGCAACTTGTGACTATCCAAAAACAGTTTTCCAGAAAATTGATTTATTCCCGAAAAATGCGCGAAATTCACAAGGGGGTAGGTACCCGTGCCAAGTTTTCATTTTTGACCCGATTTTTATTCTGTTTGATTTTTTGAGTAGCTGGTAGTCTCACCTTTAATTTGATGTGCACTTTGTGACTAACCAAAAACAGTTTTCCAGAAAGTTGATTTATTCCCGAAAAATGTCCACAGTTTCACTGCCTTATTTTTGACCCGATTTTTATTCTGTTTGATTTTTTGTGTAGCTGGTAGTCTCACCTTTAATTTGATGTGCAACTTGTGATTCTCCAAAAACAGTTTTCCAGAAAATTGATTTGTTCCCGAAAAATGCGCGAAATTCACAAGGGGGATTTACCCGTGCCAAGTTTTCAATCGAAAAAGATCGAATTTTGGGCTACGGCGCTCCACAGTTTCACTGCCTCATTTTTGACCCGATTTTTATTCTGTTTGATTTTTGGAGTAGCTGGTAGTTTCACCTTTGATTTGATGTGCAACTTGTGACTATCCAAAAACAGTTTTCCAAAAAATTGATTTATTCCCGAAAAATGTGCGAAATTCACAAGGGGGATTTACCCGTGCCAAGTTTTCAATCGAAAAAGATCGAATTTTGGGCTACGGCGCTAGACAGTTTCACTACCTCATTTTTGACCCGATTTTTATTCTGTTTGATTTTTTGTGTAGCTGGTAGTCTCACCTTTAATTTGATGTGCACTTTGTGACTAACCAAAAACAGTTTTCCAGAAAGTTGATTTATTCCCGAAAAATCTCCACAGTTTCACTGCCTTATTTTGGACCCGATTTTTATTCTGTTTGATTTTTTGTGTAGCTGGTAGTCTCACCTTTAATTTGATGTGCAACTTGTGACTATCCAAAAACAGTTTTCCAGAAAATTGATTTGTTCCCGAAAAATGCGCGAAATTCACAAGGGGGTAGGTACCCGTGCCAAGTTTTCAATCGAAAAAGATCGAATTTTGGGCTACGGCGCTCCACAGTTTCACTGCCTCATTTTTGACCCGATTTTTATTCTGTTTGATTTTTGGAGTAGCTGGTAGTCTCACCTTTAATTTGATGTGCAACTTGTGACTATCCAAAAACAGTTTTCCAGAAAATTGATTTGTTCCCGAAAAATGCGCGAAATTCACAAGGGGGTAGGTACCCGTGCCAAGTTTTCAATCGAAAAAGATCGAATTTTGGGCTACGGCGCTCCACAGTTTCACTGCCTCATTTTTGACCCGATTTTTATTCTGTTTGATTTTTTGAGTAGCTGGTAGTTTCACCTTTGATTTGATGTGCAACTTGTGACTATCCAAAAACAGTTTTCCAAAAAATTGATTTATTCCCGAAAAATGTGCGAAATTCACAAGGGGGATTTACCCGTTCCAAGTTTTCAATCGAAAAAGATCGAATTTTGGGCTACGGCGCTCCACAGCTTCACTACCTCATTTTTGACCCGATTTTTATTCTGTTTGATTTTTTGTGTAGCTGGTAGTCTCACCTTTAATTTGATGTGCAACTTGTGACTATCCAAAAACAGTTTTCCAGAAAATTGATTTATTCCCGAAAAATGCGCGAAATTCACAAGGGGGTAGGTACCCGTGCCAAGTTTTCATTTTTGACCCGATTTTTATTCTGTTTGATTTTTTGAGTAGCTGGTAGTTTCACCTTTGATTTGATGTGCAACTTGTGACAATCCAAAAACAGTTTTCCAAAAAATTGATTTATTCCCGAAAAATGTGCGAAATTCACAAGGGGGATTTACCCGTGCCAAGTTTTCAATCGAAAAAGATCGAATTTTGGGCTACGGCGCACCACAGTTTCACTACCTCATTTTTGACCCGATTTTTATTCTGTTTGATTTTTTGTGTAGCTGGTAGTCTCACCTTTAATTTGATGTGCACTTTGTGACTAACCAAAAACAGTTTTCCAGAAAATTGATTTATTCCCGAAAAATGTCCACAGTTTCACTGCCTCATTTTTGACCCGATTTTTATTCTGTTTGATTTTTTAAGTAGCTGGTAGTGTTGGCAGAGAAATGATTCGATCTAAAACTAAAAAATCTGCCAACAATCTGGCCGTAACTTTATTATTTTTCCGGCAGAAGTAAGAAACGCGTTCAATTCTGAAATGCGGTGTAGGCTACTATGTGACTGAAAACCTATCAAAAAGAACGAGATCATGGAAGTGAAAATCTGATTGGATCTGAGAGATATGGAATAGTTTATGAAAAAGTACACAATCACTTTACACCCCCTTAGGGGTGAATTTTCAGAAAATTTTGAAAACACTGTCTTGGTATTCATATGGAGAATACATAGAACAAAATTAAATTCATTATTTGGGACGAGGTAGTAGATATGTCGAAAATCGTGGGAAAATGTGCATTCTATTTTCACGGATAATTTTTTTTGCCCCCCTTCTGAACGCCAATAGATATTCGTTTTTTTTATTCAAAATTATTTTTTTAGTTTATTTAGATATACACACCGAGTTTCAACATTGTAGCTTAAGCCGTTCTATATATGGGAAAAACACCTACCACTTGTACCACACTACCCTTAGGGGTCGAATTTCAAAAAACCTTGAAAACGCTTTCTAGGTATTCATACGAAGAATCCGTAGAATAAAAATGAATTCAATATTTGGAAAGACCTAGTAGATATGACGAAAATCGTGAAAATATATGCATTTTATATTTATTATATATCCAAATATTTTTTTTTGCCCCCCCCCCCTTCTGAACGCCAATGACGCCAATGAATTTTATTAATTCCTAGTCATATTTCCTTTCTTTTATGTCAAACTTTAAAGCTGTCATCTTGTTTTTTTTTCGGACTCTTAAATTCACACCGGGTAGAAGCAAAAAAGACGAGTGCCGCGATATAGTATACTAAATTTGAAGTCTGCCAAGTTATTATTATATTTTCACTTTATACTTACGCATATTGAATTAAAACTGAATTAACTAAACGTGCATTCTTTCGAATTTTCTTGAAACCATTTATTTCGATTTTACAAAATCTTCAAATTTACGGTCACATGGGGCGGTCCTCGAATCACGGAAAAGACGGACAGAATCCGGAATCATCGGCGAAAGGCGCCACGGCTTCCTCGTGCGAGCTATGCCAGGAGCCCGACTCAGAAACAATGGTGCAGTGCGATCTGTGCGATCGCTGGTATCACTTCAGTTATGTCGACGTGGGCGACTCTATCAACGACAAAGATTTCGTGTGCGTACAATGCGCGCAACGTGCCGGAAATCTTACGAAGGATCAAGGAAAAGACGATCTCTCCATTAACAAGGAAATGGGCCCAGGAGTCTTTTATACCCGCTCGCCTGACGCCGACACCATAACCGCAGAAGTCAACAAAATGAGGTTAGGTGCAACCACGTGCGGTTTTGCACCTACCCTGCCGATACTTCCACCCGGTACCACGGTAACAACGAGACAGATACCAGTCACCTGCCCACTCCTGACAACGCAAACTTTATCGACCCGAGTGACGGCACGACAGATGCCACTGGATCAGCATGCAATCATCAACACAGGTATGTACCCCAGTTTTAACTACAATATAAGTACCCTAGCTTGCCCCCCTCCGCTTAACACGACGAATTACACCGCGCCACCAATCCACGGGTTGCCACCAAATACACGCCACCACCATAACCACACATCTGTGAACCATAACCACACCTTTGTGAGTACCACGTCGTCAATGCATGTCCCTCGCCTCAGTGCAGAACAGCTAGCGTCAGGCGATGCCGAAGGACCTACCCACATTTGCTGGTCACCCACACGAATGGCCTCTATTTATCAGCAATTTCTGCGGAACCACCGGGGCATGTGGATTCTCAAATGCCGAGAATTTATTCAGACTCCAACGTTGTCTGAAGGGAAGAGCCCTGGAGGCCGTTCGAAGTCAACTATTGCTGCCACAAAACGTACCGCATGTAATCGAAACGTTAAAGCTTTTGTTCGGCAGGCCCGAAATCATAATTAATTCATTGCTTCAGGCCATACGAAGCCAGCCAACGCCTAAGGCAGAAAAATTGGATACGGTCATAACCTATGCCTTATCGGTTCAAAACCTCTGCGCGAAGTTGGAGGCAGCGGAACTAACAGCTCATCTGTACAATCCATCGCTACTGTATGAGTTAGTCGATAGACTTCCAGCACAACTCAAGTTAAGCTGGGCCCTGTACAAGCAACAAATTTTGAATACTACTCTCTCTACGTTCTCCCAGTGGCTCTTTCAAATTGCAAAGGCAGCCAGTGACGTAACGCTACCCTCTTTCGAAGTGCCTCAGGAAACAAAGAACTCAAAACGTCCTGCTAGTGAAAGAGGTTATCTTCACACTCATTCCGAGAATGAAATCCGTGAAAATAATATCTCCAGTACCCAGGCAGCTAGTAAAGAAGTACGAGATAATACAGAAAGGAAGTGCAGGGTCTGTAAAGGAAACCACAAAGTGACCGAATGTCCGGAGTTTGCAAAGCTCAATCACACACAAAGATGGGACGCAGTCAAAGAGCATAACTTATGCTGTCAGTGTCTGGGATATCACTTTTCTACTACATGCAAGTCCAAGAAACGCTGCGGAAAAAATGAGTGTTTATTCCGTCACCACTCTTCACTTCATAATGATGCTAAAGACAAGGAAAAATCTGCAAGTAGTAACACTAGTTCCCACACCACGGGCTCCAACTGCAATACTCACCGACAGCCATCTTCATCAGTTCTATTCCGAATCATACCTATCGTTTTATACGGAAAAAACTCCTCAATTAAAACCTTTGCATTTCTTGATGAGGGTTCCTCCTTAACGTTAATGGAAGAAGGATTGGCCTCCGAGCTAGAACTTAATGGGGTTCAAGACAGCCTGTGCTTGAAATGGACATCGAATACCATACGGTATGAACCCGACTCTAAAAGAGTAACGTTAGACATTTCCGGTACCTATAGTAATGCCGGAAAGTATAAAATGACGAACGTACGAACAATAAAACCGCTAAATCTGCCAACGCAATCGATTGACGTAGCAAAAATCAAGGAGAAATATCCCTATTTAAAGGATATCCCATTGGAGCCCTACGCTGGCGGAGTTCCAAGAATACTTATTGGAATAGACAACTGGAAGTTGGGCATTCCCCACGAGATAAGAGAAGGGAAATGGAGACAAGCCGTAGCAACACGATGTCGTCTAGGATGGACATTACACGGATGCTCCAGTGATACTACACCGAAAGTCTCTCCAAGTTCTGATGCTCAACCGAATCTACACATATGCGAGTGTCAACCAGGGAAAGAGCTTCACGAACTAGTGAAAACATTCTTTTCTACGGACAGTCTAGGAGTTAAAGTCCCGGATACAATCCCAGAGTCACGAGACGATAGTAGAGCTCGTCAGATGATGACCGCTACAACCATTCGTAAAGGCGATCGTTTCCAAACCGGGCTATTATGGAGACACAATAACATATCTCTACCGAAAAGTATTGACATGGCACACAGTCGACTATCCTGCCTAGAAAAACAAATGGAGAGGAACCCAAAGTTAAAGGAAATCATTGCGCAAGCCATACAAGACTACTTAAGTAAAGGCTATGCACGAAAGCTGGATACTGAAGAATTAAAAAAAAGAATACCCCCGAGTCTGGTACCTACCTTTCTTCGTCGTAACTAATCCGAAGAAGCCCGGAAAACACAGAATCGTCTGGGACGCAGCTGCAAAGGTAAATGGAACGTCGCTCAATTCTTTCCTACTAAAAGGTCCAGATCAATTATCGACACTACTGCACATGCTCTTCAAATTCCGGGAACGAAAGTTCGCAATATCTGGGGACATAAAGGAAATGTTCCATCAGGTCCTCATATCCGAAGAAGACCAACAGGTGCAACGTTTCCTATGGAGAGAGAATCACTCAACTGAACCTGATACGTACGTTCTACAAGTCATGACGTTCGGCGCAACCTGCTCGCCCAGCCTAGCACAATTCGTGAAGAATTCGAACGCGAAACACTTTGAGGAAAAATATCCAAGAGCAGCACGTGCCATTATGGAAGAACATTATGTAGATGATATGCTTACTAGTGTTGATACAGAAGAAGAAGCTATAAGCCTAGCCATGGACGTTAAATTCATACACGCACACGCAGGATTTGAAATTCGAAATTGGTTGTCCAACTCTCTGAAAGTGATTACCGCTCTAACTGGTACACTAAAGAACGAAACGAAAGACTTAAATATCTCTTCAGACGCGAATACGGAAAAGGTTCTCGGAATGTGGTGGGATGTATCAACCGACACACTCACATATTCTCTAAGATACAATAAAGTTAACAAGGAAGTCCTCAGCGGTCAACGATGTCCTACAAAACGTGAGGTACTACGGACGCTTATGAGCGTATACGATCCGTTGGGACTACTGTCTTCGTTTCTTGTTTATGTAAAAATATTGCTACGGGAAGTTTGGAGATCCACACTGGATTGGGATGACAAACTGCCAGAACAACTAAACGACAAATGGATGAAATGGGTACTCGCTCTGCCTTCGATTGAGCAGTTGCATATACCCAGATGTTACCCAAGAGAAGCATTATCCAAACAACAAGAAGTACAACTGCACGTATTCGTCGACGCTAGCGAGTTGGCGTATGCAACAGCCGCATATATTAGAATCGAGAATGACGCGGGTGTAACGTGCAGTTTAATATCAGCGAAAGCAAAGGTTTCGCCACAGACGATAGTCTCGATTCCTCGTCTCGAACTTCAAGCCGCAGTGATTGGCGCAAGATTGGCCAATAGTATCGAAGAAGCACATTCTCTCTCCTTTACGCGTCGAGTATTCTGGTCAGATTCTAAGACTGTCCTAACATGGTTAAAGTCTGACTCTCGTGTGTTTCGACAATATGTTGCATTTCGAGTTGGCGAAATACTAGAGACAACAAACCTGAGGGAATGGCGATGGGTACCCTCCAAACTTAACGTTGCAGACGAGGCAACTAAATGGAGCAAAGTTCAAGAAATGCAACCCACAAGCCGATGGTTTACCGGACCGGAATTCCTACGGGAAAACGAAGACAAATGGCCAACTAACGTGAACGAAGAATATGTTCCAAATGACGAGGAATTACGACCAATTTTCTTCCATAGTACCGAAAGTAATAAGATCATAGAAATCGAGCGTTTCTCCAATTGGTTACGACTCCTACGAACACTAGCCTACGTAATACGATTCATCAACAACTTAAAAGCGAAAATCGGAAAAGCACTTCTACGAAACGGACCCTTGAAACCAGATGAAGCGGAAGCAGCAGAAAATCTACTGTATAAAATGGCACAAAGAAATTGGTATGCTGAAGAAATTGGAACTCTAATAAGGAACCAGGACCTCCGGCCGGACCAGAAGAAGTCTATAGAAAAAACCAGCACGATATACAACCGATCGCCGTATTTAGACGACACTGGTGTCTTACGTGTGCGAGGACGCATAGACCAAGCAGAAAATGTAAATTTCGGAACGAAGAGGCCGATATTACTACCGAAAAACGATCCATTGACGCATCTCATCATCAACCACTACCATCGTAACTATCATCATCAAAATCACGAGACGGTAGTGAACGAAATTCGACAAAGATACGATATTCCGAATCTTCGGACACTTCTAAAGAAAATAGTCGGATCATGCCAACGGTGTAAAAACCAAGCTTCGTACCCAAGACCTCCAGAAATGGCTCCTCTTCCCGCTGCACGACTAGCATCTTTCGTCCGACCATTTACATACGTCGGCATCGATTACTTTGGACCTATTTCCGTAAACGTAGGTAGACATACAGAAAAGAGATGGGGAGTCATATTCACCTTCACCTAACGATCCGCGCAGTACACATTGAAATAGCTTACAGCCTAAGCACGGATTCTTGCATCATGGCGATCCGGAACTTCATAGCAAGAAGAGGGACTCCACAAGAGTTCTATACGGATAATGGTACAAACTTCAGGGGCACGGACCAAGAGCTACGCACTAACATTACAAATCTAGACAACGACCGGATACAGGAAGATGTATCGGCCGACATGAAAATAAAATGGAATTTCAACCCCCCCGCTGCTCCGCACATGGGAGGCAGTTGGGAACGAATGGTACGATCGATCAAGAATGGTCTTAAACAAATTATGATAACACGTAATCGACGCGACGAGTTACTTAGAGCAGTCTTAATGGAGATCGAGATGATCATAAATTCACGTCCTCTTACTTATGTACCCATCGAGAGTGACAACGCTGAAGCATTGACTCCGAATCATTTACTACTCGGAAGCTCGAGTGGAAAAAAATTACCGGGAGACTTTACGGACAATCCGCTAACCATAAGAGAAAACTGGAAACGTTCACAGCAACTAGCGAACTTGTTCTGGTGTCGGTGGGTTAAGGAGTACCTACCCGACTTAACACGAAGGACAAAATGGTTTGAACGAGTTGAACCGATAAAGGAGGGCGATGTGGTAATTATAGTGGATCACACCGCACAGCGAAACACGTGGCGAAAAGGGATCGTCATAGAAACGGTGGCAGGAAAAGGTGGTCAAGTAAGGCAAGCTAGGGTACAAACATCAACTGGGGTACTCGTCAGACCTGCTGTCAAATTGGCGAAATTGGATGTTCTACAACGTAAATGAAGTAAGCAAATCGGACTGATTTGCGTACTGAGAGGGAGGATGTTGGCAGAGAAATGATTCGATCTAAAACTAAAAATAGAAACCGCTGTAAAAAAAATATGTAACTACTTCAAATTTATTCTAGTACGTTCCTAGTCATATTGCCTTTCTTTTATGTCAAACTTTAAAGCTGTCATCTTGTTTTTTTTTTCGGACTCTTAAATTCACACCGGGTAGAAGCAAAAAAGACGAGTGCCGCGATATAGTATACTAAATTTGTAGTCTGCCAAGTTATTATTATATTTTCACTTTATACTTACGCATATTGAATTAAAACTGAATTAACTAAACGTGCATTCTTTCGAATTTTCTTGAAACCATTTATTTCGATTTTACAGGTAGTTTCACCTTTGATTTGATGTGTAACTTGTGACTATCCAAAAACAGTTTTCCAGAAAATTGATTTATTCCCGAAAAATGCGCGAAATTCACAAGGGGGTAGGTACCCGTGCCAAGTTTTCAATCGAAAAAGATCGAATTTTGGGCTACGGCGCTCCACAGTTTCACTGCCTCATTTTTGACCCGATTTTTATTCTGTTTGATGTTTGCAGTAGCTGGTAGTTTCACCTTTGATTTGATGTGCAACTTGTGACTGTCCAAAAACAGTTTTCCAGAAAATTGATTTATTCCCGAAAAATGCGCGAAATTCACAAGGGGGTAGGTACCCGTGCCAAGTTTTCAATCGAAAAAGATCGAATTTTGGGCTACGGCGCTCCACAGTTTCACTGCCTCATTTTTGACCCGATTTTTATTCTGTTTGATTTTTGGAGTAGCTGGTAGTTTCACCTTTGATTTGATGTGCAACTTGTGACTATCCAAAAACAGTTTTCCAGAAAATTGATTTATTCCCGAAAAATGCGCGAAATTCACAAGGGGGTAGGTACCCGTGCCAAGTTTTCAATCGAAAAAGATCGAATTTTGGGCTACGGCGCTCCACAGTTTCACTGCCTCATTTTTGACCCGATTTTTATTCTGTTTGATTTTTGGAGTAGCTGGTAGTTTCACCTTTGATTTGATGTGCAACTTGTGACTATCCAAAAACAGTTTTCCAGAAAATTGATTTATTCCCGAAAAATGCGCGAAATTCACAAGGGGGTAGGTACCCGTGCCAAGTTTTCAATCGAAAAAGATCGAATTTTGGGCTACGGCGCTCCATAGTTTCACTGCCTCATTTTTGACCCGATTTTTATTCTGTTTGATTTTTGGAGTAGCTGGTAGTTTCACCTTTGATTTGATGTGTAACTTGTGACTATCCAAAAACAGTTTTCCAGAAAATTGATTTATTCCCGAAAAATGCGCGAAATTCACAAGGGGGTAGGTACCCGTGCCAAGTTTTCAATCGAAAAAGATCGAATTTTGGGCTACGGCGCTCCACAGTTTCACTGCCTCATTTTTGACCCGATTTTTATTCTGTTTGATTTTTGGAGTAGCTGGTAGTTTCACCTTTGATTTGATGTGCAACTTGTGACTATCCAAAAACAGTTTTCCAGAAAATTGATTTATTCCCGAAAAATGCGCGAAATTTACAAGGGGGTAGGTACCCGTGCCAAGTTTTCAATCGAAAAAGATCGAATTTTGGGCTACGGCGCTCCACAGTTTCACTGCCTCATTTTTGACCCGATTTTTATTCTGTTTGATTTTTGGAGTAGCTGGTAGTTTCACCTTTGATTTGATGTGTAACTTGTGACTATCCAAAAACAGTTTTCCAGAAAATTGATATATTCCCGAAAAATGCGCGAAGTTCACAAGGGGGTAGGTACCCGTGCCAAGTTTTCAATCGAAAAAGATCGAATTTTGGGCTACGGCGCTCCACAGTTTCACTGCCTCATTTTTGACCCGATTTTTATTCTGTTTGATTTTTTGAGTAGCTGGTAGTCTCACCTTTAATTTGATGTGCAACTTGTGACTATCCAAAAACAGTTTTCCAGGAAATTGACTTATTCCCGAAAAATTTTATTGCTTTTTTCGCGTCTACTAGTTATGAAACGTGAAAATAAAAATTTTGAGGGTAGCAAATTTTTTTTTTTTAAAAATCAATCACAATACTTAATTATTAAAATAATAAAGTAAAATAGAAACCGCTGTAAAAAAAAATATGTAACTACTTCATATTTATTCTAGTACGTTCCTAGTCATATTGCCTTTCTTTTATGTCAAACTTTAAAGCTGTCATCTTGTTTTTTTTTTCGGACTCTTAAATTCACACCGGGAAGAAGCAAAAAAGACGAGTGCCGCGATATAGTATACTAAATTTGAAGTCTGCCAAGTTATTATTATATTTTCACTTTATACTTACGCATATTGAATTAAAACTGAATTAACTAAACGTGCATTCTTTCGAATTTTCTTGAAACCATTTATTTCGATTTTACAAAATCTTCAAATTTACGGTCACATGGGGCGGTCCTCGAATCACGGAAAAGACGGACAGAATCCGGAATCATCGGCGAAAGGCGCCACGGCTTCCTCGTGCGAGCTATGCCAGGAGCCCGACTCAGAAACAATGGTGCAGTGCGATCTGTGCGATCGCTGGTATCACTTCAGTTATGTCGACGTGGGCGACTCTATCAACGACAAAGATTTCGTGTGCGTACAATGCGCGCAACGTGCCGGAAATCTTACGAATGATCAAGGAAAAGACGATCTCTCCATTAACAAGGAAATGGGCCCAGGAGTCTTTTATACCCGCTCGCCTGACGCCGACACCATAACCGCAGAAGTCAACAAAATGAGGTTAGGTGCAACCACGTGCGGTTTTGCACCTACCCTGCCGATACTTCCACCCGGTACCACGGTAACAACGAGACAGATACCAGTCACCTGCCCACTCCTGACAACGCAAACTTTATCGACCCGAGTGACGGCAGGACAGATGCCACTGGATCAGCATGCAATCATCAACACAGGTATGTACCCCAGTTTTAACTACAATATAAGTACCCTAGCTTGCCCCCCTCCGCTTAACACGACGAATTACACCGCGCCACCAATCCACGGGTTGCCACCAAATACACGCCACCACCATAACCACACATCTGTGAACCATAACCACACCTTTGTGAGTACCACGTCGTCAATGCATGTCCCTCGCCTCAGTGCAGAACAGCTAGCGTCAGGCGATGCCGAAGGACCTACCCACATTTGCTGGTCACCCACACGAATGGCCTCTATTTATCAGCAATTTCTGCGGAACCACCGGGGCATGTGGATTCTCAAATGCCGAGAATTTATTCAGACTCCAACGTTGTCTGAAGGGAAGAGCCCTGGAGGCCGTTCGAAGTCAACTATTGCTGCCACAAAACGTACCGCATGTAATCGAAACGTTAAAGCTTTTGTTCGGCAGGCCCGAAATCATAATTAATTCATTGCTTCAGGCCATACGAAGCCAGCCAACGCCTAAGGCAGAAAAATTGGATACGGTCATAACCTATGCCTTATCGGTTCAAAACCTCTGCGCGAAGTTGGAGGCAGCGGAACTAACAGCTCATCTGTACAATCCATCGCTACTGTATGAGTTAGTCGATAGACTTCCAGCACAACTCAAGTTAAGCTGGGCCCTGTACAAGCAACAAATTTTGAATACTACTCTCTCTACGTTCTCCCAGTGGCTCTTTCAAATTGCAAAGGCAGCCAGTGACGTAACGCTACCCTCTTTCGAAGTGCCTCAGGAAACAAAGAACTCAAAACGTCCTGCTAGTGAAAGAGGTTATCTTCACACTCATTCCGAGAATGAAATCCGTGAAAATAATATCTCCAGTACCCAGGCAGCTAGTAAAGAAGTACGAGATAATACAGAAAGGAAGTGCAGGGTCTGTAAAGGAAACCACAAAGTGACCGAATGTCCGGAGTTTGCAAAGCTCAATCACACACAAAGATGGGACGCAGTCAAAGAGCATAACTTATGCCGTCAGTGTCTGGGATATCACTTTTCTACTACATGCAAGTCCAAGAAACGCTGCGGAAAAAATGAGTGTTTATTCCGTCACCACTCTTCACTTCATAATGATGCTAAAGACAAGGAAAAATCTGCAAGTAGTAACACTAGTTCCCACACCACGGGCTCCAACTGCAATACTCACCGACAGCCATCTTCATCAGTTCTATTCCGAATCATACCTATCGTTTTATACGGAAAAAACTCCTCAATTAAAACCTTTGCATTTCTTGATGAGGGTTCCTCCTTAACGTTAATGGAAGAAGGATTGGCCTCCGAGCTAGAACTTAATGGGGTTCAAGACAGCCTGTGCTTGAAATGGACATCGAATACCATACGGTATGAACCCGACTCTAAAAGAGTAACGTTAGACATTTCCGGTACCTATAGTAATGCCGGAAAGTATAAAATGACGAACGTACGAACAATAAAACCGCTAAATCTGCCAACGCAATCGATTGACGTAGCAAAAATCAAGGAGAAATATCCCTATTTAAAGGATATCCCATTGGAGCCCTACGCTGGCGGAGTTCCAAGAATACTTATTGGAATAGACAACTGGAAGTTGGGCATTCCCCACGAGATAAGAGAAGGGAAATGGAGACAAGCCGTAGCAACACGATGTCGTCTAGGATGGACATTACACGGATGCTCCAGTGATACTACACCGAAAGTCTCTCCAAGTTCTGATGCTCAACCGAATCTACACATATGCGAGTGTCAACCAGGGAAAGAGCTTCACGAACTAGTGAAAACATTCTTTTCTACGGACAGTCTAGGAGTTAAAGTCCCGGATACAATCCCAGAGTCACGAGACGATAGTAGAGCTCGTCAGATGATGACCGCTACAACCATTCGTAAAGGCGATCGTTTCCAAACCGGGCTATTATGGAGACACAATAACATATCTCTACCGAAAAGTATTGACATGGCACACAGTCGACTATCCTGCCTAGAAAAACAAATGGAGAGGAACCCAAAGTTAAAGGAAATCATTGCGCAAGCCATACAAGACTACTTAAGTAAAGGCTATGCACGAAAGCTGGATACTGAAGAATTAAAAAAAAGAATACCCCCGAGTCTGGTACCTACCTTTCTTCGTCGTAACTAATCCGAAGAAGCCCGGAAAACACAGAATCGTCTGGGACGCAGCTGCAAAGGTAAATGGAACGTCGCTCAATTCTTTCCTACTAAAAGGTCCAGATCAATTATCGACACTACTGCACATGCTCTTCAAATTCCGGGAACGAAAGTTCGCAATATCTGGGGACATAAAGGAAATGTTCCATCAGGTCCTCATATCCGAAGAAGACCAACAGGTGCAACGTTTCCTATGGAGAGAGAATCACTCAACTGAACCTGATACGTACGTTCTACAAGTCATGACGTTCGGCGCAACCTGCTCGCCCAGCCTAGCACAATTCGTGAAGAATTCGAACGCGAAACACTTTGAGGAAAAATATCCAAGAGCAGCACGTGCCATTATGGAAGAACATTATGTAGATGATATGCTTACTAGTGTTGATACAGAAGAAGAAGCTATAAGCCTAGCCATGGACGTTAAATTCATACACGCACACGCAGGATTTGAAATTCGAAATTGGTTGTCCAACTCTCTGAAAGTGATTACCGCTCTAACTGGTACACTAAAGAACGAAACGAAAGACTTAAATATCTCTTCAGACGCGAATACGGAAAAGGTTCTCGGAATGTGGTGGGATGTATCAACCGACACACTCACATATTCTCTAAGATACAATAAAGTTAACAAGGAAGTCCTCAGCGGTCAACGATGTCCTACAAAACGTGAGGTACTACGGACGCTTATGAGCGTATACGATCCGTTGGGACTACTGTCTTCGTTTCTTGTTTATGTAAAAATATTGCTACGGGAAGTTTGGAGATCCACACTGGATTGGGATGACAAACTGCCAGAACAACTAAACGACAAATGGATGAAATGGGTACTCGCTCTGCCTTCGATTGAGCAGTTGCATATACCCAGATGTTACCCAAGAGAAGCATTATCCAAACAACAAGAAGTACAACTGCACGTATTCGTCGACGCTAGCGAGTTGGCGTATGCAACAGCCGCATATATTAGAATCGAGAATGACGCGGGTGTAACGTGCAGTTTAATATCAGCGAAAGCAAAGGTTTCGCCACAGACGATAGTCTCGATTCCTCGTCTCGAACTTCAAGCCGCAGTGATTGGCGCAAGATTGGCCAATAGTATCGAAGAAGCACATTCTCTCTCCTTTACGCGTCGAGTATTCTGGTCAGATTCTAAGACTGTCCTAACATGGTTAAAGTCTGACTCTCGTGTGTTTCGACAATATGTTGCATTTCGAGTTGGCGAAATACTAGAGACAACAAACCTGAGGGAATGGCGATGGGTACCCTCCAAACTTAACGTTGCAGACGAGGCAACTAAATGGAGCAAAGTTCAAGAAATGCAACCCACAAGCCGATGGTTTACCGGACCGGAATTCCTACGGGAAAACGAAGACAAATGGCCAACTAACGTGAACGAAGAATATGTTCCAAATGACGAGGAATTACGACCAATTTTCTTCCATAGTACCGAAAGTAATAAGATCATAGAAATCGAGCGTTTCTCCAATTGGTTACGACTCCTACGAACACTAGCCTACGTAATACGATTCATCAACAACTTAAAAGCGAAAATCGGAAAAGCACTTCTACGAAACGGACCCTTGAAACCAGATGAAGCGGAAGCAGCAGAAAATCTACTGTATAAAATGGCACAAAGAAATTGGTATGCTGAAGAAATTGGAACTCTAATAAGGAACCAGGACCTCCGGCCGGACCAGAAGAAGTCTATAGAAAAAACCAGCACGATATACAACCGATCGCCGTATTTAGACGACACTGGTGTCTTACGTGTGCGAGGACGCATAGACCAAGCAGAAAATGTAAATTTCGGAACGAAGAGGCCGATATTACTACCGAAAAACGATCCATTGACGCATCTCATCATCAACCACTACCATCGTAACTATCATCATCAAAATCACGAGACGGTAGTGAACGAAATTCGACAAAGATACGATATTCCGAATCTTCGGACACTTCTAAAGAAAATAGTCGGATCATGCCAACGGTGTAAAAACCAAGCTTCGTACCCAAGACCTCCAGAAATGGCTCCTCTTCCCGCTGCACGACTAGCATCTTTCGTCCGACCATTTACATACGTCGGCATCGATTACTTTGGACCTATTTCCGTAAACGTAGGTAGACATACAGAAAAGAGATGGGGAGTCATATTCACCTTCACCTAACGATCCGCGCAGTACACATTGAAATAGCTTACAGCCTAAGCACGGATTCTTGCATCATGGCGATCCGGAACTTCATAGCAAGAAGAGGGACTCCACAAGAGTTCTATACGGATAATGGTACAAACTTCAGGGGCACGGACCAAGAGCTACGCACTAACATTACAAATCTAGACAACGACCGGATACAGGAAGATGTATCGGCCGACATGAAAATAAAATGGAATTTCAACCCCCCCGCTGCTCCGCACATGGGAGGCAGTTGGGAACGAATGGTACGATCGATCAAGAATGGTCTTAAACAAATTATGATAACACGTAATCGACGCGACGAGTTACTTAGAGCAGTCTTAATGGAGATCGAGATGATCATAAATTCACGTCCTCTTACTTATGTACCCATCGAGAATGACAACGCTGAAGCATTGACTCCGAATCATTTACTACTCGGAAGCTCCAGTGGAAAAAAATTACCGGGAGACTTTACGGACAATCCGCTAACCATAAGAGAAAACTGGAAACGTTCACAGCAACTAGCGAACTTGTTCTGGAGTCGGTGGGTTAAGGAGTACCTACCCGACTTAACACGAAGGACAAAATGGTTTGAACGAGTTGAACCGATAAAGGAGGGCGATGTGGTAATTATAGTGGATCACACCGCACAGCGAAACACGTGGCGAAAAGGGATCGTCATAGAAACGGTGGCAGGAAAAGGTGGTCAAGTAAGGCAAGCTAGGGTACAAACATCAACTGGGGTACTCGTCAGACCTGCTGTCAAATTGGCGAAATTGGATGTTCTACAACGTAAATGAAGTAAGCAAATCGGACTGATTTGCGTACTGAGAGGGAGGATGTTGGCAGAGAAATGATTCGATCTAAAACTAAAAATAGAAACCGCTGTAAAAAAAATATGTAACTACTTCAAATTTATTCTAGTACGTTCCTAGTCATATTGCCTTTCTTTTATGTCAAACTTTAAAGCTGTCATCTTGTTTTTTTTTTCGGACTCTTAAATTCACACCGGGTAGAAGCAAAAAAGACGAGTGCCGCGATATAGTATACTAAATTTGTAGTCTGCCAAGTTATTATTATATTTTCACTTTATACTTACGCATATTGAATTAAAACTGAATTAACTAAACGTGCATTCTTTCGAATTTTCTTGAAACCATTTATTTCGATTTTACAGGTAGTTTCACCTTTGATTTGATGTGTAACTTGTGACTATCCAAAAACAGTTTTCCAGAAAATTGATATATTCCCGAAAAATGCGCGAAGTTCACAAGGGGGTAGGTACCCGTGCCAAGTTTTCAATCGAAAAAGATCGAATTTTGGGCTACGGCGCTCCACAGTTTCACTGCCTCATTTTTGACCCGATTTTTATTCTGTTTGATTTTTTGAGTAGCTGGTAGTCTCACCTTTAATTTGATGTGCAACTTGTGACTATCCAAAAACAGTTTTCCAGGAAATTGATTTATTCCCGAAAAATTTTATTGCTTTTTTCGCGTCTACTAGTTATGAAACGTGAAAATAAAAATTTTGAGGGTAGCAAATTTTTTTTTTTTAAAAATCAATCACAATACTTAATTATTAAAATAATAAAGTAAAATAGAAACCGCTGTAAAAAAAAATATGTAACTACTTCATATTTATTCTAGTACGTTCCTAGTCATATTGCCTTTCTTTTATGTCAAACTTTAAAGCTGTCATCTTGTTTTTTTTTTCGGACTCTTAAATTCACACCGGGAAGAAGCAAAAAAGACGAGTGCCGCGATATAGTATACTAAATTTGAAGTCTGCCAAGTTATTATTATATTTTCACTTTATACTTACGCATATTGAATTAAAACTGAATTAACTAAACGTGCATTCTTTCGAATTTTCTTGAAACCATTTATTTCGATTTTACAAAATCTTCAAATTTACGGTCACATGGGGCGGTCCTCGAATCACGGAAAAGACGGACAGAATCCGGAATCATCGGCGAAAGGCGCCACGGCTTCCTCGTGCGAGCTATGCCAGGAGCCCGACTCAGAAACAATGGTGCAGTGCGATCTGTGCGATCGCTGGTATCACTTCAGTTATGTCGACGTGGGCGACTCTATCAACGACAAAGATTTCGTGTGCGTACAATGCGCGCAACGTGCCGGAAATCTTACGAATGATCAAGGAAAAGACGATCTCTCCATTAACAAGGAAATGGGCCCAGGAGTCTTTTATACCCGCTCGCCTGACGCCGACACCATAACCGCAGAAGTCAACAAAATGAGGTTAGGTGCAACCACGTGCGGTTTTGCACCTACCCTGCCGATACTTCCACCCGGTACCACGGTAACAACGAGACAGATACCAGTCACCTGCCCACTCCTGACAACGCAAACTTTATCGACCCGAGTGACGGCAGGACAGATGCCACTGGATCAGCATGCAATCATCAACACAGGTATGTACCCCAGTTTTAACTACAATATAAGTACCCTAGCTTGCCCCCCTCCGCTTAACACGACGAATTACACCGCGCCACCAATCCACGGGTTGCCACCAAATACACGCCACCACCATAACCACACATCTGTGAACCATAACCACACCTTTGTGAGTACCACGTCGTCAATGCATGTCCCTCGCCTCAGTGCAGAACAGCTAGCGTCAGGCGATGCCGAAGGACCTACCCACATTTGCTGGTCACCCACACGAATGGCCTCTATTTATCAGCAATTTCTGCGGAACCACCGGGGCATGTGGATTCTCAAATGCCGAGAATTTATTCAGACTCCAACGTTGTCTGAAGGGAAGAGCCCTGGAGGCCGTTCGAAGTCAACTATTGCTGCCACAAAACGTACCGCATGTAATCGAAACGTTAAAGCTTTTGTTCGGCAGGCCCGAAATCATAATTAATTCATTGCTTCAGGCCATACGAAGCCAGCCAACGCCTAAGGCAGAAAAATTGGATACGGTCATAACCTATGCCTTATCGGTTCAAAACCTCTGCGCGAAGTTGGAGGCAGCGGAACTAACAGCTCATCTGTACAATCCATCGCTACTGTATGAGTTAGTCGATAGACTTCCAGCACAACTCAAGTTAAGCTGGGCCCTGTACAAGCAACAAATTTTGAATACTACTCTCTCTACGTTCTCCCAGTGGCTCTTTCAAATTGCAAAGGCAGCCAGTGACGTAACGCTACCCTCTTTCGAAGTGCCTCAGGAAACAAAGAACTCAAAACGTCCTGCTAGTGAAAGAGGTTATCTTCACACTCATTCCGAGAATGAAATCCGTGAAAATAATATCTCCAGTACCCAGGCAGCTAGTAAAGAAGTACGAGATAATACAGAAAGGAAGTGCAGGGTCTGTAAAGGAAACCACAAAGTGACCGAATGTCCGGAGTTTGCAAAGCTCAATCACACACAAAGATGGGACGCAGTCAAAGAGCATAACTTATGCCGTCAGTGTCTGGGATATCACTTTTCTACTACATGCAAGTCCAAGAAACGCTGCGGAAAAAATGAGTGTTTATTCCGTCACCACTCTTCACTTCATAATGATGCTAAAGACAAGGAAAAATCTGCAAGTAGTAACACTAGTTCCCACACCACGGGCTCCAACTGCAATACTCACCGACAGCCATCTTCATCAGTTCTATTCCGAATCATACCTATCGTTTTATACGGAAAAAACTCCTCAATTAAAACCTTTGCATTTCTTGATGAGGGTTCCTCCTTAACGTTAATGGAAGAAGGATTGGCCTCCGAGCTAGAACTTAATGGGGTTCAAGACAGCCTGTGCTTGAAATGGACATCGAATACCATACGGTATGAATCCGACTCTAAAAGAGTAACGTTAGACATTTCCGGTACCTATAGTAATGCCGGAAAGTATAAAATGACGAACGTACGAACAATAAAACCGCTAAATCTGCCAACGCAATCGATTGACGTAGCAAAAATCAAGGAGAAATATCCCTATTTAAAGGATATCCCATTGGAGCCCTACGCTGGCGGAGTTCCAAGAATACTTATTGGAATAGACAACTGGAAGTTGGGCATTCCCCACGAGATAAGAGAAGGGAAATGGAGACAAGCCGTAGCAACACGATGTCGTCTAGGATGGACATTACACGGATGCTCCAGTGATACTACACCGAAAGTCTCTCCAAGTTCTGATGCTCAACCGAATCTACACATATGCGAGTGTCAACCAGGGAAAGAGCTTCACGAACTAGTGAAAACATTCTTTTCTACGGACAGTCTAGGAGTTAAAGTCCCGGATACAATCCCAGAGTCACGAGACGATAGTAGAGCTCGTCAGATGATGACCGCTACAACCATTCGTAAAGGCGATCGTTTCCAAACCGGGCTATTATGGAGACACAATAACATATCTCTACCGAAAAGTATTGACATGGCACACAGTCGACTATCCTGCCTAGAAAAACAAATGGAGAGGAACCCAAAGTTAAAGGAAATCATTGCGCAAGCCATACAAGACTACTTAAGTAAAGGCTATGCACGAAAGCTGGATACTGAAGAATTAAAAAAAAGAATACCCCCGAGTCTGGTACCTACCTTTCTTCGTCGTAACTAATCCGAAGAAGCCCGGAAAACACAGAATCGTCTGGGACGCAGCTGCAAAGGTAAATGGAACGTCGCTCAATTCTTTCCTACTAAAAGGTCCAGATCAATTATCGACACTACTGCACATGCTCTTCAAATTCCGGGAACGAAAGTTCGCAATATCTGGGGACATAAAGGAAATGTTCCATCAGGTCCTCATATCCGAAGAAGACCAACAGGTGCAACGTTTCCTATGGAGAGAGAATCACTCAACTGAACCTGATACGTACGTTCTACAAGTCATGACGTTCGGCGCAACCTGCTCGCCCAGCCTAGCACAATTCGTGAAGAATTCGAACGCGAAACACTTTGAGGAAAAATATCCAAGAGCAGCACGTGCCATTATGGAAGAACATTATGTAGATGATATGCTTACTAGTGTTGATACAGAAGAAGAAGCTATAAGCCTAGCCATGGACGTTAAATTCATACACGCACACGCAGGATTTGAAATTCGAAATTGGTTGTCCAACTCTCTGAAAGTGATTACCGCTCTAACTGGTACACTAAAGAACGAAACGAAAGACTTAAATATCTCTTCAGACGCGAATACGGAAAAGGTTCTCGGAATGTGGTGGGATGTATCAACCGACACACTCACATATTCTCTAAGATACAATAAAGTTAACAAGGAAGTCCTCAGCGGTCAACGATGTCCTACAAAACGTGAGGTACTACGGACGCTTATGAGCGTATACGATCCGTTGGGACTACTGTCTTCGTTTCTTGTTTATGTAAAAATATTGCTACGGGAAGTTTGGAGATCCACACTGGATTGGGATGACAAACTGCCAGAACAACTAAACGACAAATGGATGAAATGGGTACTCGCTCTGCCTTCGATTGAGCAGTTGCATATACCCAGATGTTACCCAAGAGAAGCATTATCCAAACAACAAGAAGTACAACTGCACGTATTCGTCGACGCTAGCGAGTTGGCGTATGCAACAGCCGCATATATTAGAATCGAGAATGACGCGGGTGTAACGTGCAGTTTAATATCAGCGAAAGCAAAGGTTTCGCCACAGACGATAGTCTCGATTCCTCGTCTCGAACTTCAAGCCGCAGTGATTGGCGCAAGATTGGCCAATAGTATCGAAGAAGCACATTCTCTCTCCTTTACGCGTCGAGTATTCTGGTCAGATTCTAAGACTGTCCTAACATGGTTAAAGTCTGACTCTCGTGTGTTTCGACAATATGTTGCATTTCGAGTTGGCGAAATACTAGAGACAACAAACCTGAGGGAATGGCGATGGGTACCCTCCAAACTTAACGTTGCAGACGAGGCAACTAAATGGAGCAAAGTTCAAGAAATGCAACCCACAAGCCGATGGTTTACCGGACCGGAATTCCTACGGGAAAACGAAGACAAATGGCCAACTAACGTGAACGAAGAATATGTTCCAAATGACGAGGAATTACGACCAATTTTCTTCCATAGTACCGAAAGTAATAAGATCATAGAAATCGAGCGTTTCTCCAATTGGTTACGACTCCTACGAACACTAGCCTACGTAATACGATTCATCAACAACTTAAAAGCGAAAATCGGAAAAGCACTTCTACGAAACGGACCCTTGAAACCAGATGAAGCGGAAGCAGCAGAAAATCTACTGTATAAAATGGCACAAAGAAATTGGTATGCTGAAGAAATTGGAACTCTAATAAGGAACCAGGACCTCCGGCCGGACCAGAAGAAGTCTATAGAAAAAACCAGCACGATATACAACCGATCGCCGTATTTAGACGACACTGGTGTCTTACGTGTGCGAGGACGCATAGACCAAGCAGAAAATGTAAATTTCGGAACGAAGAGGCCGATATTACTACCGAAAAACGATCCATTGACGCATCTCATCATCAACCACTACCATCGTAACTATCATCATCAAAATCACGAGACGGTAGTGAACGAAATTCGACAAAGATACGATATTCCGAATCTTCGGACACTTCTAAAGAAAATAGTCGGATCATGCCAACGGTGTAAAAACCAAGCTTCGTACCCAAGACCTCCAGAAATGGCTCCTCTTCCCGCTGCACGACTAGCATCTTTCGTCCGACCATTTACATACGTCGGCATCGATTACTTTGGACCTATTTCCGTAAACGTAGGTAGACATACAGAAAAGAGATGGGGAGTCATATTCACCTTCACCTAACGATCCGCGCAGTACACATTGAAATAGCTTACAGCCTAAGCACGGATTCTTGCATCATGGCGATCCGGAACTTCATAGCAAGAAGAGGGACTTCACAAGAGTTCTATACGGATAATGGTACAAACTTCAGGGGCACGGACCAAGAGCTACGCACTAACATTACAAATCTAGACAACGACCGGATACAGGAAGATGTATCGGCCGACATGAAAATAAAATGGAATTTCAACCCCCCCGCTGCTCCGCACATGGGAGGCAGTTGGGAACGAATGGTACGATCGATCAAGAATGGTCTTAAACAAATTATGATAACACGTAATCGACGCGACGAGTTACTTAGAGCAGTCTTAATGGAGATCGAGATGATCATAAATTCACGTCCTCTTACTTATGTACCCATCGAGAATGACAACGCTGAAGCATTGACTCCGAATGATTTACTACTCGGAAGCTCCAGTGGAAAAAAATTACCGGGAGACTTTACGGACAATCCGCTAACCATAAGAGAAAACTGGAAACGTTCACAGCAACTAGCGAACTTGTTCTGGAGTCGGTGGGTTAAGGAGTACCTACCCGACTTAACACGAAGGACAAAATGGTTTGAACGAGTTGAACCGATAAAGGAGGGCGATGTGGTAATTATAGTGGATCACACCGCACAGCGAAACACGTGGCGAAAAGGGATCGTCATAGAAACGGTGGCAGGAAAAGGTGGTCAAGTAAGGCAAGCTAGGGTACAAACATCAACTGGGGTACTCGTCAGACCTGCTGTCAAATTGGCGAAATTGGATGTTCTACAACGTAAATGAAGTAAGCAAATCGGACTGATTTGCGTACTGAGAGGGAGGATGTTGGCAGAGAAATGATTCGATCTAAAACTAAAAATAGAAACCGTTGTAAAAAAAATATGTAACTACTTCAAATTTATTCTAGTACGTTCCTAGTCATATTGCCTTTCTTTTATGTCAAACTTTAAAGCTGTCATCTTGTTTTTTTTTTCGGACTCTTAAATTCACACCGGGTAGAAGCAAAAAAGACGAGTGCCGCGATATAGTATACTAAATTTGTAGTCTGCCAAGTTATTATTATATTTTCACTTTATACTTACGCATATTGAATTAAAACTGAATTAACTAAACGTGCATTCTTTCGAATTTTCTTGAAACCATTTATTTCGATTTTACAGGTAGTTTCACCTTTGATTTGATGTGTAACTTGTGACTATCCAAAAACAGTTTTCCAGAAAATTGATTTATTCCCGAAAAATGCGCGAAATTCACAAGGGGGTAGGTACCCGTGCCAAGTTTTCAATCGAAAAAGATCGAATTTTGGGCTACGGCGCTCCACAGTTTCACTGCCTCATTTTTGACCCGATTTTTATTCTGTTTGATGTTTGGAGTAGCTGGTAGTTTCACCTTTGATTTGATGTGCAACTTGTGACTATCCAAAAACAGTTTTCCAGAAAATTGATTTATTCCCGAAAAATGCGCGAAATTCACAAGGGGGTAGGTACCCGTGCCAAGTTTTCAATCGAAAAAGATCGAATTTTGGGCTACGGCGCTCCACAGTTTCACTGCCTCATTTTTGACCCGATTTTTATTCTGTTTGATGTTTGGAGTAGCTGGTAGTTTCACCTTTGATTTGATGTGCAACTTGTGACTATCCAAAAACAGTTTTCCAGAAAATTGATTTATTCCCGAAAAATGCGCGAAATTCACAAGGGGGTAGGTACCCGTGCCAAGTTTTCAATCGAAAAAGATCGAATTTTGGGCTACGGCGCTCCACAGTTTCACTGCCTCATTTTTAACCCGATTTTTATTCTGTTTGATTTTTGGAGTAGCTGGTAGTTTCACCTTTGATTTGATGTGCAACTTGTGACTATCCAAAAACAGTTTTCCAGAAAATTGATTTATTCCCGAAAAATGCGCGAAATTCACAAGGGGGTAGGTACCCGTGCCAAGTTTTCAATCGAAAAAGATCGAATTTTGCGCTACGGCGCTCCACAGTTTCACTGCCTCATTTTTGACCCGATTTTTATTCTGTTTGATTTTTGGAGTAGCTGGTAGTTTCACCTTTGATTTGATGTGCAACTTGTGACTATCCAAAAACAGTTTTCCAGAAAATTGATTTATTCCCGAAAAATGCGCGAAATTCACAAGGGGGTAGGTACCCGTGCCAAGTTTTCAATCGAAAAAGATCGAATTTTGGGCTACGGCGCTCCATAGTTTCACTGCCTCATTTTTGACCCGATTTTTATTCTGTTTGATTTTTGGAGTAGCTGGTAGTTTCACCTTTGATTTGATGTGTAACTTGTGACTATCCAAAAACAGTTTTCCAGAAAATTGATTTATTCCCGAAAAATGCGCGAAATTCACAAGGGGGTAGGTACCCGTGCCAAGTTTTCAATCGAAAAAGATCGAATTTTGGGCTACGGCGCTCCACAGTTTCACTGCCTCATTTTTGACCCGTTTTTTATTCTGTTTGATTTTTGGAGTAGCTGGTAGTTTCACCTTTGATTTGATGTGCAACTTGTGACTATCCAAAAACAGTTTTCCAGAAAATTGATTTATTCCCGAAAAATGCGCGAAATTTACAAGGGGGTAGGTACCCGTGCCAAGTTTTCAATCGAAAAAGATCGAATTTTGGGCTACGGCGCTCCACAGTTTCACTGCCTCATTTTTGACCCGATTTTTATTCTGTTTGATTTTTGGAGTAGCTGGTAGTTTCACCTTTGATTTGATGTGTAACTTGTGACTATCCAAAAACAGTTTTCCAGAAAATTGATATATTCCCGAAAAATGCGCGAAGTTCACAAGGGGGTAGGTACCCGTGCCAAGTTTTCAATCGAAAAAGATCGAATTTTGGGCTACGGCGCTCCACAGTTTCACTGCCTCATTTTTGACCCGATTTTTATTCTGTTTGATTTTTTGAGTAGCTGGTAGTCTCACCTTTAATTTGATGTGCAACTTGTGACTATCCAAAAACAGTTTTCCAGGAAATTGATTTATTCCCGAAAAATTTTATTGCTTTTTTCGCGTCTACTAGTTATGAAACGTGAAAATAAAAATTTTGAGAGTAGCAAATTTTTTTTTTTTAAAAATCAATCACAATACTTAATTATTAAAATAATAAAGTAAAATAGAAACCGCTGTAAAAAAAAATATGTAACTACTTCATATTTATTCTAGTACGTTCCTAGTCATATTGCCTTTCTTTTATGTCAAACTTTAAAGCTGTCATCTTGTTTTTTTTTTCGGACTCTTAAATTCACACCGGGAAGAAGCAAAAAAGACGAGTGCCGCGATATAGTATACTAAATTTGAAGTCTGCCAAGTTATTATTATATTTTCACTTTATACTTACGCATATTGAATTAAAACTGAATTAACTAAACGTGCATTCTTTCGAATTTTCTTGAAACCATTTATTTCGATTTTACAAAATCTTCAAATTTACGGTCACATGGGGCGGTCCTCGAATCACGGAAAAGACAGACAGAATCCGGAATCATCGGCGAAAGGCGCCACGGCTTCCTCGTGCGAGCTATGCCAGGAGCCCGACTCAGAAACAATGGTGCAGTGCGATCTGTGCGATCGCTGGTATCACTTCAGTTATGTCGACGTGGGCGACTCTATCAACGACAAAGATTTCGTGTGCGTACAATGCGCGCAACGTGCCGGAAATCTTACGAATGATCAAGGAAAAGACGATCTCTCCATTAACAAGGAAATGGGCCCAGGAGTCTTTTATACCCGCTCGCCTGACGCCGACACCATAACCGCAGAAGTCAACAAAATGAGGTTAGGTGCAACCACGTGCGGTTTTGCACCTACCCTGCCGATACTTCCACCCGGTACCACGGTAACAACGAGACAGATACCAGTCACCTGCCCACTCCTGACAACGCAAACTTTATCGACCCGAGTGACGGCAGGACAGATGCCACTGGATCAGCATGCAATCATCAACACAGGTATGTACCCCAGTTTTAACTACAATATAAGTACCCTAGCTTGCCCCCCTCCGCTTAACACGACGAATTACACCGCGCCACCAATCCACGGGTTGCCACCAAATACACGCCACCACCATAACCACACATCTGTGAACCATAACCACACCTTTGTGAGTACCACGTCGTCAATGCATGTCCCTCGCCTCAGTGCAGAACAGCTAGCGTCAGGCGATGCCGAAGGACCTACCCACATTTGCTGGTCACCCACACGAATGGCCTCTATTTATCAGCAATTTCTGCGGAACCACCGGGGCATGTGGATTCTCAAATGCCGAGAATTTATTCAGACTCCAACGTTGTCTGAAGGGAAGAGCCCTGGAGGCCGTTCGAAGTCAACTATTGCTGCCACAAAACGTACCGCATGTAATCGAAACGTTAAAGCTTTTGTTCGGCAGGCCCGAAATCATAATTAATTCATTGCTTCAGGCCATACGAAGCCAGCCAACGCCTAAGGCAGAAAAATTGGATACGGTCATAACCTATGCCTTATCGGTTCAAAACCTCTGCGCGAAGTTGGAGGCAGCGGAACTAACAGCTCATCTGTACAATCCATCGCTACTGTATGAGTTAGTCGATAGACTTCCAGCACAACTCAAGTTAAGCTGGGCCCTGTACAAGCAACAAATTTTGAATACTACTCTCTCTACGTTCTCCCAGTGGCTCTTTCAAATTGCAAAGGCAGCCAGTGACGTAACGCTACCCTCTTTCGAAGTGCCTCAGGAAACAAAGAACTCAAAACGTCCTGCTAGTGAAAGAGGTTATCTTCACACTCATTCCGAGAATGAAATCCGTGAAAATAATATCTCCAGTACCCAGGCAGCTAGTAAAGAAGTACGAGATAATACAGAAAGGAAGTGCAGGGTCTGTAAAGGAAACCACAAAGTGACCGAATGTCCGGAGTTTGCAAAGCTCAATCACACACAAAGATGGGACGCAGTCAAAGAGCATAACTTATGCCGTCAGTGTCTGGGATATCACTTTTCTACTACATGCAAGTCCAAGAAACGCTGCGGAAAAAATGAGTGTTTATTCCGTCACCACTCTTCACTTCATAATGATGCTAAAGACAAGGAAAAATCTGCAAGTAGTAACACTAGTTCCCACACCACGGGCTCCAACTGCAATACTCACCGACAGCCATCTTCATCAGTTCTATTCCGAATCATACCTATCGTTTTATACGGAAAAAACTCCTCAATTAAAACCTTTGCATTTCTTGATGAGGGTTCCTCCTTAACGTTAATGGAAGAAGGATTGGCCTCCGAGCTAGAACTTAATGGGGTTCAAGACAGCCTGTGCTTGAAATGGACATCGAATACCATACGGTATGAACCCGACTCTAAAAGAGTAACGTTAGACATTTCCGGTACCTATAGTAATGCCGGAAAGTATAAAATGACGAACGTACGAACAATAAAACCGCTAAATCTGCCAACGCAATCGATTGACGTAGCAAAAATCAAGGAGAAATATCCCTATTTAAAGGATATCCCATTGGAGCCCTACGCTGGCGGAGTTCCAAGAATACTTATTGGAATAGACAACTGGAAGTTGGGCATTCCCCACGAGATAAGAGAAGGGAAATGGAGACAAGCCGTAGCAACACGATGTCGTCTAGGATGGACATTACACGGATGCTCCAGTGATACTACACCGAAAGTCTCTCCAAGTTCTGATGCTCAACCGAATCTACACATATGCGAGTGTCAACCAGGGAAAGAGCTTCACGAACTAGTGAAAACATTCTTTTCTACGGACAGTCTAGGAGTTAAAGTCCCGGATACAATCCCAGAGTCACGAGACGATAGTAGAGCTCGTCAGATGATGACCGCTACAACCATTCGTAAAGGCGATCGTTTCCAAACCGGGCTATTATGGAGACACAATAACATATCTCTACCGAAAAGTATTGACATGGCACACAGTCGACTATCCTGCCTAGAAAAACAAATGGAGAGGAACCCAAAGTTAAAGGAAATCATTGCGCAAGCCATACAAGACTACTTAAGTAAAGGCTATGCACGAAAGCTGGATACTGAAGAATTAAAAAAAAGAATACCCCCGAGTCTGGTACCTACCTTTCTTCGTCGTAACTAATCCGAAGAAGCCCGGAAAACACAGAATCGTCTGGGACGCAGCTGCAAAGGTAAATGGAACGTCGCTCAATTCTTTCCTACTAAAAGGTCCAGATCAATTATCGACACTACTGCACATGCTCTTCAAATTCCGGGAACGAAAGTTCGCAATATCTGGGGACATAAAGGAAATGTTCCATCAGGTCCTCATATCCGAAGAAGACCAACAGGTGCAACGTTTCCTATGGAGAGAGAATCACTCAACTGAACCTGATACGTACGTTCTACAAGTCATGACGTTCGGCGCAACCTGCTCGCCCAGCCTAGCACAATTCGTGAAGAATTCGAACGCGAAACACTTTGAGGAAAAATATCCAAGAGCAGCACGTGCCATTATGGAAGAACATTATGTAGATGATATGCTTACTAGTGTTGATACAGAAGAAGAAGCTATAAGCCTAGCCATGGACGTTAAATTTATACACGCACACGCAGGATTTGAAATTCGAAATTGGTTGTCCAACTCTCTGAAAGTGATTACCGCTCTAACTGGTACACTAAAGAACGAAACGAAAGACTTAAATATCTCTTCAGACGCGAATACGGAAAAGGTTCTCGGAATGTGGTGGGATGTATCAACCGACACACTCACATATTCTCTAAGATACAATAAAGTTAACAAGGAAGTCCTCAGCGGTCAACGATGTCCTACAAAACGTGAGGTACTACGGACGCTTATGAGCGTATACGATCCGTTGGGACTACTGTCTTCGTTTCTTGTTTATGTAAAAATATTGCTACGGGAAGTTTGGAGATCCACACTGGATTGGGATGACAAACTGCCAGAACAACTAAACGACAAATGGATGAAATGGGTACTCGCTCTGCCTTCGATTGAGCAGTTGCATATACCCAGATGTTACCCAAGAGAAGCATTATCCAAACAACAAGAAGTACAACTGCACGTATTCGTCGACGCTAGCGAGTTGGCGTATGCAACAGCCGCATATATTAGAATCGAGAATGACGCGGGTGTAACGTGCAGTTTAATATCAGCGAAAGCAAAGGTTTCGCCACAGACGATAGTCTCGATTCCTCGTCTCGAACTTCAAGCCGCAGTGATTGGCGCAAGATTGGCCAATAGTATCGAAGAAGCACATTCTCTCTCCTTTACGCGTCGAGTATTCTGGTCAGATTCTAAGACTGTCCTAACATGGTTAAAGTCTGACTCTCGTGTGTTTCGACAATATGTTGCATTTCGAGTTGGCGAAATACTAGAGACAACAAACCTGAGGGAATGGCGATGGGTACCCTCCAAACTTAACGTTGCAGACGAGGCAACTAAATGGAGCAAAGTTCAAGAAATGCAACCCACAAGCCGATGGTTTACCGGACCGGAATTCCTACGGGAAAACGAAGACAAATGGCCAACTAACGTGAACGAAGAATATGTTCCAAATGACGAGGAATTACGACCAATTTTCTTCCATAGTACCGAAAGTAATAAGATCATAGAAATCGAGCGTTTCTCCAATTGGTTACGACTCCTACGAACACTAGCCTACGTAATACGATTCATCAACAACTTAAAAGCGAAAATCGGAAAAGCACTTCTACGAAACGGACCCTTGAAACCAGATGAAGCGGAAGCAGCAGAAAATCTACTGTATAAAATGGCACAAAGAAATTGGTATGCTGAAGAAATTGGAACTCTAATAAGGAACCAGGACCTCCGGCCGGACCAGAAGAAGTCTATAGAAAAAACCAGCACGATATACAACCGATCGCCGTATTTAGACGACACTGGTGTCTTACGTGTGCGAGGACGCATAGACCAAGCAGAAAATGTAAATTTCGGAACGAAGAGGCCGATATTACTACCGAAAAACGATCCATTGACGCATCTCATCATCAACCACTACCATCGTAACTATCATCATCAAAATCACGAGACGGTAGTGAACGAAATTCGACAAAGATACGATATTCCGAATCTTCGGACACTTCTAAAGAAAATAGTCGGATCATGCCAACGGTGTAAAAACCAAGCTTCGTACCCAAGACCTCCAGAAATGGCTCCTCTTCCCGCTGCACGACTAGCATCTTTCGTCCGACCATTTACATACGTCGGCATCGATTACTTTGGACCTATTTCCGTAACCGTAGGTAGACATACAGAAAAGAGATGGGGAGTCATATTCACCTGCCTAACGATCCGCGCAGTACACATTGAAATAGCTTACAGCCTAAGCACGGATTCTTGCATCATGGCGATCCGGAACTTCATAGCAAGAAGAGGGACTCCACAAGAGTTCTATACGGATAATGGTACAAACTTCAGGGGCACGGACCAAGAGCTACGCACTAACATTACAAATCTAGACAACGACCGGATACAGGAAGATGTATCGGCCGACATGAAAATAAAATGGAATTTCAACCCCCCCGCTGCTCCGCACATGGGAGGCAGTTGGGAACGAATGGTACGATCGATCAAGAATGGTCTTAAACAAATTATGATAACACGTAATCCACGCGACGAGTTACTTAGAGCAGTCTTAATGGAGATCGAGATGATCATAAATTCACGTCCTCTTACTTATGTACCCATCGAGAGTGACAACGCTGAAGCATTGACTCCGAATGATTTACTACTCGGAAGCTCCAGTGGAAAAAAATTACCGGGAGACTTTACGGACAATCCGCTAACCATAAGAGAAAACTGGAAACGTTCACAGCAACTAGCGAACTTGTTCTGGAGTCGGTGGGTTAAGGAGTACCTACCCGACTTAACACGAAGGACAAAATGGTTTGAACGAGTTGAACCGATAAAGGAGGGCGATGTGGTAATTATAGTGGATCACACCGCACAGCGAAACACGTGGCGAAAAGGGATCGTCATAGAAACGGTGGCAGGAAAAGGTGGTCAAGTAAGGCAAGCTAGGGTACAAACATCAACTGGGGTACTCGTCAGACCTGCTGTCAAATTGGCGAAATTGGATGTTATACAACGTAAATGAAGTAAGCAAATCGGACTGATTTGCGTACTGAGAGGGAGGATGTTGGCAGAGAAATGATTCGATCTAAAACTAAAAATAGAAACCGCTGTAAAAAAAATATGTAGCTACTTCAAATTTATTCTAGTACGTTCCTAGTCATATTGCCTTTCTTTTATGTCAAACTTTAAAGCTGTCATCTTGTTTTTTTTTTCGGACTCTTAAATTCACACCGGGTAGAAGCAAAAAAGACGAGTGCCGCGATATAGTATACTAAATTTGAAGTCTGCCAAGTTATTATTATATTTTCACTTTATACTTACGCATATTGAATTAAAACTGAATTAACTAAACGTGCATTTTTTCGAATTTTCTTGAAACCATTTATTTCGATTTTACAGGTAGTTTCACCTTTGATTTGATGTGTAACTTGTGACTATCCAAAAACAGTTTTCCAGAAAATTGATTTATTCCCGAAAAATGCGCGAAATTCACAAGGGGGTAGGTACCCTTGCCAAGTTTTCAATCGAAAAAGATCGAATTTTGGGCTACGGCGCTCCACAGTTTCACTGCCTCATTTTTGACCCGATTTTTATTCTGTTTGATGTTTGGAGTAGCTGGTAGTTTCACCTTTGATTTGATGTGCAACTTGTGACTATCCAAAAACAGTTTTCCAGAAAATTGATTTATTCCCGAAAAATGCGCGAAATTCGCAAGGGGGTAGGTACCCGTGCCAAGTTTTCAATCGAAAAAGATCGAATTTTGGGCTACGGCGCTCCACAGTTTCACTGCCTCATTTTTGACCCGATTTTTATTCTGTTTGATGTTTGGAGTAGCTGGTAGTTTCACCTTTGATTGGATGTGCAACTTGTGACTATCCAAAAACAGTTTTCCAGAAAATTGATTTATTCCCGAAAAATGCGCGAAATTCACAAGGGGGTAGGTACCCGTGACAAGTTTTCAATCGAAAAAGATCGAATTTTGGGCTACGGCGCTCCATAGTTTCACTGCCTCATTTTTGACCCGATTTTTATTCTGTTTGATTTTTGGAGTAGCTGGTAGTTTCACCTTTGATTTGATGTGTAACTTGTGACTATCCAAAAACAGTTTTCCAGAAAATTGATTTATTCCCGAAAAATGCGCGAAATTCACAAGGGGGTAGGTACCCGTGCCAAGTTTTCAATCGAAAAAGATCGAATTTTGGGCTACGGCGCTCCATAGTTTCACTGCCTCATTTTTGACCCGTTTTTTATTCTGTTTGATTTTTGGAGTAGCTGGTAGTTTCACCTTTGATTTGATGTGCAACTTGTGACTATCCAAAAACAGTTTTCCAGAAAATTGATTTATTCCCGAAAAATGCGCGAAATTCACAAGGGGGTAGGTACCCGTGCCAAGTTTTCAATCGAAAAAGTTCGAATTTTGGGCTACGGCGCTCCACAGTTTCACTGCCTCATTTTTTACCCGATTTTTATTCTGTTTGATTTTTGGAGTAGCTGGTAGTTTCACCTTTGATTTGATGTGTAACTTGTGACTATCCAAAAACAGTTTTCCAGAAAATTGATATATTCCCGAAAAATGCGCGAAGTTCACAAGGGGGTAGGTACCCGTGCCAAGTTTTCAATCGAAAAAGATCGAATTTTGGGCTACGGCGCTCCACAGTTTCACTGCCTCATTTTTGACCCGATTTTTATTCTGTTTGATTTTTGGAGTAGCTGGTAGTTTCACCTTTGATTTGATGTGCAACTTGTGACTATCCAAAAACAGTTTTCCAGAAAATTGATTTATTCCCGAAAAATGTGCGAAATTCACAAGGGGGTAGGTACCCGTGCCAAGTTTTCAATCGAAAAAGATCGAATTTTGGGCTACGGCGCTCCACAGTTTCACTGCCTCATTTTTGACCCGATTTTTATTCTGTTTGATTTTTGGAGTAGCTGGTAGTTTCACCTTTGATTTGATGTGCAACTTGTGACTATCCAAAAACAGTTTTCCAGAAAATTGATTTATTCCCGAAAAATGCGCGAAATTCACAAGGGGGTAGGTACCCGTGCCAAGTTTTCAATCGAAAAAGATCGAATTTTGGGCTACGGCGCTCCACAGTTTCACTGCCTCATTTTTGACCCGATTTTTATTCTGTTTTTGTGTAGCTGGTAGTCTCACCTTTGATTTGATGTGCAACTTGTGACAATCCAAAAACAGTTTTCCAGAAAATTGATTTTTTCCCGAAAAATGCGCGAAATTCACAAGGGGGTAGCTACCCGTGCCAAGTTTTCAATCGAAAAAGATCGAATTTTGGGCTACGGCGCTCCACAGTTTCACTGCCTCATTTTTGACCCGATTTTTATTCTGTTTGATTTTTTGTGTAGCTGGTAGTCTCACCTTTGATTTGATGTGCAACTTGTGACAATCCAAAAACAGTTTTCCAGAAAATTGATTTATTCCCGAAAAATGCGCGAAATTCACAAGGGGGTAGGTACCCGTGCCAAGTTTTCAATCGAAAAAGATCGAATTTTGGGCTACGGCGCTCCACAGTTTCACTGCCTCATTTTTGACCCGATTTTTATTCTGTTTGATTTTTTGAGTAGCTGGTAGTTTCACCTTTAATTTGATGTGCAACTTGTGACTATCCAATAACAGTTTTCCAGAAAATTGATTTATTCCCGAAAAATGCGCGAAATTCACAAGGGGGTAGGTACCCGTGCCAAGTTTTCAATCGAAAAAGATCGAATTTTGGGCTACGGCGCTCCACAGTTTCACTACCTCATTTTTGACCCGATTTTTATTCTGTTTGATTTTTGGAGTAGCTGGTAGTAGTAGTAAGGACCATGCTTACCTATCATTTTAGCATTATGCCAGAACAGAACAGCAATACTGAAGTGTGGTCAAAATAAATGGAAAAATTGTTGTTGTTCCACGGCAGTTTGGACCAGCTGGTATGGTCTTTTTAAAGTAGGTCAGTAGTCTGTTGGTTTCTGATTGGTTCTTTCGGAATGGGGCTATTTGCTTGTTTTTTAGAGGGATGGGAGTGTAAGTGGTATAGCTATGGGTTGGGGTTAGTTGAAGTGAATATGCATCTCGCTTCAGAACGATCTGGTCATCATGGCGGGTAGTTTGTTTACCACAGCCGGGAAGGGAGTGTAAGTGGGATAGCTATGGGTTGGGGTTAGTTGAAGTGAATATGCATCTCGCTTCAGAACGATCTGGTCATCATGGCGGATAGTTTGTTTACTACGGTCGTTTAGTCTTATTTCTATTGCGATGATAACATGTGCTTTGTACACTTGCTTTGGCGCGTTGTACCTCGGTCGTAACCATGTGATCATGTTTACAAGTGCTTCGAACTTGTTCTCTTTGTGATGATCTGATATGTTTCGTGGCGGGAAGACGATCGTTTGGGGCTATGTGTTTGTACTTTCTTTGGCGGGAAGTTTGTTATTACCATGTGATCAAGTACTTTGCATGGAGCGGCCGCTTAGACTTTTTTCTTTGCGATGATCTTCGTATTTGTTTTGGCGAGAAGTTTGTTATTGTGCAGAATTTGGTTCAATTATTCTACACTGTTCGTTGTACCACGACACTTGTTCTGGCGGGAAGTTTGTTATTACCATGTGATCAATGAAGTGAATGGATTTCATTGCCATGGTCGTTTGGTTTGGTTCAAATGTTTTGAACTTACGATGATCTCATATGCTTCGTACTTGTTCTTGTTGTAGTTAACCGTTGATGGATATTTTCTGCACTATGACAAGAAAAAGTATGCTGTAAAAGAAAACCAGGAATATTTTAGCTCGATATGATTTCGTTTATCGGATTATAATGATGTGTAGGCTTTAGGCAGGGATCTCGTAAATGTGTTTTATGATGATTCTTATATGGGAGAATTACCATGGGAATATTCAAGACAAGGTGGTAATAATGCGAATGAAAGTACAAGTTTTCATTTTGTATATTTTATTCAAAGCGATATAGAACTTTAACAATGTGCACAATTTGGTCCAATTATTCTACAAGAGCTTAACATTATTATGGTCACTAAATTGATTATATTTCTTAAGTAAAATAGGTTTTAGTATTTCCTCCATTTGAAGACACAGACGTTGAAACCTTAATCGATCTAATGCGTTGATGTGCCAATTACCTTCTCTACTGGATCTATATGCATACCCCCAGACAGTCATGTATTTGATCGAAACATGATCTGAAAAGCAAACATGCTTATAATCTGCAGATGACATCGTAGATGTTGAGGAATTCAATCACCAGAAAAAATATCAGAAATATCAGAATAACAAACTTCAGCACGGTAGATAATGATGGTAGGTAATATCTGTATGATTTTCTAAGTGGCTTTTCATATGGTCCGCAAACGTCCCTGCCGCTGGCAAACACACAGTCTGGAGATAAACGTAAATGTTGGGCTTCCACATCAGATGGTGCAGACAATGCACTCATAGTCAGGGCACAGAAGAAGCACTTGACGAAATCCTTTAAGTTTGTGTAAAAGAATCCGCTTTTGACCAGCTTAAGAACCTTCCTGTCCTCCAGATCCAAATTTTTGAATGTCTTTAGACGGTCGTATTCGTGTCTTAAGTTCAGCATATTGACTAAAATTCGAATGTTATAACACGTCTTTTATACTAATCCAGGAATTATGAGCTGATGGAAAACCGAGCCATTTCACATAAACCTGACTCCCCCTCCTTTTTAAAATCTTTTCCACAAGGTATACATCAGGTTGTTTTACCCTTATTAACTCAAGTTCGTAGAACCCTCCTTGTATTATGTTCCCCTGATAGTCTTCGAGCATGTAAGTACGTGGTTCTGTATTCTTTACTTCTTTTATCTGAAATATTTCGGTGGACCAGTTTGGGGTATATCCTTTCTCGAATACATGCTTGTACTTACTTATACGTACATGATCTCCTTTTCTGTATTTTGGAGGGGACGAGACCTTTACCTTACGGTAGATATATCCAAGAATTTGAGTCTCATTCGATGGACCAACATCTATAGGGCGCATTTTTATGGTGCAATGCTTTGTCCTATTGTATTTGTTTATTAGCCCTTTTAGTAAACCGGTCCACTTAGAGTTGCCGTTCATGCTAAACTCTTTCCACATCAGGTTTTTTAGAGTTCGATTGAATCGTTCTACAATTGAGGCTTTTAATTGACTAAAGGTGGAGTAGTGATTGATTTCATGTTTTTTCATCAAATTGTGAAATGCCTTATTGAAAAACTCTTTTCCATCATCTGTTTGTAAATTTCTTGGGAAACGACGCTCATTAAAAATTGTCTGTATTACTTTGATAATTTCCCCAGCACTTTTATTTTTAAGTGGTAAGGCCCACGCATATTTGGAGAATGTATCTATTACTGTTAGAAGAAAATTAAAGCCCTTATTCTTAGCTGAATAAGAGCTCATATCCACTAAATCCGCCTGCCATAAGTCATCTATCCCGCGAATAGTCACCGGGCGACGTCTAAAATTTCTACGAGCTGTCTTATGTAGCTCGTTAATAACCTGGCTTCTGCTCATTTCATCATGTGTATAAATAGAGGACTTGATTGCTCATGTTTTATATAGAATCCAGTATAGGAAATGATACGTTTTGATCATCCTTTTACCATTATGGTGGCGGGTCCGTCAGGAAGCGGTAAGACGACGTTTATTGAAACGTTACTGGAAAACACATCACTCATTAGCACTCCGATAAAGAAGATTATGTGGTGTAATACCGAGCGAGGCGCCATTCCTTCACAATTATCATTTCAAAATATTGAGTATTTAGATTCTATACCGGAAGATTTTATAAACGAGACCAATGAGCCGACATTAATCGTACTATATGATATGATGCTAAATGCATTTTCAAAGCAGGTTTGTGAACTCTTTACAAAAGGGTCGCACCATAGGAATTTTTCAGTAATACTTGTAACACAGAATGTCTTCCATCAGGGCAAGTTTTGTCGAGATATTTCACTTAACTGTAAATATATGGTCGTTTTCAAAAACCACCGCGATAAAAGTCAGTTCCTTCATCTGGCCAGACAGATTTACCCTGAAAATAGTGCAGAGCTAGTGAGAATATATAAATAAATTACTCAGGCTCCACACGGGTATTTGCTAATTGATCTGACTCAGTCTACCAACGATTTATTTAGATTCAGAACGGATATCTTTAATAAAAGATTTGTAACGTGTTATTGTTCAGGGACTAATTTAAAGAGTAAAAATGGTGTCGCGAATGAAACGCTTGAAGGTCAACAAACATATGCTATATGTTCTCAAAAATGCTAGTCCATGTTTAAGGAAGGCTATCATGAAAAAGGCAGATCCTGAAGTGATCAAGACTATTTGTTAAATTGCACTAAACACCTTGAAGGGGAATCATGTGCCATGTCGTAAAATATTTAACAGTCTATGCAAGTATAAAAAGACCATGCGAAGGTTAGTTGATGCTAGACGATCTGTACCCAGACAGCGTAAAATCTTAGTACAACAAGGAGGCTTTCTACCAATCCTGATAGGGAGTGTACTTTCAAGTGTTATTGGATCGTTGATTGAGAAATATGCATAGAAAGAGCGTTCTTAATAAGATGTTTCTTCTTTCGCCAGAAGTGTATGAACAGTTAAGGGGACAGATAGAAGATGGAGTCGGCCTGTCCATCTTCGATAAGACTATACATGGCATATTGAGAAACAAAAAACTGTCTGACGAGGCTAAATGGTATAATTATAGGAACACGCTGATAAAGTTTCTTAATGCAAAGCGTAAAGGAAGACAGATTCGCGAAGAAAAATCTCTCGCGTTTGCGCCAGAAGTAAAGTTAGGAAATCATAAAAATTTACGAGATAATGCGACACAGACAAGGTTTGCTTTCAAAGAGGAAATGTCAACACAAACTTCTCCGATTAAGAATCCCGATCCGTTTTACAGTATGGCTGAAGATATCTTTGAGGCTGGTGACATGACTTCACCAAAGTATAATAGCTCTAGTGCGGACAGTATAGCTGGGCGTTTAGGAAAGAAGAAGAAACCGAATCGGAAGTGCACCAAATATTTTCTGGGAAAGACTTTAAAAATGCCTGTAAGCATTAGAGAAAACGAATTTTACATAGGCCTTCTAAGTAATAATTCTATGGGCATATACAATGAAAATACTTTGTCGGCCTTCACAAATTTACTTCCTAATGCTTGTAAGCTGGACGGTGGATGGACTGTTGGAATTACAGAAATTGCATTAGCTAATCGTAAATCGAAAACTGCTGAGAAGAAAGATGGAAAACGCTGCTACAGATGCACTAAAGCTTAATGCTTTTGTAAAGGAAGTGCATGGTTTGCCTATTTATCTTAAATGGAGCTACCAACAGTTATTAAATTTATGTTATAATAAACAAGATATGAACTTTTCTACTTTCTTATCTTCGTTTAACGACGCAGTTGAACCCTATTGGGCTGCGGATACCTTTGCAGATTTTAAAAAGGTTTTGTACGGCAGCTTGGTAACTGATTCAACTATTCGAAGTATCCCTGATACTAGCAAAGATGAACGACCTTATAGAGCGGAAAATTTCTCTTTACACATTTATCAGGATAGTGAAGTTGCGGATATTGTTACTTTAGGAGCTTTCGAATATAAGTCTATATATACTCTTTTCAATTATATAATTGGACAGATTCCTAGAGAAAAGCGCAATCATAAAGCCCTATTACACATGATAGACTATTACATACCTCCAGTGTACAGTATAAGTGAAAAGACCGGGGAAAGTGTTCCGAAAAAGCTTGACTCTTTAGATTTAGAGATAAATGAATTGAAACTTAAAATAAAGATAAAGTATCCGCTACGAACGTCCATTAACGTTAATGTTTTTCGGACTTTTTGTCGCGAATATACAGTATGATGACGAAACTATAGCTGTTGCACCTCGGAGGAGAAAATCAGATCAAATTAGGAAAAAAATTCTTCAAACTCTAAATGATCTGGGGGAAGAGGCATCTTCCTTTGAGATACCACACAGGCGCATAATTACAGAAAAAAGTAAAATATTGAAAGTTCCCTATAAAAAACTACCCGATGGTACCCTGTTAACTAAAGATGTGCCTATAGATTTGAAAAGGAAAGACTTAGCGGGATGCATTATCGATATATTCTTTCAAACGCCTGTGAAGGAGCGTAATGCTAAACTCCTTAAAGAGGAGGTGGACAAGTCGTTTGAAAAAGCCTCAGTAGAAGAGGAGAAGAAGAAGGGTACTTTAGACAGAATCGCCGTAATAGAAGATTCCATTATCGAAATAAAGAGCAGATTTCCCCGAGAACTAGCAACTGTAGCTGGAGTAGAATGCAAGGATGTAGGAATAATACACGTTTACACTGATATCATTCGCCCCCAAATAGTAGGAAACAAATTAGTGAGAAATCTGCGTATGATTCCATTGAAAGAATGTGATAATATCTTCAGGTTTGAGCATGTAGAATACTACCCTCTGGAAAAGACCTACATTGAAAGTATCTCCATAAAGATAACCGATGATCAAGGTGAATTAATTGACTTCATCCCCGGCTATACCCCGACATATGTGATGCTTCACTTCAAAAGACAATAAAGTATAAATATTCAGACACGCATAAGGGATCTTCATAACTAGTGCACATTCAAATCAGAATGAATTCATCTTATACAAGGTATTATTTAATTCAAAGCGGCGCTGGTTTGTCGGATATAGGTGATGTTTATCGATCTCCACTGATATTCCAGCGTGGAAGAGGTATCGGTAGCTTCTTCAGCGGATTACTACGTTATTTACGACCTTTAGTTTCCTCAGGTGTAAAAACTATAAAGGAGCAAGCTGTTAAGACTGGAAAAACAATATTATCAGAAGTGGGAAGTAAGCCTCTCAAGAACATTTTGAAAGAACAAGGACAAGCCGCTACTCAAGAACTGATGCAAAAGGGTGTGAAAAAACTCTTTGACAGTATGGGTGGAGAGGGAATGAAAAGGCGTACGACTATAAAAAGGGCTAATCCGTTTTCGATAGCACAGTTAAATACAGCTCTTAAACGTAGAAAACCTACCAAGTCCAAGAGAAAATCAATTACGAAAAGACCGGCAACCAGTAAAAATAAAAAAGTTAAAATTAGAAAACGTAAGCGCGTATTGGATATATTCGATAAATAAGGAGAATGACCTCGTACAGAGAATGTATGAAATCTGAATTAGATTTATTCAAGGCGCCACCGATACAAGCTAATATTTTAAAAACCGAAGAAGTTTCATACAAGCCAATAGCATCTCTTGATAACTCCTCAGTTCTGGAATTCGTCTCGCTAGGACATGGGGATACGTACCGTGATTTATCCAGTATCTACCTTCGCTTAAAAGTTCAGCTTATTAAAACAAAAGGTGGGAAAGAAGAATTGTACACTGGAAAAGAAAAAACAAAAGTTAAGGATTCAAAGGGTGCTGAGCATGAAGAGTCAAGTGACCCAATCGGTGTAGTTAACAACCTAATGCATTCGCTTTTTAGGCAATGCACAATACAATTAAATGGTAGACCTATTGCGCAAACTGACAACAATTACCATTACAGAGCATACATCGAGAACTTATTGAATTATGGTAGAGATGCATCAACAACACATTTAGAATCTGTAGGATGGTACCTCGATCAAGATGGTATGGAAATGATTGAAGATGGAAGCAAAAGCGGTGCTCCTAGTGAATTTAATGAAGGATATCTCAAACGATCGGATTTGCTTTCGAAAAGTAATGCGGTGGAGTTTATGGGAAAGATTCACGGCGATTTACTCAATCAAGATAAGTTACTTTTGAATGGGGTGGATTTCAGACTCTCACTTTCTATGGAAAAACCCGAATTTTACCTCTACTCAAAAGATGACGGACACTCTCCGCAAATTAAAATTATTGATGCCACAATGTAAATATATGAACCATGTAACTGTCAACCCCAATATTTTAATGGCACATGAAACTATTCTTCAACGCTCAAACGTGATATACCCGTATAAGCGCGTCGAGGTGAAGAGTTATACGCTACACGGTAAAAATTGTTGGTGTAAATTCAATAAAATTTTGAATACATATAAATCCTTACCATTTTCAAATAAACTTTATACACTCGCAGAGAATAAAACTGATAGTAGCATGTATAAAACTGATATCATAGGTTATGAAATAAGTGTATAGAATTTCAATATAAGGTTTATTATAAATTGATAAAAATTTTTTATCTTCATATTAGGATACGATGTATTCCCTGTTTATAAAATAAATCTATACCAATTTAATAAATACTTTGTATAGGATATTATTATAGTATTTTATATAGGTGCATTCTATATTTACTATTATATGCGTATACATATATATGTATTATATAAAACATAATATGTAATACCACAATTAAGGCAAAAAAAAATAGTTTATATTTTTTTTTTATTTTCATCTTTAATATATTGAGAATACGTGGACAAAAGGATATTTCGATATCGAATGTATTTCACGAGTTACAGACCGATTTGTGGAACGGTTTGCCCATATTCAATACGATTTTTTTAAAACGTCAAACTTTAAACGCGTTTTTCTTGAAACCACTTCTTCCGGAGCGCGGTACGTTCTACAGCTTCAACAAATGAACCGATTTTAAACTAAATTTGGGTGGCCCCAACGTCGAGTCTTTTTATTTTTTTATCTCACTTTTATTTTATTTAAGTTTTTAAGCCAAAAAAAGATTAAAAAAAGGGATTTTTTTTCAAATAGTCTCAGGGCGTTTTTTCAAAATCGGAAAACGTTGGGGCACCGCAAATTCGATTTAGTTTCATAAACTTTTTGAATTTTTGGATTCAGATCACTTGGCAAGGCTGTAGAAGGTACCGCGTGCATCAACTCATCGTGGCCTGACGTCATAAGAGCTGAAGCCGCCATTTTGCAATATTTGTTGTTTTTTTTAAATTCACAATTATTCTTCACTTATACCTCTATATAACAAATTAATAGTTTTTTCCATATAAGCAGTTGTATTTGAAAGTGGAATAAGTCCATTTTTTCATATATTGGAATATTTAAGGTCTTACGTTTGTATTTAAGGTCTTACGTTTGAAATAATTTAAAAATATTGGCATACTTTAATATGATTCGAGTGATGTATTAACACTATAAACCTGTTAAATTTTATTATGCAATAATAATTGAAAAAATTGTTAAAGAAAATAAACGAATTTTTTAGGTCCAAATGGACTTATTCCACTTTCAAAAATAACAATTTATAAGAAATAAAAGCAAAAATGAACATAAGTCCATATTTTTATTGGTATTGACTTTTTTAAAATTGAAATTTTAATGTAAAAAACAATAATTCAAAATTCAATTTTTTTTGTCCGATGGACTTATTAGACTTTCAAAAAAGACGGCTCATATATTTATTTTATATCCAAAAAAAATCCTGAAATTGAGGTATTTTTCCGGCCTTTTAACTGATACCTTGTCTTAAGTTGAATTTCTCTTGAAATAAGGTTGATTAAAAGAAGTTTCTACATACATATATAAAAGTATTTTATTTAAATAATAAATTCATGTATAGGTACAGGCAGGCCCGTGCGCAGGAAAGTATGATGGGGGGGGGGGGGGGGGTTTATCAAGTTCCCCCATACTAAATGTGATGACCTAAAAAAAAAAAAAAAACGGTCCTCACTTCCCTATGAAAATAGGCCCAAGGAAAATAGGTTCAAACCCCCATTCTAGAAACTACAATTGCATTTATGAATCTTCGTTTCACCTGAATATACTAAATCACTGTATTCAACCTCCACTTGTTCCGCACTATACTTTTGAATAGCCACTTTCGATTTTTCTTTGCATAGTAAAATGTTTTAAACAATACGGCATACATATTTTCGTTTTTTTTTATATTTATTTTATGTTTTAACTATAACTATTCCGTGTGCCACGATCCACTTTAATTTTGTAAATGATCAATTTAACGACGCATATTTTCATTTCAGACAATTATTCTATACCAAAGAAGATAAAATGTATACACTAGTGTAGAATAAACGAAAATATTTATCCGACAGCCCTATTAAATCCATACAACTCAGTATACAAGACATTTTCGCAGAAATTTTCACTCTCGCATTTATATTATTTTTGATATAAATTGTATTCGAGATATGATGTATAGAATGAAATATTAAAAGAAAGTATAAAAACAATATTAAAATATTATAAAGCAAACATTCTATATGTTCCGCAGTATATAATTTTATTTTTCTTCGTATACAAAGTTTTTATAAATTAGAATAGTTTAAGTACTATACTATTTTTGGTATTCATTAACGTTATAAGAAAAAATATATAAACAACTTTTATATTTTACACCAAAACTTTTTACTGTGTACCAGCTAACAGTTCAACACTATCTTTAGATAATGTTATAATCGGACAGCTACCGAACTTGTTAATTTTCGGTATGATAGATAACGATGCCTACAGCGGTAAACAGACGAAGAACCCATTCAACTTTAAACACAATAATATCACACGATTCAATTTATCCGTCAATGGAGCCCAAGTTCCGAACCAGGCTTTAGAGTTTGATTACTCTCAGGAGAAACCTATAAGTACACGAGGGTACCTCTCGCTATTTAAGGGTACAGGTATTCATTATTTCGACAAAGGTAATCAAATCTCGAAGAAATTCTTCGATAACGGGTGCTTTCTAATGGCGTTCGATTTAACTGCAGACAATTCATACGGGTCATCTTGGGGCGGCTTATTAAATCAAGGAACAGTGAGGATCGAGGGAAGGTTTAAGAAAGCGTTGGAGAAAAGTGTAACTTGTATAGTTTATGCTGAGTATGACGGAAGTCTTGAAGTAGACAAACTTCGCGAGATTCATACTGATTTTTGAAAAGTATAAATATAACCTCTTAATCTCGTGCTCTTCATTTTACTCGTCAGACGGAGGAGAATAACAGAGATGGCCTATTGTGTTGTAAATGTCGAATATTTTAATGAAGGTAATCTAACCTTCTTTAAAAAGGTTTCGTTTGCCGGTTTCTCATCGCAAAATAAATTATTCTCGAAGGAAATAACGTAGAAATATCCCACATCATCGGCTAGCACAGCAGAACAGACAGGTGTATCTGGAAATTTGGAACTTAAACGTCTGGATGAAAATCTTATTACACGTCCGCCCAGCTGGCCCCCCCACTTCCTCCAAACTTAATGAAAAAATTACAGAATTATGCGCTATTTATGCGCTCTGCAAAACACCAAGAAAAAATTTTTGCGCTCCTTTCGTTTAGTAAGGATAAATCATTTAAAGGTGGGGGGGCTGAGTGGCCGGCAAGCTAGCCCCCCCACCCCTAAAATATGTAAAAATTAAAAAAAAAATATATAGGAATTATGCGCTATTTATGCGCTCTCAGAATTCATTACAACTGATTTTTGCGCTATGTCCTTTCAAGGACCTCCCATACAAATCGCAGGTCGAGATTCTACAAAAGCAAAAATTTCACCAAATAACTATACCAGCTTAATCTATGATTTATGCGCTCTTAGAATCCGCTATTCGCGATTTTCGCACTGCGTCCTTTCAAGGACCTCCCATACAAGTCGTCAATTCAGCAGCAGTAAAACAGAAATGCCTACTCGATTAATGCGAAATCGTACTAAGTAATCATGCACGATCGATACATGATTTATGCGCTCCCGGAATTTGGTAAATTTGGTTTTCGCGCTATGTCCTTTCAAGGACCTCCCATACAAATCGCAGGTCGAGATTCTACAAAAGCAAAAATTTCACCAAATAACTATACCAGCTAAATCTATGATTTATGCGCTCTTAGAATCCGCTATTCGCGATTTTCGCACTGCGTCCTTTCAAGGACCTCCCATACAAGTCGTCAATTCAGCAGCAGTAAAACAGAAATGCCTACTCGATTAATGCGAAATCGTACTAAGTAATCATGCACGATCGATACATGATTTATGCGCTCCCGGAATTTGGTAAATTTGGTTTTCGCGCTATGTCCTTTCAAGGACCTCCCATACAAATCGCAGGTCGAGATTCTACAAAAGCAAAAATTTCACCAAATAACTATACCAGCTAAATCTATAATTTATGCGCTCTTAGAATCCGCTATTCGCGATTTTCGCACTGCGTCCTTTCAAGGACCTCCCATACAAGCCGTCAATTCAGCAGCAGTAAAACAGAAATGCCTACTCGATTAATGCGAAATCGTACTGAGTAATCATGCACGATCGATACATGATTTATGCGCTCCCGGAATTTGGTAAATTTGATTTTCGCGCTATGTCCTTTCAAGGACCTCCCATACAAATCGCAGGTCGAGATTCTACAAAAGCAAAAATTTCACCAAATAACTATACCAGCTAAATCTATGATTTATTCGCTCTTAGAATCCGCTATTCGCGATTTTCGCACTGCGTCCTTTCAAGGACCTCCCATACAAGTCGTCAATTCAGCAGCAGTAAAACAGAAATGCCTACTCGATTAATGCGAAATCGTACTAAGTAATCATGCACGATCGATACATGATTTATGCGCTCCCGGAATTTGGTAAATTTGGTTTTCGCGCTATGTCCTTTCAAGGACCTCCCATACAAATCGCAGGTCGAGATTCTACAAAAGCAAAAATTTCACCAAATAACTATACCAGCTAAATCTATGATTTATGCGCTCTTAGAATCCGCTATTCGCGATTTTCGCACTGCGTCCTTTCAAGGACCTCCCATACAAGTCGTCAATTCAGCAGCAGTAAAACAGAAATGCCTACTCGATTAATGCGAAATCGTACTAAGTAATCATGCACGATCGATACATGATTTATGCGCTCCCGGAATTTGGTAAATTTGGTTTTCGCGCTATGTCCTTTCAAGGACCTCCCATACAAATCGCAGGTCGAGATTCTACAAAAGCAAAAATTTCACCAAATAACTATACCAGCTAAATCTATAATTTATGCGCTCTTAGAATCCGCTATTCGCGATTTTCGCACTGCGTCCTTTCAAGGACCTCCCATACAAGCCGTCAATTCAGCAGCAGTAAAACAGAAATGCCTACTCGATTAATGCGAAATCGTACTGAGTAATCATGCACGATCGATACATGATTTATGCGCTCCCGGAATTTGGTAAATTTGATTTTCGCGCTATGTCCTTTCAAGGACCTCCCATACAAATCGCAGGTCGAGATTCTACAAAAGCAAAAATTTCACCAAATAACTATACCAGCTTAATCTATGATTTATGCGCTCTTAGAATCCGCTATTCGCGATTTTCGCACTGCGTCCTTTCAAGGACCTCCCATACAAGTCGTCAATTCAGCAGCAGTAAAACAGAAATGCCTACTCGATTAATGCGAAATCGTACTAAGTAATCATGCACGATCGATACATGATTTATGCGCTCCCGGAATTTGGTAAATTTGGTTTTCGCGCTATGTCCTTTCAAGGACCTCCCATACAAATCGCTGGTCGAGATTCTACAAAAGCAAAAATTTCACCAAATAACTATACCAGCTAAATCTATGATTTATGCGCTCTTAGAATCCGCTATTCGCGATTTTCGCACTGCGTCCTTTCAAGGACCTCCCATACAAGTCGTCAATTCAGCAGCAGTAAAACAGAAATGCCTACTCGATTAATGCGAAATCGTACTAAGTAATCATGCACGATCGATACATGATTTATGCGCTCCCAGAATTTGGTAAATTTGATTTTCGCGCTATGTCCTTTCAAGGACCTCCCATACAAATCGCAGGTCGAGATTCTACAAAAGCAAAAATTTCACCAAATAACTATACCAGCTTAATCTATGATTTATGCGCTCTTAGAATCCGCTATTCGCGATTTTCGCACTGCGTCCTTTCAAGGACCTCCCATACAAGTCGTCAATTCAGCAGCAGTAAAACAGAAATGCCTACTCGATTAATGCGAAATCGTACTAAGTAATCATGCACGATCGATACATGATTTATGCGCTCCCGGAATTTGGTAAAGAAGAATTGTACACTGGAAAAGAAAAAACAAAAGTTAAGGATTCAAAGGGTGCTGAGCATGAAGAGTCAAGTGACCCAATCGGTGTAGTTAACAACCTAATGCATTCGCTTTTTAGGCAATGCACAATACAATTAAATGGTAGACCTATTGCGCAAACTGACAACAATTACCATTACAGAGCATACATCGAGAACTTATTGAATTATGGTAGAGATGCATCAACAACACATTTAGAATCTGTAGGATGGTACCTCGATCAAGATGGTATGGAAATGATTGAAGATGGAAGCAAAAGCGGTGCTCCTAGTGAATTTAATGAAGGATATCTCAAACGATCGGATTTGCTTTCGAAAAGTAATGCGGTGGAGTTTATGGGAAAGATTCACGGCGATTTACTCAATCAAGATAAGTTACTTTTGAATGGGGTGGATTTCAGACTCTCACTTTCTATGGAAAAACCCGAATTTTACCTCTACTCAAAAGATGACGGACACTCTCCGCAAATTAAAATTATTGATGCCACAATGTAAATATATGAACCATGTAACTGTCAACCCCAATATTTTAATGGCACATGAAACTATTCTTCAACGCTCAAACGTGATATACCCGTATAAGCGCGTCGAGGTGAAGAGTTATACGCTACACGGTAAAAATTGTTGGTGTAAATTCAATAAAATTTTGAATACATATAAATCCTTACCATTTTCAAATAAACTTTATACACTCGCAGAGAATAAAACTGATAGTAGCATGTATAAAACTGATATCATAGGTTATGAAATAAGTGTATAGAATTTCAATATAAGGTTTATTATAAATTGATAAAAATTTTTTATCTTCATATTAGGATACGATGTATTCCCTGTTTATAAAATAAATCTATACCAATTTAATAAATACTTTGTATAGGATATTATTATAGTATTTTATATAGGTGCATTCTATATTTACTATTATATGCGTATACATATATATGTATTATATAAAACATAATATGTAATACCACAATTAAGGCAAAAAAAAATAGTTTATATTTTTTTTTTATTTTCATCTTTAATATATTGAGAATACGTGGACAAAAGGATATTTCGATATCGAATGTATTTCACGAGTTACAGACCGATTTGTGGAACGGTTTGCCCATATTCAATACGATTTTTTTAAAACGTCAAACTTTAAACGCGTTTTTCTTGAAACCACTTCTTCCGGAGCGCGGTACGTTCTACAGCTTCAACAAATGAACCGATTTTAAACTAAATTTGGGTGGCCCCAACGTCGAGTCTTTTTATTTTTTTATCTCACTTTTATTTTATTTAAGTTTTTAAGCCAAAAAAAGATTAAAAAAAGGGATTTTTTTTCAAATAGTCTCAGGGCGTTTTTTCAAAATCGGAAAACGTTGGGGCACCGCAAATTCGATTTAGTTTCATAAACTTTTTGAATTTTTGGATTCAGATCACTTGGCAAGGCTGTAGAAGGTACCGCGTGCATCAACTCATCGTGGCCTGACGTCATAAGAGCTGAAGCCGCCATTTTGCAATATTTGTTGTTTTTTTTAAATTCACAATTATTCTTCACTTATACCTCTATATAACAAATTAATAGTTTTTTCCATATAAGCAGTTGTATTTGAAAGTGGAATAAGTCCATTTTTTCATATATTGGAATATTTAAGGTCTTACGTTTGAAATAATTTAAAAATATTGGCATACTTTAATATGATTCGAGTGATGTATTAACACTATAAACCTGTTAAATTTTATTATGCAATAATAATTGAAAAAATTGTTAAAGAAAATAAACGAATTTTTTAGGTCCAAATGGACTTATTCCACTTTCAAAAATAACAATTTATAAGAAATAAAAGCAAAAATGAACATAAGTCCATATTTTTATTGGTATTGACTTTTTTAAAATTGAAATTTTAATGTAAAAAACAATAATTCAAAATTCAATTTTTTTTGTCCGATGGACTTATTAGACTTTCAAAAAAGACGGCTCATATATTTATTTTATATCCAAAAAAAATCCTGAAATTGAGGTATTTTTCCGGCCTTTTAACTGATACCTTGTCTTAAGTTGAATTTCTCTTGAAATAAGGTTGATTAAAAGAAGTTTCTACATACATATATAAAAGTATTTTATTTAAATAATAAATTCATGTATAGGTACAGGCAGGCCCGTGCGCAGGAAAGTATGATGGGGGGGGGGGGGGGGGTTTATCAAGTTCCCCCATACTAAATGTGATGACCTAAAAAAAAAAAAAAAACGGTCCTCACTTCCCTATGAAAATAGGCCCAAGGAAAATAGGTTCAAACCCCCATTCTAGAAACTACAATTGCATTTATGAATCTTCGTTTCACCTGAATATACTAAATCACTGTATTCAACCTCCACTTGTTCCGCACTATACTTTTGAATAGCCACTTTCGATTTTTCTTTGCATAGTAAAATGTTTTAAACAATACGGCATACATATTTTCGTTTTTTTTTATATTTATTTTATGTTTTAACTATAACTATTCCGTGTGCCACGATCCACTTTAATTTTGTAAATGATCAATTTAACGACGCATATTTTCATTTCAGACAATTATTCTATACCAAAGAAGATAAAATGTATACACTAGTGTAGAATAAACGAAAATATTTATCCGACAGCCCTATTAAATCCATACAACTCAGTATACAAGACATTTTCGCAGAAATTTTCACTCTCGCATTTATATTATTTTTGATATAAATTGTATTCGAGATATGATGTATAGAATGAAATATTAAAAGAAAGTATAAAAACAATATTAAAATATTATAAAGCAAACATTCTATATGTTCCGCAGTATATAATTTTATTTTTCTTCGTATACAAAGTTTTTATAAATTAGAATAGTTTAAGTACTATACTATTTTTGGTATTCATTAACGTTATAAGAAAAAATATATAAACAACTTTTATATTTTACACCAAAACTTTTTACTGTGTACCAGCTAACAGTTCAACACTATCTTTAGATAATGTTATAATCGGACAGCTACCGAACTTGTTAATTTTCGGTATGATAGATAACGATGCCTACAGCGGTAAACAGACGAAGAACCCATTCAACTTTAAACACAATAATATCACACGATTCAATTTATCCGTCAATGGAGCCCAAGTTCCGAACCAGGCTTTAGAGTTTGATTACTCTCAGGAGAAACCTATAAGTACACGAGGGTACCTCTCGCTATTTAAGGGTACAGGTATTCATTATTTCGACAAAGGTAATCAAATCTCGAAGAAATTCTTCGATAACGGGTGCTTTCTAATGGCGTTCGATTTAACTGCAGACAATTCATACGGGTCATCTTGGGGCGGCTTATTAAATCAAGGAACAGTGAGGATCGAGGGAAGGTTTAAGAAAGCGTTGGAGAAAAGTGTAACTTGTATAGTTTATGCTGAGTATGACGGAAGTCTTGAAGTAGACAAACTTCGCGAGATTCATACTGATTTTTGAAAAGTATAAATATAACCTCTTAATCTCGTGCTCTTCATTTTACTCGTCAGACGGAGGAGAATAACAGAGATGGCCTATTGTGTTGTAAATGTCGAATATTTTAATGAAGGTAATCTAACCTTCTTTAAAAAGGTTTCGTTTGCCGGTTTCTCATCGCAAAATAAATTATTCTCGAAGGAAATAACGTAGAAATATCCCACATCATCGGCTAGCACAGCAGAACAGACAGGTGTATCTGGAAATTTGGAACTTAAACGTCTGGATGAAAATCTTATTACACGTCCGCCCAGCTGGCCCCCCCACTTCCTCCAAACTTAATGAAAAAATTACAGAATTATGCGCTATTTATGCGCTCTGCAAAACACCAAGAAAAAATTTTTGCGCTCCTTTCGTTTAGTAAGGATAAATCATTTAAAGGTGGGGGGGCTGAGTGGCCGGCAAGCTAGCCCCCCCACCCCTAAAATATGTAAAAATTAAAAAAAAAATATATAGGAATTATGCGCTATTTATGCGCTCTCAGAATTCATTACAACTGATTTTTGCGCTATGTCCTTTCAAGGACCTCCCATACAAATCGCAGGTCGAGATTCTACAAAAGCAAAAATTTCACCAAATAACTATACCAGCTTAATCTATGATTTATGCGCTCTTAGAATCCGCTATTCGCGATTTTCGCACTGCGTCCTTTCAAGGACCTCCCATACAAGTCGTCAATTCAGCAGCAGTAAAACAGAAATGCCTACTCGATTAATGCGAAATCGTACTAAGTAATCATGCACGATCGATACATGATTTATGCGCTCCCGGAATTTGGTAAATTTGGTTTTCGCGCTATGTCCTTTCAAGGACCTCCCATACAAATCGCAGGTCGAGATTCTACAAAAGCAAAAATTTCACCAAATAACTATACCAGCTAAATCTATGATTTATGCGCTCTTAGAATCCGCTATTCGCGATTTTCGCACTGCGTCCTTTCAAGGACCTCCCATACAAGTCGTCAATTCAGCAGCAGTAAAACAGAAATGCCTACTCGATTAATGCGAAATCGTACTAAGTAATCATGCACGATCGATACATGATTTATGCGCTCCCGGAATTTGGTAAATTTGGTTTTCGCGCTATGTCCTTTCAAGGACCTCCCATACAAATCGCAGGTCGAGATTCTACAAAAGCAAAAATTTCACCAAATAACTATACCAGCTAAATCTATAATTTATGCGCTCTTAGAATCCGCTATTCGCGATTTTCGCACTGCGTCCTTTCAAGGACCTCCCATACAAGCCGTCAATTCAGCAGCAGTAAAACAGAAATGCCTACTCGATTAATGCGAAATCGTACTGAGTAATCATGCACGATCGATACATGATTTATGCGCTCCCGGAATTTGGTAAATTTGATTTTCGCGCTATGTCCTTTCAAGGACCTCCCATACAAATCGCAGGTCGAGATTCTACAAAAGCAAAAATTTCACCAAATAACTATACCAGCTAAATCTATGATTTATTCGCTCTTAGAATCCGCTATTCGCGATTTTCGCACTGCGTCCTTTCAAGGACCTCCCATACAAGTCGTCAATTCAGCAGCAGTAAAACAGAAATGCCTACTCGATTAATGCGAAATCGTACTAAGTAATCATGCACGATCGATACATGATTTATGCGCTCCCGGAATTTGGTAAATTTGGTTTTCGCGCTATGTCCTTTCAAGGACCTCCCATACAAATCGCAGGTCGAGATTCTACAAAAGCAAAAATTTCACCAAATAACTATACCAGCTAAATCTATGATTTATGCGCTCTTAGAATCCGCTATTCGCGATTTTCGCACTGCGTCCTTTCAAGGACCTCCCATACAAGTCGTCAATTCAGCAGCAGTAAAACAGAAATGCCTACTCGATTAATGCGAAATCGTACTAAGTAATCATGCACGATCGATACATGATTTATGCGCTCCCGGAATTTGGTAAATTTGGTTTTCGCGCTATGTCCTTTCAAGGACCTCCCATACAAATCGCAGGTCGAGATTCTACAAAAGCAAAAATTTCACCAAATAACTATACCAGCTAAATCTATAATTTATGCGCTCTTAGAATCCGCTATTCGCGATTTTCGCACTGCGTCCTTTCAAGGACCTCCCATACAAGCCGTCAATTCAGCAGCAGTAAAACAGAAATGCCTACTCGATTAATGCGAAATCGTACTGAGTAATCATGCACGATCGATACATGATTTATGCGCTCCCGGAATTTGGTAAATTTGATTTTCGCGCTATGTCCTTTCAAGGACCTCCCATACAAATCGCAGGTCGAGATTCTACAAAAGCAAAAATTTCACCAAATAACTATACCAGCTTAATCTATGATTTATGCGCTCTTAGAATCCGCTATTCGCGATTTTCGCACTGCGTCCTTTCAAGGACCTCCCATACAAGTCGTCAATTCAGCAGCAGTAAAACAGAAATGCCTACTCGATTAATGCGAAATCGTACTAAGTAATCATGCACGATCGATACATGATTTATGCGCTCCCGGAATTTGGTAAATTTGGTTTTCGCGCTATGTCCTTTCAAGGACCTCCCATACAAATCGCTGGTCGAGATTCTACAAAAGCAAAAATTTCACCAAATAACTATACCAGCTAAATCTATGATTTATGCGCTCTTAGAATCCGCTATTCGCGATTTTCGCACTGCGTCCTTTCAAGGACCTCCCATACAAGTCGTCAATTCAGCAGCAGTAAAACAGAAATGCCTACTCGATTAATGCGAAATCGTACTAAGTAATCATGCACGATCGATACATGATTTATGCGCTCCCAGAATTTGGTAAATTTGATTTTCGCGCTATGTCCTTTCAAGGACCTCCCATACAAATCGCAGGTCGAGATTCTACAAAAGCAAAAATTTCACCAAATAACTATACCAGCTTAATCTATGATTTATGCGCTCTTAGAATCCGCTATTCGCGATTTTCGCACTGCGTCCTTTCAAGGACCTCCCATACAAGTCGTCAATTCAGCAGCAGTAAAACAGAAATGCCTACTCGATTAATGCGAAATCGTACTAAGTAATCATGCACGATCGATACATGATTTATGCGCTCCCGGAATTTGGTAAAGAAGAATTGTACACTGGAAAAGAAAAAACAAAAGTTAAGGATTCAAAGGGTGCTGAGCATGAAGAGTCAAGTGACCCAATCGGTGTAGTTAACAACCTAATGCATTCGCTTTTTAGGCAATGCACAATACAATTAAATGGTAGACCTATTGCGCAAACTGACAACAATTACCATTACAGAGCATACATCGAGAACTTATTGAATTATGGTAGAGATGCATCAACAACACATTTAGAATCTGTAGGATGGTACCTCGATCAAGATGGTATGGAAATGATTGAAGATGGAAGCAAAAGCGGTGCTCCTAGTGAATTTAATGAAGGATATCTCAAACGATCGGATTTGCTTTCGAAAAGTAATGCGGTGGAGTTTATGGGAAAGATTCACGGCGATTTACTCAATCAAGATAAGTTACTTTTGAATGGGGTGGATTTCAGACTCTCACTTTCTATGGAAAAACCCGAATTTTACCTCTACTCAAAAGATGACGGACACTCTCCGCAAATTAAAATTATTGATGCCACAATGTAAATATATGAACCATGTAACTGTCAACCCCAATATTTTAATGGCACATGAAACTATTCTTCAACGCTCAAACGTGATATACCCGTATAAGCGCGTCGAGGTGAAGAGTTATACGCTACACGGTAAAAATTGTTGGTGTAAATTCAATAAAATTTTGAATACATATAAATCCTTACCATTTTCAAATAAACTTTATACACTCGCAGAGAATAAAACTGATAGTAGCATGTATAAAACTGATATCATAGGTTATGAAATAAGTGTATAGAATTTCAATATAAGGTTTATTATAAATTGATAAAAATTTTTTATCTTCATATTAGGATACGATGTATTCCCTGTTTATAAAATAAATCTATACCAATTTAATAAATACTTTGTATAGGATATTATTATAGTATTTTATATAGGTGCATTCTATATTTACTATTATATGCGTATACATATATATGTATTATATAAAACATAATATGTAATACCACAATTAAGGCAAAAAAAAATAGTTTATATTTTTTTTTTATTTTCATCTTTAATATATTGAGAATACGTGGACAAAAGGATATTTCGATATCGAATGTATTTCACGAGTTACAGACCGATTTGTGGAACGGTTTGCCCATATTCAATACGATTTTTTTAAAACGTCAAACTTTAAACGCGTTTTTCTTGAAACCACTTCTTCCGGAGCGCGGTACGTTCTACAGCTTCAACAAATGAACCGATTTTAAACTAAATTTGGGTGGCCCCAACGTCGAGTCTTTTTATTTTTTTATCTCACTTTTATTTTATTTAAGTTTTTAAGCCAAAAAAAGATTAAAAAAAGGGATTTTTTTTCAAATAGTCTCAGGGCGTTTTTTCAAAATCGGAAAACGTTGGGGCACCGCAAATTCGATTTAGTTTCATAAACTTTTTGAATTTTTGGATTCAGATCACTTGGCAAGGCTGTAGAAGGTACCGCGTGCATCAACTCATCGTGGCCTGACGTCATAAGAGCTGAAGCCGCCATTTTGCAATATTTGTTGTTTTTTTTAAATTCACAATTATTCTTCACTTATACCTCTATATAACAAATTAATAGTTTTTTCCATATAAGCAGTTGTATTTGAAAGTGGAATAAGTCCATTTTTTCATATATTGGAATATTTAAGGTCTTACGTTTGAAATAATTTAAAAATATTGGCATACTTTAATATGATTCGAGTGATGTATTAACACTATAAACCTGTTAAATTTTATTATGCAATAATAATTGAAAAAATTGTTAAAGAAAATAAACGAATTTTTTAGGTCCAAATGGACTTATTCCACTTTCAAAAATAACAATTTATAAGAAATAAAAGCAAAAATGAACATAAGTCCATATTTTTATTGGTATTGACTTTTTTAAAATTGAAATTTTAATGTAAAAAACAATAATTCAAAATTCAATTTTTTTTGTCCGATGGACTTATTAGACTTTCAAAAAAGACGGCTCATATATTTATTTTATATCCAAAAAAAATCCTGAAATTGAGGTATTTTTCCGGCCTTTTAACTGATACCTTGTCTTAAGTTGAATTTCTCTTGAAATAAGGTTGATTAAAAGAAGTTTCTACATACATATATAAAAGTATTTTATTTAAATAATAAATTCATGTATAGGTACAGGCAGGCCCGTGCGCAGGAAAGTATGATGGGGGGGGGGGGGGGGTTTATCAAGTTCCCCCATACTAAATGTGATGACCTAAAAAAAAAAAAAAAACGGTCCTCACTTCCCTATGAAAATAGGCCCAAGGAAAATAGGTTCAAACCCCCATTCTAGAAACTACAATTGCATTTATGAATCTTCGTTTCACCTGAATATACTAAATCACTGTATTCAACCTCCACTTGTTCCGCACTATACTTTTGAATAGCCACTTTCGATTTTTCTTTGCATAGTAAAATGTTTTAAACAATACGGCATACATATTTTCGTTTTTTTTTATATTTATTTTATGTTTTAACTATAACTATTCCGTGTGCCACGATCCACTTTAATTTTGTAAATGATCAATTTAACGACGCATATTTTCATTTCAGACAATTATTCTATACCAAAGAAGATAAAATGTATACACTAGTGTAGAATAAACGAAAATATTTATCCGACAGCCCTATTAAATCCATACAACTCAGTATACAAGACATTTTCGCAGAAATTTTCACTCTCGCATTTATATTATTTTTGATATAAATTGTATTCGAGATATGATGTATAGAATGAAATATTAAAAGAAAGTATAAAAACAATATTAAAATATTATAAAGCAAACATTCTATATGTTCCGCAGTATATAATTTTATTTTTCTTCGTATACAAAGTTTTTATAAATTAGAATAGTTTAAGTACTATACTATTTTTGGTATTCATTAACGTTATAAGAAAAAATATATAAACAACTTTTATATTTTACACCAAAACTTTTTACTGTGTACCAGCTAACAGTTCAACACTATCTTTAGATAATGTTATAATCGGACAGCTACCGAACTTGTTAATTTTCGGTATGATAGATAACGATGCCTACAGCGGTAAACAGACGAAGAACCCATTCAACTTTAAACACAATAATATCACACGATTCAATTTATCCGTCAATGGAGCCCAAGTTCCGAACCAGGCTTTAGAGTTTGATTACTCTCAGGAGAAACCTATAAGTACACGAGGGTACCTCTCGCTATTTAAGGGTACAGGTATTCATTATTTCGACAAAGGTAATCAAATCTCGAAGAAATTCTTCGATAACGGGTGCTTTCTAATGGCGTTCGATTTAACTGCAGACAATTCATACGGGTCATCTTGGGGCGGCTTATTAAATCAAGGAACAGTGAGGATCGAGGGAAGGTTTAAGAAAGCGTTGGAGAAAAGTGTAACTTGTATAGTTTATGCTGAGTATGACGGAAGTCTTGAAGTAGACAAACTTCGCGAGATTCATACTGATTTTTGAAAAGTATAAATATAACCTCTTAATCTCGTGCTCTTCATTTTACTCGTCAGACGGAGGAGAATAACAGAGATGGCCTATTGTGTTGTAAATGTCGAATATTTTAATGAAGGTAATCTAACCTTCTTTAAAAAGGTTTCGTTTGCCGGTTTCTCATCGCAAAATAAATTATTCTCGAAGGAAATAACGTAGAAATATCCCACATCATCGGCTAGCACAGCAGAACAGACAGGTGTATCTGGAAATTTGGAACTTAAACGTCTGGATGAAAATCTTATTACACGTCCGCCCAGCTGGCCCCCCCACTTCCTCCAAACTTAATGAAAAAATTACAGAATTATGCGCTATTTATGCGCTCTGCAAAACACCAAGAAAAAATTTTTGCGCTCCTTTCGTTTAGTAAGGATAAATCATTTAAAGGTGGGGGGGCTGAGTGGCCGGCAAGCTAGCCCCCCCACCCCTAAAATATGTAAAAATTAAAAAAAAAATATATAGGAATTATGCGCTATTTATGCGCTCTCAGAATTCATTACAACTGATTTTTGCGCTATGTCCTTTCAAGGACCTCCCATACAAATCGCAGGTCGAGATTCTACAAAAGCAAAAATTTCACCAAATAACTATACCAGCTTAATCTATGATTTATGCGCTCTTAGAATCCGCTATTCGCGATTTTCGCACTGCGTCCTTTCAAGGACCTCCCATACAAGTCGTCAATTCAGCAGCAGTAAAACAGAAATGCCTACTCGATTAATGCGAAATCGTACTAAGTAATCATGCACGATCGATACATGATTTATGCGCTCCCGGAATTTGGTAAATTTGGTTTTCGCGCTATGTCCTTTCAAGGACCTCCCATACAAATCGCAGGTCGAGATTCTACAAAAGCAAAAATTTCACCAAATAACTATACCAGCTAAATCTATGATTTATGCGCTCTTAGAATCCGCTATTCGCGATTTTCGCACTGCGTCCTTTCAAGGACCTCCCATACAAGTCGTCAATTCAGCAGCAGTAAAACAGAAATGCCTACTCGATTAATGCGAAATCGTACTAAGTAATCATGCACGATCGATACATGATTTATGCGCTCCCGGAATTTGGTAAATTTGGTTTTCGCGCTATGTCCTTTCAAGGACCTCCCATACAAATCGCAGGTCGAGATTCTACAAAAGCAAAAATTTCACCAAATAACTATACCAGCTAAATCTATAATTTATGCGCTCTTAGAATCCGCTATTCGCGATTTTCGCACTGCGTCCTTTCAAGGACCTCCCATACAAGCCGTCAATTCAGCAGCAGTAAAACAGAAATGCCTACTCGATTAATGCGAAATCGTACTGAGTAATCATGCACGATCGATACATGATTTATGCGCTCCCGGAATTTGGTAAATTTGATTTTCGCGCTATGTCCTTTCAAGGACCTCCCATACAAATCGCAGGTCGAGATTCTACAAAAGCAAAAATTTCACCAAATAACTATACCAGCTAAATCTATGATTTATTCGCTCTTAGAATCCGCTATTCGCGATTTTCGCACTGCGTCCTTTCAAGGACCTCCCATACAAGTCGTCAATTCAGCAGCAGTAAAACAGAAATGCCTACTCGATTAATGCGAAATCGTACTAAGTAATCATGCACGATCGATACATGATTTATGCGCTCCCGGAATTTGGTAAATTTGGTTTTCGCGCTATGTCCTTTCAAGGACCTCCCATACAAATCGCAGGTCGAGATTCTACAAAAGCAAAAATTTCACCAAATAACTATACCAGCTAAATCTATGATTTATGCGCTCTTAGAATCCGCTATTCGCGATTTTCGCACTGCGTCCTTTCAAGGACCTCCCATACAAGTCGTCAATTCAGCAGCAGTAAAACAGAAATGCCTACTCGATTAATGCGAAATCGTACTAAGTAATCATGCACGATCGATACATGATTTATGCGCTCCCGGAATTTGGTAAATTTGGTTTTCGCGCTATGTCCTTTCAAGGACCTCCCATACAAATCGCAGGTCGAGATTCTACAAAAGCAAAAATTTCACCAAATAACTATACCAGCTAAATCTATAATTTATGCGCTCTTAGAATCCGCTATTCGCGATTTTCGCACTGCGTCCTTTCAAGGACCTCCCATACAAGCCGTCAATTCAGCAGCAGTAAAACAGAAATGCCTACTCGATTAATGCGAAATCGTACTGAGTAATCATGCACGATCGATACATGATTTATGCGCTCCCGGAATTTGGTAAATTTGATTTTCGCGCTATGTCCTTTCAAGGACCTCCCATACAAATCGCAGGTCGAGATTCTACAAAAGCAAAAATTTCACCAAATAACTATACCAGCTTAATCTATGATTTATGCGCTCTTAGAATCCGCTATTCGCGATTTTCGCACTGCGTCCTTTCAAGGACCTCCCATACAAGTCGTCAATTCAGCAGCAGTAAAACAGAAATGCCTACTCGATTAATGCGAAATCGTACTAAGTAATCATGCACGATCGATACATGATTTATGCGCTCCCGGAATTTGGTAAATTTGGTTTTCGCGCTATGTCCTTTCAAGGACCTCCCATACAAATCGCTGGTCGAGATTCTACAAAAGCAAAAATTTCACCAAATAACTATACCAGCTAAATCTATGATTTATGCGCTCTTAGAATCCGCTATTCGCGATTTTCGCACTGCGTCCTTTCAAGGACCTCCCATACAAGTCGTCAATTCAGCAGCAGTAAAACAGAAATGCCTACTCGATTAATGCGAAATCGTACTAAGTAATCATGCACGATCGATACATGATTTATGCGCTCCCAGAATTTGGTAAATTTGATTTTCGCGCTATGTCCTTTCAAGGACCTCCCATACAAATCGCAGGTCGAGATTCTACAAAAGCAAAAATTTCACCAAATAACTATACCAGCTTAATCTATGATTTATGCGCTCTTAGAATCCGCTATTCGCGATTTTCGCACTGCGTCCTTTCAAGGACCTCCCATACAAGTCGTCAATTCAGCAGCAGTAAAACAGAAATGCCTACTCGATTAATGCGAAATCGTACTAAGTAATCATGCACGATCGATACATGATTTATGCGCTCCCGGAATTTGGTAAATTTGGTTTTCGCGCTATGTCCTTTCAAGGACCTCCCATACAAATCGCAGGTCGAGATTCTACAAAAGCAAAAATTTCACCAAATAACTATACCAGCTAAATCTATGATTTATGCGCTCTTAGAATCCGCTATTCGCGATTTTCGCACTGCGTCCTTTCAAGGACCTCCCATACAAGTCGTCAATTCAGCAGCAGTAAAACAGAAATGCCTACTCGATTAATGCGAAATCGTACTAAGTAATCATGCACGATCGATACATGATTTATGCGCTCCCGGAATTTGGTAAATTTGATTTTCGCGCTATGTCCTTTCAAGGACCTCCCATACAAATCGCAGGTCGAGATTCTACAAAAGCAAAAATTTCACCAAATAACTATACCAGCTGAATCTATGATTTATGCGCTCTTGGAATTTGCAATTCGCGATTGCAATAGTTAAGAAAAACACCCCCCACCCCCGTACCATACTACCCTTAAAAAAAATTATATTTTTCCCTCATGCCGCTACTATAGTTCTATCTAAACACCAAGTTTAAGGCTTATATCATTACAGGTTCTTAAGATATAAGCATCGAAACTTTTTCCTTTTCACCCTCTCCCCCCCTTACCCTTTACACTCGCATCTTCAAAATTTCCTCATTAGGGTTCAATTAGCGCTACTTCTGGTAAAAACTTTGAGCATCTATCTTACACTATTCTTGAGATATGATATGTGCTTCTTTTGAAAAATTCTTATCCCCTCCACTTCTATGCTGCACCGTCCACTTTAAACATTTTACTTTGATCATTATTCATTTGTCGACCTTTACACCGATACCGAATTTTATTTTTCTAGAGCAGTTTTTACAGGAGATATCGTAATCTAAATCTAAATCCCCCACCCTCATACGTCACTGCACCTACTCAAAAATTTGTTTTCAATCTTTTCTCCTAGTATAACTACAAATATTTCTTAAGTTTGAATAGTGTGCCATCAACGGTTTAGGAGATATGTATTTTAGAATGTGTCTAACTCGGCTTTTTTGCGTTTCGGACGCAATATTTTTCCCCTCACACCCACACCCATACCCCTTGATCAATATTGACAATTTTTATGCAAATGGGTCTACTATCAGAACTCTATACAAATTCTAAGTTTCAGCTTCCTATCAAAAGTGGTTGCTGAGATCTAGAAACCAAAATTTTCCGTCTAAAACGCTTTCCCCTTCTTCCCCTCACACCCCACCCTTAAAAATTTTGTCACTTCAAGGAGCCTACCCCGTCTATTTGTAAAAAAAATTTCAACTTAATATCTCTAAGCGCTTGGGAGCTACAAGCCTTCAAACGATTTTGCGTACCGCGGACAGATGGACTGAAAGTTTTTATTGCTTTTTTCGTGTCTACTAGTTATGAAACGTCTAAAAAACAATAGTTCAGTGTAGCAAGTTTTTTTTTTAAAAAAATCTTTCACAATACTGTATTATTAAAATAATAAAGTGAAACGTTCTTAAATCGTCAGTTTAATTTACAAATGTTGAGCTCGTCAAACAATGAACATATATATTATTTATTTGTTGTTCTTTATTGTATTTTGAAATGGCGTCCCTGAAAAATTGAAACAGATAAGAGCAGATAAATATTACCATCATATTCAGCTTCGTCTCACCGATCCTTTATACAATCGATCGACCCGATGATGTCCCATCGAGCCACGCACTACTCTACATATGTACATATAAAAATGACTATACGAACGTAAAAACGCGCGAAAATTTACGCATAAGTGAAATCGATAATAACTTCTTACTTCTTCTTCGCTATAACTTCTTTTTCTTAACAGTTAGCGTAAATGTTCATAAGGTGTAATCGATAGAATTCTTTGGAGGGCAAACGGAACTCTAACCAGAACTACCCAACCCTTACAGGGAAAAAGTTTTATTTCAATCGCTCGAACAATTTTAATTTCAATGCGCTTTAACTTCTTTTCATCAAGAGTTAGCGTAAATGTTGATAACGTGTTATCATCTCTTTGGGGGGCAAATGGAACTCTATCTTAAAACACCCCAACCCTAACTAGTAACTTTTTTCTCACAGACTGAAAAATTTTCTAAGTAGTGCACATGATATTTTTTCTCAGAAATCCAGTCGATATTTTCAGAGTTCTGGGTAGTCAGTTCCTCACAAATTCTGAAAATTCCTTTATACAGGGTGTTTGGTACCCCGTGTACCACACAGGTCAATTTTCAATAAGAAAACTGGTTAAGAAAAGTATTTTTGACCGGTACCCTCACTCAGCTGAAACGTTTGATCTTGAAAACAAATAATCACAAGGCAAAGTGCTCCAGTTCGTTTTTAAGGGAATCGAATTACCTTTCATTTGACAGTCTAAATTGTAACAGCACCCAATCTAGCCTACCCCGTCTATTTGTAAAAAAAATTTCAACTTAATATCTCTAAGCGCTTGGGAGCTACAAGCCTTCAAACGATTTTGCGTACCGCGGACAGATGGACTGAAAGTTTTTATTGCTTTTTTCGTGTCTACTAGTTATGAAACGTCTAAAAAACAATAGTTCAGTGTAGCAAGTTTTTTTTTTAAAAAAAACTTTCACAATACTGTATTATTAAAATAATAAAGTGAAACGTTCTTAAATCGTCAGTTTAATTTACAAATGTTGAGCTCGTCAAACAATGAACATATATATTATTTATTTGTTGTTCTTTATTGTATTTTGAAATGGCGTCCCTGAAAAATTGAAACAGATAAGAGCAGATAAATATTACCATCATATTCAGCTTCGTCTCACCGATCCTTTATACAATCGATCGACCCGATGATGTCCCATCGAGCCACGCACTACTCTACATATGTACATATAAAAATGACTATACGAACGTAAAAACGCGCGAAAATTTACGCATAAGTGAAATCGATAATAACTTCTTACTTCTTCTTCGCTATAACTTCTTTTTCTTAACAGTTAGCGTAAATGTTCATAAGGTGTAATCGATAGAATTCTTTGGAGGGCAAACGGAACTCTAACCAGAACTACCCAACCCTTACAGGGAAAAAGTTTTATTTCAATCGCTCGAACAATTTTAATTTCAATGCGCTTTAACTTCTTTTCATCAAGAGTTAGCGTAAATGTTGATAACGTGTTATCATCTCTTTGGGGGGCAAATGGAACTCTATCTTAAAACACCCCAACCCTAACTAGTAACTTTTTTCTCACAGACTGAAAAATTTTCTAAGTAGTGCACATGATATTTTTTCTCAGAAATCCAGTCGATATTTTCAGAGTTCTGGGTAGTCAGTTCCTCACAAATTCTGAAAATTCCTTTATACAGGGTGTTTGGTACCCCGTGTACCACACAGGTCAATTTTCAATAAGAAAACTGGTTAAGAAAAGTATTTTTGACCGGTACCCTCACTCAGCTGAAACGTTTGATCTTGAAAACAAATAATCACAAGGCAAAGTGCTCCAGTTCGTTTTTAAGGGAATCGAATTACCTTTCATTTGACAGTCTAAATTGTAACAGCACCCAATCTAGCCTACCCCGTCTATTTGTAAAAAAAATTTCAACTTAATATCTCTAAGCGCTTGGGAGCTACAAGCCTTCAAACGATTTTGCGTACCGCGGACAGATGGACTGAAAGTTTTTATTGCTTTTTTCGTGTCTACTAGTTATGAAACGTCTAAAAAACAATAGTTCAGTGTAGCAAGTTTTTTTTTTAAAAAAAACTTTCACAATACTGTATTATTAAAATAATAAAGTGAAACGTTCTTAAATCGTCAGTTTAATTTACAAATGTTGAGCTCGTCAAACAATGAACATATATATTATTTATTTGTTGTTCTTTATTGTATTTTGAAATGGCGTCCCTGAAAAATTGAAACAGATAAGAGCAGATAAATATTACCATCATATTCAGCTTCGTCTCACCGATCCTTTATACAATCGATCGACCCGATGATGTCCCATCGAGCCACGCACTACTCTACATATGTACATATAAAAATGACTATACGAACGTAAAAACGCGCGAAAATTTACGCATAAGTAAAATCGATAATAACTTCTTACTTCTTCTTCGCTATAACTTCTTTTTCTTAACAGTTAGCGTAAATGTTCATAAGGTGTAATCGATAGAATTCTTTGGAGGGCAAACGGAACTCTAACCAGAACTACCCAACCCTTACAGGGAAAAAGTTTTATTTCAATCGCTCGAACAATTTTAATTTCAATGCGCTTTAACTTCTTTTCATCAAGAGTTAGCGTAAATGTTGATAACGTGTTATCATCTCTTTGGGGGGCAAATGGAACTCTATCTTAAAACACCCCAACCCTAACTAGTAACTTTTTTCTCACAGACTGAAAAATTTTCTAAGTAGTGCACATGATATTTTTTCTCAGAAATCCAGTCGATATTTTCAGAGTTCTGGGTAGTCAGTTCCTCACAAATTCTGAAAATTCCTTTATACAGGGTGTTTGGTACCCCGTGTACCACACAGGTCAATTTTCAATAAGAAAACTGGTTAAGAAAAGTATTTTTGACCGGTACCCTCACTCAGCTGAAACGTTTGATCTTGAAAACAAATAATCACAAGGCAAAGTGCTCCAGTTCGTTTTTAAGGGAATCGAATTACCTTTCATTTGACAGTCTAAATTGTAACAGCACCCAATCTTGAGGTATTTACTCGAAAACACAAACGTCAACAAAACGTCAACCGTAGAAATTCAGTGATCAGTATAGTTTTTTCCCAGAAAACCCCATTATAAAGATGTCACCTTAATTTTATTTTTTTTATGAACCGTATTATAACCTACAAAAGCTGCATACATACATATCTATGAGTTACCATTATCATTTTGGAAGTAATAGGTAAAAATACAATACAACAATACATACTTTTATACAAAAAGAAGGACATGTTGTGATTTGTCGCCCATAATGAGCTAGAGCACCATCGTGTTGGAAGCCAATGGTACGAGTGGAATATGAATATGAAAAAACGTAAGTAATTATAGCTATTTAGAGTAGACGGAAGCCTAATAGGTCCAAGGAAATCGTCACCAATCACACCTGTCCATAAATTAACGCTGAATATGTGCTGAAATGATTCCGCTCTTCTTGTTTGTGGATTGATCTCAGCCCACGTATGTAGTTTATGGAAGTTTGTGATACCGTCACTAGTAAATTGGAACTCATCCGTCCACAGAATGTTATTGAAAAAATTTTCGTCATTGTTGTTCAAGGAGCTAATTGCACAACTCCATCTTTTTGGGGAAATCAATGGGTAGCAGCTCCTGTACTGGTGTGCAATGGTAGGCATGGAAGCATTCTACTTTTAAAATACTCCAAACTTTTCAAGTAGAGATGTTAAACTGCAGTGCCAAGCGTCGAATACTGATTGATGGATCATTTTTAACTGCTTGCAGTATTCTTTCATCGATCTGAACAGCGATTATCGGTGCAGGATTTGCATTTACTCTGCTTGTTATAACATTGCCAGTTTGCCTAACTCTCTCCTGCTACGTGTCCGTCGATGAGGACACCTGATAGTAAAACACTCGCGCGGATCATGCATCTCCGTGAAACTCTCTACAAATGAATATAATGTCCCCATATTCTTCATTAGAGCACTCAGGCATATTGAAATAATTTTTTAAATTCTACTGACACCTACTTTAAGCAACGTAACTAAAACTGATAAAAATATGAAGGTAGTTTTGCTTTTATAGGTTTTTCATTTTATAAATTACCCCATTAAAAATGTTGAAACTCATTTACATTTCATTGATTTTCTCCATACTGCAAATAGTAACAAATGGGCAATAAAAATACTTCAGTACTACCAATAATTTAAACAGGTTCTTAAACGAGGTTCACTTTATGGCACTGACTTTTTAAATATTTAATTTTTATGCGGGATATGCATTTTTACCTATTACTTCCAAAATGTATTCGTAATATGTATGCAGCTTTTGTAGGTATTAGTATGATTCCTTAAAAATAAAAAAAAATAAAAAATGACAATCTCATAATGAGGTTTTCTGAGAAAAACTACGTTGATCACTGAATTTTTAGAGTTGACGTGACAAAAATCTATGTTTTCGAGTAAATACCTCAAGATTGGGTGCTGTTACAATTTAGACTGTTAAATGAAAGGTAATTCGATCCCCTTAAAAACGAGCTGGAACACTTTGCCTTGTGATTATTTGTTTTCAAGATCAACCGTTTCAGCTGAGTGAGGGTACCGGTCAAAAATACTTTTCTTAACCAGTTTTCTTATTGAAAATTGACCTGTGTGGTACACGGGGTACCAAACACCCTGTATAAAGGAATTTTCAGAATTTGTGAGGAACTGACTACCCAGAACTCTGAAAATATCGACTGGATTTCTGAGAAAAAATATCATGTGCACTACTTAGAAAATTTTTCAGTCTGTGAGAAAAAAGTTACTAGTTAGGGTTGGGGTGTTTTAAGATAGAGTTCCATTTGCCCCCCAAAGAGATGATAACACGTTATCAACATTTACGCTAACTCTTGATGAAAAGAAGTTAAAGCGCATTGAAATTAAAATTGTTCGAGCGATTGAAATAAAACTTTTTCCCTGTAAGGGTTGGGGTAGTTCTGGTTAGAGTTCCGTTTGCCCTCCAAAGAATTCTATCGATTACACCTTATGAACATTTACGCTAACTGTTAAGAAAAAGAAGTTATAGCGAAGAAGAAGTAAGAAGTTATTATCGATTTCACTTATGCGTAAATTTTCGCGCGTTTTTACGTTCGTATAGTCATTTTTATATGTACATATGTAGAGTAGTGCGTGGCTCGATGGGACATCATCGGGTCGATCGATTGTATAAAGGATCGGTGAGACGAAGCTGAATATGATGGTAATATTTATCTGATCTTATCTGTTTCAATTTTTCAGGGACGCCATTTCAAAATACAATAAAGAACAACAAATAAATAATATATATGTTCATTGTTTGACGAGCTCAACATTTGTAAATTAAACTGACGATTTAAGAACGTTTCACTTTATTATTTTAATAATACAGTATTGTGATAGATTGTTTTAAAAAAAAAACTTGCTACACTGAACTATTTTTTTTTAGACGTTTCATAACTAGTAGACACGAAAAAAGCAATAAAAACTTTCAGTCCATCTGTCCGCGGTACGCAAAATCGTTTGAAGGCTTGTAGCTCCCAAGCGCTTAGAGATATTAAGTTGAAATTTTTTTTACAAATAGACGGGGTAGGCTCCTTGAAGTGACAAAATTTTTAAGGGTGGGGTGTGAGGGGAAGAAGGGGAAAGCGTTTTAGACGGAAAATTTTGGTTTCTAGATCTCAGCAACCACTTTTGATAGGAAGCTGAAACTTAGAATTTGTATAGAGTTCTGATAGTAGACCCATTTGCATAAAAATTGTCAATATTGATCAAGGGGTATGGGTGTGGGTGTGAGGGGAAAAATATTGCGTCCGAAACGCAAAAAAGCCGAGTTAGACACATTCTAAAATACATATCTCCTAAACCGTTGACGGCACACTATTCAAACTTAAGAAATATTTGTAGTTATACTAGGAGAAAAGATTGAAAACAAATTTTTGAGTAGGTGCAGTGACGTATGAGGGTGGGGGATTTAGATTTAGATTACGATATCTCCTGTAAAAACTGCTCTAGAAAAATAAAATTCGGTATCGGTGTAAAGGTCGACAAATGAATAATGATCAAAGTAAAATGTTTAAAGTGGACGGTGCAGCATAGAAGTGGAGGGGATAAGAATTTTTCAAAAAAAGCACATATCATATCTCAAGAATAGTGTAAGATAGATGCTCAAACTTTTTACCAGAAGTAGCGCTAATTGAACCCTAATGAGGAAATTTTGAAGATGCGAGTGTAAAGGGTAAGGGGGGGAGAGGGTGAAAAGGAAAAAGTTTCGATGCTTATATCTTAAGAACCTGTAATGATATAAGCCTTAAACTTGGTGTTTAGATAGAACTATAGTAGCGGCATGAGGGAAAAATATAATTTTTTTTAAGGGTAGTATGGTACGGGGGTGGGGGGTGTTTTTCTTAACTATTGCAATCACGAATTGCAAATTCCAAGAGCGCATAAATCATAGATTCAGCTGGTATAGTTATTTGGTGAAATTTTTGCTTTTGTAGAATCTCGACCTGCGATTTGTATGGGAGGTCCTTGAAAGGACATAGCGCGAAAATCAAATTTACCAAATTCCGGGAGCGCATAAATCATGTATCGATCGTGCATGATTACTTAGTACGATTTCGCATTAATCGAGTAGGCATTTCTGTTTTACTGCTGCTGAATTGACGACTTGTATGGGAGGTCCTTGAAAGGACGCAGTGCGAAAATCGCGAATAGCGGATTCTAAGAGCGCATAAATCATAGATTAAGCTGGTATAGTTATTTGGTGAAATTTTTGCTTTTGTAGAATCTCGACCTGCGATTTGTATGAGAGGTCCTTGAAAGGACATAGCGCGAAAATCAAATTTACCAAATTTCGGGAGCGCATAAATCATGTATCGATCGTGCATGATTACTTAGTACGATTTCGCATTAATCGAGTAGGCATTTCTGTTTTACTGCTGCTGAATTGACGACTTGTATGGGAGGTCCTTGAAAGGACGCAGTGCGAAAATCGCGAATAGCGAATTCTAAGAGCGCATAAATCATAGATTTAGCTGGTATAGTTATTTGGTGAAATTTTTGCTTTTGTAGAATCTCGACCAGCGATTTGTATGGGAGGTCCTTGAAAGGACATAGCGCGAAAATCAAATTTACCAAATTCCGGGAGCGCATAAATCATGTATCGATCGTGCATGATTACTTAGTACGATTTCGCATTAATCGAGTAGGCATTTCTGTTTTACTGCTGCTGAATTGACGACTTGTATGGGAGGTCCTTGAAAGGACGCAGTGCGAAAATCGCGAATAGCGGATTCTAAGAGCGCATAAATCATGGATTAAGCTGGTATAGTTATTTGGTGAAATTTTTGCTTTTGTAGAATCTCGACCTGCGATTTGTATGGGAGGTCCTTGAAAGGACATAGCGCGAAAATCAAATTTACCAAATTCCGGGAGCGCATAAATCATGTATCGATCGTGCATGATTACTTAGTACGATTTCGCATTAATCGAGTAGGCATTTCTGTTTTACTGCTGCTGAATTGACGACTTGTATGGGAGGTCCTTGAAAGGACGCAGTGCGAAAATCGCGAATAGCGAATTCTAAGAGCGCATAAATCATAGATTTAGCTGGTATAGTTATTTGGTGAAATTTTTGCTTTTGTAGAATCTCGACCAGCGATTTGTATGGGAGGTCCTTGAAAGGACATAGCGCGAAAATCAAATTTACCAAATTCCGGGAGCGCATAAATCATGTATCGATCGTGCATGATTACTTAGTACGATTTCGCATTAATCGAGTAGGCATTTCTGTTTTACTGCTGCTGAATTGACGACTTGTATGGGAGGTCCTTGAAAGGACGCAGTGCGAAAATCGCGAATAGCGAATTCTAAGAGCGCATAAATCATAGATTTAGCTGGTATAGTTATTTGGTGAAATTTTTGCTTTTGTAGAATCTCGACCAGCGATTTGTATGGGAGGTCCTTGAAAGGACATAGCGCGAAAATCAAATTTACCAAATTCCGGGAGCGCATAAATCATGTATCGATCGTGCATGATTACTTAGTACGATTTCGCATTAATCGAGTAGGCATTTCTGTTTTACTGCTGCTGAATTGACGACTTGTATGGGAGGTCCTTGAAAGGACGCAGTGCGAAAATCGCGAATAGCGAATTCTAAGAGCGCATAAATCATAGATTTAGCTGGTATAGTTATTTGGTGAAATTTTTGCTTTTGTAGAATCTCGACCTGCGATTTGTATGGGAGGTCCTTGAAAGGACATAGCGCGAAAATCAAATTTACCAAATTCCGGGAGCGCATAAATCATGTATCGATCGTGCATGATTACTTAGTACGATTTCGCATTAATCGAGTAGGCATTTCTGTTTTACTGCTGCTGAATTGACGACTTGTATGGGAGGTCCTTGAAAGGACGCAGTGCGAAAATCGCGAATAGCGAATTCTAAGAGCGCATAAATCATAGATTTAGCTGGTATAGTTATTTGGTGAAATTTTTGCTTTTGTAGAATCTCGACCAGCGATTTGTATGGGAGGTCCTTGAAAGGACATAGCGCGAAAATCAAATTTACCAAATTCCGGGAGCGCATAAATCATGTATCGATCGTGCATGATTACTTAGTACGATTTCGCATTAATCGAGTAGGCATTTCTGTTTTACTGCTGCTGAATTGACGACTTGTATGGGAGGTCCTTGAAAGGACGCAGTGCGAAAATCGCGAATAGCGAATTCTAAGAGCGCATAAATCATAGATTTAGCTGGTATAGTTATTTGGTGAAATTTTTGCTTTTGTAGAATCTCGACCAGCGATTTGTATGGGAGGTCCTTGAAAGGACATAGCGCGAAAATCAAATTTACCAAATTCCGGGAGCGCATAAATCATGTATCGATCGTGCATGATTACTTAGTACGATTTCGCATTAATCGAGTAGGCATTTCTGTTTTACTGCTGCTGAATTGACGACTTGTATGGGAGGTCCTTGAAAGGACGCAGTGCGAAAATCGCGAATAGCGAATTCTAAGAGCGCATAAATCATAGATTTAGCTGGTATAGTTATTTGGTGAAATTTTTGCTTTTGTAGAATCTCGACCAGCGATTTGTATGGGAGGTCCTTGAAAGGACATAGCGCGAAAATCAAATTTACCAAATTCCGGGAGCGCATAAATCATGTATCGATCGTGCATGATTACTTAGTACGATTTCGCATTAATCGAGTAGGCATTTCTGTTTTACTGCTGCTGAATTGACGACTTGTATGGGAGGTCCTTGAAAGGACGCAGTGCGAAAATCGCGAATAGCGAATTCTAAGAGCGCATAAATCATAGATTTAGCTGGTATAGTTATTTGGTGAAATTTTTGCTTTTGTAGAATCTCGACCTGCGATTTGTATGGGAGGTCCTTGAAAGGACATAGCGCGAAAATCAAATTTACCAAATTCCGGGAGCGCATAAATCATGTATCGATCGTGCATGATTACTTAGTACGATTTCGCATTAATCGAGTAGGCATTTCTGTTTTACTGCTGCTGAATTGACGACTTGTATGGGAGGTCCTTGAAAGGACGCAGTGCGAAAATCGCGAATAGCGGATTCTAAGAGCGCATAAATCATGGATTAAGCTGGTATAGTTATTTGGTGAAATTTTTGCTTTTGTAGAATCTCGACCAGCGATTTGTATGGGAGGTCCTTGAAAGGACATAGCGCGAAAATCAAATTTACCAAATTCCGGGAGCGCATAAATCATGTATCGATCGTGCATGATTACTTAGTACGATTTCGCATTAATCGAGTAGGCATTTCTGTTTTACTGCTGCTGAATTGACGACTTGTATGGGAGGTCCTTGAAAGGACGCAGTGCGAAAATCGCGAATAGCGGATTCTAAGAGCGCATAAATCATGGATTAAGCTGGTATAGTTATTTGGTGAAATTTTTGCTTTTGTAGAATCTCGACCTGCGATTTGTATGGGAGGTCCTTGAAAGGACATAGCGCGAAAATCAAATTTACCAAATTCCGGGAGCGCATAAATCATGTATCGATCGTGCATGATTACTTAGTACGATTTCGCATTAATCGAGTAGGCATTTCTGTTTTACTGCTGCTGAATTGACGACTTGTATGGGAGGTCCTTGAAAGGACGCAGTGCGAAAATCGCGAATAGCGAATTCTAAGAGCGCATAAATCATAGATTTAGCTGGTATAGTTATTTGGTGAAATTTTTGCTTTTGTAGAATCTCGACCAGCGATTTGTATGGGAGGTCCTTGAAAGGACATAGCGCGAAAATCAAATTTACCAAATTCCGGGAGCGCATAAATCATGTATCGATCGTGCATGATTACTTAGTACGATTTCGCATTAATCGAGTAGGCATTTCTGTTTTACTGCTGCTGAATTGACGACTTGTATGGGAGGTCCTTGAAAGGACGCAGTGCGAAAATCGCGAATAGCGAATTCTAAGAGCGCATAAATCATAGATTTAGCTGGTATAGTTATTTGGTGAAATTTTTGCTTTTGTAGAATCTCGACCTGCGATTTGTATGGGAGGTCCTTGAAAGGACATAGCGCGAAAATCAAATTTACCAAATTCCGGGAGCGCATAAATCATGTATCGATCGTGCATGATTACTTAGTACGATTTCGCATTAATCGAGTAGGCATTTCTGTTTTACTGCTGCTGAATTGACGACTTGTATGGGAGGTCCTTGAAAGGACGCAGTGCGAAAATCGCGAATAGCGAATTCTAAGAGCGCATAAATCATAGATTTAGCTGGTATAGTTATTTGGTGAAATTTTTGCTTTTGTAGAATCTCGACCAGCGATTTGTATGGGAGGTCCTTGAAAGGACATAGCGCGAAAATCAAATTTACCAAATTCCGGGAGCGCATAAATCATGTATCGATCGTGCATGATTACTTAGTACGATTTCGCATTAATCGAGTAGGCATTTCTGTTTTACTGCTGCTGAATTGACGACTTGTATGGGAGGTCCTTGAAAGGACGCAGTGCGAAAATCGCGAATAGCGAATTCTAAGAGCGCATAAATCATAGATTTAGCTGGTATAGTTATTTGGTGAAATTTTTGCTTTTGTAGAATCTCGACCAGCGATTTGTATGGGAGGTCCTTGAAAGGACATAGCGCGAAAATCAAATTTACCAAATTCCGGGAGCGCATAAATCATGTATCGATCGTGCATGATTACTTAGTACGATTTCGCATTAATCGAGTAGGCATTTCTGTTTTACTGCTGCTGAATTGACGACTTGTATGGGAGGTCCTTGAAAGGACGCAGTGCGAAAATCGCGAATAGCGAATTCTAAGAGCGCATAAATCATAGATTAAGCTGGTATAGTTATTTGGTGAAATTTTTGCTTTTGTAGAATCTCGACCAGCGATTTGTATGGGAGGTCCTTGAAAGGACATAGCGCGAAAATCAAATTTACCAAATTCCGGGAGCGCATAAATCATGTATCGATCGTGCATGATTACTTAGTACGATTTCGCATTAATCGAGTAGGCATTTCTGTTTTACTGCTGCTGAATTGACGACTTGTATGGGAGGTCCTTGAAAGGACGCAGTGCGAAAATCGCGAATAGCGGATTCTAAGAGCGCATAAATCATAGATTAAGCTGGTATAGTTATTTGGTGAAATTTTTGCTTTTGTAGAATCTCGACCTGCGATTCGTATGGGAGGTCCTTGAAAGGACATAGCGCGAAAATCAAATTTACCAAATTCCGGGAGCGCATAAATCATGTATCGATCGTGCATGATTACTTAGTACGATTTCGCATTAATCGAGTAGGCATTTCTGTTTTACTGCTGCTGAATTGACGACTTGTATGGGAGGTCCTTGAAAGGACGCAGTGCGAAAATCGCGAATAGCGAATTCTAAGAGCGCATAAATCATAGATTTAGCTGGTATAGTTATTTGGTGAAATTTTTGCTTTTGTAGAATCTCGACCAGCGATTTTATGGGAGGTCCTTGAAAGGACATAGCGCGAAAATCAAATTTACCAAATTCCGGGAGCGCATAAATCATGTATCGATCGTGCATGATTACTTAGTACGATTTCGCATTAATCGAGTAGGCATTTCTGTTTTACTGCTGCTGAATTGACGACTTGTATGGGAGGTCCTTGAAAGGACGCAGTGCGAAAATCGCGAATAGCGGATTCTAAGAGCGCATAAATCATAGATTAAGCTGGTATAGTTATTTGGTGAAATTTTTGCTTTTGTAGAATCTCGACCTGCGATTTGTATGGGAGGTCCTTGAAAGGACATAGCGCAAAAATCAGTTGTAATGAATTCTGAGAGCGCATAAATAGCGCATAATTCCTATATATTTTTTTTTTTAATTTTTACATATTTTAGGGGTGGGGGGGGGGGCTAGCTTGCCGCCCACTCAGCCCCCCACCTTTAAATGATTTATCCTTACTAAACGAAAGGAGCGCAAAAATTTTTTTTAGTGTTTTGCAGAGCGCATAAATAGCGCATAATTCTGTAATTTTTTCATTAAGTTTGGAGGAAGTGGGAGGGCCAGCTGGGCGGACGTTCTTATTACGACATTAGCGAAATTTGCAACCGTTTTTGTCTATAGTGCAACAACAAAGGAATTCTTAGAAAGTTACGCCACCAGTCACACTAAGATCATTGACATTGAAGCTGTCGTATCCAAAGAGCAAGTATGAACACGATCGAACTTGTTAATGCCTTAATGAAAAACGCAACCACAAGAAGACTATTCAAAGGTGTATTCCCCTGCGATCGTCTACCTTTAAAATTAAAAAGCCAGCATGTGTTATTGCAAATACCGATCCCGCAGACAAAAAAGGTAGGGTAAAGTACCCAGTGGCGAGCCCCCCTTAAGAAAAAGTTTCACTTTAAAAAATAATAACATATTATATGTGCAAATTAAATGTCTGATATGTTTATTTTTAACATCTTTCTACTCTTTAGATGTATAATATAGCATTAAAATCGCTCCAATATCTTTAAGTTTTAAAATAAAGCGTAAAATCAACCCAAAAGATTATTTGCAAGTGTCCAGCCCAGTGACGAGCCCCCTATACCAGTAACGAGCCCCCTGGTTTTACCAGTCTCGAGCCCCCTTATTCGCTTGAATAACGCGCTGTACACATTGCACACGACCGAACGAATTTTCCGATTTTTCGTTTTTCTGCTTATTGTCAAGTCTTCAGCTATTAGAAAATTGGTTGAAATCGTTAATTATAATATTTTTAAGAATATCATAAGAGAAAATTTCTAGGCATTTGGATTTTGATTAATATTCTTAAAAAAAAGTCCGTCTGTGGGTACGAATATTTTTAGTCATACGACGGATTCATGTTGATAGAACCCATATTCTACCTTAAATCTGCCAAATTTAAAATAAATCTAAAGGTCCTAAACGTTAAATCTATTCATTAATTATGAGAAGGCTCGAGACTGGGATCAGTGCAATCATGCAATATAACTAGTTACGAGCCATGGGGCTCGTGACTGGAAACTTCAAATATTTACTACCCAGTACCGAGCTCCCTCGATTTTCGGAGAAAAACGAAAAATATGAAGGAAAAATACAATTAATTATATAATATAATAGAAGATTAACACTAACAGCCTATTTTCAATAACATAAATAATAGCACTTAAAACACAAAAATAAAAGAAATCAGCACTTTCTTAGTAAATTTGATAAGAAATTACAGCATTCGAAGACACTTTTTAATCACGCCTTTACAACTTCATATGAGTGCGTTGCCTTCAAAATTGCGCAAGTGTTAAATATGTAGAACATACAAAGCTAATATCTAAAAATGGTTAATATATCCGGATGTTACCGTTTTTCTAGTTATTTATAAATGTATTGTAAGGGGGCTCGTCACTGGGCAGGGGGCTCGCCACTGGGTACTTTACCCTACTGATTGGGTAGCTTTTTATTTTCCGAGGACAGGTCCTGCTGAATTTTTTGACTCTTTCGGCAGATACCCCAACAATAAAAATTTTAAAAGGTTTCTGCATACCAACTCCAAGATTTTTATAAATAACAAAAAACGATTACAAAGTGTATACTCCTCGACTTGCGGAAATTACTGCTGTGTATACATATATTCGCGTTGCAGGGGAAAGGAGCTAAAGTTTTTCCTGAAGCAGTTTTCATCAAAAGATTTTACAGACAATGACATCAAGGTGGTTAACTTATACCATCATATATTTTCATCGGGTGCCAACCAGAATGGTGGGGTTTCTCGTAACTAGTATTGCAAATCGGAGACTGAGAGTATAAAAGCATCAGCTTAAGCCACTCGACTTTCAGTTTTTCAGACATTATGGATTCACCTATTACAAAAGTGGAGAATGACAAGAAGAGACGTGTTGCTAACAAAAGAAAGAAGTTAGTCCCGGCGGATGAATCAGCTGTTAAGAAACCATGCAAGCAGAGAAGGTCCGAGGTTCCTGGTGAAGGTGCTCTACTGAACTACACCTATTATTTGGACGACTGTCAGAACCGAAAGGTTGTATTAGGATTTGACCCATTCACATTTGAGGCGAAAATAATCTTCAGCTACCCTGGACGCTTTCCTGTGTCAACGAATTACTCCGGATGGGCGGCGCTGTACAAACATCTGATCATGCTGAAACATGAAAATAACGAAGCTACTCAAGCGGCGCTAAAAAAGGAATTCGTTATACCGGTCGAGAAAGGCAGTATCAGACTATCATCACAGAACCTTTTAAATTTGTTCGAAAAGATGGATTTCTTCAATATCGTCATGTTTCACAACAACAACGCTGCTGAAAGTGTTGGGGATTATTTCAACCAATACGCAACTAAATGCAAGGAAAAGGATGTGTTACAACTATCAAGTGAAGACTTTTTTATACCATCACGCACTTCATATGTGCATATTAACTATTCTCGACTTTTTTACGAAATACCGTGGCTTTGTAGCGCAAGAATTATTTTTAATATAACGATTTGCTAATAAAAAATATTTTACTCAAGTATTTGTTTTCCATTATAAATAAACTTTATTCATTAGCATATATAAATACATGTTTACACAGTTTTGTACAGCACAGCGACTAGGCGACGTTTGATTGTGGCTTTTACAGAATATCTGGAAGTTTTGAAGATCAGCTAATTTAGGCATTTTAAGTTGTATTATTTCGGCTTCAGGTAAATATCTTCTGATGAAGTTCTCTTTCGCAAGTCCTTTTACATGTATACTGCAGTTGGTAAATTCATCCAGAATATCAGGTAGACTGCTGTAACTGGTATCGCCATCATGCCAATTCAAACCATTGATTTTTTCACGCTCGTACTTATGCTGACGATCAGCTTTTATGTTTAGCTCCTGATAGGGATAAGGAGGTAGCAACAAATAAAACGTTGGACATATTGACCCGAAAGGTAGTATAGCAATCTCCTTAGCAAAATACTGGCCATAATTTCCTGTAACGAACTGGACATCAATTATAACTTTACTCATGCTTTCGGTAGGGTGTAGTTTAATAATGTGAAAAACGATTTAGTTCTGCGTATTTATATATTTTCAAACATGTTTTAGTAAATACTTAAAGATTTTAAAGAAAGAAGCTTACATAGCTTTACTTATCAAGTAAATACCTAATAGGTTATCATCTAATAATCAATTCTAGGTTTTTTGTATCCATATGGAAATGAAAAATTTTCTTCCGCTATTACCCTTTTATCAAAAGTGAATTGTAGACGTTTTTTTCTCAAGTGTTGAAATAACGGTTCCTGGTCGTTTACGTTTAATTTTTCGATCATTTGTTACATAGACGGGATCTCCCCCATCTTCATCTATCACTAAGGACTTCAGTCTATCGAAATTAACAGTTTTCGAGGTTTCAAAATTAAGAGTAATACCTTTACCTTTTATTTAATTATGTGCTCAACGCCACTCTTAGTTTCCACTTTAAGGCCGTAGGTTTTCGGACCTGTACTTACAAATTCCGAAATAAATGCCTCAGGACCAAAACTTTCAATTTCATTCGTTAAATCCCCTAAAAAGTTAGATATTGGCAGTGAAATAGGACTATTTTTATTATCGATGAAAATCAAACTATCCGTGTCACAATAGAGAATGGCCTTTCCGACCTTTTGTAAAGCTGTGTAAAGTTTAATTCTGGCAAAGGCTGTTGTGTAGGCCGCGATAGGTATGTTAACATGCGGTAACAAATTGTCATCTCCCTCTAGATATTTCCATGTTACCCATATAGTGTCATCATTGATGGGGTATAAGGAACAAATTTCTATGCCAGGGGACTGTATAAAGTCATAAAATTCCTTGGGATTGTCTATGATCTTGGTTTGAGTTCTATCCTCCCTTTGTGCAAATTTTCCCCAGAAGGAATTAAGACAAATTTTAGCGGTATTTCGTCTACCGGGATTCTTCTGGATCTGGGTTTTATCTAGAAGGATGTCTTCTCTCATCTTGAAACTCTTTAGGAAGGCATCTTTGTCCTCCTCGGTTATGTATTCACCCCCCCCCCCCATCCACTAGCTTCCTGTTTGATTTTCAAGAATGTGTTTACATATTCGGTGAATAGTCCACCCTTTTTGGTTTCCGGATCGTATTTGGTGTGATTATATTTCCAAACCTCGAAAACTTTTATTATCCTATACCCATTCTGCACTGCTAAAGCTACTTCAGGTATAACCCATGTACCAATAATCATTCTTTCATCCTCTGTATGAATACATGTGGAAACTCTATTCAACTCCGCACATTTACGACACAGTGTAAAGTACAACTTCGAATTATTTCTGAAAGGTAAAACAGGCGTGAATAAGCTAGTAGGCGCAACAATTGAGCAAGGGATAAAGCCATGCATTGAAAGTATCTCTGGTAGAGAAGGTATATGCTCACTGCGAAAAATTTCAGGATGACCGATAGGGTATGGTGAATATTTGTTAATATACGGGTACAGACACGGGGATAGTAAAGTCTAGATATCGTATAACTTCATTCTCACCGATTTTATGATGTAATTTAAACACTTCAGTACGTCCTCCATAGACGGCATCACGAGGGTTAAGTGGTGGTATAATATCTGAAACTTTTTCATCTAAATCCTTGCTTACATCAGGATTGTTTTTCAAGAATTCTCTGAACTCACATTCCCACGAATATACCAGATTATAACCACTACGTCAAATAACCTCGATTCTTCTAATAGTACTTTCGTATCTATGTGATAAAGTTTCATGTGTTTTGTTAATGATTTGGTTTGAATCTTTTACTTTAAAGCAATCTCTACAGCCATGGTAAAAGCATCCGAAAAATTTATATACTGTATTTGTTTTGGAATTAAATCCATCTACTCTAAATGCGCTTTTTTCCAACTTCACCTCCCCTTCATTATTTGAAGAAACTATATATTCATTTATTTGGGAGCTTTGCCACATAAGCCACTTGCTGGCAATAAGTGACTGGTTTCGTCCTTTATAGTATCCATGTTTAGGCATTATGCCCAAAGTATTCTTCTGCAGAAAATTCCTTCGGAAAGCGAGCATACATGCTGATGCAATTGTTATAGATTCTACTAAAGGGTTAACTTTAGCTATATCGAGGAATTCCCGCATAAATTGTATGCACCCTAATCGTAATATATCCACATCATTTTTGCAATACTTAAGCATTTCGCTTTTATTATGAAAAACTCCAAAAGAGACTGAATTATACCACTTTAAAAACTCATCACGTTCTCTTATTTTCATAGTATTATATCCATACATATCTGGGGATGGATATTTTCCAACATAATTGATATTCTCTAGTGTGTTAAAGTAGTAAGGATAGAACCCTTTCGTATGATCTTTTATACCGAATACGGTTGCGAATTTGGAGAGCGGAAATGCTAGAAAATTTAGAGAGTCTATGAAAGTCACATGCTCGCATCTTAATTTCATTATTTTAGTCCCATTCATTATAGGTTCAAGCTTTAGTTTCCACGTGAATAATTCAGAAATTATAAACTGACCGTCATATCCCTGAAAGTTATGTGCTATGCAGTATACGTTCGAAGTATAAGAACGAGTCTTTAAACAATAATCCACAAAACCTCCCACAACGCTCGTCATATTGTCACATTCAAAGACATACTTCCTTTCTCCACAGACATCACAATTATTTTTGATATCGGAATCCTTGTAACAGTTATTACACACCTGATGTGCAACAATTAAGTTGACAATATGTTTGTAAGATGTGCTATTCGCTAAAAGAGTATTCTGGGTGCTCTCACAATCAAAGAAGATTAATAAAAATTTCTTTTCAATGAAACACTTTTGCGGTTTGATGAAGCAAAGGTGATCCTCTGGAACGATTTTCGAGCATATCTGACAGTGATATTCATCACATTTATGCGAATCTGATGATCTATTTGTGAAATTCAAAAATTTTGCACAGTATGTACATTGTACATATCTTAAAAGTTTCACACATAGTCTTCTTACCAATTTTATTTGAAAAATGACTTGTAAAACAACTTTCCCCTCTAAATGAGCGGTTACATTTTCACAGCTTACCATTTCCGTAACGAAATGACATGGGGGAGAAGAATTGCAATAGGTACACTTCCTTTCACATTTATGAGATTTACTGTGATACACTTTATCACAAAGGGTACATGCAAAACTCTTATAAAAAAAACCTTTCAACGACTTAATCACGTAGAAATGTTTGAAATCCTTGGAGTAATAGAGGTATATTTTATTCGGCCAATCATTCCTGTTAGGTAATTTGAAAAGGATTGAATTAGAATCCTTCGTATCATCAAACACAATTATTTGATAATCATTTAATACTTTCTGAAACTTGTAAAGATCCGTCAATACACATCCGTCAGCATTAATAGTCACCCTTGCATTTTTACACATCCTTTTCACCATACGATCTAAAGACCGGATAGTTGAAGAATGATATCGCATACTAAAATTTTTCGAGGTCATCTCCATAGCATAACATATAGATCGTGGGAGACAGCTAGTATCACCATTTTTCCCGACGTCTATAACACTTCTTTTCCGTTGTAAGAAAACGCTTTCTTCGACACCTTGGATATTGAACCGCGCACCACCCGTTGGAAAATTCACAACCTCAGCATTTAGCTGCATGATTTCATCAGAGAGGAAAGCAGTGTTGGATTGATTCACATTCGAAATTAAACCTTCAATAGATCTTAGACTGGACCAAATTGCTTTTATATGAGGTGAATTCGGTAGTGTAATGGTGAGCTGATTTTACTCCCTTTCCCCGAATTCGACCCAGTTTTTTTGATCACATCATCAAAGATATTCTCTAAAATTAGTAGTGGATCTTCATCTAATGTATCTAGAGAATTTATCCTGAATGTAATTTTTTTACCCTCTACGTTAAATTTTTTAAAAAACCTCGCCTGTCTGGATAACACTTCGAACCTTCCACGTAACCCGCTTCCACTTTGAATCGACTCACCCTGTGTAAAAATATCATTACCGCCATGAACAAACTCATTGTTTACAAAAGTCTGTCGTAGCAGACTATTAGGTTGGGTTTTATCAGGCACTCTACGACTGTCAAGGACATCTTTATGTTTTTCTTCACTTAGAAAATCATCTCCATCACTGTAGATTAAAAATTTTAGATCTTCTTTCATAACATCAGTTGAATTACACTGAATTGAAAGCTTTGCAAATTTTTCCAGAAGAAAGTTTTTCTCCTTAACTTTTTTTTCTTCCACTATTCTAACTAAATTACTTAAACTAGAAATAAACATCTCATAATCTAGACTTAACGCAGTTTCTAAATTTAAAATAATATTTTTCACGTCCATCTTTACAAAACTTTAGCAAATCTAATAAATTTAGCACTATTTTATCTCGAAAGATTCTTTTTTAAATTTGTCAGCATCTTTTTTCCGCTTCAGCTCGATAGCATCTAATGTCCGCTTAAATTTTACAGCATCTATTTTCCGCTTCAACTCGACAGCATCTAATTTCCGCTTCAGCTCGATGTTAGATGTGTTGAACCACGTCTCTCCATTTGGAAGAATTTTCACCTTTTTCCTTTTAATTGTTGTCCTCACAAAAAGTAGTGGCTGGCTCTTACTCCCGGTAGCAGTACTATCCTTTACATATTTCTCGGCTCTGCTACTGTTGTTGAGGGTACCTAGCACAGCACTGTGGTTTTTACTACCACGAACACTGCTTCCGCTCCTTTTAAATATGACCCTCGCTGGAAGTACTAGTTGACTGTTGCACCCGGTAACAGCACTATCCTTCGTATATAATTCAACTCTGCTACTATTGCTGGGAGTACCTAGCACAGCACTGTGGTTTTCACTACCTCCAACGCTGCTTCCGCAGCTGATCGCTTTTGGCACACCTTCTTCTGTCTCTCTGGCACCACTGCAATTTCTAAAGGTGTCAGGATTTAGCAGGCTATCCACGAGTTCAAGGAGTAACCCTGCTAGCTCAATTTTCTTTGTGAAGTTCATGCGAATTCTGAAAAAGTGATTATTTATATTTGAAATTAAACATTTAGTTCAACAAGTTATACTTACATCTTGGAACGTCCTCAATAGTTTGATCTCATCCAAATTTACAGTCCCTCTTTTATACTAGTTGAAATCGGTGTTCTTTTCCTTTTACATATCATATACACGTATTTCATACATCATAATTGTGACAATCAATATCGCTAATGAACTTATTTTAAATCTCAACGACGACTTATGTCTGCTTTAATATACATTGTAGCAAATATGTAGACAAGACAAATCTTATAATATCACTTGCAGGTCGTTAATCTATCATATTAATTACTCTTAATTGATCCAGACTTTGAGACATACAATGTAGTAAATAAAATTCTCTACATCTCAAAGAAGACTTGTACTTAACTTGTCCATGCATGATAGGAGATGACTATCATCTACATCTAGACGATGTGACTTATAATATTAATTCATCTTGATTAATCTAACACATATATGAATTACTTCTGCTGTGGCGAATTGCATCTTTTACATATCGCATTGCATTGTATAGAGGAAAATTTCTATAGAAAAAGAGCAAGAAACTTTGCTCTAGAGATTGTATATAAATCGGTCGAAGGCACGGATAGAATCATATCAATCTCAACTTTCACACCGTCGGGAAATCCTAAGCAATGGTAAGTCAGACTTTTGTTCAAATTATAATTATACTCTAGACAGTATTTCATCTAGAGTATCATACGGTTGGCTTGGAGCCGATCGTGACTGCGATATGTTTTTTAATTCCAATTTTAACTTTGAATCTTCCAACAGAATTCCAGCACATTGAACGCGATTGCCCAGGGGAACACCGGTACCCTCACATCATGGAGTTCATTGGTTGAAGGTGCGGAGTACAAGCTAATGAAGACGAAATATGGAACCCGTTTGGCAGTCTTTCTTGAAGATGGAAAGTTTTGCTTCCTGCAACCGCGATTTACAGAAAAAATAAAAACGCAGCGTCATGTAGTGGACCTTAACCAGACCCCGAATCATTACCTCATATATGATGGTAAAGATGATTCCCGTGGTGGGTTCATTAAACTAAGATTTTTCCAAAGAAATAACGACTCTCGGTAGAGCTTAATTTTTCAATAAAAGATTTTTTAGTCTGAAAGAAATTGTTTTATTTCCAACCTCATTCACGACTTCCCAACATACTTCCCGCCAAAGCAGGCACATAGACCCAAACGACCATGGCAATGAAATCCATTCACTTCATTGATCACATGGTAGTAACAAACTTCCCACCAGAACAAGTGTCGTGGTACAACGAACAGTGTAGAATAATTGAACCAAATTCTGCACAATAACAAACTTCTCGCCAAAACAAATACGAAGATCATCGCAAAGAAAAAAGTCTAAGCGGCCGCTCCATGCAAAGTACTTGATCACATGGTAATAACAAACTTCCCGCCAAAGCAAGTACAAGCACATATGCCCAAACGATCGTCTTCCCGCCACGAAACATATCAGATCATCGCAAAGAGAACAAGTTCGAAGCACTTGTAAACATGATCACATGGTTACGACCGAGGTACAACGCGCCAAAGCAAGTGTACAAAGCACATGTAATCATCACAAAAGAAAAATGACCTAACGACCGTAGTAAACAAACTATCCGCCATGATGACCAGATCGTTCTGAAGCGAGATGCATATTCACTTCAACTAACCCCAACCCATAGCTATCCCACTTACACTCCCATCCCTCTAAAAAACAAGCAAATAGCCCCATTCCGAAAGAACCAATCAGAAACAAACAGACTTCTGACCTACTTTAAAAAGACCATACCAGCTGGTCCAAACGCCCGTGGAACAACAACAATTTTTCCATTTATTTTGACCACACTTCAGTATTGCTGTTCTGTACTGGCATAATGCTAAAATGATAGGTTAGCATGGTCCTTACTACTTTCGACAGAAAAAACAAATTATAATTATAATTTTTCTTTTTCTGGAACAAATAAAAAACTACACATCAAAACTAAAACTAAAAAATATCTGTGTGGTGATTTAACGGTGTGTGATTTAACTACTTTTATTTAACTTTAGAAACAATTACCAAATGGGGGATTTCTATGTTTGTGCGTACCTGGTCAGGTTCGAAGTAACGTACGTCTTGGATTCATATGGACGACTGATTGATCCACGGAATCCGCCCCGTCCGCATAGAAATCCGCCGCGGAGGTGTTTGTGCCGATATTGTCGCCAGATCGTGTGCAAGTACCGCTTCACACATATGTTCTTTTATATTGTTTCGTCCGATTTGGACGTGCTGCTGGTCGAATAAGAAAGTAAGTTGGCCATTTTTTTTCCGATGTTTTTACTCTTAAGGGGTCTTCCTACCATGACCGCTCGAAATATGTGTGTTTTTTTAAAAAATTCATTACTTCGTAAGTGTAAAAGGCATTTTTTTAATTTTTGGACACAAGGTATATAACAATTTGAGAAACGTTTGACATAATTTTTAATAAAAAATAAAAAAAAATGGCGGCGCTGTGCATATTTCCCCGGAGGCCCTTCGCGCAAGAGGAGGGATATGATGTCATCGTTTTCTCCATTAATATGCATCAGAAAAGAAAAAAGAAAAAATGGGCTTGTTCGTGGGTAGTGTAGCTAGAATGTAGCTTACCGATTTTTTTTGAGATTTATTTTTAAATTTTGGTGAGCCGAAGAAAAAAAAATTGCATTTTGTCCTAAGAAAAACGTCGAAAAACGTCAATAAAAAAAAAACTAAAGTAGCAATCTTAAAAATCCTACGCTACTCTTTCCATAATACTTCTAAAAGTATTGTGTTCAAATTTCAGAGCCACTAGTTTACGAGATATCGTGTTACGTGTTCCGAAAAGAGTAGTTTCGAGATAAGCGTAAAGGAAAGTAAGCTTGTTTGCTGTATCGCAAAAGTTTTCGTTGGTTGTCGTGCAGAAAACGTAGCTGTAACTTCGGCAATTTTGCGATTTTCAATACCGCCAATGGCTTAAAATGTGCGTAACATGTCAAAGTTTTTTATAAAAAAAAAAAATTAAGACAAAAAAATGTCCATGGTAGGAAGACGCCAAGAACCATTAATGGTATAAAGCTGAAAGTTAGTATTTAGATGGAGTTATAGTAGTGGCATGTTAGAAAAATTGAATTTTTTTAGGGATAGTATGGTACAGGGGTGTGTGGTGTTTTTCTAACTATATTCACATAGTAACATACACCGCATCCCCGAATTGAACGCGTTCTGAACTTCTGCCAGACAATAATAAAGTTGCGCCCAGACTGTTGGCAGATTTTTTTTTTTTAACAATTAAAATAAAATATCGTCAATCCCAGCCGTTTAAAACTTAAGACCAGGTATTTTTTTTTAAGACTGTGCAACGACCACTTAATGCCATGGTAATAAAAATTTTTTTTGATGTGGCTATTTTCTTTTCGTTTTGTGTGAATTTAGCTACTAACAAACAACCAGATTCAAAATTCTAGGTAAAGGCGTTCTTGAGTTATCATGCTAATGGACCGACTGATTTGGATTAGCGTTTTTGGGCACAAATAAACAAAAAATTATATATACCTTTTTTTCGTCCGAATTTTAGAAATTATTATCTCAAAAACTATTCGCTAGATTTTATGCAGATTAGTTTTATTCGGAAGTATGTATATATGTTGAGGTACCCTAATAATTTTTTTTATAAACATATATCAACTAGTGACGCTGTCAGGGTCGGAGATGATAAGGTTACAAAGTTCGTCATTTTTGGTGATTCTTGATGAAATGACCCTATACCTACGCAATATGTTGTCTTGTAGTGGTGTGCAAAAAGTAATTATTCGTTATTAAGTATTCGTTACTTGAAACGAGTACCGAGTACCGAATACTACTTAACAAAATTATTCGTTACTAACCCCACTAAAAAAAAATGCTCGCTTCTTTTTTTTTAGCTTCTCACATTGTGTTTGGTACTGAAATCCCAAAAATTCTGAGCGGATGACCTTTTCTTTTCTATTTTTTTGCTCACACGAATTACTCAATAAAGTAACGAATACTAAATTGTAAGTATTCAGTAATTATTCGTTACTCCAAAGTAATCGCTTTGCACATAACTATAATCTTGTAATATTTTCATCACGTTCTGTTTACTACAGTAAATGCTATTTACAGTCAACATTGTAGTGGAGTAAACAAAATTGGAGAATGAATCGAGTATGTTTGTATGTTTAGAAAATTGGGCATCGCTCTTGCGGGGGGTATTCGCCCCCTCCGCCCCCCCCCTCTGCATCTGCCACTGACTTCTACTAGTTGCTGCTTGCAGTTTGTTTTGAACTTCTGGCTCCGATTTCATGAATTACTTGTTCGTTTGCTTGCACCAATAACGGTACACTGCAAGAAAAACTATGTTTATTTCAAGGTTGCACTGACTATATTTAAGCTGAGCAGTCTCGTTCCCCCAGACTGTTGGCAGATTTGCGATCGAGCCCCGTCCAATCGTGTTTCGTGTACTTTTTGAGGTATTTGATAGATTTATCTTCCGCAATGACAAATAGGACTACAAATAAATCGAAAAGATTTATATGATAACAATTTTTTGGGAAGGTATAACTTCTATATAATTGCTATATGTACAGAGGGTGATCAACGAATTATGATCAATTCGAAATTTTTCACGATTTCGACTTTAATTATCTCAGAAACTCACAAAAATGAAGAAAAACTTTTTTTTTTAATTGAAACTTGTAAATGTATTCTTGTTTAAGTATTTACACTAAAATAAACATTCTGTGATAATATTTAGTGAAGCTCCCCCATGCTTTTAGAACCTCTTTTGTTCTATTCGTCATACTTTTCATAATTTTTTATCACTAAGTTTTTAAAATCTAAGTTATTATCCCACACATCTTGAATATTTTCTTTTAAAATATTATTATTAGTATTCTGCCGTTGATACACTAAGGTTTTAAGATGCGCCCAACAATTTTCTATCCGGCGAATGGCCTGGCCAAGGTAAAACCATGATTTCCTCATCATCAAAGAATCTTCTTACGGATGCCGCTGTATGGCAAGGTGCCCCGTCTTGCATAAATGTGTATCCCGATCCTCCGAGGGGTAAGGAGTCCATAAATGGTGTAAGCTCATCCCGCACAATGTTTTTGTATTGATCTTGACGAAGATTCCCTTCTACAAAATGGATCGGTCCTGGTCCCTCGGATGTTATACAACCCCATATCATCACTGTGGGGGATGTTTCACCCTTGTTACCACGCAGTCTTTATGGTTACTCTCTTGCGGCCGTCTTCTGACAAATTGTGTTGATTCCGTCAACGCCTCTAGACGACACTCGTCGCTAAAGATAACCTGTGTAAATGTCAAAATATTTTAAATACCAAAAAGTCTACTATTAAGCAATCTACTAGTATTAACAAATTTTATTTTTTAATTTACCTTATCTCAATCACTTTCCGTATAGTTCTTGTGAAGTTTCGCCCAAATTAACCGTTTCTTCTTCATCACTTCGGTTATTCGTGGTCTTTAGCGGGACGCCTGCATTTTATATTTGCTGCGTAAAGTCTTCTTCGCACTGTAACTGCAGATAAATTGATGCCTTCTTCTCGAATTGTTGCGTTTCATGCTCCAATGGGTGCGTTGCGATGTTGCAGAGCGGTATTAATAATTTGTCTGTCCGTACGCGGTGTTGTCTTCCGTTTTCCACAGCAGTTTTTGCGTTTATTCGCACGTGGAGACAGTCCTAATTGCAAATTTTTGGCAATATTTGGTACTGTTGCGTAAGAAACGCACTCTTTTCGGGCAATTTCGCGATACGAATATATTTTTTGTTTCAACAGCGTTGAAATGGCAAATTTTTTTAAATCAGTAATGTCTTTTGCACGTCCCATTATGAACACTTTTTGAAAACACTCTTAATTTTGGCTGTAAGCTGTTTAGCGTCTAATATACCCACTTTAAAATTTTAAACTTCACTTTGACTTAACCACGAACAATCTCGGAATAGTTTTGTTTTGAATACCTCAGTATATTTATATCTTTTTTAAGTAGGCAGTACTTTTAATTAGGAAAGGTATCATCTAATGTATGAAAAAATGGACAAATTCCACTTTCAAATACAACGACTCATATATCGAAGGATGGAAGCGAACCCAAGAAATTAAAAGAAGAATAATGATGAAAAAGAATAGTCTGGGTTAGGGATGGGAATCGATTGCTCAACAATCGATTATTGCATGATCGATTACTTTAGAATGTTCGATTAAGATCAATCGATTAATTGATGGGATTTAAGTAATTAATCGATTAATCGCGTAATTCCTAAGTCCCAGGGTTATCGTATAAGTATACGTAGACTTAATAGGTAGATTTGAATTGAAATGTCTAGGTTCAATATACGTTTAACATAGGGATTGTCCATACATACAATTTTAACTAACTACTTAACTATGTATATATGGATGTATGAATGTGGCTATGTTCCCTATGAACTCCTAAATCGCTCAGGGAACGTGTAGAATAGTTCCGGGATAGTTCCTGTGATGTTTGGTGCCGATCGAATAAAAACAAATTGTTTTTTTTTACATTTTTCAATTTTTTTTGTGATTTTAGTACCCTGGTGCTCTAATTCTTTGCTTGTTTGTTTCGTATGCTTTCCTATATCATTCATCCGATTACGATGAAACTTCGTTTCTGCGTTAACAAAATCATTTTACAATTGGTGGTTCGAGAGTTATTTCAACATTTGATATGATTTTGCGGCAGTTCGTTCGTTTTTGGTGTAGTAGTTATGCATTTCCATTACTAAATGGTAAAGATGGATGATGAATGTTGGATAGTGGATGTAGGACGGAGGATTGAAGGTGTAGGATGCTGGATGGAGAGTGGAATATGTATGTCAAGATTTTTTCTATTTTCCTCTCACTTTTGACGCTAAATGTCCGTTAAAAATGTGTGTGAATATGAGTTTTAAACGTACATACATATATGTATGTTCTTTTTAATGGTTAAGTAAATAATATCCCATGCTAAAAATGAGAAGAAAATAAATAAATTAAAATAATAAACATAAAATAATGGAAATAAAATTCGTAGATATTATTTCTTCGTAAATATCTTTTTTTTATAAAATACATTTTTTTCATAGAAACTAATTTCAAAATTAATTGTTTGTTTCAAAACCAAAACATTTCGTCTATTGACGACAGAAAAATTAGCATTGATAAATTTGAATCTGTCAACCTGTTCCTCATATCAGTAGCAATTAATCCAGCCTCTGAGAGCAATCTTTCTGCAGGTACCGAAGATGCAATTACTGATAAGTATTTAATTGCAAGGGTATGCGTCCGTGGAAATTGAAACTTGAGTGTTTCCCAACTTTCATAAGGACTTTTTGTTCTATTCACTACAGGTTGACATAAAAACTGACTGAGCTCTTCAGAAATTCCATTAAGGTCTTCATCTGCATGAGCTTGAGAAGCGCTCTGACACGCAAGTGAATCATGGATCGCCCAAAGATCAGCTGCATTACCTTAATGATGAAGGTTCGGATTCCATCGAAAAAAGAGGAGACGTGGAACTCCCACTGTTTCGCCATTTGATATAGTGATCGCCTCGCGAATTGCAACCGGATTATACTAGATGGTTCGAATACGATACTCGGAGGTATCGTAATATTTAACACATTTGCAGTTAACTTGACATTCAGATCAGTGCTATCAGCTAATTTTTTGTTAACTAATGTAGGAAAATCTATCGTGCATCGAATCTTTTAACTGTTGAAATTCGTTCGATTAATTAACGTTAACTAATCAATTATGTCGATTAATCGACAACACTCATATCGATTGCTAAAATCTAATTTTTTTTAAAAATTAATCGATTAGTCGATTAATCGAATCGAAATCGAACATCCCTAGTCTGGGTGGCTTAGTGGCTAGAGCACTTGCCTTCGGTGCACCTGGTACCAGGTTCGAATCCGCTTGTCGGCAAGTAATTTTCGAGGATGGGATTAGGTCCCGGACTACCGGCACTCAGCTACCACTCAGCTGTAAATAAGTACCTGAGTTAAAATCGGGGTAATAATCACGTACGAACGTGTAACTGACCACTTCATCATAGTGTTCCGTTGGCCTCGTAATGAAGTAACTCTATTATTACTACTAGGCGTAGGCCCGATTTGGACTGTTGCGCCATTGATTATTATTATAATTGCTACATCATAATTTAATTTGCATAGGAACAGGAATAGAAAAATCGAAGAAAGAAACTCTATGTCATTAGAACGAAATTTGATAATGATACATTTTTTAAAATAATTCTTGATAATTATATTATATGTTTGTAAGTACCTATGTACAAACATATGTATGTATGTATCTCAGTTTAGGTCAACAAAAATCGCTAAGAATTATGAAATTTCTGACTTCTCTTTTCCCCATTTTTTGTCTACTCGACTACATAGTGGAAAAAATTTGTGAAATTTGCTGATATTAGCAAAAAACGAGAAATTTTTTTTTTTCTTGACTATGGAAAAATTGCTTTAAACTTGATATGGATAAATAAACACATACAATATATGAATTCAAGAGCTGCCTATATATGTAGGGTAGAGAGGGTAGCCCTGCACCTGTAGTGACATCTGTGGTTGAATTTGTGTGGATCGCAAAAATATGGCATTATTGTGAATCCACACGTGATCCACAAAAAAAATTGAACTATTGGTTCAGTGGTGGTTTTAGAGGAGATTTCTGACAGCGACGGAAAAAAGATGGAGGTGAAATTTTAGCGTACGGGGAAAAAATTTGATTTATTGTTAAGAACTAGTATAAAATAGTAATGAAGAAAACAAATAAAGTTAAGTGGAAGTGTTAGCGTGTATGATGAAAGTAGAGAAGCAACTAAAAATATAAAATAGAGAAAAGAAAGTCGAGGTTGAATTTAAGGCGAAAAATTAAAAGCGTAGTTTTGGGCTCGCACAAAATATAGAAGAAAGAATTGTCGGTTTTTTTTTGTGTTCAACAATCGAGCGTGTGATAGAGAAATGAAACATCCAAGAACCCAAATTCCCGATCGTCGCAAGGCATTTCGAATTCGTCCGGTCGCCCCGGTCCGCAAGGCGGCGTGCTGAGTGTTATATTTCTTTTGTCGTCGGAAATTGGTTGTGATCGCGGCCAAATTACATGAAAAAGTGGCTCGCAAAAGTTTTTGTCCACAATGCAATTTAAAAATTCAGTAAATAAATGCAAAACAAACATAAAGTGGAAATAAATTAAATTAAAATTAAATAAAACTAAAACAAATAACGTAAATATAAATTAAATTAAAAATAATAACAAATATGAAACGACAAAATAACGAGACAGAAACTGACACGGACTGAAATTAATGGACAATTTAATAAATATGTGTGGAAAATACAGTAAACATGCAGATATAGCAATTACAAGGTAAATTTTTTTTATGGTATCTATTATATCTATATTCTTTTTTTTTGTATGATTTGTTTGGTTTTTTTTTGGTTTTGAAACGGGCTGAGCAAATATGGCTAAGTAAAGAGCCTGTACGATGGATCTTCTCGTTTGAAGACCTTCCGCCCCCCTCATACCTCTCTCTAGGGGCCATACATACTAAATTCTTTTGAGGACAAGTATGGCTATGGTAGGGTGGGCTAGACGGCGCACAATACCAGCGCCTGTCGAGTTGTTAGGAGTTTTCTCGGTCTCTCATGACCGATTGGGAATCTTATCCCAATTTTATCACCCGGGTAAGTCGGCGTGAAATTTTTGTTGTACAGGCCAAGGGTTTTATGGCCTGAAACGTGAACAACGTACCCCCCACAGCCGCAGCTAGCCCGGAAGCCAGCAAGCACGTCGCTCCAGTTTACGTTTCAGCCACCAATTCGGACGTAGGCGGAATTGGACCCCTCTTTCCCGATCCTCAACCTTCCCTTCGATTATTTTGACTTTTTCAAGTCAAAATAATCACTCCAAGGCCTCCGTTCACAACAAAATGTCGCCCAACGTGGGGCTAGCCAAACCGGCGCGTAGTTCACAACGCGTGATGGAACAATATGCGAGAGTCGGAAAAATGCCGCCTAAAAATTGTCACATCGAATGGACTTAAACTTTGTCTAATAGCGACACAAAATAACGCTTGCACGGCACCTACAAGTACAGTGAACAAGCTCTTTTGTTGCTTCACTTATTCCTAGTGTGATTCGAATTTTCAGCTGGACATTGTGAAATCTTTGTATTGACAGTTTTCTGTTGGCAACCTTCAGGCGCCATCAGAATTCCATATGGAGGGGAAGCCTTTTCTATCTGTGGGTTCGAGTTGGACTTGTTATGGGTTAAGTAGGGTCTTCAAGACCCATCTAACTGATGTATTGTAGGTACCCTATTGAAAGCTGGGCTTGCCTTGACTTAGCGGGCAAGTCGTCAGACGATTGGGGAGACTACCTGCAATATATGTTTTGAATTGGTGAGGAGAAGTCAATACTGAAGTCTTCAAAAGAGTTCCTTATTTCCTTATTCCATCCTTTTAGAGTTCCTATAACGTAAAATTAAATTAAATTATGTAGTATATTTTTCTTTAAATTTTAAGTCTTAGGATATATTTTCTTATCTTATTATTTCATTTTTTTATATTTTTTGCTTTTGTTTTATCCCATTTTTTTTATATTTTTCTCACTTCCAATTTTCCCTTGAAGTTGAAGGCTGAGATTTGCCTTTCAACTCGACCTAGCAGGAGAGAGGATGAGGTTGGGGAGGTGGATAACGAGAAGATCCATCACGTTTTGATTTTTGTTCTATTTTTGTAATGGAATCTTTTGCCATTGATTTTTTTTTGTCTGGAAATTGATTTTGATTTTTGCATTTGGCTTTGCCTTACAATTTTTTTTTGTTTTGCTATTTGCTAAATGTTAGTTTTGCTTTGCATTTTTTTTTTGTAGTGCTTTCGCATAATTTCAAAATACGTTCTTTCTATAATTTTTATTTTGAGCGTTATTAAAAATTTGCATGATTTCGTTTCTTATTAAAAATTTTTTTTTTTTTTTTGTCGATAATAATATATCATATATTTCGTTCTTCTTTTTATTTAACAGTCGCGTGTAGTTTCGAATTCGATTGCGTCGATACACTCGCACCTATCATCATCTTTTGTTTCTTTTCTTTGGTTTGATTAGCTTTATTTTGGCTGGTTGGCTTATCGTTAGTTCTTTTCCTATGCAGTTTTTTTTTTTTTATTATAGGCGTTTTTCTATTTGCATGTTAGGTTTTATTTTTTTTTTTTGCATGGTTTTGTTAGTTAGTTAGTTCTTTCATTATTTATTATTACAAAATTTTTAAAAATTATTATATTCCACGTAGAATTTTTTTTTTTTTTTGTTAAGTTTATAATAGTTTCTTAGTTTACATTTTTTTTAGATTTAGCTGTTATTTTTTTTGTTGGCTTAGGTAATTACTCTTAGATATAGTTGTTATATTATTAGATTAAATTTAGTAGGTTTAGTTAGTTTAGTTTTTTTGGTTGCGGTAGGTTAATTTATATTAGAACGTTATTTATTATTAGGTATAAATATTTATTTGCAATATTTAGGTCAGTAGTGTAGGTTATATATTAGATTTATTTTCTTGCTTTCGTTTTGGGTTTTTTTTCTTTTTGCACCATGCCACTACCACGAACACCAGAAAGGAGAGATAATATCCTATGCACTGTATGTCAAGATTGGGTGAGACCACTTGATGAGGTTCTCACCAAATGTGGACACCGTTTCCATGAGCTGTGTATAGAGGATTGGCTGAAGGAAAAAGAGAGTTGTCCCACTTGTAGGAATGATCTAGACACGTTGGACTACTGGTCTGTCCGTAAAGTGGGAAGAGCGACAGCCGCCCCTGGACCGTTGACAAGAAGCAGGGCTCAGTTAACGGTCCCACAGCTTCAAAAAGATGGGGTTTCTCTCCTTAGGGAGTTAAATGTTGATCCTCCACAAGAGCTGGGTGGAGGTCGAGCCTTCTACGCTCCGGACGGAACAGTGGTCACTGACCATGGAAGAGGTTTACCACCTTCGAATCGACCACTACCACATACACCTTCAAATCGACCATTGACACAACCACCGATGACGACAGCGCAGGCACGTGTGAATCTTGGAGTTGATGAGATCACTCAACTGATTCGTACGTTGCTGAGGGAGGAGAGATCTCATCAATTTCGAGATTCGCACAGCGATCGTTCACGTTCGAGTACGGATCGCACCTCCAGAGCGACAGGTACTGATCGAGCATCTGAGAGGGCTCAGCAACCACATTATCCGGTTGCACAGCCACTACAAAATCCGGTGGCACAGCTTCCATATTATCCGGCAGCTCAGTTCACTGATCGAAGGAGCACCGGATCGAATTATAGACGCCGCAACACTGCTAGTCCAATACGGACTTGGCATTTAAAATTTAATGGAAATGCTACTGTGTTGCGAGCGGAAGAACTGATTTATCGCGCCGAGGCTCTTGCGACCAGCGAGCTGAGCGCGGATATGGACTTGCTCGCACGAAGCTTCTATATGCTGTTAGATGGCCGTCCGAACAGTTGGTACTGGACCTGGCATAGGTCCAACCCAAGACCAACTTGGGCGGTTTTGAAACCTGCATTTTTGCAGACGTGGGGTGTGCGAGCAAGTGATTGGGACATTAGACGGCAAATGCTAGCCAGACATCAGGTCCCAAACGAGTCCTATCAGATGTTCGAGCAGGACTTGTGTGAGCTCCGGAATCTGCTGTCGAATCCGATGCACGACGGAGAGTTCGTGGAGCTGGTGCGGGGAAATTTGTTGCCAAACACGCAGCAGCAAATTTGCCTGCAACAGATTTGGTCTCTTGACCATTTGCGACAAATAGTGTCCAGAGTCGAAGATATAAGACGGTCGACTAGATATAATTATAGCTACTCGAGTCATACCCGAGTTGCTGAGGTCGTGGAGCCTCCTACAGAGGTTTGTGACGAGCGCGATGGTTCCGAAGCCATGGCGGGGATTACATCTGGGGCTCCACTAAAATGTTGGAACTGTGAGCGTTTAGGTCACAGTTACCGACTATGTGCAGAAGCTCCCAGGGGTATTTTCTGCTATGGCTGCGGAACAAGAGACGTTTTGCGACCTCATTGTGCTCGTTGCAATCGGGAAAACTCCGGAACGGAACATTCCCGTCCTTTTCGGAGCAACCCAAATCAGCCACCCAAAACGTAGGAGACTCTGCGATCTCCGCAACTTGTGGTGATGACAGCACATCACCAGTCAGGTCAAATACACCAGACCTGACAAAAACATCGGATTTGGCAACTGCCACGACTGAGTCTCATTCAGTCGTGATTCTTTCCAATCCTTTACCTTCTGTTCGCAAAGCACCTGTACCTCGGAAGCCTTACCATGTAAGACAGAAGGAGTACATGGAGGCACGCGACAGAATTTTTAATGATTCCAAATCTTCTTTAGTAAACATTTCTTCTTGTTCCACATTTCAACCTTCCCCTGTTCCAACTTCTAAAAAAGCAATTTTACGTTTACGCGCATTTTGGCGTAAAGTTCGTGAGAGAAAGAAGGCAGTAATGTCGACTATTATCTCTGAACCTTTTTACGTACGTCCCTATGCTATGGTCTCCCTTTTCAGTGTAAACGTTAAAGGTCTTTTAGACAGTGGTGCGAGCATTAGGAGCCAATGCATTAGAACGCCTTGAGCGTGCGCAAGTGCATTGGAAGCCGATTTTCCATGAGGTGAAAACAGCTGATGATGCTTCACAGAGGGTGGTGGGAAGTGTGACGACCGAAATTTAATTTCGTGGAGTTACACAACCTATTACCTTTTACATCGTGCCAAGTTTGTCTCAAGAGTTATATCTTGGGGTAGATTTCTGGCGAGCTTTTAATATTGCTCCATCCATCATCAGTTGTGTCAACACACAAACCACCTCTTCGCAACATAATGCTACTACGATGCACTCTTTAGCGAGTAAAGATGTTGAACGTCTAGAGAACGTTAAGTCCAAGTTTCCTTCTTTCGAACTTCATGTTTTGGGAAGGACAAACGTTCTCGAACACGAAATCGACGTAGGAGAAGCGCGCCCTATCAAACAACGACACTACCCAGTATCGCCTGCGATTCAAAACCTCATGTATGGCGAGGTCGATCGTATGCTGGCAATGGGAGTGATAGAGACGAGTTTGAGTGCGTGGAGTTCGCCGGTAGTACTCGTGAGGAAACCAGGGAAAGTCCGGTTATGTTTGGATTCTCGAAAGGTAAATGCTGTGACGAAAAAGGATGCATATCCACTTCCACACATCGACAGAATCCTTAGTAGATTACCACGAGCTAGCTTCAATCCAGTCTAGACCTGAAGGACGCCTTTTGGCAGATTCCTCTCGAAACTAAGTCTCGTGAGATGACGGCGTTTACCATTCCCGGACGACCTCTCTATCATTTTACCCGGATGCCATTTGGATTGTGCAATGCACCCCAACGCATGTGCCGTTTGATGGATCGTGTTATCCTACCCGAACTGAAGGACCAAGTATTTGTTTACTTGGACGATTTATTGTTGATCTCGGAAGATTTCAATTCCCATTTGGTTTTGTTGGCGGAAGTTGCCGAATGTCTGGTGAAGGCAGGACTTACAATCAATGTGGGAAAAAGTAAGTTTTGTCTGAGGGAGGTGAAGTATCTTGGATACATTGTTGGAGATGGAGGCCTGAAGACAGACCCAGAAAAAGTCTCGGCTATAGTCGATTACCCTTCACCAAAATCCGCACGTCAGGTTGGTATCGACGCTTCATACTCAACTTTGCAGCTGTGGTGTCACCGATCTCAGACACGCTGAAAAAGGCCGAACGATTTACTTGGACTTCTGAAGCAGAAACTGCATTTCAGTCTGTGAAGGCCAAGTTAACCGTGGCCCCTGTATTGGTAAATCCAGACTTCACTCGACCCTTCGTGATACAATGTGATGCTAGTAAATCTGGAGTGGGGAGTGTTATTTTCCAGGAGAATGATGATGGATCGGAATCTCCTATTGCTTTTATGTCCCAGAAGCTCAATTCCGCTCAACGCAATTACAGTGTTACCCAGCTTGAATGCTACGCCGCTGTGTTGAGCGTGAAAAAATTCAGAGCGCACGTGGAAGGGACAGCGTTTAAGATTATAACGGATCATGCGAGTCTCAAATGGCTGATGTCTCAAAAAGATCTCAGTGGACGTTTGGCTCACTGGAGTTTGAAGTTGCAAGGATTCGACTTCGTGATTGAACATCGTCGTGGGAGCCTGAATATTGTACCCGACACCCTCTCTCGCGTATACGAAGACGGATTAAATGCGCTGATCGACGTTGCACCCATGGTTGACTTAAACTCTTCAAAGTTCCAGAATCAAGAATATCAGGATCTGAAGTCAACTGTAGAGGCAAACGCCCCTCGGCTTCCTGACGTATGCATTAGAGATGGCTTCGTGTACAAGCAAACAGAGGCCTATAATGGTGACCCAATCACAGAGGATCGTGCTTGGAAACTTTGGATTCCATCGAGCTTGGCGCCTACTGCGATTGCTCAGGCCCATGAAGCGGATACCATGGTTCACGGTGGGTTCGCCAAAACGCTAGAGCACATTAGACGTTACTTGTATTGGCCCGGTATGTCTACACAAGTCCGCGATTTCGTTCTTTCGTGTCAGACTTGTAAAGAAACGAAGTCTCCGAATCGTCCGCTTAGAGCTGCAATGGGAGATGCCTTCAGAACACAGAAGCCCTTTCAACATCTATACATTGATGTATTAGGACCATACCCTAGGACCAAAAGTGGGAAAATTGCTATCCTTGTTATCCTTGACCATCTGTCAAAATTTCCTATCCTTCATCCCCTAAGAAGAATTACGGCAGGTGAGATTACGACGTTTTTGGAGAGGGATGTCTTGTTTGGTACACCCGAGACAATTCTCTCCGACAATGGGTCTCAGTTCAAGTCAGCGACATTTAACTCCATGCTTTCTAAGTATGGGGTTAAACAGCTATATACCCCAAAATACTCGCCTCAAGCGAATGCTTCAGAGCGAGTCAACCGTTCTGTTTTAGCTGGACTCCGTGCGTTCATCGTGGAGGACCAGACTCGATGGGACGAAAACTTAAGCAAAATAGGATTTTCTCTTCGGAGTTCGATTCACCAAGCCACTAAGTTTTCGCCCTATCAGGTTTTGTTTGGATCCCACATGATGTCGCATGGAGATGACTACGCTCTGTTGCATCGTTTGAAAGCGCTAGGTGATGCAGACTTGCAATTGGGTCCCAGAGAAGGTACTCCTATCGTGAGGCAACTGGCACAGGCGAATATTCAGGTCGCACACGAGAACAGCAGTAGGCGTTAAAATATGCGTACTGCTCAAACTCAATTTAGAGAAGGACAGGAAGTGTACAGAAGAAACTTTACCCTGTCCACAACAGCACACAATTATAACGCTAAACTTGCCAAAAAGTTCTTGAAGTGCAGGATTCGTCGTGTGCTAGGCAGCTCGCGATATGAGCTAGAGGATCTCGGAGGCAAACGTGTGGGAGTATACCACTCCAAAGACCTTCGTCAGTGACTGGAGCGAGTGACAAACTCTGATAGTGCCCGGTCGCTGCAGTCGTGAGCATGAAACGTAGACGGAGCTCCCAGCTGCCTTTTTTAGTCTGTTCGGCGTTGTGGAGAACGGCGATCAGCCTATGTTGTAGTGACATCTGTGGTTGAATTTGTGTGGATCGCAAAAATATGGCATTATTGTGAATCCACACGTGATCCACAAAAAAAAATTGAGGTTCAGTGGTGGTTTTAGAGGAGATTTCTGACAGCGACGGAAAAAAGATGGAGGTGAAATTTTAGCGTACGGGGAAAAAAATTTGATTTATTGTTAAGAACTAGTATAAAATAGTAATGAAGAAAACAAATAAAGTTAAGTGGAAGTGTTAGCGTGTATGATGAAAGTAGAGAAGCAACTAAAAATATAAAATAGAGAAAAGAAAGTCGAGGTTGAATTTAAGGCGAAAAATTAAAAGCGTAGTTTTGGGCTCGCACAAAATATAGAAGAAAGAATTGTCGGTTTTTTTTTTGTGTTCAACAGCGTGTGATAGAGAAATGAAACATCCAAGAACCCAAATTCCCGATCGTCGCAAGGCATTTCGAATTCGTCCGGTCGCCCCGGTCCGCAAGGCGACGTGCTGAGTGTTATATTTCTTTTGTCGTCGGAAATTGGTTGTGATCGCGGCCAAATTACATGAAAAAGTGGCTCGCAAAAGTTTTTGTCCACAATGCAATTTAAAAATTCAGTAAATAAATGCAAAACAAACATAAAGTGGAAATAAATTAAATTAAAATTAAATAAAACTAAAACAAATAACGTAAATATAAATTAAATTAAAAATAATAACAAATATGAAACGACAAAATAACGAGACAGAAACTGACACGGACTGAAATTAATGGACAATTTAATAAATATGTGTGGAAAATACAGTAAACATGCAGATATAGCAATTACAAGGTAAATTTTTTTTATGGTATCTATTATATCTATATTCTTTTTTTTTGTATGATTTGTTTGGTTTTTTTTTGGTTTTGAAACGGGCTGAGTAAATATGGCTAAGTAAAGAGCCTGTACGATGGATCTTCTCGTTTGAAGACCTTCCGCCCCCCTCATACCTCTCTCTAGGGGCCATACATACTAAATTCTTTTGAGGACAAGTATGGCTATGGTAGGGTGGGCTAGACGGCGCACAATACCAGCGCCTGTCGAGTTGTTAGGAGTTTTCTCGGTCTCTCATGACCGATTGGGAATCTTATCCCAATTTTATCTCTTTTTCACTTTTTCAAGTCAAAATAATCACTCCAAGGCCTCCGTTCACAACACACCATAGGTAGAAATGCACCATTCGCCATTGGCGCTTGCCCGCAAGTAAAATCTGCAAAGCAGAAGTAGTATTCTCTTTCTCTTTACTATCCATATGATCGCGTTCAGGAATCGTTAAGATACCAAGTAATACCGAACAGTTATTCGAAGAAAAAGAAAAACGCAAAGGAAACTAATTTTTCTTATAAATATATACATTTTTCCTTAAAGACATATTATCAATCGTGAACTTTTCTAGGTAGGCATATAAATAGCATGTAGTCTAAGGTGTATTTTAGTAAAGTGCTAGTTTTACTTTATTAGTAATAATACAGTATTGTTATTAATTTTCAAAAAAAAAAAATTTGCTGCCCTCAAAATTTTTTTGTCCACTTTTCATGACTAGTAGACACGAAAAAAGCAATAAAAACTTTCACTCCGTCTGTCCGCCGTACGCCGTACGTCGACCGCCAAAATCCTTTGAAGGCTCGTAGCTCTCAAACCAGTGGAGCTATTAAATTTAAATTTTTTCTGGGAATAGACTGGGTAGACCCCTTGAATTGACATTATTTTCAGGGGTGGGGGTGTAAGGGGGAAGGTGGAGGAAGCGTTTTAGACGAAAAATTTTGGTTTCTAGATCTCAGCAACCGCTTATGTTAGGAGACTGAAACTTAGAATTTCTATAAAGCTTTGATAATGGACCTGTAGCGACCGCTATCATATTTGAATTACACGAAATACCAACCAGATCGCTATCATATTTGAATTACAAGAAATACAAACCAATTATCACTATATTTTTACAAACACCCTGCGATACATTTAAATCCAAAATTTATCGCAGCTCGGGTAACAATTAAAAGAGCTCCGTTAGGGTAAACCGGTAAAACGCAAACATTTAAAATACCCCATTGTACTGTTCGTCGAGGTATCATAATTTTATTTTATTGTTTTTGGTACTTTGCTTTAATTTTATTAGTTTTAAGGAAATGTGTTATTAGAAGTAGAATCGAAAAATAAATTCAGTTGAGTTGTAACAGCCCAGCAGTCGGGTCGTGTTTTTTTAATTTAAATAAATTTCTTCGGCCCAGTATGGGCATATCTCATAACAGCTCGACAACTGGTGACCCCTAGTTAGCAACACCAACCCGGAGGACTCATATACCGAAGATTTTCGTACATCAGACGATTTTCCAACAATAAATCTACCAACGCAAGCAACTTACAACACGACAAACGAAAAAAAAACCAAAGATTTTTTTTGTTTCGAGCTCGTTTTGTCCCAGCACAGCACACAGCCATTCCAACAACCACCGACTCAAGACGCATCGCATCAGGACCGCTGTTTGCTGCGTTTCAAAAGCACAGCAAACAGCAAATCAGCATCAGGGCAGTCATTTTTAAAAAAAAAAACTGAAAATACAACAGGCTGACTACTGCCTCCTGTTTTCAGATCATTTTCACGCCAAAAACGCAGAACGACCGCAGCATTGCAATCCATCGATTCCACGCCAAACACGGAGCACGAGCGCAGCATTACAACTCGAATTTCAACGACGAGCCAAAGAAGAAAATTTACACGCCAACTTATCAGCATCAGTTTTCTTTTCTAAAACTGTCCTACGCACTGCACCACAGTAAACGGCAACGCAACCATTATCCAACAATCAACGCCATCAAAAATTCCACATACGCGATTTCGCGCAGAATCATCCGACTCATCATACATAAGAAACAACGAAAACTCCGCATTAGCAACACATCAGCCGCCTTCACCAAAGCATTAAAAAGGCAACAATTCGACACCAGTAAAGCATCAACTCCAGTACTCGCCGAAAATTGCGTTATCATCCCAGTCACCAACATCAGTATTTCTTTAAATAAAGTAAATCGAAATTTTGGAAAGATTCATGTAAGTACCTACCACGTATAATACTTTGGGTGCCCTGTTAGTGCGTATTTTTCGAAGAGCGTCATATTTTTTAATCCGGTATTTACAACAAAATTAAGCGAGCCATTTTTCGGTTTAGTTGCGCAAAAAAATTTTTTTTTTTTTTTTTTTTTTCGGTGGTCTTCTCTAAAAATTTGCTACAGGCAATTTCAATTTTGAAAACGCATCGTATGATATTTTTGGTGACGCATTAGTTTAGAAAATAACGTTGGGTTTTCGTAACGATTTAGTGCTGCATTTTGAGTGATGCGTTCGTCGCACAACCGCCCATAAATTGCATTAACAACATTTCGGACCGAAATCGTACGTTTTCATACTTGATTTGGTATCGAAAAAATTATTTTCACGAGATTGTCGCTACACTCGTTAGGGTTTGAGTGCTGTTTTGGTTTTGTCACTGCTCATAAAATAAAAACGCGTTTCAAATTCGAATCCATTAGTCAAAATGCCCGACGCAAATCAATTCGCATCGGATGACAAACAATCCTCAAGTGTAAAATGGCGGTAGTGAAATTAACCGCATACAAATCAAGCTACCATCATTCTGGCCCAACAGCCTACCCACTTGGTTCATACAAGTGGACTCGCAATTTGCTCTAAGCAGAATGAGCAACGATATCACAAAATACAATTATGTAGTCGCTTCTCTACACCAGGATGTCGCTCTAACTGACATTCTGGAAAATCCTCCTAAGGAAAATTTATATCCATACTTAAAGAAGGCGCTAATAGAAAGACACTCTTTAAGTATCGAGGCCCGAATCAAAAAACTTATTTCTGAAGAAGAAATTGGTGACCACAAACCCTCAGATTTTTTTCGTAAAATGAAACTTCTCGCTGGCACCTCAGGCACTGTTGGGGAAGAAATGATTAAGAAACTCTGGCTGGGAAGACTACCCAATTTGATAAGCATTGCTCTCATTTCCCAAATGGACAAAGATATGCATTCTATCTTAGACACAGCCGATAAAATTTGGGAGGCTATGCGTTCTTCGAGCAACATCTCTGTTGTTCATGAAAAATCTAATACCACAAACAACGAAAAAATTTTGAAGCTCGAGAAGGAGATCGAAGAATTAAAGAGAATGATTTCCCAAAATTGTCAAAATAGACAATCGAGACCATTTAACAGATCCCGAAATTCATCTAGAAATCGATCGTTTTCTAGATCTGATAAATCTGGAAAGCAACCATCTTCAGGTAAATGCTGGTATCACGAAAAATTCGGGACGAATGCTAAAAAATGCACCGCCCCTTGCAATTTCAAAGACTATTCAACCCTTTCAACATCTGCACCGACAAACTAAAAAATCCTACTGTTCATGCGGCGGACAGCGGGATGCCATTAAAAAGCCGTCGCCTCTTCATTAACGACCACAATAACAAATTAAGTTTTCTAATCGACACTGGTGCTGACCGGTCGGTTATTCCACCCAAATCAATAATCAAACATGACAAACAAAATCAAAGTTTTGTCTTAGCAGCCGCAAATGGTACTATTATCAAAACATTTGGCAGCAAAATATTAGATGTTGACCTCGGTTTAAGACGTTCTTTCGTTCACGAGTTCATTATTGCTCAAGTAGACAGGCCCATTATAGGCGCTGACTTCTTAGAACGTTTCGGTCTAATAGTGGACATTAAGCAAAAGCGACTCATAGATAGCTCAACCCAGTTAACACACAAAACTGGCGCAGTTAATACCAGCATTCCTAGCCCAATGAATTACTCCATCAACAGCACCTATGGTGACATTCTACGAAAGTTTCCATCATTAACAGCAGCAACCAATTTCAGCTTTCCAGCAAAGCACAATGTGGTCCACCACATTCTAACAGAAGGCCCACTACCATTTTCAAAACCAAGACGCCTCAATCCTATAAAACATAAGACAGCGCAACTTGAGTTCAAACACATGCTGGAGCTCGGTATTTGTCGCCCTTCAAGCTCCCCAGTCTCTTCACCATTACACATAGTCGCGAAGAAAGAAAGCGGTGAAATTCGACCATGCGGGGATTATCGAAGATTAAATGCTTCAACTATACCCGACAGATATCCCATATCACACATCAATGACTTCACAATACAACTCGCCGGATGTCAAATTTTCTCAAAGATTGATCTGTTTCGTGCTTACCACCAGATCCCAGTCGCACCTGAAGACATCCACAAAACGGCCATTACAACACCTTTTGGTTTGTTCGAATTCCCTAGGATGAGTTTTGGACTCCGAAACGCAGGCCAAACGTTCCAACGTTTTATGAACGAAGTAACTACCGGCTTAGATTTTACATTTGTTTACATTGATGACATTTTGGTAGCTAGCAAGGACGAAGACCAACACAAAAGACATCTCACTCTTTTATTTGAGAGACTCGCCTCTTTCGGTCTTACAATCAAAATATCGAAATGTGTACTAGGCGCAACATCTCTCCAATTCCTTAGCCATACAGTCTCAAAAGAAGGCATTCTCCCGTCACAAGACAGGGTACAAGCCATATCAAGTCTCCCACCACCCGAATCGATTAAACAAACACAAAGTTTCGCAGGAATGGTGAATTACTATCACAGGTTCATACCACACCTTGCAGAATTACTAGCACCCATCCACTCACATATAACCTCATCTCAGAAGGAAAAGAAATCAAACACAAAATTTACATTTTCATGGCCAGAACCTTGCAACATAAATTTTAAAAAGATCAAATCTGAACTATCAAAAGCAACACTGCTCGTTCACCCATTAGACAACAAACCATACAGCATAACTACGGATGCTTCTAACGTCGCTTTAGGAGCCGTTTTACAACAATACAACGATCAACGTTGGCAACCATTAGCTTTCTTTTCCCGGAAATTAACGCCGGCCGAAATCAAATACTCAGCTTTTGACCGTGAACTGTTAGCCGTCTACTTATCGATAAAGCACTTTCGATATTTTGTAGAAGGCAGAGAATTCGCAGTTTTCACAGATCATAAGCCACTAATTTACGCAATTAAATCAAAAGCTGAAAGAAGTCCCAGACAAACTCGGCATTTACAATACATAGCAGAGTTTTCTACAGACATTCGCCATATCTCTGGCAAGGATAACGTCGTAGCAGACTGCCTCTCACGAATAGGTTCGGAAATTTCCACAGTCGATCCCAAAATTCAACCAGATTTCAAGTCTTTCGCAAGACATCAAAAGATTGATACCGAATTGGCCGATTTTCTACAAAACCAAAAATCAAAAGAGTCCAAATACAAAATGGAACTTGTTGAATTCCCTGTTTCAGACGACAAAATATGGTGCGAAACAAGCACCAAAAGATCACGACCCTTCGTGCCTCATGCACTTCAAACCATGATTTTCGATAAGCTACATTCACTGGCTCACCCTGGCATAAAGGCCACTAGAAAATTAATCTCCGAGCGATACTTTTGGCCAAACATGAACACTGACATCAAACAACTTGTGCAATCATGTATCCCCTGTCAGAAATCAAAAGTACACAGACACACCAAGTCAACCCCAGGATATTTTGGAGTACCCGAGGGCAGATTCAGCCACATCCACATGGATTTGGTAGGTCCCCTTCCGCCCTCTCAAGGAAAATCATATATTCTAACAATTATAGACCGTTTCACAAGATGGCCCGAGGCTTTTCCTATTGCAGACATATCCGCCGAAACTGTTTCAAGGACATTCGCAACGGAATAAATATCCCGTTTCGGTGTTCCTATAAAAATAACAACAGATCAAGGCTCGCAATTCGAATCAAAAATGTTCGCGCAGCTTACCAGTCTGATCGGCGCAAATAGAATCCGAACAAATGCAATCCAACGGGATGGTCGAACGACTCCACAGGCAAATAAAAGCTTCACTAATGGCCCGATGTAACACCACACATTGGTGCGAAGAACTTCCATTCGTAATGCTTGGTTTACGAGTTTCTTTTAAGGAAGATTTAAAGTACTCTCCAGCCGAAATGGTTTACGGGCAAACACTCAAAATTCCCGGTGAACTCCTCGCAAATCCAAATCCAGGCGAACACACTAATTTGGACGGATTTATCAAACGGCTGAGAGAGCATATGAGCAAACTTCGTCCATCTGAACCACGGACCACCTCGAACCCAGACATTTACGTCCCTAATACGCTGAATTCCTGTACACACGTAGTCATAAGAGTAGACAAAGTCAAAACTGCGCTAAAACCACCCTACGAAGGACCTTTTCAGGTGGTTAGAAGATTCAGAAAGCATTTTGTAATTAATGTTCACGGTATTAACAAATCAATATCGATTGATCGTTTAAAACCGGCTTTCGAACAATCACCAGAAGATGACAAAATTCGCGAGAATCCTAACAAGGTCAAATTTTCGAGTAAGTGAGACTTATTCATTTAAATTTATTTTTCAAATTTTTTTTTTTATATACATATTCGTTTCACTAGAAGGGGGGTGATGTAGCGACCGCTATCATATTTGAATTACACGAAATACCAACCAGATCGCTATCATATTTGAATTACAAGAAATACAAACCAATTATCACTATATTTTTACAAACACCCTGTGATACATTTAAATCCAAAATTTATCGCAGCTCGGGTAACAATTAAAAGAAGTAAACCTTTTCGGACTAATCCGCTCCGTTAGGGTAAACCGGTAAAACGCAAACATTTAAAATACCCCATTGTATTGTTCGTCGAGGTATCATAATTTTATTTTATTGTTTTTGGTACTTTGCTTTAATTTTATTAGTTTCAAGGAAATGTGTTATTAGAAGTAGAATCGAAAAATAAATTCAGTTGAGTTGTAACAGCCCAGCAGTCGGGTCGTGTTTTTTTAATTTAAATAAATTTCTTCGGCCCAGTATGGGCATATCTCATAACAGCTCGACAGACCCATTTGCAAAAAAATTGATGATATGGGTGAAGGGGTGTGGGAGTGGAGGGGGAAGCAATGCGTCCGAACCGCAAAAATGTGGAGATCTACACATTCTAAAATCTATATCTCCTAAACCGTTAATAGCAAGCAATTAAAACTTAACAAATATCTGTAGTTATACAAGGAGAGTAGATTGAAACAAAATTTTTGGGTGGGGGTAGCGGTGTACGGGGGTGGGGGTGAAATACTTAACATTACGATATCTCCCAAACCAGTGGCACCACAAAAACAAAATTCGGTTTGGATATAAAGCTTGATAAATTAAGATTGCTTAAAGTAAAATCTTTGAAGGGGGCGGGGGAGTACGTAAGTGGAGGGGATAACAATTTTTCAAAAATAGCACGTTTCATATCTCAATAACAGTGTAAGATGGATTCTTCAAATTTTTACCAGAAGTAGGCCTAATAGAACCCTAGTAGGGGAAAATTGGGGGTGTGAGTGTAGAGGGTGAGGGTGGGGAAGGGTGAGAAAGAAAAAGTTTCGATGCTTATATCTAAAGAATCTATAATGATAGGAAGCTGAAACTTAGTATTTAGATAGAACTATAGTAGTGGCATGGTGGAAAAATAAATTTTTTGTAGGGGTAGTATGGTACGGTGGTGGGGGGTGTTTTTCCTAACTTTAGAACGGCTTATGCTAAGAAGTTGAAACTCGGTGTGTATATGTAAATTAACCAGAAAAGTAATTGTGATAAAAAAAAATTTGAATATTCATTGGCGTTCAGAAGGGGGGGGGGGGGCAAAAAAAATTATCAGTATATATAAAATGCATATATTTTCACGATTTTCGTCACATCTACTAGGTCTTTCAAAATATTGAGTTCGTTTTTATTCTACGGATTCTTCATATGAATACCTAGAATGTGTTTTCAAGATTTTTTGAAATTCGACCCCTAAGAGGGTGTAAAGTGGTTGTATACTTTTTCATGAATTCCACCATGTTTTTTTTTCAACCTCTAGACCGCATCCCGGAATATGACCCAATTATTTAATTCATATGTAACACCCTTTTCTAACCGCTTCCCGAACTTTTTTTTAGGTTTTCAGTCACATAGTAACATACACCGCATCCCCGAATTGAACGCGTTCTGAACTTCTGCTGGAAAAATAATAAAGTTGCGCCCAGACTGTTGGCAGATTTTTTTATTTGCTATTATTTATTTAAAAAAAAAATGAAAATGTTCAAACAAATAATTATTTATATAATAATTTCATTTTTTTGTTTCAACTAATTTGGTTGGGATTTGCTACATATTTAAATTGTGGTGCTTTTATTCCTCGCAAGTGGTTCATTTCTCCCGCATGATGGGCGAAATGCACCATTTAGACTGACTGTGCGCTTCCTCATTATGCTCACGATCTGATTATATTTTGCTCTTTATTATGAATACAATATTTGCACAAGGTATTTCATCAAACAAAGAAAACAAAATTAAACAAGTCCCACAATTTTCTACGGAGATAAGCAGTAATTAATGAAAAATGGTGCATTTCTACCTAGTCTCTCCTATCTAGCCCAATCCCAAGTTGATTTTACTCTATTATTTATTCAAGAGTATTAGACAAAACCGTTGTCCTTGAAATAAAATTCAAGGATAATTTTTATTCGTATTTCTTTTTATATTACGATAACCTCACCTTTTAAAATAAGCCCTAATTTATTATTTTAGGATAAAAACTACAAGAGATATGAATATTCAAAGAGGACTCAGACACTATTTTTTTCGAAATTTTTAACATACTATAATTAACAAAAAAAAGAGGTAGAAACAAAAAATTGAATTTAAATTTTATTTTTTTAATTAATTCTTCATGTACCTACAAAATTTTTCAAAAGAAGGCACAGGCCACAAATTTCGTAATTTTTGGCAATTCTTGACGATGTGTGACTCAACAACTTTAAATTAATTTTCTTTTGGTTCACAATTACCTATAAAAACATGAATGGAGACATGTCTCGTGCCAACAGGAAATTACATAGTACTATGTAAGGTGAAAGTCCAAAAATCCGTCGTCCACAGAAAATTAAAAAAACCCGAGACGTCCGGGGAATGAATTTTCTTACGAAATTTCGATCAAATTGTACGCCTTGCTCTTTTTCATTCATACTTTCGCTACTTTTCTACATTCCTTTTCTCAACAATATTCATCTCAGTCAAAGGGGGGGGGGGGGGGGAACAGAAAAAACACCGCTTAATTCCCTTCTTCTTCTTTAGCCGTATTTGGGCGCAATTGTCACGAAAGAAATTTGAAAAAAATTGTCCAGAAAGTTGGAACTAAAACAAAATTATTTTGTGATCGAAAATGGAGAAATGTTTGCCAGAAACGTGTGGAGAAAAATCCTCAAAATACTCAAAAGGTCTTTCAAGGATCGTATGGAACTAGTTTTCTGAATTCTTCAAGCCTGTTTGCGGATGCCAAACGAAGGCTCCTGCCATCCGAAGCATCCAAAATTGTCCGACTCCTTTGGAAAGGAGAGCTGTTGATTAAAACAAACAGAAATAAAATCTGATCGGAAAATGCGGTGTCCAGATTGTGGAGAAAGAATGTCACCCCTGTGCGTAATTCTGGAAAATTTTCGAATCTCCTTTCCGTTCGAGAACATCGGCTGAAAAAAATTCCGAAAAGTTGTCCTTGTTTTCCTTTTTCTTGTAGCCAAAGGTACAACCAAAAGTACAAATAAAAGGAGAGCTCAATTAGTGCGTAAAAAATCAAATGAAATGAAAATTCGATCAAAAATGAAGTGGCCAAAAAATGTTCAGAGGAACAGAGAAAATCAAGCTATTCCGTCCCGTTTAATTTGTGGCATCCTTTTCCAAAATCGAAGAATGTTCTTTTTTCCGGAAAAATCGAATTTTACAAGAGGAACAGTGCATCAAAGGTGAGCTCAACAGATGCGTTGAAAAAAATCTGCCAACAAACTGGGCGTAACTTTATTATTTTTCCGGCAGAAGTTAGGAACGCGTTCAATACTGAGATGCGGTGTAGGTTACTATGTGACTGAAAACCTATCAAAAAAAACAAGCCCGTGGAAGTGAAAATCTGATCGGATCTGAGAGATATGGAATAATTTATGAAAAAGTACACAATCACTTTACACCCCCTTAGGGGTCAAATTTCAAAAAATCTTGAAAACGCTTTCTAGGTATTCATATGAAGAATCCGTAGAATAATAGTGAATTCAATATTTTGGAAGACCTAGTAGATATGACGAAAATCATGGAAAAATATGCATTCTATTTTTACCGAACAGTTTTTTTGCCCTCACTTCCGAACTCCAATGGCTATTCGAATTGTTTTTTAGTCCAAATTACTTTTCTAGTTGATTTACATATACACACCGAGTTTCAACTTTCTACCATAAGCCGTTCTATAGTTAGGAAAAACAGCCTCCACCCCCGTACCATACTACCCCTATAAAAAATTATATTTTTCCAACTACTATATCTCTATCTAAATACTAAGTTTCAGTTTTTTATCATTATAGGTTCTTAAGATATAAGCATCGGAACCTTTTCCTTTCCACCCTCCCCCACCCTCACCCTCTACACTCACACCCCGAAAATTTTTCTCTCATAGGGTTCTATTGAGCCTACGTCTGGTAAAAAATTTGTTCATCTATCTTATACTGTTCTTGAGGTATGAAACGTGATTTTTTTGAATATTTCTTATCCCCCCCACTTCCATGTTCCACCACCCCCTTAACAAATTTTACTTTGAGCAATCTTTATTTGTTGACCTTTCTACTCAAACCGAATTTTATTTTTCTAGAGCAATTGGTTCGTGAGATATCGTAGTCTAAAGCTTTTCACCCCCACCCCCGTACGCCACTACCCCTACTCAAATTTTTTTTTCAAACCTTTGTCCTAGTATAGGTTCAAATATTTGTTAACTTTGAATTTCGTGCCAATATTTGTTAAGTTTGAATTTCGTGCCATCAACGGCTTAGGAGATATGGATTTTAGAATGTGTCGATTTCGGCATTTTTGCTTTTCGGACGAACTATTTTCACCCCACTCCCACACCCCTTCACCCATTTCAATAATTTTTTTTGCAAACGGATCCACAATCGAAGTTCTATAGAAATTTCAAGTTTCAGCCTCCTAGTGTAAGCGGTTGCTGAGATCTAGAAACCAAAAATGTTCGTCTAAAACTCTCCCCACACCTCCCCCTCTTACCCACACCCCTCTTAAAGATACCAGTCGTAGAGGTTCACCCAACCTAACCACCATAAAAATTTCATGATAATACCTGAACGGGTTTGGGAGCTACGCGCCTTCAAACTATTTTTGCGTACGGCATACGGCGTACGGCGCACAGACGGACATTTTTTTTATTGCTTTTTTGGGGTCTACTAGTCCTAAAACGTGAAAATACAAAATTTCAGGGTAGCACATTTTTTTGAAATTTCAGGTCGATCACAATACTTTATTATTAAATAAAAATAAAGTAAAATGTAAATTTGATCAAATCTGAAGAAAACGTAGCGAAAAATGAACGGAGACGAATTTTCTTTTTAAATTTACCCTGAGGTTTTTTTTTTAAATCTGTTTGAGAATTTTCCTTTAAGTTAAGATCGATGGTAACCGTCGCAAAAATCGGACAATATTAGAAAACATTCCAAGAAGATACCGAGGAACCCTTAGGATTTTTTTCAAAAGAATTAATTTTTCCTGTTTCGCAAATGAGGGCACACGATAGTGGCAGCACTGCTCTCTGTAGGTTAAGTTTTTTTTAAGTTAGTTCTTAATGAAACTAACAACGGAGAAGTAAGATAGTAAGAAACACATGAGGGAAAAAATAAAAGAGGAAAAAAACAACAAATAAAATTAAAGTACTATCAGGAAAACCGGAGAATGAATGACCGCAAAAAAATCATTTTAATTTTTTCGATTTTTCGAAGAGCTGAGCTCAATTGATGTCTGAAAAAACAAACAAAGTGGAAATCAACCTGGAAATGCCACATAGAACATATATATCGAAAAAATGTAGTTGGAGGGTAAATTTTATTAAATCCGTTGCTGGATCATGGTGGGGTGCCCAGTGCCCACCCATATTAAACTAATGTAAGATCGGTTATGGAATATGGTATTATCGGCTTTTTTGGCGACTACTGAAACTCACATAAGAAAGCTAGAGAGGATTCAAAACCGAGCAGCATTCACTGGTCGGAAAAATTCATTATTCGAACGAATGTATTGGCTATTCCTATTTTTCATGAAAGTTTATCCGAACTGAGGGATCGTAAACCATTGAACGCATTGAGTATGTTCTATCAGCAAATAATTAGACCTGAATATTAGAAAATCACAGATGCCACACCGATTCCAACACGATCTGAAAGTTGTACAGAACACACATCCTTAACCAGATTGGAAATGACCGAGGACCATTCTCCCTCATTTATTCGATCCTTGGAAGAAAAGCCAATAGTTTTAGTAGAGGGGACAGATGGAGCTTTCTGTCTTAATGAATACTGCCAGAATCGGACGCAGTATTCTCGGCGGAAGTAATCGCTGTATATATGGCGTGACGCAATATCACTCGCCGGAAAAACTACTTAATTTTATTCGACAGTCGCTGTAAGTAACATTGGGTCAAGCCGTCTTATACATACGTGGTTAAATGCAAGAAGGGTCCTTTTAATACTCGTCAGTGATGGATACGAAGTAACTCTTTACGGCATCCGAGGAAACAAACTAGTAGACAAACTAGCACGCGAAGGGGGCCCTCCCTACCTCTTACACAAACTCTGTTCCCAAATGAGCTTAACGACTCCGAAATAAAAACACTGGCTAGAAGACGACATGGGTAGATACTGTCACTCCATAATTCCAATAACTTCATTACACGCATGGTTCCAAAGGCTGCTGTTATGGATCCCAGTCGCTCAATGGTACTTCTTTTTTCTCGACTCATATGGCTAATCACAATGTCCTCAGTAGCACCAATTTGAACCGCAAGACCACTGTGCGATCATTGCAACCAATATGAGACTGCCGACATGGTCTTTTGGTCATACTCCAAATACAGTAGGTACCGCTTATTGTAATCACTTTGGAACCAGCCAAAAACAATAACATTAAACTGTTTATAACAATAGACGAAAGAAAAACGAACGTTTGTGGAGACCCAACTGTTTTGATAACAAAATCCGGATTATAACATTATCCGGGATTACCATAAGCGGTAACTCTTAAGAACCACACTTCTTGCATCTCTGGCGACCCTTAGACCTTCACCCCTCCCCCTGTTCATACTAACTTCACCAAAGTGAACGAGATACGGTTTTATTTCAAATAAACATATCCACAGCCACTGAGCCTCTATTATTTATATATATAAAAAAATTAAAATCCCATTAAAATTGAGAAAAGGCTGGCCAGAAACATCGTAGCTTTTCTTTAGGCTTCTTTCAGACGCAATTTTCGGATTTAGAACGTACGCTCCACCTCCAGTGGCATTTAATTCGAACAATTCCACTTGGTTTTTGCCCCCATTCAGTCTATCTGCGGTCCACCTTAAGACACATGTTGCAGCAATTCCAATTTGTTCTAAGCGCCGAACAAAATTCCACGCAGACCAACTGCCTCACCGACCGTTAAAAATTCAAACCGAAAAAACCCACCAAATCGGAAACAAAACAAATTCATTTACCTGTGATTTCACCACGAATTGATTCCTGTTTCACGCAGTGTGGTGAGAATTGTTTGCGCCATGTTGATGACGTAGCGCAAGCGGCTCCACATCAACGGCTGATAGTCTCCACAGTTTCGACCAGCACTGCCTTATTTTTGACCCGATTTTCATTCTGTTTGATTTTTTGAGCAGCTGGTAGTCTCACCTTTAATTTGATGTGCAATTTGTGACTATTCGAGAAAAAAGTTTTCTTTAGGCTTTTCCTCACGGTATCAGGACAAATCAACTTACTATTACACTTCTCCTTGATGCCTACTGCTATTTTGTGTACCGTTAGTCGAGTTTTTTGCCTTACGCCAGAGATTATACTGCGTCTTTCCCTTAATGATAGCTTCGGCGGACGACCAGAACGAGGTTTTGAGGTTAAAAGTCCGGTAGATTTGTAATATTTACAACTGTTTGGACGGATGGTAGCTTCTATTTAAAGTTTTGTCTATACTTCTTAAACTATTTTTGCCTTTCCACAAGTCTATAATAATTTTCCGTTCGCTAATACAAATCTCTTTCCGCGTGGTGCTCATATTTTAAAAAAAAAGAGTTAAAATAACTGCTTCCTCATTGACAGGTAAACTGAACTAATGCAGAAAACTGCATAGGGATGTTAAAAACGCAAAGGAATTGTATCCTATCCTGAAGTGAAAGTAGACTTTTTCTACCTGTTTTTTTTTTTAACAATTAAAATAAAATATCAGCCGTTTAAAACTTAAGACCAGGTATTTTTTTTTTTTTTTGAAAACTGTGTGCAACGACCACTTAATGCCATGGTAATAAAATTAAAGGATTCGACCCTGTACTCCTTTGTTTTTTGCAGTAAGATCATTTGTCTATGGGAGTGAACGTAGACTTTTTCTACCGAGTGTATGTCCACAACAGTAATTGATTTGATGCATTCGAAATCCTATTCCTGTTCGGAGAAAAACTCATTGGAAGAGTCGCCAATTATTTAATTATTATTGGGATTCATCCAATTCCTCCACAAGATAAATTAAATACAATTTTAATATAATAGTATTCGCGGAAGTTGGTTTTCAATTTCTGCCTCCGATTCCAGGAATTACTCGTTTGTTTGGTTGTACTAATAACGGCACACTGCAAGAAAAACTTTATTTCAAGGTTGCACTGACTAAATTTAAGTTGAGCAGTGTGTCTCCCTCCCCCCCCCCCCTCGCTAGGGTACGAATACTTGTCCTTGTCGTCGACCCGAACAAAACCAACACACTCTTCCGTGGGAACTTTTAACCGGATGGTTGAAAATATGTATGGGTCATACGAAGTCGAGTCCTTGGAGCCAGCTGCTTTTCCGGGAACTAGCATTTTTTCGCATCCAAGCATTGCGAAGGTGGCAGCCACCTGTTGATTTGACAATGCACAGATTAATTTGTTATTTTTTCACGCGAAACCCACCCCCTTCCCGCGATATTTTCTTAGGGGTAGTCGGTCAGTAGACCAAGTGGTCGGTTGGTTCAGGGAAATTGCGCGCGAACGCAATTGAAGAAAAATCATATTCATCAGGTGGGGATCGAGGATAGTGTAGTGTAGAGCGGGAGGTAGGGTAACGAGATGGAAGCGCATGCGAAATAATTCGATTCGAGTGAAAGCCTTAATCCTCGTTTTCAAGGTCTCAAAAATAATCCAACAGCACGCACTTTAACGTGGGCTAGTCGTGAAACTGGAGGAATACCATAGTAAGCAGGTGATAAGCGTCGATAGCGGACTCAAGTCGGGAAAAGTGCAAGTGCATTGGAAGAAGGAATGGTGCTGTGCTGTACTGAAAAATAAAGCAAATGTCGGTTGTGAAGTGAAATTTCGACAGAAAAAACCAATTATAAGTATAATTTTTCTTTTTCTGGAACAAATAAAAAACTACACATCAAAACTAAAACTCAAACTAAAACTAAAACATACTGCAGTCACGATCGGCTGCAAGCCAATCGTATAATACTCTAGATGATACTGAACTCCGATTTATATTGTAGTTGGGGCTAAAGTAGAATTGCGTATGTGCATGTTGCATGTTCTTTATTAAGGACCTCCATTCAGTTGCAACTTGAAACTTAAAAACAATATCATCAATGTTTAAAATCAATGTGTCCCAAATTTCAAATTCGTAGTTTCACGCGTTCAAAAGTTATGGGAAAATATTGTTGAATACGTATCTTAAGGATTTTTTGTATGAAAGGTACCAGAAGGAGTGAAAGGGTTTCGCTGACTAGTAAAATCGAAATTCGTTTTCACGCAAAACTAATTTGTACAAAATTCTAAATTTACAGCTAAACGGATTCTTGTGTTGTAGTGAGTTCCATAAATTAAGTGAAGACACTTTGAAAGGATATTTATATGGCTGTTACGCGAAGGACTAATAGGATTTTTTTCAAAGATATACATTTAACTTCAACTATTGGAAAACAAACGGATACAAAATTTTAAACACACAGCCAAAATGGCTGTGAAGCCATCGACAAATTTTCTAGAACACTGTCTTTTCAAGGATTTTTTGTTTGGAAGCTACTCGAAGGAGTCAAGAAATTTCACTGACAAACGCAGTCTAACTTCCTTTTTGCTTAAATCTTATTTGTACAAAATTTAAACTTCGTGGCTAAACGATTTCTTGAGTTAAAGTGAGTTTCGTGAATTAAATGAAGATATTTTAACAAGATATTTGCATGGCAGCCACTCGAAGGACTAATAGGATTTTCTTCATAATCATACATTTAGCTCCAAATATTGAAAAATTAACACTTACAAAATTTCCAAGTCGTAGCTTAAACCCTTATAAAGCTATCGGCCAATATTCTTGAACACGTGAGTTATATGTAAGAGGTTTTCACTGCGGGAAATACAATATATAAACAGTTCGTGGTTTTTTAAAGTTTTAATCGCGTTGAAGGCTAAGTAACAATTGCTTATTCTAATCCTTACGTTCTACATGAAACCTCAGTTTCCGTTCCAATACAGGTAACCGTCATAAAATCTATATTACAGCCATAAAATCTATCTTATCTCTAGGGTTTTATTACAACTAATTTATGACGGGTTAAAAAATGATTGTCGCAAGAATCTGGGTGCCAGATGGGCTTAGGAATGTGTCCGATGATTATAGGAATATGACTCTTCCCCCCTTAGATTGAGGCTCCTGTCTCAATAATTTAATATTTTTAATTATTTTTTTTTTTCTCTATTTCAGCATGTATTTAATTTTTTTTTTTTTTTTTGTTTTTATTATATATAAATAAATTATTACAGAAATTATTTTGCAAATGCTTATTATGTTGTACGTTAATCAGTTATAATTCTTTTCTGGTGCTTTACGTTAAGTATGTTGAGATCCTCTAAATGTGCCTCCGTCTTGTGATTGAACAATCGGAGAATGTTACAATTGCATTTCTTGGTAAGTACATCTCATCCTCCTTACATGTATATGATGTTATTACGTTATTTGGTCTTTTGTTATTATAGTTCTTAATTCCTTTCTGTATCTTATCAATACCTACATGTGGTGATATTTATACTCTAGATGAACATATAGAGTATTATAAGTTTAGTCCAGCCCGAAAAGTTTGTAACGCATAGAACCGAGCCTCGGACGAAAAAAAGTTTTATATTATTTTGTGTTTATTTTTGGCCAAAACCCCCAAATCCGTTTGCTGTCCGTCCGTCCGTCCGTTAGCACGATAAGTCAAGAACGCGTTGACCTAGGAAGTTGAAATTTTGTCACAACTTGTAAAATGGAAAAAGTAAGGCTAAGTTCGTTAATGGGCGATATTCTTCCAATCCTTCGGGTACCTCCCATACAAGAGTCCTTGAAACACGTTTTCCCAGTTATCGCTCGAATGCTTCAAGTTAGGAACTTGAAATTTTGCATACGTATGGTTTAAAATGTTTGAATTGTTGTTCCGAATGTTCCGAATATGATGCAAATCGAATGAGTCCTTCGTGTAGCAGCCTAGAAAAGTCCTTCAAAAATGTATGCTTTTTACTGAATTCACTATAACTCCAGAACGAGTTAGAGCAGGAATTTAAAATTTTATAGGAATTAGTTTTATACCAAAACCAAGACGGAGTTCAATAATTAGCGCCATCCGTTGACTCCTTCGGGTAGCTGTCATACAAAAGTCCTTAATAAACATATTCACCAATATTGCACGATAAGTTTAGAACGCTTTAATTTACGACTTTGAAATTTTACAAACATTAATTTTATAATAGTCGCAGCTGAAACTATTAATATGAAAAATATCCCATGAGTCCTTCATGTAGTTGCCATACAAAAATTCTGTAAAATGTCCTAACTTACTTTATGGAACTCACTATTAATCAAAAAATCGACCACTATACAAAAGTTTCTACCTGGAGTCTGTCCAATGTTCAGCTATAGCTGCTTCGATAGCAGCTATAGCTGCTTTTTCCTGTCCAATGCAACAAAAAGCTGCTTTCTCGTGCTTGCTATTTGACAGTTATTCTGTCCAATGCATTCAAATAGCTGCTATCATAATTGCTTTTCATAGCTGCTTTTCACTGCTTCGAGTACAGACTGTAAGCAAGAAAGCAGCTATGCATTGCATTAGTATGTGTATGACAGTTCACTTGCCGTGCCGATAAAATTCTAGTTTCTTTATCGTGTCATTTAAAATCGAACTAAACTTTATTATGTTATCGTATTTTGTGATAGGAATAAAGTAAATTTGTGCCACGGATAATGCGCGTTGTGAAATATACATAAGTGGTCCGTGTTCTACGATTACGATTACGAGCGGAAGTTGATCTCATCGAGGAACGTTTAAATGCCAAAGATTGGGATAACGCTACCTATTTCGGTGCTCTACTCTGTCAAGCGGACGGTATTCAATTTAGTAGGGCCGCTCTATCGGCCAAGTGTTCCGTTCAAATTAAACTCGAACTGAACGAGAAGCGGGGAAAGCAGCTGAATTTAGCGGCAAAGAAGCGACGAATGTCCAAACAGAAATCAATGGACAGTATTGATTTGCAGAGCAGTGATGCAACTACGCCTGAAACTGACGTGTAATTATCGCCACTACATGTCTACAAGAACTACATAATCCGACCAGCGGATCCGATTTCAATATTCCGGCTGAACTTCTGCGAAAAGTCGCGTTCGAACACGAAGAATTGGCGAAATGCAAAATGAGCCCGAAATCGGCCAAGTACATTCTTTTGCAGCATATTCAAAATCTACCGGGATTCGGCGAGGAGGTATTCAGTGGCGTTACAACTAACGAGAGTTCGGTTCGATGTGATCTTTCGGTAGGACCGCAGGCATTAGTTGTCTGTACCGGCGAGGATCGAATGAGGTAACTAATACACATTACGGTTTTTTTTTTGATTATTCTAATCCTGTTTACAATTTCAGTATACCGAAAAAAGCACACCCTGGACTCGGACGAAGAAGACAGCGGCGACGATGAGCGGTGGGCATTTATATTTTTCGTATTTTTTTTCACTGATAATTCGCGATTTCGGCTTTCAGCTACAATATTATGAACGAAAATGATTTCTAGGGCGAAGAGGATAGAATCTCAGGAATGGACGGCGAGGTCAAAATCACCCCGTTCAACATGAAAGAGGAACTCGAGGAAGGACACTTTGACAAGGAGGGCCACTTTCACTGGGACAAGTCGATGGAAATCAAAGAGAATTGGCTTGATAACGTCGATTGGATTAAGGTAGGGAATGCTTGAGATTTAAACGCATTGTTTCGGCAACGTTTAGAGGGAGAAGGCTTTGTTTTGGAATCGTAACCAACAAATCTATTTTCCAGGTCAAGACCAATAAGAACTACATCAGAAAACCAATCGGGACCTGGCCGATTCCAGTGATGCGATCGAAAGGAGTTACAGAGTAATTTGGATGATAGTTCGGACGATGAAGAAGCAACCGATGAAAAAATTGCGCTCGACAGTACGATTTAATTATATATTATAATAATTTAAAACGATGAGGTAGGAAGATGATAATTGTATTTTACCAGCAAATATATTGTATTGCCGCGAAAGATGTCTTTGAAATCTTTTCCCTGACATGAAAGCAGCTCATAATTATAGAATGACCGTGATTTAAAAAAGTTTGTGCGATTATCTTTACACTCCACCATCGAGTGGAAAGGTTTCTTCGGCCTATTCGGGAGCAAACAGAAGAAGCCGGACAACATTCACGGATCACATTCACGCTGTGGATCGGTGAGTGTCGCGCAACATTGTACTCGCAAGTTTTTAATAGTTTCTGCTAACCGCGACGGTCGACAGTACCAGCCAGACTGTACCTCGAGCGGTCTAGTACTGCTGCGGCTATTTCGTGTCCTTTTAACTTTGTTGCGTTTTATCTATCAGCGGTATCCTACCTAGAACAGATGAAAGTGGGAAAAAACTAGTAAATGCCCTTTGGGTCTGACAACCGATGCTGCTGTTTCCCAGCGTTTCAATTATCTATTGGGCCCAAGAATTCAGATTCATTCTCCAGCCTCCACTACACATAGAGTAATGTTGGGCTAATTTTTGCAATGGAATATTGCGAATTCAATTCAACTTCGATGGGTTCTTAAATAACAATTTAACTCACCTTCTGGAGAAGGCGTACTTGTGCTCATTGGATTACATATTTGTTAAAAAGAAAACAAATCTTACTTTAAAGTTACTCGCAATTTAATTAAAAACTTATCGGTAAACACAAATAAACTTAATCATAAAAACAAAATATTCTTCAGATCCTAAATACCACTACGTTGCACCACAAATAGCACACTCAAACCGTTCGGTCAAAATCATTTTGGATCCATAAACTCTCACCATTTCGCTTTGCACCACATTTAAAATGTTTCGATATGCAGAGTACCAAGCACAACAGCCTTTTTCGTTTATAATTCTAAAAGTATGAAAATTTAAAACATTCTTAAATTGCAGTAGAATTCGACACATTTACCTGTACAGCAATCGTAGCGGCACATATAAGCCCTAATCTTATCAGCGGGATTGTCCAGTTTTGAAATTTGGATTCCAATTCCTCGCAACTCTGTCGGTGGAATATTCAATAGCTTTGCTACGGACAAAATGGTATTAGTGATCACATTAAGATCACAAGTAAAATCAGAAAGTGTTGTTGATTTCGTTACGTTATCACTGACCCCATGACCCAGGTATTTCGAAGATTCGACTGGAGCATCCTTAGATCTCACCATATACTTGAGAGTAATACATTTTCCGCGTCGTTTTATATCCATTATACGTGTATGCACTTCGGTGCAGAGTTGCCGCAAGAATTTTTCTAGTTCGTCGAATTCGCTGAATCTGATTCCGTAGTTGACTTCTGCGGATACCGACTTTCTAATCTGAATTGAAAATAATCACAACTAAAAATACAAACTATTTCAATCTACCGATCGCAGTACCTGTCCATAAGCCAATGGCCGATTATCGATTCCTCTAAAAAACTAATATAGGGTTTCGCCGAATTTTTAACCAATTTCTGCTTGAAGTTTAGCGAGCGAAATCTTCTGAAGATCGCCACATGTTTTCAAATCGATTTTTTCTAAGGTATGCGACGTGCTGTATCCGACGCCTGGGTGTGGAAAACTTTAAGAATACCAAATATAATTTTGATTAGATTTTAAATTACCTGGAAGATCTTTAATCGGAATATTTGCCATGTATTCTTCGACATTTTCAAGATTAAGGAAGAATTGTCCATCGGGTTTGGCCTTCTTTGTGGCCATTCTCGCTTGTAGTCTAGTAGAAGTATTAAAAAAGAAAACAGTTTGAAGAAGACTTTTTCATTAATATCCTTCGGACTTATATGTTGGGTACACGGTGAAATCTTATCACTTGTAATACGTAGTTCATCCCTCCGATAGCGGGGTAAGTGTTCCTTTTTCGATCATGCCATCCAGGTCAGGATATCTTGAATGTTTCTATACGTACAAGACTGTGTCGGCAACGGTAAGACTCTCAATGCATTTGCTAACATCAGCGCCTTATGAAACTCGCTGCAGCACGAGGTTAAACTTAGCGGCAAACAATTTTAATCTAAATTGGTTTTTCTCCCACGAAGATGCGGTCAAAGAAAGACGGACAGGTTGTCAGCGATGAGTAAACGACTGGATGTTCAGGAGTTTCTAGCCCCAGCATCCAGCCGCGACGGTTCGACGCCGGTACACAGCATCACCGCACACCACCGGCATTTTTCTTTTAATTCGATCGCGTCCGGACACTTTCTTTAAACTACATATGTAAAATTAAATTTCGCGGCCGGCACTAAATGACATAAATGTCACGTCCCTTACATATGTACATATGTGTGCATCAGCTGTTTTAAGCTATTGAAGCTGCTTTTTGCTGTCCAATACGCGCCAGTGCTTTTTCGGGCTATGGTTGAATTTGACAGTTCAAATCGTGAAGCTATGCTATGCTACGATAGCTGCTATCGAAGCAGCTATAGCTGAACATTGGACAGACTCCTGTAAGTAAGAGGTCATGTAATAATTGCTTGTGCTCTCCTCATTCTTTTGATATATTTCCAACTAAAATATAAATCGGAGTTCAGTATTTCATCTAGAGTATCATACGATTGGCTTGCAGCCGATCGTGACTGCGTTATGTTTTTTTCTAAATTTACACTTATATTCGCATTTGACTATGTTCGTGATATTTTACATACGAATAAATTATTCCGTTCACTCTTACAGTTTTTTCATGAACAATCTCCAAAATAATTTTGCTTAGCACATAAGTATGAATTTGCTGATAAGTTTGATAAAATAATTACAGTAGTAATAATTACGAGTTTCAGCGTTCCCTGCATCCCTAATATGTATGTCTTTTGTTAAGTCGCGTATGTTGTCGTCGTTACCTATATCTATTATATTTCAGAGTTTCGTCCGTATCTAATATTAATTTTCTAATATGATATTCCCGGTTTAGCTGAGTTGATATTACCCGAGAAAAAAAATTTGTTTCTCAGTTTTGGTATTTTCGCACCCTCATGTGCTGGTTTGGGTGTGTTTTTCTACTAGTATTGAGTTTAAATTTAGGATCTAATTTCTTTAGGGTTATATTCTTTATGAATTTTTTGTTAACTTCTGTTTCTTCTCGATCTTTGTTCAGTTTGCTAATAATTTCAATTTTCTTGGTTTTGATTCTCTCATGAATTTCTTCATTATCCTCTTCTCCGTGATGTACTGCAAATGGTTTTTTCAGCGTGGTTGAATGTATTGTTGAGTTGTAGTTCTTTACTATTGCTATTATTGGATCCAAGTTTGTTTTATTTACTTTTTCTGTTGCTTCCCATATTCGCAACTTTTCGTTCAATGTATTATGAAAACGTTCTATGTCCGAATTTCCCGTATGGTGGTTTGGTGTTGTAAAATGTACTTCAATATCCTCTCCCATCAAGTAATTTTTCGTAGTTTCTGACTTAAATGAGGGTTCATTATCCAATATTAGTTTTTGCGGTTTTCCCATTATCGAAATCATTGTCATAAGTCCATTCTGTATATCTGATTGAAACTTCGTATTGATTTTAACAATCGAAGCTAGTTTACTGAACTTGTCTATCGCTGTGATGTACATGTTATTCCGATTCTTGAACCATATATCTGCATGGATTATCTCTCTTGGCCCTTCTGGTGTGTCTGTTAGTTTGAATGGGGCTTTAACTGGATGGCGATCATATTTTGATTTTAGGCATATTTCGCAGTTATTTATAACTTCTTCGATTCTCTTTTTAATGTTGGGGTAATACACTCTGTGTCTCATCAATTGGTACGTTTTCTCTATCCCATCGTGATGCGTTTTTCTATGGGTTGTAAGGATTTCTTCTACTATCTCTTCATCACTCGCATTTATTAGGTGGGTTCTACTCTTCAAGCATTTAGTACTATTCATTGTACCTTCTTTCCATTTCTTGTATTATTCCTGAAATCTCATAAATATTGGTGTGTCGCTTATATAAATCCCGACGGTTCCCTTTTGTGGTAAATTGTTTTTAGATTAGATTAGATTAGATTCTTTATTGTTCCATATTACAATTTCATATATATATTAACGTAACAGGTAATGGGATGCTCAGACACTGCGGTCTCTTCATCTCGTGAATATATAACGATTATACTAAGGATATAATAATTAGTGGCTTGATATTGTTGATTAATTATGGGAGGAAAATGGAATTGTTTTTAATTATATACTCTATATACTTCTCGTCTGGGTTTTTTGATTCGAAAGTTATTAATTTCTTATCCTTGTATTTATCTACCTTTACTCTATTAATTTTGGCTTTACATATTTTAATTGGAGTTTGAAACAATTCAATGGCTTTTTCTGTCAATCCTATCATATTCGTATCGTCTTCGTGTGCACTATGTATTGTGGCAATATTACTTCCGCTATCGTTGTCATCTTTTTCGTGTAAGTTTATTTCAACTCTGCTTAGGGCCGGTTTCACAGTTGAAATTTGATCTGAAGTTTAGTTAAACTTAAACTTAAGAATAAACTGCACTATAAACCTAACCCGATTTCACAGTAAATAAATATCCTAAGATTAACTAAACGCAAGTTCGCAATCATTGTGAACTAATTGAACTGAAGTTGAGCTTTTTTACGTTGGTAAGCCTTGCTTTTATCTGTCATTTCAATTGTTGTTAAAAATTTCAAAATGGAAAACATGTGTACGATAGAACTTTGTTTCCCAGAAACTGTAGCAGCACCGAATACTCCTGAAAAACAGGATGAAAGTCAAGGTTAGTACATTATTTTTAGATAAACTTGATTAATGTGATCGTTATTGTCTAGGTGGAAGCTCAGAAAAGTGGGACAAATACTGTCCCTTGATGTTAAGAACTCAGATTTCGTCTCGTTTGAGGTGTAACCAAAGAAATGCCCAAATAATTTAAACGGGTCGCAATGGGAATTGGTGGCCAAAGCGAAAATCGATCTGGCAAACTCCAAAAAGATGAATGAAGATGCCTGGAATGTGATTTTTTGGCTGCAGAACACGAGCAGAGAATGCGTTTTGCAGAGAAAAAGATGCGTTTTGATGAGGCAGAACATGACATAAAGATGGAAATTTTACGAGCGGAGTTATTAAATAAAAAAATAGACTATAGATTATAAACGTTATTACATTCTTTTCAAATTAATATAATAATTACGAGCGGTTTTCTGAATTTGTTACACAGAAATGAAATGATTTTTATTTTATTATTTAGTATAGTACATGAAGAGTATTTATTTCTGTGAAATTATTTGAAAATAAATAAATGTAATCTTATTTCATAATTAAGTTATGTGCCTATATTACATATTTCGGAAGTAATCATTAATCAGAAGCATTCTGTTTAAATTATTATTATTAGTTCGAGGATCATTCTGCGAAGGTACTTGCGAAACGAAGTTAACTGCATTTTCTAGCTCTTCATCCAATGCAGGGGGCTCATGATCGTTTTCCATGATACATATATTATGCAGGACTGCAGTTGCAACAATCACGCTTTGGGTTTTTCCGCCCTATATTTAAGACTAGTTGAAAAAACAGGAAATCTTCTTTTCCACACTCCGTAGCTCCTTTCACACAATTTCTAGTTCGAATAAGCGATTCATTATATCGGTTTTCCTCTGGTCTGTACACATTTGCTAGGCACGTAAGCATGTAATTGCGGTTCGCATATCCGCTATCAGCCACAATATAGCTATTAGGAAACTCATTCCTCTCAAATCGAGAACATGCCTTGGAATTATCGAAAATTGTCGAATCATGCGTGGAGCCAGGCCAACGAGCAACAATATCCATAATTTTTAAGTTTGCATCACACATAGTTTGCACGTTGTAGGAAAAAAAACCCTTTTCTATTGCGAAAAATCTCTGCTGAGTTACCCCCTAAAAAAGGATATTTTAAGAATAATATATAAAAATTCAATTTTTTAAATTCGTGTCGTGTTTTTACCTGGTGATAAAATTCTGACATGGGTACAGTCAATTGCTGCGATAACATTAGGAAATGTAGCAATTGCAAAAAAACCTGATTTAGCAATTTTCATTTCATCGTCATTTACTGGTAAATTAATGAAATATGGCTTCAAAACTGCAATAGAATGAGACACTTTCTCTGCAACTCTACATTCGGTCGATTTTGAAACCCCGGCAAAGTCGCCAACAGTGATAAGCATGCTTCCAGTTGCATAAAGCCGCAATGTTAATAAAAGCATGGTTTCTGGAGATACAGCATTATTCCTAAAAAATGTATTCTGTAATAAATGCTTTTATTTTAACGAACCAATTTACCAATTTGTTGGATGCTGTATATGCGATCCAATTAGTTCTAACAAAAAATATGCGGCTTGTTTTGACAACCGAAAACGAGTCCGAAAGTCGAAATCATCCCATTCGTCAAAATGATTTGGGCGAGTTCTTAATACTCGAATCCGCCTTGTTCTATTTAAGACATTAGAAACCTCTTCATCACTCAAATCTTCGTCACTTGAATACATTTTATAATAATTCCGTTCTTATAATAACAAAAATATACATGAGAAGAATAAGAAGAGCTGTCAAAAAAAATTAAATCTCAAGTTTAATCCGAAGAGCATCAACCGTTTTACTTAATCCTAAGTTTATTACAAAACTTGAGATTGATTACGACTGTGAAACACGTTTTATAATTAAACCAGAGCTTAAGCTAAATCTGAAGTTTAAACAACCACTGTGAAACCGGCCCTTACACTCAGAGAAAAACTTCTACGATCAAAGGAAAATTAGACTTAAGATAAGTAAAATTGGGAATGATTTAGCGCCAAAGTACCGATATTGTTAATGAAAGTAAATCCTTGTCTTATATATAAGTAAATCAATATGGATTTGATTAAAGTAAATTTCTACTTAGTCTGAAGAAGAATTAACTCAATACAAAAACTTAATGTTATAATGAAAAGCAGTAAACGTTTCCTTGAAAATAAAAAAAAAATATGTTGAATGGAGTAAAATATTTTCATAGATTTGAGTAAAAAATTATTTATTTTAAAGCCACAAGTAATAGATAGCAATAGAAGCATAAATACCATTTATGCAACGCTAATGAATATCTAGCCCATTTTTTATGCCCACTAAAAGAGCCCTCAAATATTAAATACAATCATTGTATTCTCTATATGTGAATAAAAAGAACAGAATTTGTGTAGTTTGAATATAATTACATTTTATTTCAAATTCTCAATATATTTACATTAGCATTTAATATTGGACATTTATTATAACATTTTGTATGAAAATTTTTGTTAAACTTAAGGTAGATACCATACTTAAAAAAATGGTTTTGGTCTTATAAATGTTTTGTTTTGAAGGGAATAAAGATGTACTGGAGGACAGTCTATCTTTTTCGCTTCGAACAACTGGAATACAGAAAGATTCTTTCCTACTACATATGACAAATAATGTTTCTCAAAGCTTATTATTTCAATTTTTTCGCACAATAACATAATAACACTAGACACATTTAATATTTCTCTTATAGTATACGCTTCAAATTGTGGTGTGTAAAAATATATTATGTAACTTTTTTTGTATTTTGTACCATTATTTACGTAATTTGAATACGAGAAGAATTCATTTAGCGAATCTTCCTTTAAAATATCTTTAATTATTGATATATGTGGCGAGGATTTTGCAGGGTATTTTGATGGGCTAAGATGAATATCCTCCACTTTAAAATTCAATATGAAGTTTGAAAATTCAAAACAGTATTTAAGACTCAACGAAATAGCCTCATTTTTTCTGGAATTTATGTTTTTAGTATATGCTTTCATTTGCCAATGTTTCGATTCAAAGGAAAAAGTATGAAGATATTTAAGAGGTCCCGAATTTCGAATAATTCTCACATAGTGATTTAAAAAATGATGTTTTGGCTTAAGAGTGTCATTAAAAAGATCTGAATAGTTTTTATTATGAAACGTTATATGTTGCTCTAATTTAAAAAGGTCAAATTCAGAATATGACGAAAGAAAAAGTAAATCTAACAGTTCAATTAAATTGATAACAAATTTCCATATTTCATCATCCCCTTGAACAAAATCACCTATAATAAGTGTGAAAAAATGAGAAAACGTTAACATTTCTCTGGCAGTTAATTTGATAGTGAATGTTTTTAATTGATGAAGTTGAAATGGTGGCGAGATGTTTCCTATCTCAGTCCCACCATAATTAAATGCTTGTTTTCTTATATTAAAAAAGTCTAAATCAAAAGCTCCCTTTTCTATAAAAGCCAAAATTATGTGACAGAAATCGTACTTAAGTACTCCTTCTAGGACGTCGTGAAGGAGATCGACTGAAAAATTTTCTACGACATGAACATTATTTATGCTATTGAAGATTGAATTTTCACGTAACCCTGTTTTTTTGACATCTATTTCGGTCACATCTTCATTATAATTGACTATGTTACGCAACAGATGAGATTCCTCTTTAAAAGAAAATTGAGCTACCGGTTTTTGAATTTTACAAAATCTACAATAAAACTGCTCAGAAAATGAACGTGAAAATCCTAATGTGCAATTCAATGCAAGATTATCCCCTAATACCAATGATAGAACAAAATGAATATTTTTCGTTCCCGATTCTGTTTTAATTTCTATTCCATTGTTCTCTAAATCCTTAAGTATTTCTATGAAATTAAAGAAACATTTATCGTTCCCGAAATTTTTGACATCTTTAGATTTGAAGAAACCTGCCACAAATACATTTTTTAATTTATACTTAAGTGATAAGGGGGCTGTTGGAAAAGAATAATAAATGGATAAAAGTGGAGATGCGTGTGGACCCAGCGAGTTGTTTACCTCAAAATCATCGAAATAAATGAAATAAGGAATAGTAATCTTATTTTCCATTCTCTGTAATGTTCGTTTGAAAAGTTTACCATTTACGAAATTTATAATATCTGAGTCTGAACAGAGTTCATTCATATTTTGTTCAAATAGCTCAAAAACACCAGGAATTTCAAAGAATTTTCGAAACTGATATTTTAAGGGTAGTAGAACCGCTTTTACTTTGGACGCATTGAGAACGTTATTATTTTGTAAGACTGTCTAAATGAACTATTTGTGGTTTTTCGTAGGAGTCACGGGATTCTAGATATTTTATAAATTTGTATTCTGTGTCAAAATTATCAAAAGGGTTATTACAAAAATCAATTAATTTCTTTAAATTTGCTTTAGAATCAAATAAATTTTCATTACATAAATTATTTGCAATATGTTGAACTTGTTTTCCAATAATTTGTGTAAATTCATTAGTTATATCTTTTTGTAACAAAGTAACTTCTTTTCTAGGGAGAAACGGTTTAGAATAATGTTTAAGTGAAAAGTTGACTGCGTTTTTTTGTAACATTTGTAAATAATCATGTGCAACGCACATGTTACCGTCATTTGGAACTACAGATTGGGTATGATTAACACTATCCTTTACGATGTTGTTTTCTAAAGTAGATGCATTACCTATATCAGAAGAAGATTGAATATTTAAGCGTTCAGTTCTCATATGCTTGCAAAGTGCTTTGAAAGAAGTAAAAGCTTGATAGCAATTAAAAAATCCACATTCATAGATATCATAACTTGCTACACTATGAAAATATTTTAAATGAACGAAAAGAGATTCACATTCGTTAAAAATTCGTTTACAAATATAGCAATAAACTTCCATTTCGTCCTTCAATTTTAGTAACATAAAATTCAAGATATAAATTTTTTTTCTTATATATAGGTGTAATATTTAAATGATTATACTAAATGAAAGAAAATAAATTCAAATTTGGTAGTTATTCTTTTTCATAAAAGTAAGGTATTTGTGTTTTATTTTTAAATGAACGGAAATAAATTATTATTCGGTAAATATTCTTTTACTTAAAAGCAATAGACTTCCAATTAATACTCTCATTTCAAAAAATAGTTACTTCTGGTACTTTTTAAATCTGATATTAATAAATAAATAAATTCATATTCGTTAAAAATTCTTTTCCATAAAAGCAATAAAGGCTTACATTTCGTACTTAAATTTCTATATGCCAAATTCAAAAAATCTCAATTGGAATTTTTGTGTTTTTGTGATTGTTTTAAATCTGATATTAAAGTAGACAGAGAACTCGACTTTTTGTCATGTATACTAAATATTTCATAAACACGTTGCTGCATAAAAGTCCATACTAAAAGACATTCGGGTGGATACTCTAAATTTAATACTTGGAATATTTTAAAGCATGTATCAACGCATTTAATGATATTGTCGAATTTGTAAAATATATTACAAAAATAAGTAAAATATTCATCGAGGTGGAATACAACTGGTTGAATTGTTGTTTTATTATCATAGCAACGATCAACTAGTAATTTTAATTTTGTCTTTAATTCGCAATGCGTTGCAGCGTATACAAGGAATGTATTCCTAGAATCACAAATCGTGGATTTATGTAATACTTTTTTTTTGGTACTTGGATCTACTTTAAAGACTCTGTGGGTTGGAATTATTAGAGAATGAAGTAATGTTAGCATTACATTTTGCTTGATGCCTGAAAATAATTTATAAAAATAAAAAAGCTAACTTTCAAGTTTTCACCTTATATACCTGAATTAAAGTTTCCAGATTTCAGCTTATCCAGGATTTCTCGACTATTTGTATCCTTAATTCGTTCTTGCATCAGCGGTATTAAAGTTTCACACAAGTCTTGCCATTTTTCAAAAAGCATGTATTCTTTACCTGGATATATCCTATCGAAATCGCGTTCTATCTGAAATTTTGTTCCAAATACATAAATGTTTTCATATCTTCATTTTTTTGCACCATAGTCATTTCATTTTCGCTATTACGAAATGTTTTTAATTATTGAAAAGATATTAATTTTTTAGAAAAGAATCTGTTTCTGCGCAGTATAGAGTGAGTGCTCAAGAGCTATTGAGATGCAATTAATTATTAAATATATAAAATAACTTTCAACGAAAATAAATATTACAATCTGAATGAAAGTCAAGAACAAATGCAAGAAATAAATCGTTTCTTAACAAAATATAATTCAATAAAAACATGATTATTATCATTCATACCAATTCATATCCAAAAGACTGTCTATAGAGTGGCCATTCGCCGAGAAATTCCGCAATGGTTTTACACGTATTCAAATCATTTCTTCTAATATCATGCGTGAGATCCCATTTCTCAACAATCTCAATTCTAGGGTCCACATTATATTGAAGCCAGTTTTTTGCACTTATATTATCTGTCGATCAACAAAAAAAAATATTTTATTTAGTAAAATCTGTCAAGAACAAATAATAAAATGAAACATTTGCTTTTAAGTAAGTACCTGTTGAAAAAGTTTCTGTAGCTGTATGCTGAACATTTGATGACGCTGGCAATTTTTTCCTTTAATGTTTTTCAAGAGACCATCAGATCTCAGTTTGTACTTAACATTATGATATCTGGCATAAAGCGTACCTCCGGGCTTTTTACGGTGTATATGCATATAATAAGTGTCCTAAGAAAATATGATGTTATCACTAAAATTTAAATAATCAACTAGTTGCATCGCGGTTAGAGGATACGTAATAATATGTAATTTTTTGGAATTCAATCAAAAAAATTTAAAATACACTTACGGCATTTTCTGAGGTGAAGTAATCAGCAATTTTTTCGGCTATAGCTTTAAAAATTTTTAGTGTTGGATTAATTTTTTTATTTAGAAAATATTCTGTTACAGAACTAGCCAGCACTTTCCTGAATTTCGGGTTTAAAATTTCATTCTGCGCATAGAACTGTAAAACTTGCTTACCACTCACAGACTGTTCCAAAATTTTTTTAATGGAAAGCTGAAATCCTTTTATAAGTTTTTTATTAAAATACTATAAAATAAATTTTTATCAACCTCTTCAGCATCTAAATAATTGCCGACTGCTGCTTCAAAACTTGGGCTCGGCGAAAGAGTTGACCCAGACTTAGATGCAATATCGGAAGAAAATAAAATTCCCTAAAACAATACGTACATATTGAAGGTCAAAAGTATAAAGGATTTTCAAAATGCGAAATACAATACTACAAAAGTACAAGAACACATTACTAATAGTAGGAATACCTGTTCTTTCTGCCAAAGCTTCAAATTATACTCAAATATAATTTGAAGTCCAAACAAAGTGTGCGTCTGTAAGATACTTTAAGCTATCTGCAGTTAAACCGTATTCTGGAAAAAATTATGATGAGCTACGAATATGAACAACATTTAATTTAGTGCACCTCTAAATAAATCGTATAAACCGCCACCGTTCAATCGCGTCAAAAGGGACAGAAGTTTATTATTTATGTCCCTTTGGGATTCACTTTTATCGTTCTCTGCACTTTCACTAGCACTAGTAGTGTTAAGGAACACGCAGTCCTCAATTAGGGCCAATTCACTGCCTTCATCAAGTATAAAAACGTTATTTTCACTTTCCATTATTAAATCACTGCGTGATCGAAGTATAAATGACACACTTTACTTATATTTCCAAGAAAAAACTACCACGTTCAAACATGAATGATCCTAGTCAACGCAATTTACTTGTTTTGTGAAAAATTCCCTTCATTCAAAGATAAATTTCCTAAAATTTGATGACAAGATTTCTTTCATGTAAGGAAATTGAATTACTACTTTCATGAAAATGTCTTAAATTCTGATTACTTAAAATTTACTTTAATTTAAGATATCGATTTTAAAACGTAGTAAATATAATCACATCGAAGAAAATTTCTACAGAATTGATGATTTTGATCTTTGGTTGTAATAGATTGAGATCTCCTTACACCAAGACTAATTTTTCCTTGAACGAAGTAAGCCCTTTTCTCTGAGTGTAGTCCATCTGCTACCAAGTTAGTTTTTCCTTCGAGATATTCAATTTTGAAATCGAATTCTTCTAATTTGAGTTTCCATCTCTGAAGCTTCTGGTTGGGTTCTTTAATGTTAGCTAACCAAACCAGTGGTTTATGGTCAGTTTTTATTACAAATTCTCTTCCGTAAATGTAAGGTCTAAAGTATTCGGTTGCCCAAACAATGGCCAACAGCTCTTTCTCAATAGTGCTATAATTCGCCTCATGTTTGTTAAGTGTTCTTGATGCATAAGACACCGGGTGATTTTCTTGCGATAGTACCGCTCCTAAAGCGAAGTTCGATGCGTCTGTCGTCAAGGTAAACCTTTTTTCAAAATCTGGATATCGCATAATGGGGTTCTCTGTTTAATTCCTTTTTGAGGATATCTTCCCCTATTTTACCTTCGATACCTAGTTCTATCTCTAAGTTATGTATTTGCTTTTCGTACAGATCGTCCTCTTTTTCTTGTCCTAATGACGTAAAAATTTTTTTTCGTTCTCTGCCAGTTTGATCGTTCCCCGTCGTAAGTCTATTTGTGCTTCTAGCGGTGCTAGGATGTCCATACCAATGATTCCGTTATAGAATTTGTGTACATTCCCCATAATATGAAAGGTTAATTCTTTCTCTACTCCCAGTCCTTTGAAAAATTTTGTTGTTGTAAATCGGTCTATGGTGACCACACCGTTAATTGTACCTAAACGTATAGGTTTTGTAAGAAGTTTTTGTTTTGTTGGATCGCATATATTTTCATTAACTAAACTTGTAGTAGCGCCTGAGTCAATTAGGAACAGTGGCGGCTCGCCGCGAAAGCTAGGTGTGCAGTGCTTGAAGCTTGTGTTACACTGTTCGCATTTTCTCAGTTTTTTGCATATATTTTCGTGAAATGTATGGCGAGCTTGTAGAAAGCTCTCATTGATCATACAGTGTAACACAAGCTTAAAGCACTGCACACCTAGCTTTCGCGGCGAGTCGCCACTGATTAGGAACCTTAGGTGTGTGTTTCCACTAGCAACTTTTACATATGGTAGGTTTCCTCCGAGGCTTGTAGCTGAAAATTTGCACCTTCCTCAGTTTGGTTGTGTAAGGATACATTCGATCAGTGGCGGCTCGCCGCGAAAGCTAGGTGTGCAGTGCTTGAAGCTTGTGTTACACTGTTCGCATTTTCTCAGTTTTTTGCATATATTTTCGTGAAATGTATGGCGAGCTTGTAGAAAGCTCTCATTGATCATACAGTGTAACACAAGCTTAAAGCACTGCACACCTAGCTTTCGCGGCGAGTCGCCACTGCATTCGATTGGACTGTTCTCATTGAGACGTCCTCAAATATTTGGTTTCTTGCACTTCTTGGATTCTCATTTTGTCTATTATTTTGGTTTTGGTTTTGTTCGGGTCTGACAATATTGTCTCGTCTAGTATTGTACTGGATATTATTTGTTCCCTGGTAGTTATTGTTATTCTGAAAATGATTGTTTCGCTGACAGTTGTTATTATTACTCTGGTAACCATTATTAAAGTTATTGCCTTGGTAATTATTGTCATTCCGATAGTTATTATTTCGCTGATAGTTGTTATTATTACCCTGATAACCATTATTAACGTTATTGCCTTGGTAATTGCCGTTTTGATAGTTATTATTTCGCTGATAATTGTTATTATTACCGTGATAGCCATTATTAACGCTATTGCCTTGGTAGTAGTAGTCTGGGTGGCTTAGTGGCTAGAGCACTTGCCTTCGGTGCACCTGGTACCAGGTTCGAATCTGCTTGGCGACAAGTAATTTTCGAAAATGGGATTGGGTGCCGGACCATCAGTTCACTCAGCTGTAAATGAGTACCTGAGTTAAAACCAGGGTAATAATCACGGACGAGCGTGTAGCTGACCACTTCACCTCCTAGTGTTCCGTTGGTCTTGCAATGAAGTAACTCTGGCATTACTTCAAGGCCTAGGCCCGATTTGGGCTGTTGCGCCATTGATTATTATTATTATTATTATTATTGCCTTGGTAGTTGTTATTTTGATAATTGTTACGGTTCGTTTCATAATTATTATTACTGTTATTATTATGAAAGTTATTTTTGTTATTCTGGAAATTATTTTGATTTGAACTATTGCCATTTTTATTAATATTCCTGTAATTGTTACAATTATTATTTTGGTAATTTGAATTTTCGTTACTTCTATCGTACATCAAGTTTTTCGACATTAAAATATTGTAGGCTTCGACCATTGTCGTCACACTAAGTGCTTGCAAAATGCAGGCTTTCGTTACTGGAATTAATTCTAGGACCTAAGTTTAGTACAAGTTTTTCATTTCTATGATGGTGATGTTCTAAATATGCTACTTGATCTGTTTCACTAAAATATTTATTATTTAATTTGGTAAGGCCTTTGCTAAGCCTTTCGTAGATTGCTGCTGTCGGTATATTAGTACTAGTTGCATGCATCTCCGAAATTATGCTATGATACGATTGTGTTACACCGAAGGCTGCGTATAATGCTTTTGTTAATTGCATCCATGACGCGTCTGGTGAAAGCTTCATGAATTCTTCCCTTGCTCGTCCTGTAAGTCTTCTTGCCAGCATTCTGGAAATAAATTGTTTTTGTGGTTCGTCACGAACCATGGCCAATGTTTCTTTACACTCCTCTTACCAGGATTGCAAAGCCGTAGATGAATTTGGTCCACCGTCGTATGTTGTGACTTGTCTCGATATCTTCATTACGTTTCGAATGATATAGCTATCGGCTGGTTCTGCTCTTCGTTACGAGCCATCGTTGAATCGCTACTTAATTAGTTTGAGTTTACCTTGTGAGTTCGGGTTGTACCTTGCGCGGTTCTATACCCGGTTTGCGTGATTTTCCTTTCCGTCGTTGTGTTGAGTGACTTCACTCCGGTCTGCGTTTGATACGTAAGACACTTTCACCGAATAAGTTAGGAAAAAAATAGTTCACTTTACTGCACTTGGTATTGAACACCATTCAACTGATTAATATATACTTTGAATAAGTAGGAACTTTGTTCGAAAATGCGGCTGCGCCAGTTATATGTAAGAGGTTTTCACTGCGGGAAATACAATATATAAACAGTTCGTGTTTTTTTAAAGTTTTAATCGCGTTGAAGGCTAAGTAACAATTGCTTATTCTAATCCTGACGTTCTACATGAAACCTCGGTTTCCGTTCCAATACAGGTAACCGTCATAAAATCTATATTACAGCCATAAAATCTATCTTATCTCTAGGGTTTTATTACAACTAATTTATGACGGGTTAAAAAATGATTGTCGCAAGAATCTGGGTGCCAGATGGGCTTAGGGATGTGTCCGATGATTATAGGAATATGACTCGTGTTTTAAGGACATTTTGTATGGCAGCTACCAGAAGGAGTGCGACAATTTTGTCCGATAACGAACTTAGCCTTAACAAATTTAACCAAACACTCAGATTCAAATTTCAAGACCCTAGGCTAAAGCGTTCTTATCGTGTTCAGACAGACAGACAGACGGACGGACGGACGGACGTCAAGCGGATTTGAGGTTTTTGGCCACAAATAAACAAAAAATATTATACAACTTTTTTTCGTCCGAGGCTTGGTTCTATGCGTTACATAATTTTCGGCTGGAGCAAACTTATAATACTCTATACGATTTCATCTAGAGTATAAAAATTATTTTGAGTAATAAAAATCTTTATTTAAGCCTTTATAATTTTTTCTGTTAAGTGAAAAATATGATATCCTTCAAGTGGCTGCCGCCAGTGTTGATACAAATTAGTGCTCGTTTTATCGCATTTTCCATGACTTTCCTCAAGATTTCCGTTTGGGATGGTTAAATCGGGCGATCTTGCTGGCCATGCCAAATCGCCAAACGGGATATTATGCGACTAGGAAACGCTTTCTTCACAATATTCATTGTGGCTTCTGCTGTATGTGCGGTCGCACCGTCTTGTTGAAACCACATGTTCATATGGTTCACGTATGATGACATTTGAAAAGGTTATAACATACAGAAAAAAGTCATGGAAAATTCGATAAAACAAGCACTAATTTGTATCAACACTGGCGGCAGCCACTTGAAGGATATCATATTTCTCACTTAACAGAAAAAATCTGCCAACAATCGGGGCGTAACTTTATTATTTTTCCGGCAGAAGTAAGGAACGCGTTCAATTCTGAAATGCGGTGTAGGCTACTATGTGACTGAAAACCTATCAAAAAGAACAAGATCATGGAAGTGAAAATCTGATTGGATCTGAGAGATATGGAATAATTTATGAAAAAGTACACAATCCCTTTACACCCCCTTAGGGGTCAATTTTCAGAAAATCTTGAAAACACTGTCTTGGTATTCATATGGAGAATACATAGAACAAAATTAAATTCATTATTTGGGACGAGGTAGTAGATATGTCGAAAATCGTGGGAAAATATGCATTCTATTTTCACGGATAATTTTTTTTGCCCCCCTTCTAAACGCCAATAGATATTCGTTTTTTTATTCAAAATTATTTTTCTAGTTGATTTAGATATACACACCGAGTTTCAACATTGTAGCTTAAGCCGTTCTATATATAGGAAAAACACCTACCACTTGTACCACACTACCCTTAGGGGTCGAATTTCAAAAAACCTTGAAAAATTTTTCTAGGTATTCATACGAAGAATCCGTAGAATAAAAATGAATTCAATATTTGGAAAGACCTAGTAGATATGATGAAAATCGGGAATATATATGCATTTTATATTTATTATTTTTACAAATATTTTTTTTTGCCCCCCCCCCCTTCTGAACGCCAATGAATATTCAAATTTTTTTTCATCACAATTACTTTTCTAGTTGATTTACATATACACACCGAGTTTCAACATTGTAGCTTAAGCCGTTCCATATATAGGAAAAACACCCCACTTGTACCACACTACCCTTAGGGGTCGAATTTCAAAAAACCTTGAAAACACTTTCTAGGTATTCATACGAAGAATCCGTAGAATAAAAATGAATTCAATATCTGGAAAGACCTAGTAGATATGACGAAAATCGTGAAAATATATGAATTTTATATCTATTATATTTACAAATAATTTTTTTTGCCCCCCTTTCTAAACGCCAATAAATATTCAAATTTTTTTTATCACAATTACTTTTCTAGTTGATTTACATATACACACCGAGTTTCAACTTTCTAGCATAAACCGTTTAATAGTTAGGAAAAACACCGCCTACCCCCGTAGCATACTACCCCTAAAAAAAAATTTATTTTTCCAACATTCCGCTGCTATAGCTCTATCTAAATACCAAGTTTAAGGCTTATATCATTACAGGTTCTCAAGATATAAGCATCGGAACTTTTTCCTTTTCACCCTCCCCCACCCTCCCCCTCTTCACCCTCAACCCCAAAACTTTTTTCCCTACTAGGGTTTAATTAGCGCTACTTCTGGTAAAAATTCTAAGCATCTATCTTAAACTGTTCTTGAGATATGAAATGTGTTTGATTTGAAAAATTCTCATCCCCTCCACTTCTATGCTCCACCTCCCACTTAAAATATTTTACTTTGATCAATCTTTTTTTGTCAACCTTTACACCCAAACCAAATTTTATTTTTCTAGAGCAATTGGTTCATGAGATATCGTAATCTTAAGTTTTTCACCCCCCACCCCCATACACAACTTCCCCCACCCAAAATTTTTCTTCATTCTGTTCTCCTAGTATAACTACAAATATGTTTTAAGTTTGAATAGTGTGCCATTAATGGTTTAGGAGATATGGATTTTAGAATGTGTCTATCTCACCTTTTTTGGGTTTCGGACGCATTACATTTCCCCCCACTCCCACACCCCTTGATCAATATTGACAATTTTTCTGCAAATGGGTATACTATCAGAGCTCTATAGAAATTCCAAGTTTCAGCTTCCTAACATAAGGGGTTACTGAGATCTGGAATCCAAAATTTTCGGTCTAAAACCCTTCCCCCTCACACCCCTACCCCTAAAAATTTGTTCACTTCAAGGCGCCTACCCCATCTGACCGTTAAAAAAATTTCAATTTAATATCTCAAAGCGTTTGGCAGCTACGAGCCTCCAAACGATCTTGCGTACGGCGTACGGCGGACAGACGGACTGAAAATTTTTATTGCTTTTTTCGCGTCTACTAGTTATGAAACGTGAAAATAAAAATTTTGAGGGTAGCAAATTTTTTTTTTTAAAAAATCAATCACAATACTTAATTATTAAAATAATAAAGTAAAATTATAAAGGTCCAAACAAAGATTTCTATTACTCAAAATAATTTTTTTTTATTTAGTAAAGAAGTTATTCAAAATTAAAATTGGATGATTAATTTTGCGCCACCTTGTATTATTAAAATAATGTATACATATTTGCTATCCTCCGCGGTTTATTTCAATTTTTTAAAATATGTAATTTTTTCAGATTTATCCTTCATATTTATAATGATGTCTAACAAGTTGCAATGCGAAATGCTTTGAAATTTGTTTTCCCCTCTGCTAAATTGAAAGGATGCTGGTTTCATTATTGTCAAGCTCTAAGAAAAAACTCTGCCAACAGTCTGGGCGCAACTTTATTATTTTTCCGGCAGAAGTTCAGAACGCGTTCAATTCGGGGATGCGGTGTATGTTACTATGTGACTGAAAACCTAACAAAATGTTCGGGAAACGGTTAGAATAGAGTGTAATATATGAATTATATAATTGGGTCATATTCCGGGATGTGGTCTAGAGGTTGGAAAAGAAAAAAACTTAAAAATAGGTGATTATTAAACAAGCCCGTGGAAGTGAAGACCTGAGAGATATGGTGGAATTTATGAAGAAGTATACAACCACTTTACACCCCCTAAGAGGTTGAATTTAAAAAAATCTTGAAAACACATTCTAGGTATTCATATGAAGAATCCGTAGAATAAAAATGAATTCAATATTTCGAAAGACCTAGTAGATATGACGAAAATCGTGAAAATATATGCATTTAATATTTACTGAAATTTTTTTCTGCCCCCCCCCCTTCTGAACCCCAATGAATATTGAAATTTTTTTTACCGGAATTACTTTTCTAGTTGATTTACATATACGTACCGAGTTTCAACTTTCCAGCATAAGCCGTTCAAAAGTTAGGAAAAACACCCACCACCCCCGCACCAAGCTACACCTAAAAAAAATTTTATTTTTTCACTATACCACTAATATAGTTCTATCTAAATACGAAGTTTAAAGTTTTATCATTACAAGTTCTTAAGATATAAGTATCGGAACTTTTTCCTTCTCACCCTTCCCCACCCTCACCCTCTACACCCACACCTTCAAATTTATTTTTCCCTACATTGGGCCTAGTTCTAGTTCAAATTTGAACCATCTATCTTACACTGTTATTGAGATATGAAAAGTGATATTTTTTAATTCTTATCCCCTCCACTTACGTCCTCCCCCGCCCCCTTCATAGATTTTAAATTGAGCAATCTTTATTTATCAAGCTTTATATTCAAACCGAATTTTGTTTTTCTGGTGCCACTGGCTTAGGAGATATCGTAATGTTAAGTATTTCAACCCCACCCCCGTACGCCACTACCCCCACCCAAAAATTTTGTTTCAATCTACTCTCCTAGTTTAACTACAGATATTTGTTAAGGTTTAATTGCTTGCTATTTACGGTTTAGGAGATATGGACCTTAGAATGTGTCGATCTCGACTTTTTTGCGTTTTGAACGCATTGCTTTTCCCTCTACTCCCACACCCCGTCACCCATATCATCAATTTTTTTGCAAATGGGTCCACTATCAAAGCTTTATAGAAATTCCAAGTTTCAGTCTCCTAACATAAGCGGTTGCTGAGATCTAGAAACCAAAATTTTTCGTCTAAAACGCTTCCCCCACCTTCCCCCTCACACCCCCACCCCTGAAAATAATGTCAATTCAAGGGGTCTACCCAGTCTATTCCTAGAAAAATTTTAATTTAATAGCTCCACTGGTTTGAGAGCTACGAGCCTTCAAAGGATTTTGGGGCGGTTGACGTACGGCGTACGGCGGACAAACGGAGTGAAAATTTTTATTGCTTTTTTCGTGTCTAAAAAAATTTTGAGGGCAGCAAATGTTTTTTTTTTGAAAATCAATAACAATACTGTATTATAAATAATAAAGTAAAACGCAGCAAAAATTCAGAATTTTTTAATAAATTCAAGAAAGAACCAACACTTGAAGCGATTGTTCCATAAATTCATGGCGTTACCACTTTTAAAACCTGCCGACATTTTGGAAGGGTTCGATTTTCTTAAATCAGAAATTTCGAGTTTAACAAAAGAAGAAGGCATAGTTTTTAATAAATTCATAAATTATTAATAAAAGCAGTGGATACGTAAGGTGATAAACTAAAAAAATATAAACCATTGATCATTTTTTTTATACTTTTTCGGACATTTAATCATAAATAGGAAGGCCCTTCATCCTTTTCCGTTTATATGGAAGATACGAGGACAACAAGTGCAGTTGAAGGATACAACTCGCAACTCACGCTAAAATTAGCAAAACATGGCAATTTTTGTCAATTTCTTGACGGTGTTTTAAATGAGGATTTTAAGAGAACAGTGGAATTAAAGAATTCATTAGAGGGAACGAATGATGTCTTTCAACGACCAAAATCCAATTTAGGTACATCTGAAAAATTCTGAATTAATTGCAAATGCAATTAATAAACTAGACAGAAAAAGAATTGGATTAGCTGATTTCTTCTATCAAATCACAAACCACACAGTTCAAAATTTTTACAACATTAAATGTCGGCAACTAATTGCCAACAAGGGATATTGTAAATTTACATGTCTCAAAACTACTTACATTTCTCCGGTAAAATTAAAATTCGGAAATGTAATAAATACATCAGGCCCGTGCGCACGGGGGGGGGGGGCCTATTTTCATAGGGAAGTGAGGACCTTTTTTTTTTCTTTTTTTAGGTCATCACATTTAGTATGGGGGAACTAGATAAACCCCCCCCCCCCCCATCATACTTTCCTGCGCACGGGCCTGAAATACATACATGGTTTTGTAAAATCACTATATTTTTTAATATGGTTTTGATAAACACTTAAGGTTCCCACATACTGACGCAATTTATTCGCTGACGCTGCGATTATTTGCGATTATTTTGCAGCGGTGCGGTCATTCTCATTAGTTACCATGTAAATAAATGAAGGCGTCAGCGAATAAATCGCGTCAGCGTGTGGGAACCTTTAAACAGAAAAGTGGTAACACACTTATTAGTAATTAATAAAATAGGTAGTATATTGCAAATAAACAAGAACGAAGTTTTATATCCAAAAACAATTTGTTTGTTTATCAAAAATATGAATGAAAAATGAATTATTACCCACTTATTATAAGAAAAACTAATCGCGTTGTTTAGTTCGCAATATCTGTACAAAAACTGATAAATCGACGCATGATTGCATCATCTCCCTTTGCTTACTGCATCTCAAGATGTAAAATTCCATTGAAGTAGGTACTGACTGCAACTTCGGACATTAATTTCATGTTTTGCATGGAATAATGTTATTTATCCATGTTTGGAAATGTAGTTTTCCGTACGAGTTATTGTAATTTTTATTTTTACGTAATTTTACAGAGTGCTTCATGTAAAGAACTAAATTACATAATGGTAATAGCGTTTATACATGAATGAGGTAATTTTACCTATGATATTGGTATAATTTTATTATATTGTAAGTCTTTGTTTAAATAGAACAGAATGTTTTTATTTCCCTAGGTAGAAATGAGCGATAGATGCAAGTTATAGGCATAAGGTTTTACCTCTGGGAAATACAAAATACAAACAGTTCGTGTTTTTTTTGTTTTAAAGTTTTATTCGCGTTGAAGGTAAAGTAACGGTTGCTTATTCTAATCCTTAAGTTCTACATGAAACCTCGGTTTCCGTTCCAATACAGGTAACCGTCATAAAATCTATCTTACCGTCATAAAATCTATCTTAAAGCCATAAAATCTATCTTATCTCTAGGGTTTTATTACTACTAATTTATGACGGATTAAAAAGAAAAATGAGTGTCGCAAGAATCTGGGTGCCAGATGGGCTTAGGGATCTGTCCGATGGTTTTAGGAATATGACTTGCATGTGGACCATTGTATGGAGAGTGATGCTTGAGTGTGTTGGTAAAGCGTATCAGCTTGACTGATTGCGATGTGGGGCATGAGCGTTCAGTCTAGTGTTGAACGTTGCGGAGTGTGAAAGACAATAGTGTAGAAAAAAGAAAATAAGTTGTGATTGTACGAGAGCTGAAGGGTGAGTGTCACTGAGCTAGATTTGGTAGTTAGTTTTGCATGTGTATTCTTGTTTTAACTTTTCCTTGTTTGTTTCAAAGTAGATTACAGTAAATTATATATTATTAAACTGTGATAACATTGAAATTACGTGTTTTTCACTCAGTGCGTTTATGTATTCTGTATTGAGGTTTCGTTATATCCCTCAATACTGTGATTAAGTGTTAACTTGAACGAGTTTGCTGGTTGTACTAAGCGGGTGTTTTGTGCGCCGTGTATTTTCCCTTAACACCATTGCACGTTTGTCAACCTGAAGGGCATTAAGATCGGGACGGACACATTGCGCGCTATTTCCCCTTGTGTCATTGTCTGTTCGGCTTAATCGGCTCACGGTAGTCGGGGCGGAATGGCATCTGCTTGCTGGCTCTTGGAGCACATGTAGTTGTCATTCATTGCACGCTCGTCACCGTATTTCTTTTAAAACACTGAAAGTTCAATATGACCATCAAGTACTGGGCAGATACATTATGCGCTATTTCCTCTTGTATCATTGTACGCTCGGCTTGGAGAAGACGGTTGGTCGGGGCGGGATGACTCGTGCGGTACTTTCCCTTGTCGTCCATTGCACGCTCGTCCCCGTGAGGTTTAACGATTCCGGTTAAAATTGTAGAAGTTGTATATTTGTAATGTTTATATTTTATTCGTACGGCAAGGCTGGCTAACCAGATCGCTCACAGTTTGCTTTCTTTTTGTTACAGATTCTCGACAGGATCTCGAACCCGGAGGTACCATCATTTTAAGGAAATAAAATTATTAAGTGATTTCTTGATTTACAAAAAAAAAAAATAAATATGTATATGGTTTCAAATTCTGTCTTACAGAATTTTCAGAAGTGGGATCTGATACACGTGATCAGTCTGAAATATTAAAATGGTCCGATGGTTCGAGCTTCGCGTCGAGATGATTTAGAAATTATTATATATTTTTGTTGTTTTTACAAATTTGGTTTGTTTGTTTCTAAAGGTTGATTTAAAGGAAGCACGAATACATATAAAAAAATGAGTAGCCGACGAAAGAGAAATCATCAAGATTCTCCTGGTTCTGACCTGGGCCAAGTCGCAAGCACCAGTCAAGCGACAGTTGGAGCTGAGAATTCGCTAGATCGTCTTACGGACGTTATGACGCGATTTTTAGAGGCTCAATCGGCGAGTAGCAAATCTGTGGGTGGCTTCCCAAGGGGGGAAGTTTTGCCCGAATTTAATCCAGAAGATAAGGAACATAATTCGGAAAATTGGTGTCGGAAGGTAGACGAGCTAAGAGGTGTATTCGGCTGGTCTGAGGAGGCAACTATATATTTCGCTCTTGCAAAATTAAAAGGATTAGCTGAGACATGGTATAAGGGTTTGCAAAGTGTAAAATTTACTTGGGATGAGTGGAAGGAAAAGCTTCAAGTTGCATTCCCATCCAAAAGAGATTTTTACGAAACAATGCAAAAGATTGTGAATAGAAAGAAACGAACCGAAGAAAGTTATGCTAAATATTTCTTCGAGCTGTCAGCACTTTTAAACTTATGCAGAGTGACGGGTGCCGATGCGGTATCCTGCATTATTGGAGGAATAGAGAATGTCGTAATAAAAACTGGCGCAAAAGCAGGTAATCATCAAACAACTGAATCCCTATATCATTATTTAAACTCAGTGAGTGATGATGCATATTCAAGACCACAAAACCAAGCGAAATATAATGCATTTTCGAACTTAAGAGATCGTGGATCTGGTCATAGTACCAGACCTGTCTACTTAAAACGAAATAAAACAACTAAGGATGAGAAAACTATAACCTGTTTTAGATGCGGTAAAATTGGGCACTTTTCTACGGACTGCCAGAAGACAGAGATACGCTGCAACTACTGCCGAAAATTAGGACATAGGGAAAACGAATGCTTTCTAAAGAAGAGGGAAAAGGAGAAACCAAAGGAAACAGTGAATTGACTAGAGGCCGAAGTAGTATCTCCTAATCAAAAGTATTTTAAGAATATACTTGTCAATAATAAACCATCAAAAGCCTACATCGATTTTGGAAGCACTTGCATTAACATTTCTTTGAAAGAAGTACAACGTCTTGGTTTGGATTACAATACTAAAAATATCACCATCATACAAGGATATGGTAATGCAAGAGTTGGAACATTGGGAGATACTACCTTTAAAATTACGATTGATGAAATAGAAGCAACAGTACGAGCAAATGTTGTGTCCGACTCTGTACAAATCATTCCGGTCTTAGTAGGACATCCGTTTACTGAGAGGCGAGGCGTTATTACCATGAAGGATCATGAGAAATTAAGTTTCGCAGAATCTACGAGCGTGTTAGATGCGTTAAAAGATGCTGAAGAAGAAGTAAGGAAAATAACTCTTTGGCCTAAAAACGCTGTTATCGTACCCAAAAATCACTTGGTCAACGTAGTTTTGGAGGAAAAAGATGATATTGCAGGAGATTTTTACGTCGAGGCGAGTATAAGGTTGAAAGCAGGTGAAGAGTATTGCATTCCGAGAACTATTATTAGGCGACAAAAAGAAGGAAATATGATATTACCAGTTATTAACCTATCGGACTATGATATAACTATAGGTAAGAACAGACCAATCGCTAGAGCATATCCATGTTTAGAGGAAAAGGACACTGGACACGAGTTCTTAGAGTTGAAACTTCACATTTACGTCCCTTACCTGAAAATGATATAGTTATAGGACCAGTTAGCAATGAAGAACGAAGAAAACTTATAAACTTAATTCAGAGTTACCGAGATTGTTTTGCTCAGGACATCACAGAACTTGGGTGCACGAAATCAACAGTGATTAAGATAAAACTCAATGATGATAAACCATTTACGTACCGGCCATATCGTATGTCTTTTAGTGAACAGCAAACAGTAAAGTCAATGGTTAACGAACTGTTGGTTAATGACATTGTACGCGAGTCAAATTCCGATTACTCATCTCCGGTATTACTGGTAAAAAAGAAGAATGGTGAAAGTAGACTATGTATTGATTACAGGAAGCTGAATTCATTAACAGTTAAGGAACGGTTTCCCTTACCTAGGATCGACGATCAACTTGACAGATTGTATGGAAGCCAATATTTTTCTAGTTTGGATTTAAGATCAGGCTATTACCAGATACCGGTTGCTGAAGACTCTAAACGTTTAACTTCTTTCATTACATCACACGGACAATACGAGTTTAACAGGATGCCCTTTGGGCTGGCAAACGCACCAAGCGTTTTTCAAAGGCTAATGAATAAAGTATTGGCTCCATCAAAAGAAATTGCGGCTGTTTATTTGGATGACATTCTGGTTCATACAAAAACAGTAGAGGAAGGAATTGAGAATTTAGAAGTGATATTTGATCTTTTACGAAAAGAAGGAATGACATTAAACTTATCGAAATGCTCGTTTTTACAACAGACTGTTACATATTTAGGATTTGAGATATCGGCAGGAATGGTAAAACCGGGAGCGGTAAAAACCAAAGCGATTGACGAGTTTCCAGTGCCTACAACAGTCCACAACGTCCGACAGTTTATTGGGTTGACAGGTTATTTTAGACACTTCGTAAAAGACTATGCACTATTGGCACAGAATTTGACAAAACTTACAAAAAAAGAAGTGCCCTGGCAATGGATGAAGGAACAAGAGGATTCATTTCAGAAACTGAAAACGATATTAACGGAGGGACCGGTTCTGGCAATATACGATCCCGAATCTAAAACGGAAGTGCACACAGATGCAAGTATGCATGGAGTCGCGGGAATACTTATGCAATTGCAAAGTGATAACCGTTTACATCCAGTAAGCTATTATAGCAGGCAAACTACAAAAGCCGAAGGTAAATATCATTCTTACGAATTGGAGACATTAGCTGTGGTGGAGAGTTTGAAAAAGTTCCGGGTATATTTGATCGGCATTACTTTTACAGTTGTCACGGATTGCAATGCACTAAAAGCAACTAGCACGAAGAAAGAAATTTTGCCACGAATTGCAAGGTGGTGGTTACAACTACAAGAATATAACTTTACCGTGCAGTATCGGCCTGGAAATAGACTGAAGCATGTAGATGCCTTGAGTAGAAATCCGGCTTCCAGTGAAACGCCTCCTGAAGAAATAGTGATGCATGTGGAACAATCCGATTGGGTCTTGTCCGGACAATTAACTGACAAAAAAATAAAACATATTCGAGAAATATTAACGAAGTCTCCAGAATCCGATTATGAACGGAAGGTATACAAGGATTACGCGTTGCGCGATGGTAGAGTGTATCGAATTACGATTAAAGGACTTTTGTGGGTAGTTCCACGAGGAATGCGTCAACAAGTTGTAAGGGCATCGCATGACGACAAGGGTCATTTCGCGTTAGAAAAGACTTTACACCGACTCTGGGAACATTATTGGTTCCCGCGTATGAGGGCTTATGTCGAGAAATACATTGCGTGCTGTATACCATGTTTAATTAGTAAACGACCAGCGGGTAAACACGAAGGTTTTTTGCATCCCATTGAAAAGACTCCAATCCCACTAAACACGCTACATATCGATCATACAGGACCATTTCCGAAAAGTAAACGCGGAAATTTACATTTAATCGTAGCAATTGATGCGTTTACGAAGTTTGTCTTTTTGAAACCAGTAAAAACTACTAAGACAAAGTTTGTGTTGGACTTTCTTCAAGAAATATATAGTTATTACGGACATCCAAAGATTATAATTTCGGACCAGGGCAGCGCATTTACGTCTAATAAATTTAAAGTTTACTGTAATACTCATTCCATAAAACAAGTATTGAACGCAGTGGCAACTCCAAGAGCTAATGGTCAGGTAGAGCGAATAAATAGAACCATAAAAGGTATACTGTTAGCAGTAACAGCGGATGAAGATCGGTGGGACGAACATGTTCGAGATATGCAACTTACCATTAATACGACAATATCTAAGTCCACGGGAAAAACTCCTAGCGAGTTACTATATGGGTATAAGCCACGTAGCGGACTTACCTCTCATTGACGAGATCGCAAATATTCCAGAAATGATAGAAGATTTAACATCCTTAAGAGCGGAAGTAGGTGAGAAACTTGCTCAAATCCAATTGGAACAGAAGAGGCATTACGACAAGAAAAGGAAAAGGGCAACTATGTATAAAGAAGGTGATCTGGTATTGATAGAAAAACATGAAGCAGCGGCAAATACTAGCCGAAAACTAATTTCCCCCTATTCGGGACCAATGGTAGTAAAAGCAGTGTTACCAAATGACCGTTATTTGGTTTGCAATATGCCCAACACCGACAGAATTACTAGGTCAGCCAAGTACGAGAAAGTAGTAGCTGTCGATAAGATGAAGCGATGGATGACGCCGGGTGGTGTTTCAGACGAAACCGCAACGGAAAGCGAAGGAGATGGCGTAGATTTTACGGAGGACGACGATTCGGACGCGCAAGTTACGGAGCACCTCGAGGCGAGGTGAATTCAGGATGGCCGAATGTAAGTCTTTGATTAAATAGAACAGAATGTTTTTATTTCCCTAGGTAGAAATGAGCGATAGATGCAAGTTATAGGCATAAGGTTTTACCTCTGGGAAATACAAAATACAAACAGTTCGTGTTTTTTTTGTCTTAAAGTTTTATTCGCGTTGAAGGTAAAGTAACGGTTGCTTATTCTAATCCTTAAGTTCTACATGAAACCTCGGTTTCCGTTCCAATACAGGTAACCGTCATAAAATCTATCTTAAAGCCATAAAATCTATCTTATCTCTAGGGTTTTATTACTACTAATTTATGACGGATTAAAAAGAAAAATGAGTGTCGCAAGAATCTGGGTGCCAGATGGGCTTAGGGATCTGTCCGATGGTTTTAGGAATATGACTTGCATGTGGACCATTGTATGGAGAGTGATGCTTGAGTGTGTTGGTAAAGCGTATCAGCTTGACTGATTGCGATGTGGGGCATGAGCGTTCAGTCTAGTGTTGAACGTTGCCGAGTGTGAAAGACAATAGTGTAGAAAAAAGAAAATAAGTTGTGATTGTACGAGAGCTGAAGGGTGAGTGTCACTGAGCTAGATTTGGTAGTTAGTTTTGCATGTGTATTCTTGTTTTAACTTTTCCTTGTTTGTTTCAAAGTAGATTACAGTAAATTATATATTATTAAACTGTGATAACATTGAAATTACGTGTTTTTCGGGTATACATCGGGTATACACTCAGTGCGTTTATGTATTCTGTATTGAGGTTTCGTTATATCCCTCAATACTGTGATTAAGTGTTAACTTGTACGAGTTTGCTGGTTGTACTAAGCGGGTGTTTTGTGCGCCGTGTATTTTCCCTTAACACCATTGCACGTTTGTCAACCTGAAGGGCATTAAGATCGGGACGGACACATTGCGCGCTATTTCCCCTTGTGTCATTGTACGTTCGGCTTAATCGGCTCACGGTAGTCGGGGCGGAATGGCATCTGCTTGCTGGCTCTTGCAGCACATGTAGTTGTCATTCATTGCACGCTCGTCACCGTATTTCTTTTAAAACACTGAAAGTTCAATATGACCATCAAGTACTGGGCAGATACATTGTGCGCTATTTCCTCTTGTATCATTGTACGCTCGGCTTGGTGAAGACGGTTGGTCGGGGCGGGATGACTCGTGCGGTACTTTCCCTTGTCGTCCATTGCACGCTCGTCCCCGTGAGGTTTAACGATTCCGGTTAAAATTGTAGAAGTTGTATATTTGTAATGTTTATATTTTATTCGTACAGCAAGGCTGGCTAACCAGATCGCTCACAGTTTGCTTTCTTTTTGTTACAGATTCTCGACAGGATCTCGAACCCGGAGGTACCATCATTTTAAGGAAATAAAATTATTAAGTGATTTCTTGATTTACAAAAAAAAAAAAAATATGTATATGGTTTCAAATTCTGTCTTACAATATTAAGGGCCGTATTATTCACCTCGGGTTATTTTCGCCTTATCTAGCTGATAACTTATCTGGGGTATTAAATTTAATCACTGATTAATTTCTCTGGTTGAAAAATTGTATTATTCACCTCTAGTTAGCAATTTAGTAGGCCGGTTAATTTTATCGGCTGGTTTTCTATTTTTCCATTATTTTTCCAATCAAACGTCAAAAATTGTATTAATTATTTACAGAATGTGACAAATTTCTTTTTTTGAATATAAAAATTTGTGTATTTCAGGAAAAATATCAATTATTGGCTGCAATTTTTTCGTGGTTGCGGACCTGGGAGTAGTACAAACGTTTTGTGTGGTGCACGATTTACACGTTCAACGAGAGCCATCCCATTTGATCCTGATAGTTTTCTGATTGTGTGCTACCGAGTGATTGGATTTCGGCAGTGCGAACAGTCGATTGAAGGCTTGCATCTCCCAAATCCTTAGAGCTATTGCATTTAAGTTTATTGGTATGGTAGATTGAGTGGATCCCTTCAACTGATAAGTTTCTAATGAAGGGGTGAAGGGGGTGGGTGGAATGTTAGAAAAAAGACTTTGGTTTTAATATTTTAGGAACGACTTATGCTGGGTACCTGAAATTCGGAACTTACATAGATCTATGATAATGTATCCACTTGCTCGCTTAAATTTTATACAAGTAAAATGATTTGGAAGTTCTGAGAAAAACAATGTGTTCGAAACGCTTGAAAGCTTAGGTCGAAAAATTCTAAAATCCATATCTCCTGAACGGGTAATATCACAAAGTCGAAACTTGAAACATGCTAGACTAGGAACTAGGCTAAAAGATTGAAAATAATTTTGTTATAACGGTCAGTGGCGTGGGCGGTAAAAAACTTTGCACTGCAATGTCTCACAAACCAATTGAACCAGAAACAGGAAATAATAGAACAATAGAACTTGACTGAAAGTATTTTTCAGCAAGACGATGGATAACTATTTTTCTCCTAAAAATCATATCTCATATCTCAAGAACTGTATAACTTAGGATCTTACAATTAATACATGAGTTTGACCTAGCTGAAAATTGTAGGGAGTGTGTGTAAGTGGTGAGGGTGTAAAACGGTGTAAGGGAAACAATTCAATTGGCTTTTTAAGTTGGAAACAGCAGCAACTGTATTTGTCGTCCCATATGTCGCTGTCGATTCGTTGTTCCATTTTCTATTTTGTCGTCATCTTCCTCAGAATCACTCCAATTTTCCCACAAATGAGTTTTTGTCATAACTTCAATCGTGAATAATACAAAATTTGTCAAATCGTCGTTTAAATCCCTGGATATTGTAGAAAACTGGAAGTTGTTGACAAGTTAAATTTTTCCCTGGGTAACTCTGATCACTTGATTATAAACTCAGCGAAAAACTATAACCCGACGTGAATAATACCAAATCTCGGGGAAAACTGGAATTACCCAGACTTTAAAAATAACCCGACGCGAATAATACTTCCCTAAATGTTGTAAAATTACAAATAAGCTCAGCATTTATAACCTAAATGATGGTAGGCCTTACGACGAAAACTTAGGTGAAATGGATGATGAAATTGAAGACGAGTCAACCGAGAATAATTCTAGTGAACAAATGAACTGCATAATTTGGTTTGGAGAACCCGAGAAACATTTTATTGCAACCTTGCGGTCATTACAAGCTATGTTTATCCTGCTTCACAGAAATAAGCGAAAAGGCCATGGAAAACAAAACGAATATATTGTGGGCATATTGCCGTCAAATTGTCCAAAATACAGCGAATGTTTACGCATAATCTACAATTGTTGCTAAATGGAATACATTAATATTATTTTTTATTTTCAATATACATACAATGTAATATCTTGTAACGACTCATTTTTCGGGTATACTCGTCGGGGCCAGTTTCCGTTACAAAATATTTATTTTCTGTTAGACTTCACTTTATTTACTATTTAATTATTTTAATTTCATTTAATTCCAATAATAATTCATATTTAATTTATCTGTTGTTCCTTCTCTGACTTCGTTTTGCGTGTTGCTGCTTGCTACACTGGTCCTGTACGTTGTTGTGCACCTTGCTGCTCACATCTTGTACGCTGTTGGTCGCATACATTGCTCACCTCTTGGCTATACTCGCGTCTGAGCTTCGATTCTCTCGTCTTGCTCGCATTCGTCTCCACTGGTATTTGTCACGGCTCGCCTTTGTCTCGACTCGGCCTGCTTTCGCCTCCTTTGATTTTCTCGTCGTAGCTTACTCCTGTCCGCCGCCTCAGCTCAACGTGGTTCGACCTGTGCTTCTGTGGGTATGACTCTGCTCGTCTCTCCTTGACCCTCTTTGCTCTGATCTTGGCTTTCCCTGTCTCGTCTCTCTGCATGGTCTCTGCTCCCTGTCTTCGTCTGTCTGCATGTCCATGGCTTTCCCTGTCTCGTCTCTCTGCATGGTCTTTGCTCCCTGTCTTCGTCTCTCTGCATGTCCATGGCTTTCCCTGTCTCGTCTCTGATCCCCGTCTTCGTCTCTCAGCTCCCTGTCTTCGTCTCTCTGCGTGTGGCCTCTGCTCTGTTGGGTCTTGGCTCGACTGCGTCTGCTGGTCGTAGATTAGTGTAGTTCACCGTGCCTTCTCGAAACTAGTGTTAGCTTGAGTCCTTGGGCACGACTCTGCTCACCTTCGGTCTGACCCTGTCGCTAATCGTCATCCCGTCTTGCTTCACTTTGCTGGGCTCGTGACTGTTTCGCGTCTTGTCTCGGCTCCACTGCCCTCGCCTTGGCTACTTTCATCTTGTACATTGCTGCCTTAGCTCCACGACTTGCGTCTTGTGTGTCGCTGGTATAGCCTCTGCTGCTTGCGTCCTTGCTGTCGCCTTGGCCTTTGCTGCTTGCGTCTGGGGCGTCGCTGGTGTCGTCTTGGCCTTTGCTGCGTGCATCGATGCTTCGTTGCCCGGATTGTCGCTACCTGGCACAACGTCGTAAGGTTTTCGCTGCTTGGCTGGCTTACTTCACTGCTTGGCTCGTTGATGCTCGGTCTTCTACGTTGCTGCTTCGTCTTGGCCTCTGTTCTGCTGGGTTTCTCTGCTGCTTGCCTCGTTGATTGCTTGTCTCACTGACTCTCTTGGGCTCGGCACCGTGCGTATGTCTGCTTGACCTCTCTCGATTAAGCGGACTTTCAAAGCCCAGACCTTAATTCCGATTGGCATGGACAGTGGTCGACTGCACCTGATCGTTCCCTTCGAAGCTATGATTTGGCGGACTTTCAAAGCCCAGACCCAAAGAACATAGTTCGATTTGATCGAGTACAACGTTCAGCTTTCGCTTTGAGGAATTTCAAATCCACCCTCCACTACCGGCTGAACGCTGCCGACTGCCTGACTTCTGGTATTTCGCTAGGGACTATATACTTGCGAGAACACTGGTCGTCTGCGAATTATATCTTTGCAAAAATTCCAGTTCTTCGCTATGTTATTCTTATGCTCTATGTATGTGTAATTCATGCTTATTCTTATGTTCTATGTATTTTTGATCCATTTGTAATCCAGTGTGTTCTGGTGTTTGTGGCTTTGGCATTTGGTGTGGGCGGAAATTTGATATAAAATTTCCGTCCTTACAATTTAATACTGCATTATCTTACTGAAACTTTTTTCTTTTTCCTCAAATTTAAAGATACAGTAGTTTAAGAATGTCGAATTTGTTCACCATATCGAGGTCAACTGTACTTGAAAATGGCATTTCGCATGGCACCAGCATAGCCATATTCAAACTTTTTATGCTCTTTTCTCTATCTCTATCCCCAAATCTCTACCTGCTATCATCCATCCTCCATCCGCCGTAATCCATCCTCCATAATCCATCGTCTACTCTTCATCCTCCATAATCCATCATCCATCCTCTATCCTCCATCATCCATCTGCCATCGTCCATAATCCATCATCCACCCTTTGACCTACATAATACAATCTCTAGCCATTATCTTTTATCCACCATCCATAACTATAATACACCGAAAAGGAACAAACTGCCGCTAAACTATATGAAATACACTCAAATGTTGAAATAACTCTCGTACCACCAATTTTTAACGCAGAAACCTTCGCGGGTGTGCCCTCAACAAATCACCAAAGTTTCCTCGCAATTAATTTTACGGGCACTCTATGATAAGAGAAATTATTATAGAGACGTCGCCTCGTTTACACACTTTTCGTAGATAAGATTTTTTTTTCAGTACAGCTCTAATGTTTTTTCTCTATCGTGGACACTAAGCTTAATTTTAACGTCTATGTCATCATTTCCTTTCCTTTTTAAGTCCACGCTCTCTATCCTTTCCTTATTTGTTTCAAACTTTCCATGTTGTCATTAATGAAAATTCTTAAAAAATAGTTTTTAAAGGCTCACTTTTTAATTCTACTTACTTCATTTCGACATTATTGCGTCTTTTTTTGCATTTGTTTTTAATCTTTCAACCTTCTATCCGATCACCTAAAACATTAAAAATCTGTATTGTTATCCACCTCCTTTCTTTCCTTTATCTTCCTATCTGGGGGTTATTTCTTCTTACTTTTTATATCCTCCTTTCTTGATTGATATCCTATTGTTATTTTATCTTTAAACTAATTTTACTTTATTATTTATAATACAGTATTGTGATTGATTTTCAAAAAAAAAAATTTTGCTGCCCTTAAAATTTTTTGTCCACGTTTCATGACTAGTAGACACGAAAAAAGCAATAAAAATTTTCACTCCGTCTGTCCGCCGTACGTCGAACGCCCCAAAATCCTTTGAAGGCTCGTAGCTCTCAAACCAGTGGAGCTATTAAATTCAAATTTTTTCTAAGAATAGACTTGGTAGACCCCTTGAATTGCCATTATTTTCAGGGAGGAGGTGTGAGGGGGAAGCGTTTTAGACGAAAAATTTTGGTTTCTAGATCTCAGCAACCGCTTATGTTAGGAGGCTGAAACTTTGAATTTCTATAGAGCTTTGATAGTGGACCCATTTACAAAAAAATTACTGATATGGGTGAAGGGGTGTGAGAGTGGAGGGGGAAATAATGCGTCCGAAACGCAAAAATGCCGAGATCGACACATTCTAAAATTCATATCTCCTAAACCGTTAAGGTGCGTTTCCATCTCCACCGTTTTGCGGCGCCGACTTGAGTGTCCCGTCACTGTTTTGATACAGTCGTTTCCATCTGCGACGAAACTGACGACGCTGAAAAGTTTTCAGTCAGTTTCCTAGGTGATTTGTCGCTCGTCGTGCAGTTTTGACTTTTAATTGACTTTATTATTTTTTAATATTAATTATTTTGGCCGTCACCATAGGAACGTAGTTTAGATACAAGCCAACCTTTATCGAAGGCATATTAGTATCGGCTCTCGCCGATAAAGTTGAAGTTGGGTCAACTCTCGACGATTGCCTCGGCGCGTCACAGACCTAGTTTTTTATGTATGGAGAATCTAGTCGGCACCGCAAAACGGCGGAGATGGAAACGCACCTTTAATGGCAAGCAATTAAAACTTAACAAATATCTGTAGTTATACTAGGACAGTAGATTGAAACAAAATTTTTGGGTGGGGGTAGTGGCGTACGGGGGTGGGGGTGAAAAACTTCAGATTACGATATCTCACAAAGCAATTGGACCAGAAAAACAAAATTCGGTTTTAGTATAAAGCTTGATAAAGAAAGATTGCTCAAAGTAAAATCTTTGAAGGGGGTGGAGGAGGACGGAAGTGGAGGGGATTAGAATTTTTCAAAAATAACACGTTTCATATCTCAATAACAGTGTAAGGTAGATTCTTCAAATTCTTACCAGAAGTAGACCTAATAGAATTCCAGTAGGGAATAAAAATTTGGGGGTGCGAGTGTAGAGGGTGAGGGCGGGGAAGGGTGAGAAGGAAAAAGTTCCGATGTTTATATCTAAAGAACCTACAATGACAGAGAGCTGAAACTTGGAAATTATACAGACCTATAGTAGTGCCATGTTGAAAAAATAAATTTTTTTTTAGGGGTAGTACGGTACGGGGGTGAGAGGTGTTTTTCTTAGCTTTAGAACGGCTTATGCTAGGAAGTTGAAACTCGGTACGTATATGTAAATCAACTAGAAAAGTAATTCTGATAAAAAAAAATCGAATATTCATTGGCGTTCAGGGGGGGGGGGGGGCAAAAAAAAAATATTGGTAAATTTAAAATGCATATATTCTCACGATTTTGGTCATATCTACTAGGTCTTTCCAAATACAAAATTCATTTTTATTCTACGAATTCTTCATATGAATACCTAGAAAGTGTTTTCAAGATTTTTTGAAATTCGACCCCTAAAAGGGTGTAAAGTGGTTGTATACTTTTCATGAATTCCACCATATCTCTCAGGTCTGATCAGAGATCGAATATCTTTTCACTTACACTGCCTTGTTTAATAATCACCTATTTTTGTCTTTTTCAACATCTAGACCGCATCCCGGAATATGACCCAATTATATAATTCATATGTTACACTCTATTCTAACCGCTTCCCGAACTTTTTGTTAGGTTCTTAGTCACATGATAACATACAACGCATCCCCGAATTGAACGCGTTCCGAACTTCTGCCGGAAAAATAATAAAGTTGCGCCCAGGCTGTTGGCAGATTTTTCCTTTTCATCTTGTCATCACCACTTCAGTTTTTCAACTGTTCATTTGCGATTATTTCCGTGCATATTTTACGTTCCCAACCTCATCGATTAATTTTGTTGTCTAAAAACGAAACTATTCAGGGCAGCACTCTCTTTCTATTTTACTATTAAACTCTGTACCTCAGAGGTAAACTATCGTAACTAACAAATTTTCGATTTTGGGATTATTAATGAAACTGCATTGTAGGGATGAATATTTTTAAGTGGTAAATCGTCGCAACCGCAGGACTAAAGGAAGCCAAAATAATGAATGAGTATTAATCGTATCTGCCTGGTATTGATAGAGGTAAAGTCGTGTATCTGACATGCGATTGTTTCTCAGGTTTTTTATTTGAGAATGTTATGGACCTTGAACCTGACAATTTTGAACGTATCGACAGGAAAATGCCACTGTGCTATGTGTGACGAAACAGTCGCTGCTTCGTGCATTTTGAGATGGGCACTAGAAAACACACGACCTGAAGTAGAGGAGCTGGCAGTTTGGTCAGATAATTGCGCTGGGCCAAATCGCAATTTTATGATTGTTTCAGCGTATGTTTGGATTTTAAGAACAATTATTATAATTATTATTATTATTAAGAATTGATTACGCAGGCAGCATGCTGATATGCCTAATATCCAATGTGGCATACAAATTTAAATTTTCCTACATTAAAATCCATTGGTCACAAATTTTTATTAAGAGGACATAGGGTAAAATACCCAATTACCGGCCACTTAACTTTTTTTTCCACTCTAAAATTACGTAGTAAATTGTGTAATATTAGTATTAAAAAATCTGCCAACAATCTGGGCGTAACTTAATTATTTTCAACATTGTAGCTTAAGCCGTTCTATATATAGGAAAAACACCCCCCACTTGTACCACACTACCCTTAGGGGTCGAATTTCAAAAAACCTTGAAAACACTTTCTAGGTATTCATACGAAGAATCCGTAGAATAAAAATGAATTCAATATCTGGAAAGATCTAGTAGATATGACGAAAATCGTGAAAATATATGCATTTTATATATATTATACTTACAAATAATTTTTTTTGCCCCCCTTTCTGAACGCCAATGAATATTCAAAATTTTTTTTATCACAATTACTTTTCTAGTTGATTTACATGTACACACCGAGTTTCAACTTTCTAGCATGAACCGTTTATAGATCATTACAGGTTCTCAAGATATAAGCATCGGAACTTTTTCCTTTTCACACTCCTCCACCCTCCCCCTCTACACCCACAACCCCAAAACTTTTTTTCCTACTAGAGTTTAATTAGCGCTACTTTTGGTAAAAACTCTAAGCATCTATCTTACACTGTTCTTGAGATATGAAATGTGTTTGATTTGATAAATTCTATGCTCCACCTCCCACTTAAAAAATTTTACTTTGATCAATCTTTATTTGTCGACCTTTATACCCGAACCAAATTTTATTTTTCTAGAGCAATTGGTTCATGAGATATCGTAATCTAAAGTTTTTCACCCTCCACCCCCATACACAACTTCCCCCACCGAAAATTTTTCTTCATTCTGTTCTCCTAGTATAACTACAAATATTTTTTAAGTTTGAATAGTGTGCCATTAACGGTTTAGGAGATATGGATTTTAGAATGTGTCTATCTCGCCTTTTTTGGGTTTCGGACGCATTACATTTCCCCCCACTCCCACACACCTTGATCAATATAGACAATTTTTCTCAAATGGGTCTACTATCAGAGCTCTATAGAAATTCCAAGTTTCAGCTTCCTATCATTAGGGGTTACTGAGATCTAGAAACCAAAATTTTCGGTCTAAAACACTTCCCCCTCCTTCCCCCTCCTTCACCCTCACACTCCCACCCCTAAAAATTTTGTCACTTCAAGGAGCCTACCCCGTCTATTCGTTAAAAAAAATTCAATTTAATATCTCAAATCGTTTGGCAGCTACGAGCCTCCAAACGGCGTACGGCGTACGGCGGACAGACGGACTGAAAATTTTTACTGTTTTTTCGCGTCTACTAGTTATGAAACGTGAAAATACAAAATTTTGAGGGTAGCAAATTTTTTTTTTTTAAATTAATCACAATTCTTAATTATTAAAATAATAAATTAAAACCGATGATTGATTTGGGAATATGCACCCTTTTTTTTACTTAATTATTTTAATAATAAAGTATTGTTATCGACTTTAAAAAAAAAAAATTTGCTACCCTCAAAATTTTTTTTATACGTTTTATGACTAATAAACGCCAAAAAAGCAATAAAAATTTTCAGTCCGTCTGTGCTCCGTACGCCGTACGCAAACTCGTTTGAGGAATTATAGTTCCCAAACCCTATGAGCTATTAAATTCATTTTTTTTTCCGAAATAGACATGGTAGACCTCTTGAAGTGAGAGTTTTTTCAGGGATGAGGGTCCGAAGGGGAAGGAGGGGGAAGCGCTTTAGACGAAAAATTTTGGTTTCTGGATCTCAGCAACCGCTTACGGTAGGAGGCTGAAACTTGGAATTTCTATAGAGCTTTGATAGTGGACCCATTTGCAAAAAAATTGCTGATATGGAGGAAGGGGTGTGGGAGTGGAGGGGGAAATAATGCGTCCGAAACCCAAAAATGCCGATATCGACACATTCTAAAATCCATAACTCTTAAACCGTTAACGGCAAGCAATTAAAACTTAACAAATATCTGTAGTTATACTAGGAGAGTAGATTCAAAACTTTTTGATGGGGGTGGTGGCTTGCGGGGGTGGGGGTTGAAATAGTAAAGATTACGATTTCTCACAAACCAATTGCATCAGAAAAACAAAATTCGGTTTGGATATAAAGCTTGATAAATAAAGATTGCTCAAAGTAAAATCTTTCAAGGGGCGGGGGAGCATAGAAGTGGGGGGATAAGAAATTTACAAAAATATCACTTTTCATATCTCAATAACAGTGTAAGATAGATGGTTCAAATTTGAACTAGAACTAGTCCCAATAGAACCCTAGTAGGGAAAAATAAATTTATAGGTGGGGGTGTAGAGGGTGAGGGTGGGGAAGGGTGAGAAGGAAAAAGTTCCGATGCTTATATCTTAAGAGCTTGTAATGATATAAACCTTAAACCACTATATTAGTGGCATAGTGGAAAAATAATTTTTTTTTTAGGGGTAGCATGGTGCGAGGGTGGGGGGTGTTTTTCCTAACTTTTGAAAGGCTTATGCTAGAAAGTTGAAACTCGGTACATATATGTAAATCAGCTAAAAAAGTAATTCCGATAAAAAAAAAATTTCAATATTCAGAAAAAAATTTCAGTAAATATAAAATGCATATATTTTCACGATTTTCGTCATATCTACTAGGTCTTTCAAAATATTGAATTCATTTTTATTCTTCTTCATATGAATACCTAATGTGAATGTGTGAATGTGAATGTGTTTTCAAGATTTTTTGAAATTCGACTCTATGGGGGTGTAAAGTGGTTGTATACTTTTTTATAAATTCCACCATATCTCTCAGGTCTGATCAGATATCGAATATCTTTTCACTTCCACGGGCTTGTTTAATAATCACCTATTTTTAAGTTTTTTTCTTTTCCAACCTCTAGACCGCATCCCGGAATATGACCCAATTATTTAATTCATATGTTACACCCTTTTCTAACCGCTTCCCGAACTTTTTGTTAGGTTTTCATTCACATAGTAACATACACCGCATACCCGAATTAAACACGTTCCGAACTTCTGCCGTAAAAATAATAAGGTTGCGCCCAGACTGTTGGCAGATTTTTTTTGTTTATGTTGTATAATAGAAATATCAAATTAATATTATTTCTATTAACTTTTTAAAGTTTTCCAAAAAACGGTAAGAAATTCAATTACCGGCCACCAAAATTCTAATACCGGCCAAAAATTATTCAATCTCCGGCCACTTTGATTCTTACAATTGTTACAGCCAAAGACATTTTCAACGGCTTGTGAATATGAATATGAATCAAAAGTTGTGCATTTTATGTAATACCAACCATCTTCCGAATTTACCGCAACCAATATTTTTCAAGGAGTCATACGACACATACAACTTCCTCTTAATAAAAATCATATTTCTGCTTTGGTTTTAAGGACAAAATTTTTGCAGATTTATTTTTCTTATTTTTTATGTTTTTCTGTTGACTTAATAGTAGTTTCATTTTTAAACGTTCTTCTTTTCTTTGCCTAACTCCTTTAATTTTGACTTTCTTTTCTTGTTTTTTAAGCTCATGCATTTTTCGCCATTCATTGGAGAAAAGTGCCCTTGGGGCCCTTACTTTGGGCTCCCTATATTTTCTCGACATGAGTTTTGGATAGAAAAGATGCTTTGAAAGGCTTGGAGAAACAGAAAAACAGTTGCTCCTTCCGGAAAAATTGCTGCTTTCAGAGGATGATGTTGACGGGCAGAATCGTGTTACAGTTTCACTTAAATTGCTTTATAAAGGGTTTTCCAATAAGGACTTGACAACTTTGAATTCAATTTGTGAACGCACCCTTTCACTAATCATCAAACTGTTACTGTCAATTTATTCAGTAAATTTAACATTTTTATCATGGTAAAGTACACGAAGGAACAACGTCTGCAAATTAAATTATATTATTTTGAAAAAAAGTTGTCAAGTCCTTATTGGAAAACCCTTTCCAATAGGGACTTGACAACTTTGAATTCAATTTGTGAACGCACTGTAAATTGTCACTGTAAATTTATTCAGTAACCTTAACATTTTTATTATGGTAAAGTACACGAAGGAACAACGTCTGCAAATTATATTATATTATTTTGAAAAAAAGTTGTCAAGTCCTTATTGGAAAACCCTTTATATGTACATAGAATATGTTACTCTTCATCCAACCAGTTTCGGAACGTCATATAAACCAATTATTTAGAACACTATATTGATTCCTGTTGTCTGCTTGGCTTAGTGGCTTAGAATAGCTTAGAGCACTTGCTCTACCTGAGTGCACTCAGATGTAATTGCGTACATACCTGAGTTATATATCGGGGTAGTAATCACGGACGAGCGTGTAGTTTGACCACTTCACCTCCTAGTGTTACGTTGGTCTAGTAAAGAAGTAACTCTAGCATTACTTCAAGGCCTAGGCCGGATTTGGACTGTTGCGCCATTGATTATTATTATTAATTCCTGTTTAGGATGTAAAAATGGAAACACTACCATTGGCGGTAAAGTTTTGCCACTTACCGAAAAAACCAGAAGAACGGTAAGAGCTTCTTGCTTCTTTTTCGTTTCCTTTTTTATCTCTGCTTACTTTCGGAGCAAAAGTACTCTTCCTTTTTTTGGACACAATAAGAAACTGGTTTCATGTCCATTTAAAACTCTGTCAGAGATTTTCATTAAGTTTTATAGCTTATTATGTTTTATAAAAAAGTCTAATTCGTCGAACCACTTTTTTATGTATTCTCTTGCGACATAATTGGTTTCGATTCGATCTCGTTTCGATCCGATCTGCGTTTACATGCGATTTTAAAGGATTGAATCTAGATCCATGTAAACGCGGTATCTTCCTTTGGTGATACCTTCAGACATATGAAATGTAAGATCAGGGTGTCTATTCAAAAACAAGTTCAGCCATGTTTTTCTCTGGTCGATCCTCTTTGAAACGCGTTTTTCTTTGGTCATCATTAAGGCTTTGTTGGACAGTATCAATTAAGTTATTGGAACTAATTTGAAAGCCGCATTTACTCATTTTGATACACCAACCAACAATTCTATCCTCCTCCGTTTTTGTTAGAATAGTTGAAGGTCCACATTTTGCAACACCCTCTGGAAACTTACCTGTTATTTTATCCTGAAGCGTAGATCTAGGGATTCTGTACATTTTGCTGATTTTCCTTATCGCATATGTTTTTCTTTACTTTTCCGAATTGCATCCTTGCTCTGTATAACCTCTATTCAAAGTGTGTGACATTTTAAAGCTAGATAATAAAAATTAATTAAAAGAACGCTATCCTAAGCTATTCAGGATGGAGGTAGTTACCTATTATATTAATTGGCCGGTATTAAAATCAGAGCTTCTATTTCCGGCCACGGTCGGCCGATAATTAAATTTAACTGGAAATTATAATCTAAATACCAACCAGCCAAAATCTTTTTAAATAAATAAAAAATAGCATATATTTTAGTTAATAACTAGAATTACTAATTGTCATCTGTTAGAAAAACATAATACAAAGCCTGAAGTCCTCAACATAAATTAATATTAACCTATTTCCTGCGCCTCGTCTCGTTAAAAAAATCCAAGAATTTCAAGCATGAAAGTATCAAATCAGTCCACTGACTACTGAACTCGAAAATTTCTACAAATAACTTAAACGCATGTTTGAAACCTTTACGTGTTATGTACGAAAGGTTTCGCAGTAATCAAACAAAAATAAGTTCAATTTCAAATGTTTCAAATATAATCAACCGTATGCATTTTTTGAGAGTGCGGCCGGTAACTGGGGGTTGCCGGAATTAGGCTACTTTACCCTACCCACACGGCAGTAGACGGAGTACACTCAGTAATAGAGAGAGCGAAAAAGCTGCTTGGCGAAACACAGCTGATGATACCTTGGGATTAACAACAATTTGTTCGCCAGTGCTGATTTAAAGATTTAATTAAGGTATATGATATGACCCTTCAAGACTTCAAAAACTTAAAGTCGCTTTATGAAGGAAAATCGGGTCCTCTTAAAAACAATAAAATGAACACAGACAGACAGAGAGCACTTTCTAATTAGTGGAACTGCAGAACTGCAACTTAGGTCCTCTGAACCACATATGTAAGTTATTCTATTAAACTAACTTTGAGGAAGAAAATCGTGAAGCTGTGGAAATAAAACCAAATCAGCGTGGAAAGGAAGTTATCATGCCATGGCCTACAAAATTGCCGCTTATTAACAAAAAATCTGCCAACAGTTTGGGCGCAACTGTATTATTTTTCCGGCAGAAGTTCAGAACGCGTTCAATTCGGGGATGCGGTATATGTTACTATGTGAATGAAAACCTAACAAAAAGTTCGGGAAGCGGTTAGAAAAGGGTGTAACATATGAATTAAATAATTGGGTCACATTCCGGGATGCGGTCTAGAGGTTGAAAAAAACAAAACTTAAAAATAGGTGATTATTAAACAAACCTGGGGAAGTGAAGAAATATTCGATATCTGATCAGACCTGAGAAACATGGTGGAATTCATGAAAAAGTATACAACCAGTTTCCGCCCTCTTAGGGGTCGAATTTCAAAAAATCTTGAAAACGCATTCTAGGTATTCATATCAAGAATCCGTAGAATAAAAATGAATTCAATATTTCGAAAGACCTAGTAGATATGACGAAAATCGTGAAAATATATGCATTTTATATTAACCGATATATTTTTTTGCCCCCCCTTCTGAACAATAATGAATATTCGAATTTTTTTTATCAGAATTACTTCTTTAGTTAATTTACATATACGTACCGAGTTTCAACTTCCTAGCATAAGCCGTTCTGAAGTTAGGGAAAACACCCCCCACCACCGTACCATACTACCCCTAAAAAAAAATTTCCACCATGCCACTACTATAGCTCTATCTAAATACCAAGTTTCAGCTTCCTATCACTGTAGATTCTTAAGATATAAGCATCGGAACTTTTTCCTTCTCACCCTTCCCCACCCTTCCCCACCCTCACCCTCTACACCCACACCCCCAAACTTTTTTTCCCTACTTAGGTTCTATTAGGCCTACTTCTGGTAAAAATTTGAAACATCCCTCTTACACTGTTATTGAGATATGAATCGTGTTATTTTTGAAAAATTCTAATCCATCCCACTTCCGTGCTCCTCCATCCCCTTCAAATATTTTACTTTGAGCAATCTTAATATATCAATCTTTATAATAAAACCGAATTTTGTTTTTCTGGTTCAATTAGTTTGTGAGATATCGTAATCTAAAGTTTTTCACCCCCCACCCCCGTTCGCCACTACCACTACCCAAAGATTTTGTTTCAATCTACTCTCCTTAATTTTTTGTTAGTTGTAGTATGGTACGGTGGTGGGGGGTGTTTTCTCTTACTTCAGAACGGCTTATGCTAGGAAGTTGAAACTCAGTACATATATGTAAATGAACTAGAAAAGTAATTCTGATAAAAAAAAATTCAAATATTCATTGGCGTTCAGAAGGGGGGGCAAAAAAAAATATCGGTTAATATAAAATGCATATATTTTCACGATTTTCGTCATATCTACTAGGTCTTTCAAAATATTGAATTCATTTTTATTCTACGGATTCTTCATGTGAATACCTAGAGTGTGTTTTCAAGATTTTTTGAAATTCGACCCCTAAGAGGGTGTAAACTGGTTGTATACTTTTTCATGAATTCCACTATGTTTCTCAGGTCCGATCAGATATCGAATATCTTTTCACTTCCCCAGGTTTGTTTAATAATCACCTATTTTTAATTTTTGTTTTTTTTTCAACCTCTAGACCGCATCCCGGAATATGACCCAATTATTTAATTCATATGTTACACCCTTTTCTAACCGCTTCCCGAACTTTTTGTTAGGTTTTCAGTCACATAGTCACATACACCGCATCCCCGAATTGAACGCGTTCTGAACTTCTGCCGGAAAAATAATACAGTTGCGCCCAGACTGTTGGCAGATTTTTAAGTATTGTGATTGAGTTTTTAAAAAAAAAATTTGCTACCCTCAAAATTTTTATTTTCACGTTTCATAACTAGTAGACGCGAAAAAAGCAATAAAAATTTTCAGTCCGTCTGTCCGCCGTACGCCGTACGCCGCACGCCGTACGCCGTACGGCGTCTGCCGTACGCAAGATCGTTTGGAGGCTCGTAGCTGCCAAACGATTTGAGATATTATATTGAAATTTTTTTAACGAACAGATGGGGTAAGCTCCTTGAAGTGACCAAATTTTTAGTGGTGGGGGTGTGAGGGGGAAGGAGGGGGAAGTGTTTTAGACCGAAAATTTTGGTTTCTAGATCTCAGTAACCCCTAACGATAGGAAGCTGAAACTTGGAATTTCTATAGAACTTTGATAGTAGACCCATTTGCAGAAAAATTGTCAATATAGATCAAGGGGTGTGGGAGTGGGGGGAAATGTAATGCGTCCGAAACCCAAAAAAGGCGAGATAGACAAATTCTAAAATCCATATCTCCTTAACCGTTAATGGCACACCATTCAAACTTAACAAATATTTGAATTTATACTAGGAGAACAGATTCAAGAAAAAATTTTGGGTGGGGGAAGTTGTATATGGGGGTGGGGGGTGAAAAACTTTAGATTACGATATCTCATGAACCAATTGCTCCAGAAAAATAAAATTTGGTTTGGGTATAAAGGTCAACAAATAAAGATTGATCAAATTAAAATTTTTTAAGTGGGAGGTGGAGCATAGAAGTGGAGGGGATGAGAATTTTTCAAATCAAACACATTTCATATCTCAAGAACAGTGTAAGATAGATGCTTAGAATTTTTACCAGAAGTAGCGCTAATTAAACACTAGTAGGGAAAAAAGTTTTGTGGTTGTTGGTGTAGAGGGGGAGGGTGGGGGAGGGTGAAAAGAAAAAAGTTCCGATGCTTATATCTTGAGAACCTGTAATGATATAAGCCTTAAACTTGGTATTTAGATAGAGCTATAGTAGCGGAATGTTGGAAAAATATAATTTTTTTAGGGGTAGTATGCTACGGGGGTAGGGGGTGTTTTTCCTAACTATTAAACGGTTCATGCTAGAAAGTTGAAACTCGGTTTGTATATGTAAATCAACTAGAAAAGTAATTGTGATAAAAAAAAATTTGAATATTCATTGGCGTTCAGAAGGGGGGGCAAAAAAAATTATTTGTAAATATAATAAATTTAAAATGCATATATTTTCACGATTTTCGTCATATCTACTAGGTCTTTCCAGATATTGAATTCATTTTTATTCTACGGATTCTTCGTATGAATACCTAGAAAGTTTTTTCAAGGTTTTTTTGAAATTCGACCCCTAAGGGTAGTGTGGTACAAGTGGGGGGTGTTTTTCCTATATATAGAACGGCTTAAGCTACAATGTTGAAACTCGGTGTGTATATGTAAATCAACTAGAAAAACAATTTTGATTAAAAAAAAATTCAAATATGTATTGGCGTTCAGAAGGGGGGCAAAAAAAATTATCTGTGAAAATAGAATGCATATTTTTTCACGATTTTCGTCATATCTACTACCTCGTAACAAATATTGAATTTAATTTTATTCTATGTATTCACCATAATTGACCCCTAAGTGATTGTGTACTTTTTCATAAATTATTCTATATCTCTCAGATCCAATCAGATTTTCACTTTCACGATCTTGTTCTTTTTGATAGGTTTTCAGTCACTTAGTAACCTCCACCGCATTCCAGAATTGAACGCATTCCTAACTTCTACCGGAAAAATAATAAAGTTACGCCCAGATTGTTGGCAGATTTTTTATAAGAACTTGGCTAACTCCGTTTCTGCCCTAGACTATCCGGAGAATATGAAATAACGAATAAATTTTCCATAAATCCTAAAAACTGAAATTACTATCCTCTTTCGCTTTATTATTTTAATAATAAAGTATTGTTATCGATTTTTTTTTAAAAAAATTTGCTACCCTGAAATTTTTTTTTTACAAGTTTTATAACTAATAAATACCAAAAAAACAGAAAAAAAATTCACTCCGTCTGTGCGCCGTACGCCGTACGCAAACTCATTTGAGAAATTATAGTTCCCAAACGCTATCAGCTATTAAATTGATTTTTTTTTTATGAATAGACATGGTAGACTCCCTGAAGTCAGATTTTTTTCAGTGGTAAGGATGTGAGGGGGAAGGTGGGGGAAGCGTTTTAAACGAAAAATTTTGGTTTCTAGATCTCAGCAACCACTTATGGTAGGAGACTGAAACTTGGAATTTCTATAAAGCTTTGATAGTGGACCCATTTGCAAAAAAATTGATGATATGGGTGAAGGGGTGTGGGAGTGGAGGGGAAAGCAATGCGTCCGAAACGCAAAAAAGTTGATATCGACACTTTCTAAAATTCATATCTCCTAAATCATTAAGAGCAAGCAATTAAAACTTAACAAATATCTGTATACTAGGAAAGTAGATTGAAATAAAATTTTTGGGTGTGGGTAGCGGCGTACGGGGGTGGGGGTTGAAATACTTAACATTACGATATCTCCCAAACCAGTGGCACCAGAAAAACGAAATTCGGTTTGGATATAAAGCTTGATAAATAAAGATTGCTCAAAGTAAAATCTTTGAAGGGGGCGGGGAGTACGTAAGTGGAGGGGATAAGAATTTTTCAAAAATAACACGTTTCATATCTCAATAACAGTGTAAGATGGATGCTTCAAATTTTTACCAGAAGTAGGCCTAATAGAACCCTAGTAGGGAAAAAAAAGTTTGCGGGTGTGGGTGTAGAGGGTGAGGGTGGAGAAGGGTGAGAAAGAAAAAGTTCCGATGCTTATATCTTAAGAATCTATAGTGATAGAAAGCTGAAACTTGGTATTTAGATAGAGCTATAGTAGTGGCATGGTGGAAAAATAAATTTTTTTTAGGGGTAGTATGGTACGGTGGTGGGGGGTGTTTTTCCTAACTTTAGAACGGCTTATGCTAAGAAGTTGAAACTCGGTACATATATGTAAATTAACAAGAAAAGTAATTCTGATAAAAAAAAATTCAAATATTCATTGGCGTTCAGAAGGGGGGGGGGCAAAAAAAATATCAGTTAATATAAAATGCATATATTTTCACGATTTTCGTCATATCTACTAGGTCTTTCGAAATATTGAATTCACTTTTATTCTACGGATTCTTCATACTAATACCTGGAATGTGTTTTCAAGATTTTTTGAAATTCGACCCCTGAGAGGGTGTAAACTGGTTGTATACTTTTTCATGAATTCCACTATGTTTCTCAGGTCTGATCAGAGGTCGAATATCTTTTCACTTCCCCAGGCTTGTTTAACAATCACCTATTTTAAGTTTTGTTTATTTCAACCTCTAGAACGCATCCCGGAATATGACCCAATTATTTAATTCATATGTTACACCCTTTTCTAACCGCTTCCCGAACTCTTTGTTAGGTTTTCAGTCACATAGTAACATACACCGCATCCCCGAATTGAACGCGTTCTGAACTTCTGCCGGAAAAATAATAAAGTTGCGCCCAGACTGTTGGCAGATTTTTTTTTCCTTCTGCTTTGACTGTTCGCTTTGCGCCAGCACCACTGACTTGTAAATACCATGCGAACACAATTCGTTCTACTTGATAATTTTCTACCTGTCTTCACTTGACTGCCAAAGGTAAATAAGAAATAAAACGCTTCGTATGGTATTTTCTGAAGACGGACGAAAAAAAAATGGTTTTTTAGGTACGGTTGAATTACAGTAGGACAGATAAATAAGATTCGGGTAGAAAAAAAAGGGACGCGACTGAAGAGTGTTACCTGTTCTGGATTTGTTACGTGAAGATCTAGTCCGTATTTGTTCTAGTCCAGTTCGTTTTGTACACAAGGGCGCCCGGAAGGAGGAGCAAGCCTGCACGATGCCAATCCAGAAGAGTTTGAAATTTAGTGCCACCTTCTTCAGTTCTTTGGTCTCCCGCAAATCCTGATCTACGGACCAAACAGCGTTCGATTATCTCTTCTTTTTCGAATGAAACCTTTAGCAATCTCCCTTAATCCTGTGCACAAATATAAGTTTAGAATTAAGGGCCACCTTCTTCAGGTCTTCAGCCTCCCACAAATCCTGATCGACGGACCAATCAGTATTCGACTCTTTACCGGAACCGACACCCATGGTTTCTAAACGTTCGACTGAACTCTTTCTTTCTTTTTTTTCAGCATATCGTCCTCAAGTCCTCCACATTGTCAAAGAAAAAGGACTGCCCAACCACCTCAGTCACCTCCTTGCAACCGCCTGACACTCACACAAAACATGGTTGATGTCTTCCTCGCATAGAACGCTCCCCTAGCAAGTAGTTCCAGTGTCTGCAGTCCCACGAGTAGCTGCAGACTTCCATGTTAATATCTCCGTAGTATTCCGTCTGTCCAACCTTGGCCAGAGTGCCCTAGAAGTCCTACAGCTCGTTTTCAGTTTTTTTTTGGTCTTTGGTCTTTTTGATTTTTAGTGCTACATGCAATCCGGCTCGACGGATCAAATTTTTTTTAAGATTTCGTTAGATGTTGTATTTTTTTGTTGATTCCAGTAGTTTGATTAATGTCTAAGCTGGTCGAAAGATAATAAGAAATTGAAAAGGAGTACAACAACCTGGTTTTTTCTTCTCAATTTCCAGTTTGATGGACAGTTCAAGCTACTCAGAGCTACAATTTTTGGCATCTAGAATTGCTGCAGCTGTTGCTGCATCGGCAATCTTACTACCACCTCCACCACCCCCGCCATTATCAGCTGGTAATCACTCAGCCGGAGTTCCACCGTCACCATTACAACTACATGATTTTCATCCGGCTTACAGGATTCCGGAATACATGGAACACCTGTATTCGCTACAGCATGCCAGTCCGACTGCATCGTTGCACGGTAAGTTCTTCAATTGTAAGTACATGTGATCCGAAGGGATCTTTTATGCCGTCAAAGACACTGTCGACAAACAATGTTGGACTGAATTTACTAGCAACATAAACATTTTCTTTATATTTTCTCTCTCACGCCTTCACCCCCTTTTCCTTCCGATCTTCTTGTGTAAGTAGCGCTACAAACCTTTTTAGGACTTCCACTCAATTCCGATTACCTAGGCGGACGTGGTCCTCTGGGCGACATACATCCACCTAGTTCGTTGGCCAGCACCGATTTTCCATTTAGCATAGACAGTTCTCGGTTAAATAGTCCGCGGCCTGGTAACATACGGGCCAGTGTTAGTCGAAAGCGGACCCTATCCTCGTCACCGTATTCCGATTCGTTCGATTTCAATTCGATGATCCGATTCTCGCCCAATTCATTGGCCACCATTGTGAACGGTTCGCGAAATAGTAGCGCAAGCGGATCGTACGGTCATCTATCGGCCGGTGCAATGAGTCCGGCATTGGGCATGCATTCGGGTATGGCACCGCATATACAACAGCTTCAAGCGCATATACTCCGGGCCGGAGCCGGTCTTCTTCATCCATTGCCATCACATCACACTCCACCTACGGCCAGTATGTTCTCGCTGGGACATCATCCCTTGCAGACATCGAATTCACTGGTCAAGCCATTGGTAAGACCCTCTGCTCCCCCCTCTTGTCCACCGGGACTGAGACTAAACTGGCCGCTTTTTCAATCCGTAGCACTTGGACGATCCAAACAATCGACTAAAACCGGAACTTCCGTCGTCTAGTACACAGGTAGCACAGGTCAAAGCGGACAGCGCGTCCAACACGTTGGCGCGACGCGGTCACTGCAAGCGGGAATCGATCGTCAATACAACGGCCAAAGGTCACCTTCACCTCGACAGCGATTTGGCCACCGTGGACACGATAAACATCAAAGATAAACCGGGCGACTTTGTCGAAACGAACTGCCACTGGCGGGATTGTGGCATCGAATTCATAACGCAGGACGAGCTCGTCAAGCACATCAACAACGATCACATCCATGCCAATAAGAAGTCTTTTATGTGCAGGTGGAAAGATTGTTCTCGCGAAGAGAAACCATTTCAGGCACAGTATATTTTGGTTGCACACATGCGTCGGCACACTGGTGAAAAGCCTCACAAATGCACAGTTAGTATCATCATAATATTAGTTCATTCCAAATAAGTCATTTTGCACGATATCCTCTCACTTGGCCCTTTCGAATCCTTCTGGCGTTTCTCTTCTCTCTCCCTAGTTCGAAGGATGCTGTAAGGCCTATTCGCGGCTAGACAATCTCAAGACTCACCTAAGATCGCACACCGGCGAGAAACCGTACACCTGCGAGTATCCAGGATGCAGCAAGGCTTTCAGTAATGTCTCGGACCGAGCGAGACATCAGAACCGGACACATAGCAATAAGGTAGTTTCTTGGTGAAGTGCTCACTATCGCTGATCCCGGCTACAAAGCCTTTTCCGCTTCCAGAAACCGTACGTTTGTAAGGCGCCCGGATGTACGAAACGCTACACGGATCCAAGCTGGCTGCGTAAGCACATGGAAACGGTTCACGGCACCGAATTCTACGCGAATAAGAAGCACAAGGGTTCGTCACACGATTCGAGTGGCGGTCACGAGGACACACATCATGGAGCTGGCATCGATTCAAGTCCGCGCAGCGAAGCTCTTCATTCGGCCAAGACGGCCAGTCTGTCCAGCCCGAGCATTAAGTCCGAATCGGAAGCAAATTCGCCGGGTCAACCGCCGAATAACAGTCCGATGGGAGTATCACACCTGATCAATGGCGTCAACGAAGACTACGATTGCGTGCCGTCCTCGAACGCCAGTATCACACAGATTGGCGGAAGCGTTTCGGCAATTGACGATCCAGCGTTGCTCTACGAGGTCGAGGATCTTGAAGTGGCCGACTTGCCGGTCGTTCTGCGAGCGATGGTTGGCATAGGAGCAACGGATGGCGGTGCTCCGGCCGCCACAATGAACAATCCACGCAATCGGTTTAAGTCGACTCTCCAGGCGAAATCCGTGAACGCACTGACCAACATCCCCGCAATGAATCGCTGCAATATCGGCATTGTCGAAATGAATCGCTGCATCACAGATTTGAAAATGGAACCGGGCACTATAATGCCGCCCAGTGGCGGCTCGTGCCATTCAAAACCAGTGAGGCTATTGAATGAAGACAAATAATTATAACTGTCGTCACGTTAACGTCTACAGGTATTATAACTGTCGTCACGTAAACGTCAAATGCCGCAGTTGTGGAGATGCAAATATAAGGGAAACTGTTATCCACCTTCTTTGCGAGTGTCTGGCCCTAGCTAGAGCCTGACTTCGCGCACTATGCAAACCTTTATTTAATTAGATTGGAGAACTTTTTTACCTCCTTTAACAGCTCTGGATGATAATCCATTCAACCACCAGGTCTCTTTTAACTATATATGTATCTACTTTATTAGCCCTAAACGACCAGGTTTAACTAGTTGTGGTACCAAAACCAATAGCATTTTTCTTCCTAACATTTTCATTGTAAACAATTTTATTAATGCATTAGTTAAAAGGCCCGAAAAACACCTGAATTTCAGTTCCACAAATCGATCAGTAATTCCTGAAATACATTCGATATCGAAATATCCTTTTGTCCACGATAGGGATGAAAATTAAAAAAAAAATTTATTTTTTTGCATCATCATCATTTTTAAAGCAACAACAATCGTCGATAAATGATGATTTTGAAAGTGGAATAAGTCCATTTCGTTTTTAAATCGACATGCTTAACGGTGTGCGTTTTAACATGTTTAAAAATATTTATACCATCTTTCAAAAAAATTTACTTGTATTTGTTAAAAGTCTGATGAAACAATTGCATCAATAGATTTTCAGAAAGTTGCTTCGTGTTGTATAGAATAGTGTTACAATGTCACAAAAAAATTTTTTTCCAACTTTCAAATACAACGGCTCAAATAACGCTTCAAACCAATATACATAATTTTTATATGCTCCTTGGAGCTCTCATGAAACTTTGTGCTTCGTGTAAAATTTTTCAAGTCCCTGTAACCATTACCGGTTGACCAACTATTTCTTGCTGTACTAAGAAGCACACACAGTACATCCACAAAGCCACTAACAGGACTCGTACCAGGTCAATTAAAATGTCCTGCATGTTTTTTTCTTTCACCTGTAATTTTGATCAGCGGTACGGGATGAAGTTCTAAAATCTGGCGCTGCTCCGTTTGTTTTTCGTCTTGAAAAAGGCGTTCCAGAAAGTGACATGACTATATCATGAACAGGATTCATTTTATGAAACGAAATGACTTACCAAAATCCGGAACTAATAAAGTCACACCTAAAACACAACAAAAAAAATCACCTGAATGAAGAGAAAACAGTGCAAACGGCCATATAATTGAGAACATCACCTAGAAGCAGCATTACAGTTATACTAGATATGTAGCAGATTTACTATTTTTTTTTTTAATTTTAATTTATTGCACTACTATTTCAAGTCATGAAACAATACGTTTTTGCGATAATTCTCGAAAGTCAAATTGAAAACAGCACAAGAATGTTTTATTATTTTACATTACTATATGTTTAATGTTAAGCTTATTTATTGTATTATTCTTAAAATACGGTTTCTACTACCTCTTTTTTGAAAATGGTAGTAGATTGTGATACCCCAAAAAATCACCTCACGGTAACACTGTATAATTGATAATTTTCATTCGCACACTAAAGCTAATTTCCCCAGATCGAAATTCGAAATAGCTTTGCTGCAACACGCAGCAGAGGCTGCCCTATCAGAGGCTGGAAAAGCTTAGCCTCAATGCTAACCATGTCCAAACGTATGCTGCTATCAGCATTTAATTCGGAATTAAAAAGGTTTGTGTACTGCAGATGAGGCTGTAGAAAGCGCCCTTCAGTTTGTAGATCGCTGCAACACGGCGTGAGTGAAGCAGAGGCTGGGAAAGCTTAGCCTCAATGCTACCCATGGGCTGCTTTCAGCATTTGATTCGGAATTGAAAAGGTTTGTGTACTGCAGATGAGGCTGTAGAAAGCGCCCTTCAGTTTGTCGATCGTGTGTATATCGTATCAAGATTCGAGTAGCTTTAATGTATCTTTTTAGGAAATCGCCTATCAATATACTATTGCTTGTAATTTTACTTTATTAGTAATAATACAGTATTGTTATTGATTTTCAAAAAAAAAAAATTTGCTGCCCTCAAAATTTGTTTGTGTACATTTCATGACTAGTAGACACGAAAAAAGCAATAAAAATTTTCACTCCGTCTGTCCGCCGTACGCCGTACGTCGACCGCCAAAATCCTTTGAAGGCTCGTAGCTCTCAAACCAGTGGAGCTATTAAATTTAAAATTTTTCTAGGATTAGACTGGGTAGACCCCTTGAATTGACATTATTTTCAGGGGTGGCGGTGTGAGGGGGAAGGTGGGGGAAGCCTTTTAGACGAAAAATTTTGGTCTCTAGATCTCAGCAACCGCTTATGTTAGGAGACTGAAACTTGGAATTTCTATAAAGCTTTGATAGTGGACCCATTGGCAAAAAAATTGATGATATGGGTGAAGGGGTGTGGGAGTGGAGGGGGAAATAATGCGTCCGAAACGCAAAAAAGTGGAGATCTACACATTCTAAAATCTATTTCTCCTAAACCGTTAATAGCAAGCAATTAAAACTTAACAAATATTTGTAGTTATACTAGGAGAGTAGATTGAAACAAAATTTTTGGGTGGGGGAAGTGGCGTACGGGGGTGGGGGTGAAATACTTAACATTACGATATCTCCCAAACCAGAGGCACCAGAAAAACAAAATTCGGTTTGGATACAAAGCTTGATAAATAAAGATTGCTCAAAGTAAAATCTTTGAAGGGGGCGGGAGAGTACGTAAGTGGAGGGGATAAGAATTTTTCAAAAATAACACGTTTCATATCTCAATAACAGTGCAAGATGGATGCTTCAAATTTGGGGGTGTGGGTGTAGAAGGTGAGGGTGGGGAAGGGTGAGAAAGAAAAAGTTCCGATGCTTATATCTTAAGAATCTATAATGATAGGAAGCTGAAACTTGGTATTTAGATAAAGCTACAGTAGTGGCATGGTGGAAAAATAAATTTTTTTTAGGGGTAGTATGGTAGTATGGTGGTGGGGGGGGTGTTTTTCCTAACTTTAGAACGGCTTATGCTAGGAAGTTGAAACTTGGTACGTATTTGTAAATTAACCTGAAAAGTAATTCTGATAAAAAAAATTCGAATATTCATTGGCTTTCAGAAGGGGGGGCAAAAAAAATTATCAGTATATATAAAATGCATATATTTTCACGATTTTCATCATATCTACTAGGTCTTTCGAAATATCGAATTCATTTTTATTTTACGTATTTTTCATATGAATACCTAGAATGTGTTTTCAAGATTTTTTGAAATTCGACCCCTAAGAGGGTGTAAACTGGTTGTATACTTTTTCATGAATTCCACCATGTTTCTCAGGTTAGATCAGATATCGAATATCTTTTCACTTCCCCAGGCTTGTTTAATAATCACCTATTTGTAAGTTTTTTATTTTTCAACCTCTAGACCGCATTCCGGAATATGACCCAATTATTTAATTCATATGTTACACCTTTTTCTAACCGCTTTTTGTTAGGTTTTCAGTCACATAGTAACATATGCCGCATCCCCGAATAAACCACGTTCCGAACTTCTGCCGGAAAAATAATAAAGTTGCGCCCAGACTGTTGGCAGATTTTTTTTTTTTTGCCTTATCGATACTAATTGGTATGATCGTAATGATTACAGAACAAATTTATAAGTTTAACCTTTGTAAAACAAAGCATTTTGTTAGGTTTGAAATTCCTGTTTCATCTCATCTATGGTGAGGCTCAGCCTCACTTGCTTCATGTGGCGAGCCGCCACTGGCCGCCCAAACTCCAGTCGAATACGTCGACGCACCTAACCGATATTCAACTGCGTTTGCAGCATAGTCCAGCGGCGGCCGGTCAAGCGGCGATCCGTGCGGCGCAACAGCGACGCGACAGCAACAATTCGAACGCGGGCACCTACTACTATAGCATGCGGTCGGCCGATATGAGTCGACGTAGTAGCCAAGCGTCCCAGCTCTCCTCAATATCGACAATGCGTCCGAACAGTTACAATGCATCGTCCTTCTACGATCCGATATCACCCGGTTGTTCGCGACGATCTAGTCAGATGTCGATGACAACCACGGGCGGTCAAAGTTTACCGCCGTCGTCGCTTCTCGATTCCGAACGTACCGACTAGAGATGAAACGAATATATTAGTATTCGCTATGGTACGAGGGCGAGTCAAATAAAAAACGGACTTCTTTTTATACACATTTATTAACAGTAATAATATTCAAATAAGACTTTAATCATTTTTCTACATAGTCTCCTGCACGCTCTACACATTTTTCCCAACGTTTTGGCAGCTTAAGAATTCCTTGCTCATAGAAAGTTTGAGGTCGAGTTGTCAACCAGTTGCGCACGCGCTCCTCAACTTCTTCATTCGCTTCAAAATTTTCGCCTCCAAAGCTTCCTTCATGGGACCAAAAAAATATAGTCGCATGTGGACAAGTCTGAACTATAGGCAGGGTGCTCCAGGGTCTCCCAATGCAGCTCAATTAATGTATCCTTTGTCAATGCAGCTGTGTGAGGTCGGGCTTTGTCATGGAGGATCTGTGAGAATCTGTTATGGATCTGTGATGATTGAATAAGCACTACCATGGCTAATACCCACTTCTGAAGCGATTTCATCAATAGTGAATCGGCGTTCACCCTCGATTAGATTTTGAACCGCTCGAATATTGTCATCGGTTACACTTGATCTTGGACGTCGATCGTCGTTTTTTACACTTTCTCGTCCATTATTAAATTTTCTAGCCCAATCAAACACGTGTGTCCGTGAAAGCGTATTGTCACCAAACTGCACCTTCAACCTAGCCAAAATATTCGATGGTGAAACGTCGTCATTTGTTAAAAATTTAATAATAATACGTTGCTCAATGGATAAAGGAACCACTTGCTCACTCATGTTTGCTACTGATCAACTGGAAGAATGAGCAGCCCGGGAGCGGCTGTCCCCACTCTTAAGAAACCAACCTAAGACCCCCACCCAACCAGACCGCTCGGCGGAGTCTGAGACTCATAAAGACAAAAGTCCGGTTTATATTTGACTGACCCTCGTATTACTAATATTTGGATATATTAGGTATTAGTAATATGCCGATATCAGAAATTCGAATATCATATTATTCATTTCCCATCGACCCTTTCTCACTTTTTTTCCTTTTTCAATAAATTGAATACATTGTTATTCATATCTTCAAAGCAGACTTTTTCCAATCGTCTCTTTTTCTGTGGACTCATAGGATGTACATATGTGTGGCTTCTGCCGGCTCCATAAATTACTCTTTTCCTTACCTGCAAAGGTACAAATATGCTCTTTTTTTTTTTTTTTTGCTTAACAAATTTTGCCAGATGACCTTAACACTCTTGTTTTGACTTGGTTAGGTGAAAATCTTGGAGTACAATATGGAATCGCAGTTTTACACCAACAAACATTGGATCCGGCGTGCCCAAAATATGTTATTTTCTGTTTTCTCGATTTGTAGCCGTATTTTGCATATCTCACAAGAAATGGTAGGAACCTAAATTATGGAGAATTTAATTTTCCATAAATTTTGTTCCTACCATTTTTGCGAGAAATGCAAAATGCGGTTACAAATCGACAAAATAGAAGTCTCCAAAATTTTAAATTTTCTGTTTGGTCGATTTGTATCCGTATTTTGCATTTCTTGAAAAAAAATGGTAAGAACCAAATTTATGGAGAGTTTAATTCTCCGTAAATTTGGTTTTTACCATTGAAAGAAGTGCAAAATACTGCTTCAAATCGACAAAACAGAAAATTAAAATCTTCAGGCTTTTCTTAAATCTATCTTCTATCTCAATTTTCAATTTATACTCTTTAATCTTTAATCTACAATTTGTAATCTTTAAACTAATTCAACCGTTCTCCACACTCTATCTTATATCCCCCATCCTTTATCGTCCATCGTCCAATCTCCATTTTCCATTTTCCATCCGCCATCATCCATCCTCCATCCACCATCGTCCATTAAATTCACTAATATTTGGTATGAAATATTATATTCACTAATACTTGATATGCATTTAGATATTATATTCACTAAGATATTATATTCTCTAAGATATTATATTCATTAAGGTATTATATTCACTAAGATATTATATTCACTAAGATATTTTACTCACTAATATTTGATATGCATTTAGATATTATATTCACTAAGATATTATATTCACTAATATATTATATTCACTAAGATATTATATTCACTAAGATATTATACTCACTAATATTTGATATGCATTTAGATATTATATTCACCAAGATATTATATTCACTAATATATTATATTCACTAATATTTGACATTCATTTAGATGTTATATTCACTAATATATTATATTCACTAAGATATTATATTCACTAATATTTGATATTCACAAATATTCGATTAGAAATATTACTGAATATGAATGGTTGCACGTGCTGTGCTTTGGTTGGTGCCATAGAGCTATATATATAATGGAGATGGCGTGCAACGACTTTTTTGAAGCCAGAGGCTTTCTCGCAAAGGACCGGTGATTTTCACTATGCTACTATCAGCATCTTACTCACATGTATGCTTTACCCCGGTATTGAAAAGAAAAAAGCCCAACCTTTAAATACTTAGCTAATATTTGCATTTCATCGCCACTGGGCATGAAACGCTCCATACAAAAACAGTAGCTTAAACTTCAAAATGCTTCACAGCAGCGCCCACTTAAACTCAGGCCGCGCACATATGACAGTTCGTCATGAGAAATGCCTCGATTTTGCCTCGATTGGTGACATCATGGCTCAATCACCATACAAAATCGTCACTCCGCGCAACTGAATTTTCGAAGAGCGAAAATGCCTCGATTTCCCCTCGATGAGTGACGATTTTGTATGGAGATCGAGCCATGACGTCACCAATCGAGGCAAAATCGAGGCATTTCTCATGACGAACTGTCATATGTGCGCGGCCTGAGTTTAAGTTGGCGGTGCCAGAGGGCAATGGCCGCGCACATATGACAGTTCGTCATGAGAAATGCCTCGATTTTGCCTCGATTGGTGACGTCATGGCTCGATCTCCATACAAAATCGTCACTCATCGAGGGGAAATCGAGGCATTTTCGCTCTTCAAAAATTCAGTTGCGCGGCTTTTATCCAGAGGGCAATGTTCACAGTGCTTTATACAGAAACGGAGTGTTGCCATCTCCGTTATATATAGCTCCATGGTTGGTGCCATCAACTGTGCACAACAAAACAAGAAAAAACGAGAAAAACAAAAGAAGAAAAATTAACAGCTGCGTGTCCCCTTCTGGCTACACCCGTACAATTTTGAGATACCCCTAATACTGCCTCCCGCTCTTCACCAATCCTTTTTCAACTACTGATTTCTCTTTCCCCTCTCTCCCACCTTACTTTCTCTCTTACACCTCGTTCCAATAAACTAAACCCCTCTCCCCTCCAATATTTACCACTGTCACCGCCAACTTAAACTCAGGCCGCGCACATATGACAGTTCGCAGCGCCAACTTAAACTCAGGCCGCGCACATATGACAGTTCGTCATGAGAAATGCCTCGATTTTGCCTCGATTGGTGACGTCATGGCTCGATCTCCATACAAAATCGTCACTCATCGAGGGGAAATCGAGGCATTTTCGCTCTTCGAAAATTCAGTTGCGCGGCTTTTATCCAGAGGGCAATGCCACTGTGCAACCTTTCAATTCTACCCCTCACCCTACATAATTTACCCCACTATCTCTCTTAACTATCCCCCACCCCTCACTCCGCCATCTTCCCCTTCACCCTCTAACAACACATTGAAAAAATCAGAAAGATTTTTTTAAAACACCTCCAAAAAATTTGCCTACATCATTTATAAACCCCTTTAGGTCACCATTTTTTCACCCTACACCCTACACGCTCCCAATACGCTCTATCATTGCCCTCTGGATAAAAGCCACGCAACTGAATTTTCGAAGAGCGAAAATGCCTCGATTTCCCCTCGATGAGTGAAGATTTTGTATGGAGATCGAGACATGACGTCACCAATCGAGGCAAAATCGAGGCATTTCTCATGATGAACTGTCATATGTGCGCGGCCTGAGTTTAAGTTGGCGCTGATAATGTACATTATTATATTTTATTGAAATAAAAAAAATTTTGTTCTTCTAATAAATTAATGTCTTCATTTACTTGACATATTTTTACTATTTACATATTTTAATCTACAGCTTTATCGAGGAAAAGTATATATTATTTTTATAAAAAATATATATTATTGTGGGATTTACAAGAAAACAACCAGGTAACGATCTTGTCACACAATGAGTGGTACCCGACGAGTGGTCTGGCATCAACTTCGTCTTTTCGGCTCGGCCCTATTCTCGGTTCAGAGTACAGGGTGATTCCTACATGTATATACATTAAAAAATTAACACGATAGTCAATTAATTGTAAAGAGATTGTCTACTAAATTTTAAGTTGCTATCTTCTCAAAAACAACGTGAAATCCTATTATATTTTTAAATGAATTCTCCTCAGTGATAAGATGATATCCTCTTGTGCTTTAAGAAGATTGCTTATTATTACCAAAATGATAACATATAATATTTACTAGATAACAGTTAAAAATGAAAGGAACGTAATTTTAAATTTCAATGAGAAAAACTACTCAATTTTGAAATGCCTCTCTTTTTGGCAAAAATGCGTAGAGATTTCCTCTTACTTTTGTTCTAATTTACTAGGTTAATTTTTCTCCGTGTGCCTTAACTCGTACAGGAGCTCTAGAAAATTCTGTAATTTGCATACATTTTTGAAGGACTTTTCTAGGCTGCTACGCGAAAGACCCATTCGATTTGCATCATATGCGGAACTTTCGCTTCAAACATTGTAAACTTTAGGTTTGCAAAATTGGAAGCTCCTAACTTGAAGCATTCGAGCAATAATTGTGAAAACGTGTTTCAAGGACTCTTGTATGGGAGGTACCCGAAGGAGTAGAAGGATATCACCCATTAACGAACTTAGCCTCACTTTTACAAGTTGTGACAAAATTTCAACTTCCTAGGTTAACGCGTTCTTGAGTTATCGTGCAAACGGACGGACGGACAGCAAACGGATTTGGGGGTTTTGGCTTCAAATAAAAACAAAATACTATCTATCTTTTTTTCGTCAGAGGCTCGGTTCTATGCGTTACAAACTTCTCGGGCTGGGTTAAACTTATGATACTCTATATCAGGGGTGTCCAATCTTTTCACTGTGAGGGCCAGTTTGGGATTTAAATCCACTTGCGGGGGAAAAGTAAATATGTTAATTACAAATCTTATTAATTAAGTAAAGCAGCATTGAATTTTATTTTTTTTTACAGTAAATTACAGATACAACAATAAACATTAATGGGAATGATAGAAATGTGTTTTTTCCTGGAGAGTTTCATCAAAGTTGGGATTAATATCATCCGATAAATTTTCCCTGTGTTTAGATTTCAGATACTTCATCCTGGAAAAAGTTTGTTCACATACATATGTAGGTAGTGCCAAACATAGAAATAAATGTACACGCAAATTGCTTTAAATTTGGAAACTATTTTGCGTCCAAAAATTTGTAAAAGTCAATCAAGTTTCCTTGTATTTATCCTTGATTTTATCGTTAGCTTGAAGATCAATTATTTCCATTTGAAGCTGACTTGAAACGTCGGCAACATTGCAGTCAAATGGATTCTGAAACAGCCGAATTTCCTTTGAATTTATGTCAAGATCAGAAAATTGCTTTTGAAATTGTAGTTTTAGATCCGCGATGACTTTTACTGCAAATCTGGTGTGGAAAATTGTTCCTCAGTTTTTGCATTGAATTCAGCACGTGAAATGTGTAAAATTACTTTCATTTATCTGACTCTCGAGCTTTTCAGCTTTGCTCTGAATGCTTTGATTTGCGCGAATAAATCGCAAATTAAGTTGTTTTTACCTTGGAGCTTTAAATTCAAGTTATTCACGTGTGTCACGATATCTGCAAAAAAAGCTATCTTCCAGAGCCACTCAGCATCCGATAAAGGCGGTTCAGGGTGATTTTTGGTGCTGATGCTCCTGCACATTCACAAGCTTTTTTTATTTGCCCAACCACCCCGATATTTGCACCAGACATATTCCTTCCTCCATCAATTGTCACACCTTGGAGTCGATTCTAGTCCAAGTTAAATTTTGCCAACGTGTTTTGAACTTTATTGAAAATATCTGCTCCAGTTGTAGTTCCGTGCATGAACACTAAATAGTAAGCATCTGCTAAAATTTATATACTTTGTAAATAATCATCAAATCTTACTTTGCAAGTTTCACAATCTGTACCCCGATCTCAAGGATACTATTGCAAACAATTCTCAGTCGGAAACAAGTTTTTTTGATCAAATTTTTAAACACTGATATTTACATCAAATAGTGCCAAAATCGTAATATGAGAAAATTCGAGGAACTGTAATTAAACTGGATTTCTTTTATAAAGGGCTTTCCTTTCTTCCCCAACAAATAAGCAACTTTCTTGCTAACTAATGCCAATTTTTCGTTTTCTGAGTTTGCCTTCCTAAATAAATTTTGCTGAGGAGACAAACTACGACTAATTTTTTCAAATTTTTCAATACGCTATAACACAATAGAAAAAAATCCCGAGATCAACTGCTTTATCTAGTCTCAGTAAATTACATGAATTAGTAGACTCACTCAAAGATATTTTGTGACTTATGATTCTTTTGCGCATTTACCATTCGAGCAGGCAAGTAAATGGAGTTGAAGCCAGTGATGTCAAGAACATTTGTCGGCATTTGGAGTAGTGTTGGGTAGAGAGACAGTCGCTGATCCGATCCCAATAGGGAAAAAAATGAGCGCGCCAGAAGACCTTCATCATGTTACACCATACAATTTTGTTTAGTTGTGTCCGTTTCGTATATGTGTTGTGGGCTGAGTTTACAAAATAAATTCTATTTAATTTAATTTCATAGGCTTCAATAAAAAAGAAAAGAAGTGCTCCTTTCTCGTTTTGAAACGCAATAGTTTCACTTCCTGTTGGGAAATTTTCTTCCTAAGTTTGTATGAGGTCCCTTCGCTTTCATTCTCACAATTTTCAAAAACCTTGGCGGGCCGGTTAAATCACCTGCCGGGCCGGGTTTGGCCCGCGGGCCGTAGTTTGGACACCTCTGCTCTATATGATTTCATCTAGAGTATAAAAATGGATAGCGTCGGGATCAGTGTTACCAGAAAAAAAATTATGATTCTGCTAAATTTAGCAGACTTAGCAGAATATGTTTATTTCAATTTCTGCTAAAAATTCTGCTAACTATAAGTTACAAAAATAATTCTGCCAAAAATTCTGCCATCAATAATTTTCCGAAATTAATATACATAAATAATTATATTTTGATAAGATAGTTGATGAATTACAACTGTTATTTAACGAACTACTAGGTCCAGTTCTCCTCCTGCATTAGAAAAGAATGTATTCATATTAATATTAGACGAAGCAAAGCATTTTTATGTTGTTCATTTGATTTTATTTAAAACATGAAGTAAACAATATTAGTTTTTAACCAAAAAAGAAATAAATAATGAATTAAACAATATTTTGTTAAGTTAAATAAATCAATACAAAATAATAAAAAAACATTTATATATATAAAAATATCAATAACAATACATATTATGAACATTAAATTAAAAATATTTCGAATTGTATAAGGATTCATTTTAACAGAAAATATATTGAATAAAGATAGACTGATTTAATTCTAAAACAGTGAGTTATAAATTCTGTAAGTTTAACAGAGCCTCTTCCAGAGCTTGTTCCATGTCTGTGCCCTCGTATTTTTCAGAAGTACCGACTTTTCTGATCACTTCATCAGGTATTTGATAATTATAGCAGCAAACGCAACTTTCATCATTTAGATTGTCTCTAATATAAAGAATACTGTTTATTAAATTTGTTGTTAATCTATTTCTTTGTTTGGTTTTATCTAAATTTAGAGAGCTGAAAACACGTTCAACGGACGCATTAGAAATTGGTAAAGTAATTAAGGGTAATTAAGGGTAGGGAAAATTCACAGAGATCACTAAATGGATTTTGGCCACTAGCATCTTTATAACTGCAAACTTCACTTCAAAATGACATCGTTTCATTGGTTTCTTCCCACTTAATCATCAACAGATTATTCCATTGCTCACAAATTTTGTGAGACAAATCCGTAGGTATGTTGAAATGTTTGAGCAATTCTTTGATACATGGCTTTTTGACTCTTAAGCACTTATCAACGGAAAAAAACTAATTGTCTTTAATATACTGAGGTTTTCTGGCAACCTTTTTATCATTTCCTTTACTATCTCTAACAGGAAAACTTTACAAATTTGTCTGAACTTGATTTCATCATCTTCAGAAATCTTAACAGATTGTTTCAGTAAAAATAATTCATGTTCGCAATCGAATCCGGGATTAGGACTAGTTACCATGTATTCCGGAAGTAGATCGTTATGTAATTCAAAATTATCTGGGATAAACGCAATTCTTTTAGTTAGGAAAAGTATTAAATATTCCATATCGCTCAGCACTTTAATAAAATCTGCTCTATTACTTTCAAATATTTTATTAACTCTTTGAATTTCAGTTAAAATTGGTAACAAAAATTTTAAATAAGCAAAACTTAACTCCTTCATACATATTAAATAATGTTTTAGCTGTCTAGCAATTTTCTTTTGTTTGGGCTTGAAAGTGAGTTTTCAATTCTAAGTACTGATCAAGTACCCTTTTTACTGCTGTTTCTATTGACAACCAACGCGTTTTCGAAGACTGGGAATTTTCAATGGTTTTTTCACATCATTAATTAATCGGTAAAGTTTTTCGTACTCTGTCTGCCGAAGTGGAGAACGGCTAAACTAATTATATGTCTCATTTATCATGTACTCGATTTCGTTTGGAATATATTTATCAGCAGCTGCAGAGACACATAATTGTAACGAATGGCAAACACATGGAATCAGTATAATATTTGGATTTATATTTTTTAAAATTCTTATTACACCGTTATTTGCACCTATCATAACGGCAGCATTGTCTGTGCCAAGTCCGGTCATTTTATCGATATTTAATTGAAATTTGTTTAAAACTGAAACGACAGTGGTTGCAACACTCCTACCATCACAGTTTTGTAGTTCTTCTAATTTTAAAAATAATTGGCCGCTATTCACAGTCGTCATAAAATTGGCTTTGAGTTAAAGCTGACTTTAGTGTCGTATTATTAATATGACACTAAAGTCAGCTTTAACTTAAAGCCAACTTTATGACGACTGTGAATAGCGGCCGATGTTTTTAATTTCCCGTCCCTCTGACTGAAATATTTTATTACTACAGCTAAATGCTTCGTCACTGAAATATCGGTTGATTCGTCTACAATCAAGCTAAATGGACTAGCTTCAATATCCAGAAGTAATTTCTCAATAAAGTGTGGTCTCCACACATTCAAAGTAATGCTTGTGCATTTTGTTCTTGCCAGATTACTATTCTGACAGATAATACTATCTGAGAATTTTTTTTTATTTACCTTGGTTAAATGATCTATAGACGTAATGCTGACATGCTTCGCGATGTATAGTGAAGTTCTGGCTTCTGACGCGAAAATCTTGGCATTGGGCCGTTGCTTCCGAAATGGAATGGTTTGCTGTCTCCCGGAACTAAACGGTTGACGATATGTTCATCATATGTTTTTTCGATGTAATGTGGTCCTCAATCGTCGATCGCTTAGATCCTAGAGTGATCCCACAAAATTTGCACTTCACATTTCTGGCATCTAAAATTTGTAGCCAAATTTTAAATTGGTTTTCTGCCATCCACGATTCTCGGACTTTTTGAACATATTTTTTTATCGGTTTTTGCTGACTTGTCGAAGGGTCTGTTATGTCGACGTCAGACGAAGAAGAACTGACTGACCTTTCGAGAGAGTCCACTTCCAAAACATTCTTATTAATTGTTCCAATGCTGGCAGGCTAGTTTTCGCGATGACATTAATACCTTTAAATAAAGAGCATATTTAAATATGGGACCATATTTCTATTCATGCAGAATTCGCATTTATATTGTGTTTTATTCATTGTATTCTCTGTTCGCAATTCAACCCACACTCGAAATCAACGCAAAAACAAGATACGAATGACACTACTAGGAAAAATATAATTGTTTTACTTGGAATAGTTTTTTCCGTTTTAAACATAAATTTAAGTTCATTGGCGTAATCTACTACAAAATCATGAAAATCTATTTCGTTTCCGGGAAAGTTCGAAATGGAAAAGTAAAACTTTTATTTTCTTCTTTTATAACAATCGAAATTATGATTTTAGCAGAATCGGCAGAATCCGGTTCTCTTTCAATTCTGCTAAAAGTTCTGCTAAGTTTTTGCTGAAAATTTCTTCTGCTAAATAATATTTTTCGCTGCTAAATTTAGCAGAATTTCTGCTAAAATGGCAACACTGGTCGGGATAGTTAGAATTTTGAGTAAAGAGAGGATGTATAGAGCCAGCGCCAACTTAATATCAAAATTTAACTTGGTCTGGAATCGACTCCAAGGTGTGACAATTGATGGAGGAAGGAATATGTCTGGTGCAAATATCGGGGTGGTTGGGCAAATAAAAAAAGCTTGTGAATGTGCAGGAGCATCAGCACCAAAAATCACCCTGAACCGCCTTTATCGGATGCTGAGTGGCTCTGGAAGATAGCTTTTTTTGCAGATATCGTGACACACGTGAATAACTTGAATTTAAAGCTCCAAGGTAAAAACAACTTAATTTGCGATTTATTCGCGCAAATCAAAGCATTCAGAGCAAAGCTGAAAAGCTCGAGAGTCAGATAAATGAAAGTAATTTTACACATTTCACGTGCTGAATTCAATGCAAAAACTGAGGAACAATTTTCCACACCAGATTTGCAGTAAAAGTCATCGCGGATCTAAAACTACAATTTCAAAAGCAATTTTCTGATCTTGACATAAATTCAAAGGAAATTCGGCTGTTTCAGAATCCATTTGACTGCAATGTTGCCGACGTTTCAAGTCAGCTTCAAATGGAAATAATTGATCTTCAAGCTAACGATAAAATCAAGGATAAATACAAGGAAACTTGATTGACTTTTACAAATTTTTGGACGCAAAATAGTTTCCAAATTTAAAGCAATTTGCGTGTACATTTATTTCTATGTTTGGCACTACCTACATATGTATGTGAACAAACTTTTTCCAGGATGAAGTATCTGAAATCTAAACACAGGGCAAATTTATCGGATGATATTAATCCCAACTTTGATGAAACTCTCCAGGAAAAAACACATTTCTATCATTCCCATTAATGTTTATTGTTGTATCTGTAATTTACTGTAAAAAAAAATAAAATTCAATGCTGCTTTACTTAATTAATAAGATTTGTAATTAACATATTTACTTTTCCCCCGCAAGTGGATTTAAATCCCAAACTGGCCCTCACAGTGAAAAGATTGGACACCCCTGATATAGAGTATCATAAGTTTAACCCAGCCCGAGAAGTTTGTAACGCATAGAACCGAGCCTCTGACGAAAAAAAGATAGATAGTATTTTGTTTTTATTTGAAGCCAAAACCCCCAAATCCGTTTGCTGTCCGTCCGTCCGTTTGCACGATAACTCAAGAACGCGTTAACCTAGGAAGTTGAAATTTTGTCACAACTTGTAAAAGTGAGGCTAAGTTCGTTAATGGGTGATATCCTTCTACTCCTTCGGGTACCTCCCATACAAGAGTCCTTGAAACACGTTTTCACAATTATTGCTCGAATGCTTCAAGTTAGGAGCTTCCAATTTTGCAAACCTAAAGTTTACAATGTTTGAAGCGAAAGTTCCGCATATGATGCAAATCGAATGGGTCTTTCGCGTAGCAGCCTAGAAAAGTCCTTCAAAAATGTATGCAAATTACAGAATTTTCTAGAGCTCCTGTACGAGTTAAGGCACACGGAGAAAAATTAACCTAGTAAATTAGAACAAAAGTAAGAGGAAATCTCTACGCATTTTTTGCCAAAAAGAGAGGCATTTCAAAATTGAGTAGTTTTTCTCATTGAAATTTAAAATTACGTTCCTTTCATTTTTAACTGTTATCTAGTAAATATTATATGTTATCATTTTGGTAATAATAAGCAATCTTCTTAAAGCACAAGAGGATATCATCTTATCACTGAGGAGAATTCATTTAAAAATATAATAGGATTTCACGTTGTTTTTGAGAAGATAGCAACTTAAAATTTAGTAGACAATCTCTTTACAATTAATTGACTATCGTGTTAATTTTTTAATGTATATACATGTAGGAATCACCCTGTACTCTGAACCGAGAATAGGGCCGAGCCGAAAAGACGAAGTTGATGCCAGACCACTCGTCGGGTACCACTCATTGTGTGACAAAATCGTTACCTGGTTGTTTTCTTGTAAATCCCACAATAATATATATTTTTTATAAAAATAATATATACTTTTCCTCGATAAAGCTGTAGATTAAAATATGTAAATAGTAAAAATATGTCAAGTAAATGAAGACATTAATTTATTAGAAGAACAAAATTTTTTTTATTTCAATAAAATATAATAATGTACATTATCAGCGCCAACTTAAACTCAGGCCGCGCACATATGACAGTTCATCATGAGAAATGCCTCGATTTTGCCTCGATTGGTGACGTCATGGCTCGATCTCCATACAAAATCTTCACTCATCGAGGGGAAATCGAGGCATTTTCGCTCTTCGAAAATTCAGTTGCGCGGCTTTTATCCAGAGGGCAATGACATTAATACCTTTAAATAAAGAGCATATTTAAATATGGGACCATATTTCTATTCATGCAGAATTCGCATTTATATTGTGTTTTATTCATTGTATTCTCTGTTCGCAATTCAACCCACACTCGAAATCAACGCAAAAACAAGATACGAATGACACTACTAGGAAAAATATAATTGTTTTACTTGGAATAGTTTTTTCCGTTTTAAACATAAATTTAAGTTCATTGGCGTAATCTACTACAAAATCATGAAAATCTATTTCGTTTCCGGGAAAGTTCGAAATGGAAAAGTAAAACTTTTATTTTCTTCTTTTATAACAATCGAAATTATGATTTTAGCAGAATCGGCAGAATCCGGTTCTCTTTCAATTCTGCTAAAAGTTCTGCTAAGTTTTTGCTGAAAATTTCTTCTGCTAAATAATATTTTTCGCTGCTAAATTTAGCAGAATTTCTGCTAAAATGGCAACACTGGTCGGGATAGTTAGAATTTTGAGTAAAGAGAGGATGTATAGAGCCAGCGCCAACTTAATATCAAAATTTAACTTGGTCTGGAATCGACTCCAAGGTGTGACAATTGATGGAGGAAGGAATATGTCTGGTGCAAATATCGGGGTGGTTGGGCAAATAAAAAAAGCTTGTGAATGTGCAGGAGCATCAGCACCAAAAATCACCCTGAACCGCCTTTATCGGATGCTGAGTGGCTCTGGAAGATAGCTTTTTTTGCAGATATCGTGACACACGTGAATAACTTGAATTTAAAGCTCCAAGGTAAAAACAACTTAATTTGCGATTTATTCGCGCAAATCAAAGCATTCAGAGCAAAGCTGAAAAGCTCGAGAGTCAGATAAATGAAAGTAATTTTACACATTTCACGTGCTGAATTCAATGCAAAAACTGAGGAACAATTTTCCACACCAGATTTGCAGTAAAAGTCATCGCGGATCTAAAACTACAATTTCAAAAGCAATTTTCTGATCTTGACATAAATTCAAAGGAAATTCGGCTGTTTCAGAATCCATTTGACTGCAATGTTGCCGACGTTTCAAGTCAGCTTCAAATGGAAATAATTGATCTTCAAGCTAACGATAAAATCAAGGATAAATACAAGGAAACTTGATTGACTTTTACAAATTTTTGGACGCAAAATAGTTTCCAAATTTAAAGCAATTTGCGTGTACATTTATTTCTATGTTTGGCACTACCTACATATGTATGTGAACAAACTTTTTCCAGGATGAAGTATCTGAAATCTAAACACAGGGCAAATTTATCGGATGATATTAATCCCAACTTTGATGAAACTCTCCAGGAAAAAACACATTTCTATCATTCCCATTAATGTTTATTGTTGTATCTGTAATTTACTGTAAAAAAAAATAAAATTCAATGCTGCTTTACTTAATTAATAAGATTTGTAATTAACATATTTACTTTTCCCCCGCAAGTGGATTTAAATCCCAAACTGGCCCTCACAGTGAAAAGATTGGACACCCCTGATATAGAGTATCATAAGTTTAACCCAGCCCGAGAAGTTTGTAACGCATAGAACCGAGCCTCTGACGAAAAAAAGATAGATAGTATTTTGTTTTTATTTGAAGCCAAAACCCCCAAATCCGTTTGCTGTCCGTCCGTCCGTTTGCACGATAACTCAAGAACGCGTTAACCTAGGAAGTTGAAATTTTGTCACAACTTGTAAAAGTGAGGCTAAGTTCGTTAATGGGTGATATCCTTCTACTCCTTCGGGTACCTCCCATACAAGAGTCCTTGAAACACGTTTTCACAATTATTGCTCGAATGCTTCAAGTTAGGAGCTTCCAATTTTGCAAACCTAAAGTTTACAATGTTTGAAGCGAAAGTTCCGCATATGATGCAAATCGAATGGGTCTTTCGCGTAGCAGCCTAGAAAAGTCCTTCAAAAATGTATGCAAATTACAGAATTTTCTAGAGCTCCTGTACGAGTTAAGGCACACGGAGAAAAATTAACCTAGTAAATTAGAACAAAAGTAAGAGGAAATCTCTACGCATTTTTGCCAAAAAGAGAGGCATTTCAAAATTGAGTAGTTTTTCTCATTGAAATTTAAAATTACGTTCCTTTCATTTTTAACTGTTATCTAGTAAATATTATATGTTATCATTTTGGTAATAATAAGCAATCTTCTTAAAGCACAAGAGGATATCATCTTATCACTGAGGAGAATTCATTTAAAAATATAATAGGATTTCACGTTGTTTTTGAGAAGATAGCAACTTAAAATTTAGTAGACAATCTCTTTACAATTAATTGACTATCGTGTTAATTTTTTAATGTATATACATGTAGGAATCACCCTGTACTCTGAACCGAGAATAGGGCCGAGCCGAAAAGACGAAGTTGATGCCAGACCACTCGTCGGGTACCACTCATTGTGTGACAAAATCGTTACCTGGTTGTTTTCTTGTAAATCCCACAATAATATATATTTTTTATAAAAATAATATATACTTTTCCTCGATAAAGCTGTAGATTAAAATATGTAAATAGTAAAAATATGTCAAGTAAATGAAGACATTAATTTATTAGAAGAACAAAATTTTTTTTATTTCAATAAAATATAATAATGTACATTATCAGCGCCAACTTAAACTCAGGCCGCGCACATATGACAGTTCATCATGAGAAATGCCTCGATTTTGCCTCGATTGGTGACGTCATGGCTCGATCTCCATACAAAATCTTCACTCATCGAGGGGAAATCGAGGCATTTTCGCTCTTCGAAAATTCAGTTGCGCGGCTTTTATCCAGAGGGCAATGACATTATGTATTTAAGAATTATTAGTTCAATATTTTTTTAACCGAATCAGTTTCAAACCTATGGATAAGATATAAAAATGAATTGTGTACATATTTAAGAATAATTAGTCCAATATTTTTTTAACCGAATCATTTTCAAACCATTGGATATGTTTTGATAACATATAAAAATTAATAGGAGGGCCATCAAATAAATACGGCACTATAGGTAATAAAATGTAACTATTTTCTATGACTTTATCAATAATAAATGCCTGAAAGTGAACCGAAAATTCATTTACTTCGTACTGCAAACAAACAAAAGAAAACATACCAGTAGAAGTGTTTCCGACGATGTCAATTATTTGGTAAACTAAAGGAAGGCTAGGTGCTCCACTTATTGTGAGAACATGGTTAACTTTGAATTTAGTTCCACAGTATATTATAGCTTTAGTATTGCAATTTGGGCAGGGATAGTTTTCAGAAAACACCGTGTTGCTAATATATGAGGAGTATTCCATACTATTAAATATGATTGTTTGAACTGTCTTGCAAGTCTCTATTACTTTATATTCAAATTCATTTTTTATTAGCAAAGAAGAGAATTTTAAAGAAGATTTTTTAGCAAGTGACAGAGGTATATTTATACGGGAAAATATGTTCCGGGCGTATGTTTTGTGCAATCTATGTTCAGCTTCAAAGCGAAAACACCACAAGTTTCTTAATGGACCAAGGTGCTTTATTATTGTTTTGTAGTGAACTAAATTGTGAAACTTTGGTTTTAATACTTCGTTAAATAAATGTACATACGATTCGTTATGGATTCTTACTAAGTCAGTTAGGTCATTAAGATCGTTTTCGGTAAATGAAGGTAGCATAATTGTATCTACTAGTTTGATTAAAATTATTAAAAATTGGTAAACGGAATCGTCTGAGGGAACTAAGTCCCCAATTATTAAAGTAACGAAATGAATGAATGTTTTCATTTCCTTAGCACTCATTTTAAAAGAAACATGTCGAATGTGAAATTTTTGTATAGGTGGACTTAAGTTTTTAACTTCTGTGTCCCCATATGAAAACATTTGTTTTCTGTAGTTGAAGGTCTCTAAAGAAAAATACTTTTTAACATATATGAAATGATTCAATATTTTAACTAAATCATATTTACATATGCCATGAAAAACATCGTGCATTACATCGCAAGCGATGTTCTCTGTTACGTGGAAATAAGTTAAATTGTGAAAAACAGTTGGCTCCTTTATACCAGTTAGCTGAGAATTTGACAATAATAGGTCGCTTTCATAATTTGATTTGTTTCTAAGGGAAGTCACGAACTCATTACAATCGCTTATTGTTTGCTGTTTCTTTCTCTTACATATTCTACAGAAACTTTTTGAATTGAAAGATTTTACATAACCTAGTGCCTCGTTTAGTCCTAGATTGTCTCCAAGTACTTGAGCTAAATGAATATATATTTTTAGTTCGCCTTGATTTGTATTAATAGAAATTCCATTTTCTGATAACTGTTTAATAATATCTACCAAAGGACGCATACAACAATTGAAACCCAATTGAGAAACGTCATATGATTTTATGAATCCAGCTACAAAAATGTTTTTTTGTTTTGACATATGTTCTGGTGGAAGGGCAGGAAAGCTGTAGTAGATTGCACATATCTTATGTCGCCCGGAATGAGAACCCAAAGGGTCATTAACCTCAAAATCATCAAAATAAAAATAAATTGGCAGAACAATATCAGAACCAAAAAATCGTTTTTTTCTTTTCCAATACGCGCTATTTAAGAAGTGACTGTATGAGGGACTATTATCTACAGTGCGCATGAAGTTAATCATAATATCAAATGTAGATTGAGTTTCCAAAAACTTCTTTATCTGATACTGAATATTATTTAATGAGATATCAATATTCGTTGAAGAAATTGTTGGTATATTATTAAGAACAATTTCAGAAAGTTCATTGTTCAAAATAATGCAGTCAGGTGGTTTAAACAAGTCATGAGCCTCAAGATTTTTCAATAATCTATATTCTGACGAAAGGTCGTGAAATGGGTCTTTTAAGAGAGATATAATATCTTGATTTATAATGTCAGTAGAAGTTTGTAATAAATTTATAAACGGATTTGTAATATACTTTGTGACCAAACCGGAAATATTTCTAACATTTTTTCTTGAAATTTCCATTTTTCCATGTAAATGCAATTGAAAAGACATTAATGACTTTTTAAATACTTCTAAATTCGGAACAATATTGGAAAATGGTTTTGTATCAACAGACAAAATAATTGGAACACTTGAAAAATTATTAGTAGCTCTTTCTTTAATTATTAATGAATTCAAATATACTTTTTCATGCTTCAGTAAATGTTTTTTAAATGAATATATGTTAGTAAATTGTTGTTCGCATGAATTTTGTTTACATCGAAAAACAGATAAACTTGGAAATCCATGTGAAATTCTTAAATGCTCTATTAATTTTTGCGTTTGAACAAACGTTCCATCACACTCAAAGCAAATTAATTCGGACATTCCGCTCTATTTGGTTTTATTTTATTTATGAAGTTAATAACTTCCGAAAATTTTTCTGTGGTAGTATCAAAAACATAATTTTCAAAAAATGCCCAAATTAATTTGCTTTTTTTCGAATATTGTAGATTATAAACGTAATGTATTTTAAGACATACGTCAAGGGCCTTAATGAATGTGGGAAGCTTATACCTTATAGCGTCGCAGAATACGTAAAACTCAGTGAGCTGGGTCTTGGATTCTCCCACGACTATAATTCTGGGTTGCAGCGTAGCTTTGTTTTCCGTACAATTCTGTCGGATGCCTTCAATGGTGTTACGTAAATTATTCACGCAATATATATGTGTGACAAAATCCGATTGACCATCGAGTATAGTCGGTTTCTCCGTCCTGCTTAGCCGTCTAGGTTGCAAAATAGCAAACACTAAAATTGCTGCAAAATAGTTTCTAGAGTCTGAAAATTTTAATAAAATTTCACTAAATGTTAGATCGTCTAAGAGATGTGCTATTACCGTTATTTATAGTAGATTCATTAAACAGCGCCAGGTATTCTCGTGGTGTTTTATCCTTTATTTCTTGACGAAAAAATGGGATAATCTTTTCTACAAACGCATCAAATTTAAGAACTAATTCGTTCCCCTTTTTCGGGAATAGCGTTTCAAAATCAATGTCAATCTGTAATTATGTAATAAATTGAACCATCAACTCTAACATTGTATAAAATAAATTTTACCAGTTGATATCCATCACTATCATTAAATCGAGGCCAGTCTTTTTGTATGATTTCCGTGCTTAAATTTTTAAGTTCTGCTGTCCTTTGAATGGATGTACTTTTCCAACAATCAATTACCTTGCTCCATGGCGAAAGATTATTTGTAAGCCAGCACTTTAGCTCCCGGTATAGTTCTAAAGCAATACCCAGTTTAAATTAAAACTTTTTTATAAAAATCCAACTTTGCAAACCTGGGGACAATTCAGAATCGTGTTGTGACACTACAGATACTTGGTTTTCTCCTATATATCCTGTATCTTTCGATTGACCCTTTTTCTTAATATTACACCACCTCGAGTGTAATTTTCCGGTTGGATTACAATCTCCAGGTCTTCTTTCAAGAAAATATGTTGACTGAAATATGTTCATATTTAAGTATTTAACGTAAATATGTACTATAGAATTAAAAATAGTGGAAAATAATCAATACCGATTTTTCATTTGGAAAACAGTCCTGTATTTCTTTTGCCCATTTTCTCAAGTCACTGTATGACATCCTGGACTGGTTGGAAATGGCATCATCCACAATAAGATGTGTGAGGTTTTTTTGCATCTTCGAATCGAGAACTTGGTTTGTTTCATAATATGCAACAATTGCTTTACCTTTAACAGTTCTGTTGCATATCTCATTCACATCATAGCCATTGCGATCGGAAATAGATGGTTTTTCAACCAAAGAACTTTGGGAAGATTGAAGAGAGTTTGATGAGGACAAAGCAGAAATATCATGTGAAATTTTTTCTAGCCAATTAATAATATTTTCGCTAGTGTTTGGTTCCGTGGATCTATCACAAATCAGTGGATTTCCCTACAGAGATATATTAATTAATTTTGATACATTATTAGTTGATAACAGGACTTACAATAGATTTTCTCCACTCACGCAACCCGCTGGTGAATACGATTTGTTCGCCATAGAAGCCACTCCCATAGTAACTTCTGAAGATGTTGCTTACGTCACTGTGTTCCATGGAATGAAGATGCTTAAATTGATTTATCCCATAAGTTTCAAGGAGAACAAGTGATGCTGTAGAAAGCCCCCAAGACTCAAAAAGACTTTTTACTTGAACCGCTTCAACAGAGTCAAAATGAACCGGTGGAATAATTACAGATTGAATATCTGTAAACTCGGAAGAACCCTCAAATGACGCCATTCCGACACTACCTATATTTTATACTCCACAATAAAAATATTCCATACAATTGAACTGATTTCGCAATTCGCAGTGATAAATTATTGTAAACACACAATACCTATAAAAAGCTAACACAAAACTTTAGGTGTTCCACGCAAAGATGCCGTGGATTAATTTAAAAATCACAAAAAAGCGGAAAAAATCTAGGTACATATATAATATATGCATTCGTTGTACACTCCGAATTGCGAACTACAGTCTAATATATTATAATAAACATAATTACCGCAAATTTATACACAATACACTAATCACTAATCACTGATCACAACACAATGAAACTCTGCCTTCGAATAAAAACCGAAAATTTTTGAACTTTCTGTTCGCGTTCCTTTTTTTCTTAGAATTACAGTTTTCAAGCAGCAAAATTAAGCAGTCTCCTTATTAATTTGAATGGAAAACTTCTCAACAGCTGACTTTAATCTGTTCATCTACTTAATTACCTTATATTTAGGTGAACATCTTATTATTCACAAACGTTGACGGTTAAAAGGAAAATGCATATCAAATTGAAAGGAATATTAATAAAAATTAATTGGGATTCAATTTAATTTTTAAACATTTAAAAAGAAATCTCTATAAAACATTTAAGAGGCAGATCTTCTTAATATTTTACCAGATATTTTTCTCATAGCAGCGATTCAAAATTTAACAGAAATTATTTTTATATCAAAAGCTAGACTGAGTTCATTACCTGGCGCTATCCGTCGACTCCTTCGGGTACCTGTCACACGAAAGTCCTTAAAACACGTGTACTCCAATATCGAACGATAACTTTAGAACGCTTTAAGGTACGACTCTGAAATTTTGTACACGTTGATTTTATAATAGTCGCAGCTAAAACTATTAATATGATTAATATCCAATATGTCCTTCATGTACAGGTAAGCCTCCTACGGCGCGGTACTTTTCCAACACCGTTCACGTAATGCGGAAATTTTTCTACAGCGCGGTACTTCTATAGCGCGGTTTCACTACAACGCGGTTCAGATAATTTGCACGTTTCCTTCAAAGCTTTTTTCTTGAGCTAACCTATCAAGGATAGCTAATGTTGCTAGACATTTTAATCGTAATGAATCGTCAATACAAACTCCACACACTGGAGCGATTTATTCGCTGACGTTGCGATTATTTTGCAGCGGAAAATTTGCCTTCTTTTATTTACATGGTAACTAATGGAAATGACCACACCGACGCAGTGCGTATTCGCTGTTGCTGCGGATGATAACTATAAAAATATTAGAAGAAAAGATAAAATATGGACAGAAATGACGTGTGTGAAGTTGGCCCCACCTTTTGCAAAATTTGAAAAAAATTTTACAGTTCTGTTTGCCCCCCACATAGTTCTATAGTTCTAGAGCATTCTCGGAAATAGTTCCGTTGATTAAAGCAGTTAAATATCGTACGAAAGTTGGGGGGGGGGGGCTAACTTCACAAAAGTGTAATTTCAATGCGCTATAACTTCTTTCCCTTTAGGTTTAGAGCAAATGTTCATAAGGTGTTATCGATAGTACTCTTTGGGGGGCAAACAGAACTCTAATCAGAACTACCCCAACCCTTATAGGAAAAAAGTTTTTTTTTTCACTGACTGAAAAATTTTAAATTTCAATGCACCATAACTTCTTTTCCTTAACAGTTAGCGTATATGTTCATATGGTGTAATCGATAGAACTCTTTGGGAGTGCAAACAGAACTCTAATCAGAACTACCCCAACCCTTACAGGAAAAAAGTTTTTTTTCCACTGACTGAAAAATTTGAAATTTCAATGCACCATAACTTCTTTGGGCTGTTGCGCCATTGATTATTATTATAACTTCTTTTCCTTAACAGTTAGCGTAAATGTTCATATGGTGTAATCGATAGAACTCTTTGGGGGCAAACAGAACTCTAATCAACCCTTACAGGAAAAAAGTTTTTTTTTCACTGACTGAAAAATTTGAAATTTCAATGCACCATAACTTCTTTTCCTTAACAGTTAGCGTAAATGTTCATATGGTCTAATCGATAGAACTCTTTAGGGGGCAAACGGAACTCTAATCAGAACTACCCCAACCCTTACAGGAACAAAGATTTCTTCCACTGACTGAAAAATTTGAAATTTCAATGCACCATAACTTCTTTTCCTTAACAGTTAGCGTAAATGTTCATATGGTCTAATCGATAGAACTCTTTGGGGGGCAAACAGAACTCTAATAAGAACTACCCCAACCCTTACAGGAAAAAAGTTTTTTTTCCACTGACTGAAAAATTTGAAATTTCAATGCACCATAACTTCTTTTTCTTAACAGTTAGCGTAAATGTTCATATGGTGTAATCGATAGAACTCTTTGGGGGGCAAACGGAACTCTAATCAGAACTACCCCAACCCTTACAGGAACAAAGTTTTTTTTCACTGACTAAAAAATTTGATATTTCAATGCACCATAACTTCTTTTCCTTAACAGTTAACGTAAATGTTCATAAGGTGTAATCGAGAGAACTCTTTGGCGGGCAAACGGAACTCTATCTTAAAACATCCCAACCCTAACTAGTAATTTTTTTTTCTCAGACTCAAAAATTTTCTAAGTACTGCACGTGATCTTTTTTTCTCAGAAATCCGGTCGATATTTTCAGAGTTCTGGGTAGTCAGTTCCTCACATGTTCTGAAAATTCCTTTATACAGGGTGTTCGGTACCCCGTGTGCCACACAGGTCAATTTTCAATATCAGTGGAGATATAGGGTGGTCAAGAAAAGTGTTTTTGACCGTTACCCTCACTCAGCTGAAACGTTTGATCTTGAAAACAAATAATCACAAGGCAACGTGTATCTCGTTTCTTAGGGAATCGAATTACCTTTCATTTGACAGTCTAAATTGTAACAGCACTTAATCTTGAGGTATTTACTCGAAAACACAAACGTCAACAAAACGTCAACAAAACGTCAACCCTAGAAATTCAGTGATCAATATAGTTTTTCCCCGAAAACCCCATTATAAAAATGTCACATTAATTTTATATTTTTATGAACCGTATTATACCTACAAAAGCTGCATACATACATACATATGTATGAGTTACGATTAATATTTTGGAAGTTATAAGTAAAAATGCATTACAACAACATTTTGGAAGTAACAGGTAAAAATACAATGCAACAATACATACTTTTATACAAAAAGAAGGACATGTTGAATTACACTCCTTGCTTGAATTGAAACAATTTAATAATGGTTTTTATGTTTTATTTCAATTTTTTTATTATAATATATGTTCAAAATGGCCACCTTCTGTTTGAATGTACGCTAAAGCTCGTTTTGCGAGTGTTCTCTTGGTATTCATATTCCTCAACTGCTGCCTTACTTTTATTGCTGCCACATCGATCCTGGCATTTAGATCTTCCAGTGTTCTACTGCTGTTGCGTAGACATGGTCCTTCATCCATCCCCATACAAAGAAATCCATAACAGTAAGATCAGGAGATCTAGCAGGCGAATGTATCAGTCCATTTCTACCGATCCAGCGATTGGTATAATTGGAATTTAACCAATCTGTGATTTGTGGCCCATAATGAGCTGGAGCACCATCGTGTTGGAAGCCAATGGTACCAGTGGAATATGATCCAACAAGTCCTGAAAATCATTTGTTAGAAAATGTAAGTAATTATAGCTATTTAGAGTAGACGGAAGCCTAAGTTCAAGTCCAAGGAAATCGTCACCAATCACACCTCTCCATAAATTGACGGTGAATCTGTGCTGAAATGATTCCGCTCTTCTTGTTTGTGGATTGATCTCAGCCCACGTATGTAGTTTATGGAAGTTTGTGATACCTTCACTGGTAAATTGGAACTTATCCGTCCACAGAATGTTGTTGCAAAAATTTTCGTCATCTATTTGTTGTTCAAGGATCTAATTGCAAATCTGAGAGAAAAAAAAATTACTAGTTAGAGTTGGGGTGTTTTAAGATAGAGTTCCGTTTGCCCCCCAAAGAGTTCTATCGATTACACCATATGAACATTTACGCTAACTGTTAAGGAAAAGAAGTTATGGTGCATTGAAATTTCAAATTTTTCAGTCAGTGGAAAAAAAACTTTTTTCCTGTAAGGGTTGTGGTAGTTCTGATTAGAGTTCTGTTTGCCCCCCAAAGAGTTCTATCGATTACACCATATGAACATTTACGCTAACTGTTAAGGAAAAGAAGTTATGGTGCATTGAAATTTCAAATTTTTCAGTCAGTGAAAAAAAACTTTTTTCCTGTAAGGGTTGGAATAGTTCTGATTAGATTTCTGTTTGCCCCCCCAAAGAGTTCTATCGATAACACCTAGTGAACATTTGCTCTAAACCTAAAGGGAAAGAAGTTATAGCGCATTGAAATTACACTTTTGTGAAGTTAGCCCCCTCCCCCCCAACTTTCGTACGATATTTAATTGCTTTAATCAACGGAACTATTTCCGAGAATGCTCTAGAACTATAGAACTATGTGGGGGGCAAACAGAACTCTAAAATTTTTTTCAAATTTTGCTAAAGGTGGGGCCAACTTCACACACGTACAGAAATGGGCAATCAGTTAAATGAAAGTCGTAAGTAATTTTATAGTTTTATTGATAGGTACATAAGTATACAATGTTTGTGAGTGAATTATTGTGGGTTATGAAAATACTAGAGTAGTTCTGTAAGTTTTATTAATTGTTGAAGTAATTGAGAAATTTTTCTCTAGTATCAAATGCTGATCTTGAGGCACGTCGTGCGTCAGTGTCAAAATTGGTGAAAGCACCGAGTTCAGGCTCAGGTGGCTCCAAAAATTCAACAAAATCTTTATCACTATTTTTGGTTGCAAAAAATTGTGTTAAACACATGTGGTTTTTACAATTAGAATTGTAGTTTCCACTTTTGTTTCTATTGGTCTGTAAAATACTCTCCACTTTTGAGCCAACATGCCGAAGGCATTTTCAACCACTCTCCTTGCACAACCGAGCCTTATATTAAAATTCTCCTTCCGAGCATCTGTTCTAGCTTGTCTATACGGGAAGGGCCTCAATAAATATGATCTAAGAGAAAACGCTTCATCTCCTATTAAAACATGTGGACAGGATTCACTGTAGTGTTGTGTTTGAGGCCTTGGAAAAGAATATTTCGACTTGAAAAAGTCAAAATATTCGAAGGATGGGTAAGATACGGGACAGAAGGGCCAATTCCACCTACGTCCGAATTGGTGGCTGAAGTAGAGCGGAAGCGACACGCTTGCTGGCGGCCGGGACTAGCTACGGCAGTTTGGGGTGGTTCTTGTTCTACCTCAGACCATAAACCCTAGGCCTGGACAACAAAATTTCGTGACGGCTTACTCCAGGGTATTTAAAATTGGGACTATTTTCCCAATAGGTCGTGAAAAACCAGGAAGCGGTGGAGTTGCGCGACTTCGCGATTTGTCGGGCGCTTAGGTGTAAGTAGTGTACAATGAAGGCGTGGTGTTCTGCCAGAAGGCAACTTAAAACACGAATTCCTTTATCATACCGTCGCACAACACGTTTCATACTTCGACATTAACAAGTAGTCTTACTCATTTCAGAAGCAAATCTACTAAAATTATCTTTTTAAGCTATTTAAACACTTAAATTTCGGAAAAAACGCGATTCGACATCCGTTGGATAATCCACACCGCGATCCGATTTGTAAGTTTTACCTCTGTCTTCGAATCACCGCTCAACAAGCTAGTCCCCAATCATCGCGCGCAAGCGGCTCTGGAACTCAAAAAAAAATCCTTACAGGAATATCGGTGACCGTTGCTCTACGCCCGAGACATTATTATCATTATTATTACGATGGCGCTACAGTCCAAATCGGACCTTGGCCTCCTGGATGTGCCGCCTCCAGCCTTCTCAATTCAGTGACCGCGTTCTCCAGTTTCTACATCTTAGAAGTGATGTGCTGTCTGCGTCAATAGAGTCCTCCCAGCGCTTTCGTGGTTTCCCAACTGGTCTTTGTCCATAGACTTTTCCCTTTAGTGTGCGTTTGGGGATTCATCCGTCATCCATACGCTCCACATGACCAGCCCATTGTAGCTTTTTAAATTTTATGAGGATCGATACTTCTGGATTGTCGAAGATGGCATACAATTCTCTATTGTATCGTATTCTCCAGATCGAGTCTTCCCTCACAGGTCCGAGGATTCTTCTGAGGACTTTTCTTTCAAAGGCGTTAACTAATTTTTCGGACGCCTGAGTCAATGTCCACGTTTCGCTGCCATAGCATAGCACAGGTCTTATTATTGTGTTGTACAGTTTAAGCTTTGTTTTTCTGTGCACATTTTTGTTTTTAATTATTGGATGTACCGAATAATACGTCTTGTTTGCCATCATTATTCTTCTTTTAATTTCGATGGGTTCGCTTCCATCCTTCGATATGTTGCCCCGAGATATGCAAAATTGTCTACGTTTTCTAGGTTGAAGTCTCCTATTGTAATATTTTGTCTGATTGATATATATCTGATATATTTATGTCGTCGGCATATGCTACTAGTTGTGTGGATTTGAAGCATAGTGTTCCGTTGGTGTCAACGGGCAGTTTCCGAACAACATATTCGAGTGTCCAATTGAACAGCATTGGTGCCAGGCCATCGCCTTGTTTAAGCCCGTTGTCAGTTCTAAAGCTGGAAGTCAGATCATTTTCCACTCTGACTTGTGACAGAGAATCGGTCATTGTCATTTTTGTAAGCCGAACTAGTTTCGGTGGAACTTCATAATCTATCATTATTTTATACAGTACGCTCCTGTCGATACTGTCGTATGCCTGCTTGAAGTCCGCAAACATCTGGTGCACATCAATGTTAAACTCCCAGCACTTTTCAAGCACCTGTCTAACTGAGAATGTTTGGTCCGTGGTCGATCGCCCAGCTCTAAATCCGCCCTGGTATTCACCAATTACTTTGTCCGCAAAGGGCTTTATTCCCTTTTCTAGAATTTTCGTCAAGATCTTATAAAACGTACACAACAGGGATATTCTTCGGTAGTTTTCACAGCAGAGTTTGTCACCTTTTTTATAAATTGGGCATATGATACTCCTGCGCCAATCTTCAGGAAGTGTTTCTTGCATCCATATGTCCGAGATCAATCTGTGTAGGAGATGTGGTATGCAGGTGTCGCCTGTTTTCGCCCGAGACAGCAGACCTTTTTACTTTCCTACTTTTCTTGCGCTAGGTTGGTGCCATTGTACGCGCAAATTGTGTTGCCAGCGGCAACTCAACAGTAGCCAGGAAGGTTTTTTGGTTGTGGCACATTCATTAAATTCATTCCAAATCTTTGTCCCATGTTCGACATTTCAAAAATTCCACTGTCGCTGTTTTTAGCGAAACCCCCAATATCAACGCATACAAACTTATAGTCCGGGCCAACAATAGCCATAAGCACTACTGAATTTTTTTTAAAATAACAACAGTAGTTTGGTCCACTTGTGTCTGGGCATTTGATCGTAATAAGTTTTCCATCTATACTGCCAATACAGTTTGGAAATTGCCATAAATCCTAAAAGGTATTGAAAGACGCTTAGATATAGCGAAGTAGTTGAGAATCCTTTTACGGAGAGAGTCAACATTTTTAAAAGAAATCTACAACAACGCTTGTTTTTATTAAAAAATTTAATAAACAAAAAAAAGGAAATTCATCTTTTAGAACCGAACTCCGGTTCTTATATTTTCATATCTCCTACAACGCGATTTTCTTGGAACGTATCTACCCACCGCCAACTTAAACTCAGGCCGCGCACATATGACAGTTCGTCATGTGAAATGCCTCGATTTTGCCTCGATTGGTGACGTCATGGCTTGATCTCCATACAAAATCTTCACTCATCGAGGGGAAATCGAGGCATTTTCGCTCTTCGAAAATTCAGTTGCGTGGCTTTTATCCAGAGGGCAATGATCTACTGCGTTGTAGGAGGCCTACCTGTACAGCGCCAACTTAAACTCAGGCCGCGCACATATGACAGTTCGTCATGAGAAATGCCTCGATTTTGCCTCGATTGGTGACGTCATGGCTCGATCTCCATACAAAATCTTCACTCATCGAGGGGAAATCGAGGCATTTTCGCTCTTCGAAAATTCAGTTGCGCGGTTTTTATCCAGAGGGCAATGACCTGTACCAGCGCCAGCTTAAACTCAGGCCGCGCACATATGACAGTTCATCATGAGAAATGCCTCGATTTTGGCTCGATTGGTGACGTCATGGCTCGATCTCCATACAAAATCTTCACTCATCGAGGGGAAATCGAGGCATTTTCGCTCTTCGAAAATTCAGTTGCGCGGCTTTTATCCAGAGGGCAATGCCTCTGGACAGCGCCAGAGGGCAATGCTCTGGATAAAAGCCGCGCAACTGAATTTTCGAAGAGCGAAAATGCCTCGATTTCCCCTCGATGAGTGAAGATTTTGTATGGAGATCGAGCTATGACGTCACCAATCGAGGCAAAATCGAGGCATTTCTCATGACGAACTGTCATATGTGCGCGGCCTGAGTTTAAGTTGGCGGTGCCTGTACTATTTAGAAGGGTTTTCCGAATTCGCCCGAAGCCGAAGAAAAGCTAGGGGAATAGTATGTTTAAAGAAGTGCAATTTAATGGGAAATATTGAAGTCCTTGAAGCGGTAAGGCATATTTCTGTTTCAGGTCATTTTGAATATATTTTCTTCAAATTACGTAATATTCATTATTTGGTATTATATTGAAGTAATCTATATTCCATTCGCACTGCAAAATGTTATATAGATAGCCTGTTTAACAAATACCAAATAAATAAAATAGTCATTATGGGGGACTTTAATATAGACCAAAAGGGGAACAGACGCAATGAAATAAGCTCAAAACTGTCAGATTTGGGACTTATAAGCTTACTAGATTCTGAAAGTGGAACTACAAATTTAGAAACACAAATTAATTGGGTCTATTCGAATCTGGACGTATCACAAAGAACTGAATTCATTTATGAGACGGTTTTCAGTTACCATGACGCAATTGGCTTGCTATTAAACTCAACTTCATAAGTTGTTTCCTTTTAAAAATTTGAGGAAAAAGGTTCCATGAATTTATGAAAGCGTGTTTCTGCATATTATTTTTTTTTTTTTATTATTATTTTATTTTTTTTTACTATTATTTTATTTTATCTTATTTTTGAAAACGCTTTTTTTTAACAACTTTTTTTTTCAAGCCGCATATTGATAAAAATTTGAATGCAGAATGCACATTAAGGATCACCGCGTTGCTTTCCACAAAAAATTTTGCGTGCATTCACATATGAAAATTTGCATAAATTTGCGACAAATGCCACGAACATAACATTGTATCGATCTAAACGCTTGGGCTAATGTCGCGTGATAGTCCTAGTAATAGTCTATGGCACATGCCAGTACTAACAGAAAATTCTTGGAGCAGTTCTGCCTATAAAGGCAATATCTCACCGGGATGCCAGGCTTCGTCACCAGCAGCGTGGCCACAAAGTATGTATGAAATTGTATAGCGAGTATCTAACTTGGCCATTGGATGGCGACGTTAGTTTTGAAATTTTGACACAATATTCCTGACATGATGTACTATTCTATACATTTTTTTAGAAAAAAAAATAACTTTTTGAAGTGCCAAGACCCGCATAAGCCCTTAAAGCTGCGTTCAGAAATATACAATTGCTTTGAATTTCCTAATTGTGATCGATTCCATAACTTTTGGGTTAGTATACTGAAACACATTATCAATAGGCTACTGAGATTCCGATAATGTAAGAAATATGTGTTTACATACATGTTGATAGGCCTCCTGGGGAAACTGTCATGTATAAAAAACAGTTAACGCGCCATAAGAGTACCTCATGGATCAATCACATAAAGGTGGTGCGGAAATCTCTAAAACAGCTTCGTACGTAATAGTTTTAAAAAAATTTAAGTAGGAAAAATAGTAAGACTTTTTAATTTCAATTTCGCGCGGAATCTCATTCGTCGATATTTTTTTCTAGGTTGGTATGACTGTCAGTGACATCTGTGCCAAATATCACATCAAAATAATCATTAGTTTTTAGCAAACGCTTGTTTTTCTGAAGCAGGGGTGGATCCAGACTTTGCTGTTGGGGGGGCCTATTAGGCGTGTTTTAATGCTCTCCAGAGTAGGATAGTACAGCATTAGTATACGTGAAACAACAACAATATCCAGGATAGTAAACCCACTAATTTTACTAGGTTATATATCCTACCACGGAATTTCATAAAACAGTCGAGAATAATTAATATGTACATATGAAGTGCGTGATGGTATAAAAAAGTCTTCACTCGATAGCTGTAATACATCTTTTTCCTTCCATTTAGTTGTGTATTGATTGAAATAATCCCTCACACTTTCAGAAGCGTTGTTGTTATGAAACATGACGATATTGAAGAAATCCATCCTTTCAAACAAATTTAAAAGGTTCTGGGATGATAGTCGAATACTACCTTCATCGACCGGTATGACGAATTCCTTTTTTAAACCAGCTTGAACCGCTTGAGTAGCTTCGTCATTTTCATGTTTTAGCTTGATCAGATAATTGTACAGCGAAGTCCATCCGGAGTAGTTTGTTGACACAGGGAAACGTCCAGGGTAACTGAAGATTATTTTCGCCTCAAATGTGAACGGGTCAAAGCCTAATACAACCTTTCGGTTTTGGCAACCGTCCAGATAGTAGGTGTAGTTCAGTAGAGCACCTTCACCAGGAACCTCAGACCTTTTCTGCTTGCATGGTTTCTTAACAGTTGATTCACCCGAAGGGGCTGATTTTTTTCTTTTATTAGATTGTCGCTGTTTCATGACACCCTCATTTTTTGTAATAGGTGAAGCCATATTATCCGGAAGAATTTTAGAGAAAAACTGAAAGTCGGGTGGTTTAAACTGATGCTTTTATACTCTCAACCTCCGATTTACAATACTGGTTACGAAAAATCCCACCGTTCTGTGTAGCACCGATGAAAATATATGGTGGTATAAGTTAACTACCTTGGCGTCATTATCCGTAAAATCTTTTGATGAAAACTGCTTGAGAAAAAAATTTAGACTTTTCCCCTTGCAACGAGAATATATAAATGTTAAGAGTTTGTTGTTCTTTCCAGTGTCAGTGGAGTGAAGCTCCAATACGAAATCCCCGACTGTTGATTGACCGTAGTACCTGACGAATTTTTGGAAAGAACTTTCACTGGAGAGGCCAGTTTATCATAAGATTTTTGTGTTGGACTAGGTCCGAAGGAGCTGTTTCGTCATCGGAATGCAGAAGACTCTTCAGAGGGTGTATTCTAGCCAACTTCCGAAACACCCTGACAGCTGGTGGAATTGCTGAGGCAAATTCTATATAGCCACATCGTAATCCAAGTTCATTTCCACGAATAATGTAATCGGGAACTCGCCGGACATCTACCTTATACTAAAGGCGGGACGTATATGGCTATGAAATGGTTGTAACCTTGGATAACCATATGGCTATGAATCTTGAAAATCTGTTGTTAAGTCCGGGGCCCAGTGGGTCCAACGCAAAACTTATTTTTACCAATACTTTTATGTTACTAGTTTTTCATGGTCATGCTACCATTGAAGCTATTAAATGTTAAGAGTTATTCGTGGAAATGAACTTGGATTACGATGTGGCTATATAGAATTTGCCTCAGCAATTCCACCAGCTGTCAGGGTGTTTCGGAAGTTGGCTAGAATACACCCTCTGAAGAGTCTTCTGCATTCCGATGACGAAACAGCTCCTTCGGACCTAGTCCAACACAAAAATCTTATGATAAACTGGCCTCTCCAGTGAAAGTTCTTTCCAAAAATTCGTCAGGTACTACGGTCAATCAACAGTCGGGGATTTCGTATTGGAGCTTCACTCCACTGACACTGGAAAGAACAACAAACTCTTAACATTTAATAGCTTCAATGGTAGCATGACCATGAAAAACTAGTAACATAAAAGTATTGGTAAAAATAAGTTTTGCGTTGGACCCACTGGGCCCCGGACTTAACAACAGATTTTCAAGATTCATAGCCATATGGTTATCCAAGGTTACAACCATTTCATAGCCATATACGTCCCGCCTTTAGTATAAGGTAGATGTCCGGCGAGTTCCCGATTACATTATTCGTGGAAATGAACTTGGATTACGATGTGGCTATATAGAATTTGCCTCAGCAATTCCACCAGCTGTCAGGGTGTTTCGGAAGTTGGCTAGAATACACCCTCTGAAGAGTCTTCTGCATTCCGATGACGAAACAGCTCCTTCGGACCTAGTCCAACACAAAAATCTTATGATAAACTGGCCTCTCCAGTGAAAGTTCTTTCCAAAAATTCGTCAGGTACTACGGTCAATCAACAGTCGGGGATTTCGTATTGGAGCTTCACTCCACTGACACTGGAAAGAACAACAAACTCTTAACATTTAATAGCTTCAATGGTAGCATGACCATGAAAAACTAGTAACATAAAAGTATTGGTAAAAATAAGTTTTGCGTTGGACCCACTGGGCCCCGGACTTAACAACAGATTTTCAAGATTCATAGCCATATGGTTATCCAAGGTTACAACCATTTCATAGCCATATACGTCCCGCCTTTAGTATAAGGTAGATGTCCGGCGAGTTCCCGATTACATTATTCGTGGAAATGAACTTGGATTACGATGTGGCTATATAGAATTTGCCTCAGCAATTCCACCAGCTGTCAGGGTGTTTCGGAAGTTGGCTAGAATACACCCTCTGAAGAGTCTTCTGCATTCCGATGACGAAACAGCTCCTTCGGACCTAGTCCAACACAAAAATCTTATGATAAACTGGCCTCTCCAGTGAAAGTTCTTTCCAAAAATTCGTCAGGTACTACGGTCAATCAACAGTCGGGGATTTCGTATTGGAGCTTCACTCCACTGACACTGGAAAGAACAACAAACTCTTAACATTTAATAGCTTCAATGGTAGCATGACCATGAAAAACTAGTAACATATGAGAATATATAAATACACAGCAGTAATTTCCGCAAGTCGAAGAGTATACACTTTGTAATCGTTTTTTGTTATTTATAAAAACCTTGGAGTTGGTATGTAAAAATCTTTTAAAATATTTATTGTTGGGGTATCTGCCAAAGGAGTCAAAAAATTCAGCAGGACCTTTCCTCGGAAAATAAAATGCTATCCAATGAATACCTTTTTTGTCTGCGGGGTCGGTATTTGCAATAACACATGCTGGTTTTTTAATTTTATAAGGTAAACGATCGCAAGGAAATACACCTTTGAATAATCTTCTTGTGTTTTTATTTTTCCTTAATGCATTAACAAGTTCAATCGTGTTCATATCTGCTCTTTTGAAGCGATAGCATCAATGTCAATGATCTTAGTGTGACTGGTGGTGTAACTTTCTAAGAATTCCTTTGTCGTTGCGCTATAAACAAAAACGGTTGCGAATTTCGCTAATGTCATAATAAGATTTTCATCCAGACGCTTAAGCTCCAAATTTCCAAATGCACCAGCCTGATCTGTTGTGCTAGCCGATGATGTGGGATATTTATACGTTATTTCCTTCGAGAATAATTTATTTTGTGATGAGAAACCGGCAAACGAAACCTTTTTAAAGAAGGTTAGATTACCTTCATTAAAATATTCTACATTTACAATACAATAGGCCATCTCTGTTATTCTTACCCGTCAGCTGAATAATATGAAGAATTGTGAGATTAAAAGGTTATATTTATACTTTTCAAAAATCAGTATGTATTCCACGAAGTTTGTCTATTTCAAGACTTCCATCATACTCGGCATACACTATACAAGTTACACTTTTTGTCAACGCTTTCTTAAACCTTCCTTCGATCCTCACAGTTCCTTGATTTAATAAGTTGCCACAAGATGACCCGTATGAATTGTCTGCAGTTAAATCGAACGCCATTAGAAAGCATCCATTATCGAAGAATTTCTTTGAGATTTGGTTACCTTTGTCGAAATAATGAATACCTGTACCCTTAAATAGTGAAATGTACCCTCGTGTACTTATAGGTTTCTCCTGAGAGTAATCAAACTCTAAAGCCTGGTTTGGAACTTGGACTCCATTGACGGCTAAATTAAATCGTGTGATATCATTGTGTTTAAAGTTGAATGGATTCTTCGTCTGTTTACCGCTGTAGGCATCATTATCTATCATACCGAAAATTAACAAGTTCGGTAGCTGTCCGATTATAACATTATCTAAAGATAGTGTTGAACTGTAGCGGTAGCTGGTAGCGTATAACTCTTCACCTCGACGCGCTTATACGGGTATATCACGTTTGAGCGTTGAAGAATAGTTTCATGTGCCATTAAAATATTGGGGTTGACAGTTACATGGTTCATATACATTGTGGCATCAATAATTTTAATTTGCGGAGAGTGTCCGTCATCTTTTGAGTAGAGGTAAAATTCGGGTTTTTCCATAGAAAGTGAAAGTCTGAAATCCACCCCATTCAAAAGTAACTTATCTTGATTGAGTAAATCGCCGTGAATCTTTCCCATAAGCTCCACCGCATTACTTTTCGAAAACAAATCAGATCGTTTGAGATATCCTTCATTAAATTCACTAGGAGCACCACTTTTGCTTCCATCTTCAATCATTTCCATACCATCTTGATCGAGGTACCATCCTACAGATTCTAAATGTGTTGTTGATGCATCTCTACCGTAATTCAATAAGTTCTCGATGTATGCTCTGTAATGGTAATTGTTGTCAGTTTGCGCAATAGGTCTACCATTTAATTGTATTGTGCATTGCCTAAAAAGCGAATGCATTAGGTTGTTAACTACACCGATTGGGTCACTCGACTCTTCATGCTCAGCACCCTTTGAATCCTTAACTTTTGTTTTTTCTTTTCCAGTGTACAATTCTTCTTTCCCGCCTTTTGTCTTAATAAGCTGAACTTTTAAGCGAAGGTAGATACTGGATAAATCACGGTACGTATCCCCATGTCCTAGCGAGACGAATTCCAGAACTGAGGAGTTATCAAGAGATGCTATTGGCTTGTATGAAACTTCTTCGGTTTTTAAAATATTAGCTTGTATCGGTGGCGCCTTGAATAAATCTAATTCAGATTTCATACATTCTCTGTACGAGGTCATTCTCCTTATTTATCGAATATATCCAATACGCGCTTACGTTTTCTATTTTTAACTTTTTTATTTTTACTGGTTGCCGGTCTTTTCTTAATTGATTTTCTCTTGGACTTGGTAGGTTTTCTACGTTTAAGAGCTGTATTTAACTGTGCTATCGAAAACGGATTAGCCCTTTTTATAGTCGCACGCCTTTTCATTCCCTCTCCACTCATACTGTCAAAGAGTTTTTTCACACCCTTTTGCATCAGTTCTTCAGTAGCGGCTTGTCCTTGTTCTTTCAAAATGTTCTTGAGAGGCTTACTTCCCACTTCTGATAATATTGTTTTTCCAGTCTTAACAGCTTGCTCCTTTATAGTTTTTACACCTGAGGAAACTAAAGGTCGTAAATAACGTAGTAATCCGCTGAAGAAGCTACCGATACCTCTTCCATGCTGGAATATCAGTGGAGATCGATAAACATCACCTATATCCGACAAACCAGCGCCGCTTTGAATTAAATAATACCTTGTATAAGATGAATTCATTCTGATTTGAATGTGCACTAGTTATGAAGATCCCTTATGCGTGTCTGAATATTTATACTTTATTGTCTTTTGAAGTGAAGCATCACATATGTCGGGGTATAGCCGGGGATGAAGTCAATTAATTCACCTTGATCATCGGTTATCTTTATGGAGATACTTTCAATGTAGGTCTTTTCCAGAGGGTAGTATTCTACATGCTCAAACCTGAAGATATTATCATATTCTTTCAATGGAATCATACGCAGATTTCTCACTAATTTGTTTCCTACTATTTGGGGGCGAATGATATGAGTGTAAACGTGTATTATTCCTACATCCTTGCATTCTACTCCAGCTACAGTTGCTAGTTCTCGGGGAAATCTGCTTTTTATTTCGATAATGGAATCTTCTAATACGGCGATTCTGTCTAAAGTACCCTTCTTCTTCTCCTCTTCTACTGAGGCTTTTTCAAACGACTTGCCTACCTCCTCGGCAAGGACACTAGCATCACGCTCCTTCACAGGCGTTTGAAAGAATATATCGGAAATGAATCCTGATAAGTCTTTCTTCTTCAAATCTATAGTCACACCTGTCGTTAACAGGGTACCATCGGGTAGTTTTTTATAAGGAACTTTTAATATTATACTTTTATCCGTAATTGTGCGCTTGTGCGGTATCTCAAAGGTAGATGCCTCTTTCCCCAGGTCAGTTAGAGTTTGAATAATTTTTTTCCTAATTTGATCTGATTTTCTCCTCCGAGGTAGAACAGCTATAGTTTCGTCATCATACTGTATATTCGCGACAAAAAGCCCGACTAAATCATTAACGTTAATGGGCGTTGGTAGCGGATACTTTATCTTTATTTTAAGTTTCAATTCTTTTATCTCTAAATCTAAAGAGTCAAGCTTCTTTGGGACACTTTCCCCGGCCTTTTCACTTATACTGTACACTGGAGGTATGTAATAGTCTATCATGTGTAATAGTGCTTTATATTTTCGCTTCTCTCTAGGAATCTGTCCAATTATACTATTGAAAAGATGATATATAGACTTATATTCGGAAGCTCCTAAAGTTACAATATCCGCAACTTCACTATCCTGATAAATGTGCAAAGAGAAATCTTCTGGTCTCGGATGTCGCGCATCTTTGCTAGTATCAGGGATATTTCGAATAGTTGAATCAGTTACCAAGCTGTTATACAAACCCTCTTTAAAATCTGCAAAGGTATCAGCAGCCCAATAGGGTTCAACTGCGTCGTTAAACGAAGATAAGAAAGTAGAAAAGTTCATATCTTGTTTATTGTAACATAAATTTAATAACTGTTGGTAACTCCATTTAAGATAAATAGACAAACCATACACTGCTTTTACAAAAGCATTAATCTTTAGTGCATCTGTAGCAGCTCTTTTCGCTTTTTTAGTAGTACTTTTCGCTATTCCATCATCTATGACGCGTTTTCCATCTTTCTTCTCAGCAGTTCTCGATTTACGATTAGCTAATGCAATTTCTGTAATTCCAACAGTCCATCCACCGTCCAGCTTACAGGCATTAGGAAGTAAATTTGTGAAGGCCGACAAAGTATTTTCATTGTATATGCCCATAGAATTATTACTTAGAAGGCCTATGTAAAATTCGTTTTCTCTTATGCTTACAGGCATTTTTTAAGTCTTTTCCAGAAAATATTTGGTGCACTTCCGATTCGTTCAGTTCTTCTTCTTAAACGCCCAGCTATAGGGTACTGTTCGTCTGTACTTAATGAAGCATTTTCTAGTCGTGAAGGCCTTAATATAAGCTGTTTGGCAGGCGTTCTCTGTTCTGGCTTTTCTGCTCCTTCTTTCTGCTTTAGTTCGTCTATAAGTCGGGCAGCTTCATCAACCTCCATTTCACTCGGTATAGTATACTGCGTTATACCGTCATCACCTGTTATAACTCTATAATCTTTATACACGCTCTTGACTTCAGGAGTAGTCTTACGAAACTTTGAAGCCGGTTTTAAACTTTTAGCTATACCGCTTACAGATAATCGTCTTTTGAACCGAGGCGATAGTGATCGCCTTGGCGGGGTTATCTCTTCCGCACTAGAGCTATTATACTTTGGTGAAGTCATGTCACCAGCCTCAAAGATATCTTCAGCCATACTGTAAAACGGATCGGGATTCTTAATCGGAGAAGTTTGTGTTGACATTTCCTCTTTGAAAGCAAACCTTGTCTGTGTCGCATTATCTCGTAAATTTTTATGATTTCCTAACTTTACTTCTGGCGCAAACGCGAGAGATTTTTCTTCGCGAATCTGTCTTCCTTTACGCTTTGCATTAAGAAACTTTATCAGCGTGTTCCTATAATTATACCATTTGTCCTCGTCAGACATTTTTTTATTTCTCAATATGCCATGTATAGTCTTATCGAAGATGGACAGGCCAACTCCATCATCTATCTGCCCCCTTAACTGTTCATACACTTCTGGTGAAAGAAGAAACATCTTATTGAGAACGCTCTTTCTAGGCATATTTTTCAATCATCGAGCCTATAACACTTGAAAGTACACTCCCTATCAGGATTGGTAAAAAGCCTCCTTGCTGTACTAAGATTTTACGCTGTCTAGGAACAGATCGTCTAGCATCAACTAACCTTCGCATGCTCTTTTTATACTTGCATAGACTGTTAAATATTTTACGACGTGGCACATGATTCCCCTTCAGCGTGTTTAATGCAATTTCACAAATAGTCTTGATCACTTCAGGATCTGCCTTTTTCATGATAGCCTTTCTTAAACATGGACTAGCATTTTTGAGAACATATAGCATATGTTTGTTGTCCTTCAAGCGTTTCATTCGTGACACCATTTTTACTGTTTAAATCAGTCCCTGAACAATAACACGTTACAAATCTTTTATTAAAAATATCCGCTCTGAATCTAAGTAAATCGTTGGTAGACTGAGTCAGATCAATAAGCAAATTAAAGAAACTACATAAGACAGCCCGCAGAAATTTTAGGCGCCGTCGTGTGACCATTCGTGGAATAGATGACTTATGGCAAGCGGATTTAGTGGATATGAGCTCTTATTCAACTAAGAATAAGGGCTTTCACTTTCTTCTAACAGTAATTGACACATTCTCCAAATATGCATGGGCCTTACCACTTAAAAACAAAAGTGCTGGGGAGATTATCAAGGCTATGCAATCCATTTTTAATGGACAACGCTTTCCAACAAATTTGCAAACAGATGACGGGAAAGAGTTTTTCAATAAAGCATTTCAGGACTTGAAGAAGAAATTTGAAATCAATCACTACTCCACGTACAGTTCGTTAAAGGCCTCAATTGTAGAACGATTTAACAGAACTTTGAAAAATATGATGTGGAGAGAGTTTAGTATGAACGGGAGCTATAACTGGACTGGGCTACTAAAAGAGTTAATAAATAAATACAATAGGACAAAACATCGTACCATAAAAATGCGTCCTATAGATGTTGGGCCATCAAATGAAATTCAGCTTCTTAGAGATGTCTACCGTAAGCTGAAGGTTACGTCAAGACCTAAATTCAAGAAAGGAGATCATGTACGTGTAAGCAAGTACAAGCATGTATTCGAGAAGGGTTATACCCCTAACTGGTCCACCGAAATATTTCAGATAAACGAAGTAAAGAGAACAGAACCACGTACATACATACTCAAAGACTATCAGGGAAATATAATACAAGGAGGGTTCTATGAACTAGAGTTAATAAAAGTCAAACATCCTGATGTTTACCTTGTAGAAGAGATTCTAAAAAGGAGGGGGAGTCAAGTTTACGTAAAATGGCTTGGTTTTCCATCAGCTCATAATTCTTGGATTGCTATAAAAGACGTGCTATAACATTCGGACTTTAGTCAATATGCTAAACTTAAGACATGAATACGACCGTTTAAAGACATTTAAAAATTTGGATCTAGAGGAGAGGAAAGTTCTTAAGCTTGTAAAAAGCGGTTTCTTTTACACCAACTTGAAGGACTACGTCAGGTGTTTCTTCTGCTCACTGATAATGAGTGCATTTTCTACGTCTTCTGATGTGGAAGCTGCGCATCGACGCTTGTCTCCTGATTGTGTGTTCGCTAACGGCAAAGACGTTTGTGGACCGTATAACAAGCCGGTTAAAAAATCACATTGGCCGCCATCATTGCCTACAGTGTTGAAATTACTTCTGCTGATAATTGCAATATTTTTCTTGATCGTCGAGCTACTCAATCTATTCAATGTCATCTCTAGATTATAAACATGTTCGATTTTGTGATCAGGTTTCGGTTAAATACATAATTGCATGGGAGTACGCATATAGATCCAGTAGAAAGGGTACTTGGCAAACCGATGCATTAGATCGATTAAGATTTCAACGCAGGATTTTAAAAATGGAAGAATTACTAACACCTATTTTACTTAAGAAACAATCTATTCTGTAATCAAAATAAAGTTAAGCTCTTGTAGCATAATTGTATCAAATTACTCACTTTGTAAAAGTTCTATACAGCTTTGAATAAAACATAAAACGAAAAATTTGTACTTTAATTCCCATCAATTCAACCCAACACGTCACCCATGTTATTATTTACATATATGATTTATCAGAAAAAACAAAACGATTGACGCTATAACGTTTTGAAAGAAGCAAGCTGGAAACTTGTTTTTAATATTCCCACGGTAGGTAATTCACCCAAAAAAAAAGTCATCTCAAGAGTATCACCTCAAACTTAAACACATTACGCATATTGGATATACATATGTATGGTACATTAGTCGAGATTTAAAAAGAAGGCCAGAGTCTAAAACGGAATACGAGATTACCGAAATTACATTCCCGCAAGTGGTTTTGCACAAAAGGTACAGGTACTGGTTATTTTGTTTATAATGGAGAGGAACTAATTCTTCTTCGTTTACAATGGAGAGGAAATGATTCTTTTTTGCTTATAATGTAGAGGAACTGCTTTTTTGTTTACCAACCATCACCTGTCTACCTCCTCACTCAAACACCGAGAATGCTAACTGCATCTCACCTGCTGGGTGCTGGAATCTGCTGGTGGGATATAAAATCCGCTCAACCGTCACATGGTGAGGGAAATAACTCTCATCAAACATATTGCTCTCTCAAGTATGCTAACTACCTCACTCCCTTGCACCCAATTGTTCACGCCCAAAAGAAGGCACCAGCTGACGTCATCACAATTGTTCACGCCCAAAAGAAGGCACCAGCAGACGTCATTAACCTTCAGAACAACAACAAAGACCGGCCTTTTTGGTAGGCACTTTGGACACTCTCTTTGCTACCTGTCACTATCGCACCTGGTAATTTTTGTACGGTAGGTGCCTTCCTTACTACTCATCTGTGGGCTTTAAATGGTGGGCATCCGGAGCTATCAGTTGCGACGCCGTATCGGGAGTATCGACCGCGCTGATAATGCTAGGAGCTAGTTGGAATGATCGCCAGAAATCTACCCCTAGGTACAATTTCTGCGACAGGCTCGGCACGATGTATAGTGTAATGGGTTTGGTAATACCACGAAAAGTAATATCGGTAGTTACTGTGCCCAATACCTTTTGCGCTGCACCATCAGCGGTCTTCACCTCCTGACAGACCGGTCGATAATTCACCTGTGCATCATGGAGACGTTGTAAAGCGTTTGCCCCCAGGCAACTGATGCTCGCCCCACTATCGAGGAGTCCTTCAACGTCCACTCCGTACAAGGATACCATGGCGTACGGACGTATGTCCAACGGATTGGTAATGATGGTAGAGAGGATCGCTTTCTTTTTTTCACGCACCATCCTCCAGAATGTACGAAGGCGCAAGATTGACTTTCTGCGACCGGATCCACTCGTTAGTGTTGATACTTGACCCACACTTGCGACTGAAGTAGGCGCAAAAATTCGCTCTCGAGCCTCCATATATTCCTTTAGCCGAAGGTGGTATGGCTTGAGAGGATGGTGGGAATGTCGACTTGGATGTTCTTTTGCGATAAGGGCATCTTCAGGCCGGGAAACAGCCGGCTCCGTTTTAACGCTGGGTCTCGTTAATAATTTGACGTGCGGAGTATTTAATGCAGAGGAATTGGGTAGGGATGATTTTACGCTAAAAGGATGGGAATTGGGTTCAGAAAATGTTGTAGGTAGGGTATTAAAATTTGGAGGGGTATTTGTAGGGGTTGAAAAATTGGTTAAAGTTTTTTTAATAGGGATTTCTAAATTAAATTGGGAATTGGAGTCGGGGTGTCGAACTAGATTTCGTGTTGCAGTACTTGGACGAGAGGAACCTGTTGTTCTTCCGTCCCTTCGGCCGTTTCCCGCCTTGCAATGGACGCAGTTGGGCTTTAGAACGTCAGCCCGCCCACATCCAAAGCAGAAGATGCTCTTTATGGCCTCCCAACAGTCACGATATCCGTGCCCTTCCCGCTTACAATTCCAGCAAGTCCAGGGGTTCGTTAGTCCGGCCAAGTCGACTGAAGAAGTCGTAACCGTATGTTCTTCTTCGATTGGCTCCTCGTGAATTCTGGCCTGGTTCCAAGGGGATGGTCTGGTAGCCTTGCGCGTGTCTTCCACTTTGAGGACAAGCCGACGTAATTCGTCCATTGTTAGGACTGAGTGGAAACACATCTGTTGCTGTGTGCTGGCTACTAGATTTCCACGCGCCAGATCCACGAAATCGGACTCCATCATGGGAGTGCGCAGCAATGTGCGAAGCTCCATCATGTCCTGTACAAAAGACAAGAAGGGTCCATTTGGAGATTGCCGTCTGTCAAGCATCTGCTTGCGCACCTCCCAATCCGTTCCTCGCTCACCCCAGACCTGCACGAATGCATCCTTCAGGGTACCCCATGTCGCATTGGTGGTGAATCGACGCCACAACCAGTACCATTCGTTGGGCCGATCATCCAGCAGCAGATGAAAGCCTTGCGTCAGCAGATCTAAGTCGCCGCCCAAGTCACTCATCGCGAGAGCCTCGGCCCTAAAAACCATTTCTTCTGCGCGTAGGGATTGACTATCTCCATTAAAACGAAGACGCCAATGCCTTAATGGGCTGCAGGAATTTCTTTGTCGATAGATAGGGCTTTGCCAAACACGATCGCTAGCCCCAGCGGCTGCTTCGATCCGCTGAACCACCCTCCCGGCACGCGAGCCTCCATCCGCTGCCGAATAATGGGCCCCCACTGGTTCTTGTGACGTCCGCTCCTCCCTCAAAACCGTCCTGACCAATTCCACTAATTGGTCCACTCCAAGTTCGGCTCGTCCCACAGGTGGATTTGTGCGCACTGGCGCTGGTATTCCTTCGTAATTCATAACAAACGAACGAGAGAGTTATGAACGAGTGAGTTATGAACGAGAGAGTTGTGAACGAGAGAGTTGTGAACGAGAAAGTTGTGAACGTATGAAGTATTGAACGAGAGAGCTATGAACACATAAATGCTTGAAAAACCTTATAATTGAGCGAGAGAAAAAAAAATTAACGAGTGAATAATTTACTGCATGAATGGATGATCAAATGATACGACTGCGTGCTTGAGTGAGTGATTGAATGAATGCTATTGTACGAGTGAGTGATGAATTAAAATTTAATCGAATGAATGTGCAACTCGATGAATACATGATTGAACAATTGAACGAGTAATTGCATCAAAAGGGAAATGAACGAATGATTGAATGTATGTATACGTAATATAAATTTCCGGAAGAATGATTGAACTTGTGAATGAAAGTATGAAAAGAATAATTGCTGAATGAAAGATTGAATAATAGAGTGAACTGTGGATGAACAGCTGTATGTCTGTAATATCGACTAAATAATAGAGTAATTGAATGTGGTTGATTGAGTGATTGACTGCGGTTGACTGAGTGATTGAATGAATGTTTGTACAAAAAAAAACCGAATGAATGGATATATATGAAAAAAAATGTATGCTGTACGCAAAAAAAAAAAAAAACACCGACGAATCAATGATAAAAAAAATTAAAAAAACGATTGAATAAATGAGTAACTACATTATTATTTTAATAACGACAAAAAAAAACAATGAACCCTTACGTCGTCGCAACCTTTCCCCTCCCCTCATATGCAGATCAAATCGCGAAGCCGATCTTGATCTTCCTCGCTCCATCGGGAAAATCCGGAACGCGATAAAATTGCAAAGAAAAAAAAATTGGGGAAAAATTAGCAACACAAAAAAAATAAATCAAAAATCGGCAAAATAAAACTACGTTAAAATTTGTCATCAAAAGACTTAGAAAAATTTTAAATAAAAAAAAAAACTCTACGTTATTTCTACAAAAAAAATAATCTACGTTATAAAGGTACTCTAAAAGGATGGATAAGGAAATAAGGTACTTAACAAATTTTTCGACGATACCTTTTATAACCAAACTCACCAATTTTTCGCAAGTATGGTTCCCAACTGTCTGACGACACGCCCGCTAAGTCAGGGCATGCCCAGCACTCAGTTGGGTACTCACGAACCAAAAGTGGAATGCTCAAAAAAAAATAAAGTCTGACCCAACTTACATCGAATCAGTCTTGCATACAGACAATGTTTCCCTTCCCTATGGAACCGAGTTGGCGCCTAAAGGTTGCCAAAACGGTTCGTCAATAGGATTGTTCCACATTGCCTCCATCCAAGATCAATAAGATGGTTTGCTGTTAAAACTCAGAAAAGCTTGTACACTTAGGCTTTTTGTAGCCGTTCAGGCGAAAATACTGTCGCAGAACGACGAAATTTAAGACCTTTTTGCCCATCAACTTTTTGCACGGAATTTTTCAGAGCTCGCGCGTGTTGATGGGCTACGCTCTGTGCACGTAGCGTAGCTGAGGCTAGCCCCACGTTGGGCGTCATTTGTTGTGTTTAAGGCCTTGGAAAGACTATTTTGACTTGAGAAAGTCAAAATAGTCAAAGGATGGGTAAAGGTTCGGGACAGAAGGGCCAATTCCACCTAAGTCCGAATTGGTGGCTGAGTTCAGCTGGTGCGACGCTCTTGCTGGCGGCCGGGACTAGCTACGGCAGTGTGGGGGGGGGGGGGTACTTGCTCAAACTCAGGCCATTAAACCCTAGGCCTGTACAACAAAAATTGTAAGCGCCGACTTATCCAAGGGTAGGTAAAAATTGGGATTATCTTCCCAATTGGTCGTGAAAGACCAAGAAGCGGTTGGATGGCGCGGCTCCGCGATTTGTCAGGGCGCTCTGGTGTTGATAGCGCCCTGCTCTGCCCACCCTACCTCAGCCACGACTGTCCTGAAAACATTTTTCGCGTCGTGGCCCCTTTTTGAGGTTCGGGGCGAAGGAGCTAAACGCTCGGGCTCATTTTATATGGCCAATTAGCCGTTAATCATTTTTAGAAGAACAAAAAAAAACCAACTGAAAGACCAAAAAAACTGGCAAAAAAATATATGGAACTAAAAAAAATGAAAAAAATATATAAAGAAATAATAATGAATAAACTCACCCCATTTATACTTTTCTTTCTTTTGTGGTGTACAGCCGCAGTTAATTTTTAATTTTTATTGTTAAATTTTTTTTTTTTTTATTTTACTTCGTTTTTATTTATTTAAATTCCGTCCTGTCCATGTCTGTCTGGTCTTTTTATTCAATTTAATTCATTTAGTTTAATTTAATTTATTTATATTTTTTTTGTTTTCCTTTTAATCTATTATTTAATTTCTTTGCTGCGGCGACTCAACACAACTCCGATAATGATGAGATTTCGCTGGCCACGCGGCAACTGATTCCAGTACCGTCGACAACTTTCCGTGTCCCGGACGACGACGACGATTGAATGCAATCGGCAATTCTTTGAGTTATCAATTCGTTGAAATTTTACACAATATTCGACGAGCTAGGCGCGATGAAGCGAAACGCAACAAGGGCGGCGATTTCGCTACGTTTTATTTTAATTAAAGCGGAATAAAAGTCCGCATAACCAAAGGATGAATTTATATACGAGTGTACCGTCATTAAACCGACTACGGCAACATTCGTTTCGTGTTAGAGCAATAGCGTTGGTTGAGCTTTTTCCAGTGACTGAAGCTGGTCGCGAATTATCACGAAACAACAAAATAAAACTTTTTTTTTTTTTTTTTGGGTCGTTAGCATAGCAACACACAGAACACACCCGTCATTATACCGACTACGGCAACATTCGTTTCGTGTTAGAGCAATAGCGTTGGTTGAGCTTCTTCCAGTGACTGAAGCTGAAGCCAATAAAAATTAAACGCTATAGGGCAGCCCACCGGTGAAAATCGCCAAAGAGCCGAGTTGTTGTTCGACGAAGACAGAATAACGTTGCGTCAGGTAATCGCAAAGGCTTTATTGGGCTTTGGTGTGGCTTCAGATCGCGATGAATGATTCGATGAGAATGAAGAAAGTCTACGCCAGTTAGAAGTTCTTTCGAAAGACGCTGTATTGTGGTTCGCGGTGGTCCGGTGTCTGATAGGTGCTTAATAAAATCAGATAAGTCTTGTTCTAAATGTTCGAAAACTTTAGTTTCTTCGTTGCGTACGGCGTTCTTCTTTTGTGCAGTTTTTGGATCTGGCATGGCATGATTAAAATGCGGTAGATTTGAATTTGAATGAAAACCCGAACTGCGCGAAGAAATGAAAACAAACAACCGCGAGATGATTCAATCGAATTTAACCGTCACGGCGGAAATATCACACACTCGGCAACAGGTAAAAGCCCTCACCATGTTTTTCTGTTACGTGACTCAACAAGCAATTTTCTGTTTTTAGACTTGGAGATAAATTCAGATTTTACTAGCACAATTAACACTGGTCGAACATTTTTTTTTTGGAACTAAATCATCCTAAGGTGTATTACCCCTGCATCTTTGAAGTAGACTCACAGCTAAGTCCGACTGTCAACCAACGCGGAAACTTTACGAACCGATAGACACTCATGCACTCGACTCGTTCCACCTGCACACAATTCAAAAGAATTCTCAACGTTCCGCGATGCGTTTTACGTCCGCCCAGCAGGCCCCCCCACTTCCTCCAAACTTAATGAAAAAATTACAGAATTATGCGCTATTTATGCGCTCTGCAAAACACCAAGAAAAAATTTTTGCGCTCCTTTCGTTTAGTAAGGATAAATCATTTAAAGGTGGGGGGGCTGAGTGGGCGGCAAGCTAGCCCCCCCACCCCTAAAATATGTAAAAATTTAAAAAAAAAATATATAGGAATTATGCGCTATTTATGCGCTCTCAGAATTAATTACAACTGATTTTTGCGCTATGTCCTTTCAAGGACCTCCCATACAAATCGCAGGTCGAGATTCTACAAAAGCAAAAATTTCAACAACTAACTATACCAGCTAAATCTATGATTTATGTGCTCTTAGAATCCGCTATTCGCGATTTTCGCACTGCGTCCTTTCAAGGACCTCCCATACAAGTCGTCAATTCAGCAGCAGTAAAACAGAAATGCCTACTCGATTAATGCGAAATCGTACTAAGTAATCATGCACGATCGATACATGATTTATGCGCTCCCGGAATTTGGTAAATTTGATTTTCGCGCTATGTCCTTTCAAGGACCTCCCATACAAATCGCAGGTCGAGATTCTACAAAAGCAAAAATTTCACCAAATAACTATACCAGCTGAATCTATGATGTATGCGCTCTTAGAATTTGCAATTCGCGATTGCAATAGTTAAGAAAAACACCCCCCACCCCCGTACCATACTACCCTTAAAAAAAATTATATTTTTCCCTCATGCCGCTACTATAGTTCTATCTAAACACCAAGTTTAAGGCTTATATCATTACAGGTTCTTAAGATATAAGCATCGAAACTTTTTCCTTTTCACCCTCTCCCCCCCTTACCCTTTACACTCGCATCTTCAAAATTTCCTCATTAGGGTTCAATTAGCGCTACTTCTGGTAAAAACTTTGAGCATCTATCTTACACTATTCTTGAGATATGATATGTGCTTTTTTTGAAAAATTCTTATCCCCTCCACTTCTATGCTCCACCGTCCACTTTAAACATTTTACTTTGATCATTATTCATTTGTCGACCTTTACACCGATACCGAATTTTATTTTTCTAGAGCAGTTGGTACAGGAGATATCGTAATCTAAATCTAAATCCTCCACCCCCATACGTCACTGCACCTACTCAAATATTTGTTTTCAATCTTTTCTCCTAGTATAACTACAAATATTTCTTAAGTTTGAATAGTGTGCCATCAACGGTTTAGGAGATATGTATTTTAGAATGTGTCTAACTCGGCTTTTTTGCGTTTCGGACGCAATATTTTTCCCCTCACACCCACACCCATACCCCTTGATCAATATTGACAATTTTTATGCAAATGGGTCTACTATCAGAACTCTATACAAATTCTAAGTTTCAGCTTCCTATCAAAAGTGGTTGCTGAGATCTAGAAACCAAAATTTTCCGTCTAAAACGCTTTCCCCTTCTTCCCCTCACACCCCACCCTTAAAAATTTTGTCACTTCAAGGAGCCTACCCCGTCTATTTGTAAAAAAAATTTCAACTTAATATCTCTAAGCGCTTGGGAGCTACAAGCCTTCAAACGATTTTGCGTACCGCGGATGGGCACTCAGGCATTTTGAAATAATTTTTTAAATTCTACTGACACCTACTTTAGTCAGTGCCATAAAGTGAACCTCGTTTAAGAACCTGTTTAAATTATTGGTAGTACGGAAGTATTTTTATTGCCCATTTGTTACTATTTGCAGTATGGAGAAAATCAATGAAATGTAAATGAGTTTCAACATTTTTAATGGGGTAATTTACAAAATGAAAAACCTATAAAAGCAAAACTACCTTCATATTTTTATCAGTTTTAGTTACGTTGCTTAAAGTAGGTGTCAGTAGAATTTAAAAAATTATTTCAAAATGCCTGAGTGCTCTAATGAAGAATATGGGGACATTATATTCATTTGTAGAGAGTTTCACGGAGATGCATGATCCGCGCGAGTGTTTTACTATCAGGTGTCCTCATCGACGGACACGTAGCAGGAGAGAGTTAGGCAAACTGGCAATGTTATAACAAGCAGAGTAAATGCAAATCCTGCACCGATAATCGCTGTTCAGATCGATGAAAGAATACTGCAAGCAGTTAAAAATGATCCATCAATCAGTATTCGACGCTTGGCACTGCAGTTTAACATCTCTACTTGAAAAGTTTGGAGTATTTTAAAAGTAGAATGCTTCCATGCCTACCATTGCACACCAGTACAGGAGCTGCTACCCATTGATTTCCCCAAAAAGATGGAGTTGTGCAATTAGCTCCTTGAACAACAATGACGAAAATTTTTTCAATAACATTCTGTGGACGGATGAGTTCCAATTTACTAGTGACGGTATCACAAACTTCCATAAACTACATACGTGGGCTGAGATCAATCCACAAACAAGAAGAGCGGAATCATTTCAGCACATATTCAGCGTTAATTTATGGACAGGTGTGATTGGTGACGATTTCCTTGGACCTATTAGGCTTCCGTCTACTCTAAATAGCTATAATTACTTACGTTTTTTAACAAATGATCTTCAGGACTTGTTGGATCATATTCCACTCGTACCATTGGCTTCCAACACGATGGTGCTCTAGCTCATTATGGGCGACAAATCACAACATGTCCTTCTTTTTGTATAAAAGTATGTATTGTTGTATTGTATTTTTACCTATTACTTCCAAAATGATAATGGTAACTCATAGATATGTATGTATGCAGCTTTTGTAGGTTATAATACGGTTCATAAAAAAAATAAAATTAAGGTGACATCTTTATAATGGGGTTTTCTGGGAAAAAACTATACTGATCACTGAATTTCTACGGTTGACGTTTTGTTGACGTTTGTGTTTTCGAGTAAATACCTCAAGATTGGGTGCTGTTACAATTTAGACTGTCAAATGAAAGGTAATTCGATTCCCTTAAAAACGAGCTGGAGCACTTTGCCTTGTGATTATTTGTTTTCAAGATCAAACGTTTCAGCTGAGTGAGGGTACCGGTCAAAAATACTTTTCTTAACCAGTTTTCTTATTGAAAATTGACCTGTGTGGTACACGGGGTACCAAACACCCTGTATAAAGGAATTTTCAGAATTTGTGAGGAACTGACTACCCAGAACTCTGAAAATATCGACTGGATTTCTGAGAAAAAATATCATGTGCACTACTTAGAAAATTTTTCAGTCTGTGAGAAAAAAATTACTAGTTAGGGTTGGGGTGTTTTAAGATAGAGTTCCATTTGCCCCCCAAAGAGATGATAACACGTTATCAACATTTACGCTAACTCTTGATGAAAAGAAGTTAAAGCGCATTGAAATTAAAATTGTTCGAGCGATTGAAATAAAACTTTTTCCCTGTAAGGGTTGGGGTAGTTCTGGTTAGAGTTCCGTTTGCCCTCCAAAGAATTCTATCGATTACACCTTATGAACATTTACGCTAACTGTTAAGAAAAAGAAGTTATAGCGAAGAAGAAGTAAGAAGTTATTATCGATTTCACTTATGCGTAAATTTTCGCGCGTTTTTACGTTCGTATAGTCATTTTTATATGTACATATGTAGAGTAGTGCGTGGCTCGATGGGACATCATCGGGTCGATCGATTGTATAAAGGATCGGTGAGACGAAGCTGAATATGATGGTAATATTTATCTGATCTTATCTGTTTCAATTTTTCAGGGACGCCATTTCAAAATACAATAAAGAACAACAAATAAATAATATATATGTTCATTGTTTGACGAGCTCAACATTTGTAAATTAAACTGACGATTTAAGAACGTTTCACTTTATTATTTTAATAATACAGTATTGTGATAGATTGTTTTAAAAAAAAAACTTGCTACACTGAACTATTTTTTTTTAGACGTTTCATAACTAGTAGACACGAAAAAAGCAATAAAAACTTTCAGTCCATCTGTCCGCGGTACGCAAAATCGTTTGAAGGCTTGTAGCTCCCAAGCGCTTAGAGATATTAAGTTGAAATTTTTTTTACAAATAGACGGGGTAGGCTCCTTGAAGTGACAAAATTTTTAAGGGTGGGGTGTGAGGGGAAGAAGGGGAAAGCGTTTTAGACGGAAAATTTTGGTTTCTAGATCTCAGCAACCACTTTTGATAGGAAGCTGAAACTTAGAATTTGTATAGAGTTCTGATAGTAGACCCATTTGCATAAAAATTGTCAATATTGATCAAGGGGTATGGGTGTGGGTGTGAGGGGAAAAATATTGCGTCCGAAACGCAAAAAAGCCGAGTTAGACACATTCTAAAATACATATCTCCTAAACCGTTGATGGCACACTATTCAAACTTAAGAAATATTTGTAGTTATACTAGGAGAAAAGATTGAAAACAAATTTTTGAGTAGGTGCAGTGACGTATGGGGGTGGGGGACTTAGATTTAGATTACGATATCTCCTGTACCAACTGCTCTAGAAAAATAAAATTCGGTATCGGTGTAAAGGTCGACAAATGAATAATGATCAAAGTAAAATGTTTAAAGTGGACGGTGGAGCATAGAAGTGGAGGGGATAAGAATTTTTCAAAAAAAGCACATATCATATCTCAAGAATAGTGTAAGATAGATGTTCAAAGTTTTTACCAGAAGTAGCGCTAATTGAACCCTAATGAGGAAATTTTGAAGATGCGAGTGTAAAGGGTAAGGGGGGGAGAGGGTGAAAAGGAAAAAGTTTCGATGCTTATATCTTAAGAACCTGTAATGATATAAGCCTTAAACTTGGTGTTTAGATAGAACTATAGTAGCGGCATGAGGGAAAAATATAATTTTTTTTAAGGGTCGTATGGTACGGGGGTGGGGGGTGTTTTTCTTAACTATTGCAATCGCGAATTGCAAATTCTAAGAGCGCATAAATCATAGATTCAGCTGGTATAGTTATTTGGTGAAATTTTTGCTTTTGTAGAATCTCGACCTGCGATTTGTATGGGAGGTCCTTGAAAGGACATAGCGCGAAAATCAAATTTACCAAATTCCGGGAGCGCATAAATCATGTATCGATCGTGCATGATTACTTAGTACGATTTCGCATTAATCGAGTAGGCATTTCTGTTTTACTGCTGCTGAATTGACGACTTGTATGGGAGGTCCTTGATAGGACGCAGTGCGAAAATCGCGAATAGCGGATTCTAAGAGCGCATAAATCATAGATTTAGCTGGTATAGTTATTTGGTGAAATTTTTGCTTTTGTAGAATCTCGACCTGCGATTTGTATGGGAGGTCCTTGAAAGGACATAGCGCGAAAATCAAATTTACCAAATTCCGGGAGCGCATAAATCATGTATCGATCGTGCATGATTACTTAGTACGATTTCGCATTAATCGAGTAGGCATTTCTGTTTTACTGCTGCTGAATTGACGACTTGTATGGGAGGTCCTTGAAAGGACGCAGTGCGAAAATCGCGAATAGCGGATTCTAAGAGCGCATAAATCATAGATTTAGCTGGTATAGTTATTTGGTGAAATTTTTGCTTTTGTAGAATCTCGACCTGCGATTTGTATGGGAGGTCCTTGAAAGGACATAGCGCGAAAATCAAATTTACCAAATTCCGAGAGCGCATAAATCATGTATCGATCGTGTATGATTACTCAGTACGATTTCGCATTAATCGAGTAGGCATTTCTGTTTTACTGCTGCTGAATTGACGGCTTGTATGGGAGGTCCTTGAAAGGACGCAGTGCGAAAATCGCGAATAGCGGATTCTAAGAGCGCATAAATCATAGATTAAGCTGGTATAGTTATTTGGTGAAATTTTTGCTTTTGTAGAATCTCGACCTGCGATTTGTATGGGAGGTCCTTGAAAGGACATAGCGCAAAAATCAGTTGTAATGAATTCTGAGAGCGCATAAATAGCGCATAATTCCTATATATTTTTTTTTTAAATTTTTACATATTTTAGGGGTGGGGGGGGCTAGCTTGCCGCCCACTCAGCCCCCCCCCCCACCTTTAAATGATTTATCCTTACTAAACGAAAGGAGCGCAAAAAATTTTTCTTGGTGTTTTGCAGAGCGCATAAATAGTTCATAATTCTGTAATTTTTTCATTAAGTTTGGAGGAAGTGGGGGGGCCAGCTGGGCGGACGTTTTTATGTGTACTTTTTTAATATTCTTCTCGTCCGACGCGCGCTTCAAAAAAAACTACCTCGTCGCGCACTCCAGCCGGCATCTCTCTCCTAGCGGTGCCCTTGCCGTCCCAAGCCGGTTTCGTTTTGTTCGTTCCCGTGCTTACAAGTGCGCTCGGTACTTTATTAAGTATCGAAAGCACCTGCAAGCACCGGAAACGAAATTCCGGCGGCACTTAACAAAAGTAGGCCTAATAGAACCCTAGTAGGGAAAAAAAAATTGGGGGTGTGGGTGTTGAGGGTGAGGGTGGGGAAGGGTGAGAAAGAAAAAGTTCCGATGCTTATATCTTAAGAATCTATAATGATAGGAAGCTGAAACTTGGTATTTAGATAGAGCTATAGTAGTGGCATGGTGGAAAAATAAATTTTTTTTTAGGGGTAGTATGGTACGGTGGTGAGGGGTGTTTTCCCTAACTTCAGAACGGCTTATGCTAGGAAGTTGAAACTCGGTACATATGTGTAAATTAACTAGAAAAGTAATTCTGATAAAAAAAAATTTGAATATTCATTGGCGTTCAGAAGGGGGGCAAAAAAAATATCGGTTAATATAAAATGCATATATTTTCACGATTTTCGTCATATCTACTAGGTCTTTCGAAATATTGAATTCATTTTTATTCTACGGATTCTTCATGTGAATACCTAGAATGTGTTTTCAAGATTTTTTGAAATTCGACCCCTAAGAGGGTGTAAACTGGTTGTATACTTTTTCATGAATTCCACCATGTTTCTCAGGTCTGATCAGATATCGAATATCTTTTTACTTCCCCAGGTTTGTTTAATAACCACCTATTTTTAAGTTTTGTTTTTTTCAACCTCTAGACCGCATTCCGGAATATGACCCAATTATTTAATTCATATATTACACCCTTTTCTAACCGCTTCTCGAACTTTTTGTTAGGTTTTCAGTCACACAGTAACACACACCGCATCCCCGAACTGAACGCGTTCTGAACTTCTGCCTGAAAAATAATAAAGTTGCGCCCAGACTGTTGGCAGATTTTTTTTTATTGTTATGGTAAGAGTCTCCGATTTAAGAATGAAAAACATTTTTGTTAATGTGGCTCGCTCTGCTGGCCTTACAGTAAGCCATCCTGTGAGTTCAGTTTTGAAGCACTTTTTCGATGATTTCGCCGGTTATCTCGCCAATAACAGTCGCAATAATATGTTTTAAATCTGGTTCTGTTTCTGGATTATCCGCATAGCATCGATTCTTAACGGCACACCACAGAAAAAAGTCTAACGGCGTCAAATCGCAGCTATGCGCAGGCCATTGGACATCTCTAAAACGGCTAATTATTCGATTGACAAATTTGGCGCGCAAAAAAATTTTAATATTGACCAATTTGAACTTTAAATAGGCCAGTAATGTTCAATATTATCTACAAGTAGTTATTAGTAGTAGCAGTAGTAGATATTATATACTGCAATAAAAGAAAGAAAAATTTGTAAGTAATGGAGCTCTCTTTCGAGCTCTAATGAAGCGATTCTCGAGATATGAAACTCGGAAGCCCTACATATTTTTCCCGTATAAATTCTATCTATCTATCATTATATCTCGAGCAATTCGGAGGTTTTGTTTTTCCTCACTCCAACACTCTTCACCAACATCGAAAACTTTTTGCGAGCTATTCAAGTTTTATATTGTATTAAATTCAAGTTTCAGCTTTCTAGTATAAACGATTGAGACTATCTAAAATCTCCGCTTACAACTAACCACAGTCACTTAAAGAAATTCCACCTGGTTTACACACTGAAAAAATTCCAGCTTACAAGGCATACAAAACGATTCCACAACCAGTTTTCGAACTGAGTGTGACTTAAGGGGGATCATCTGAGTAGAAAGCAGAAAAAATTGGTGAATTTTAGAAATTATTATCTCAAAAACTACATACATACATACATACATACATACATTTCATTTATTGACCGTATTATAATTTTATAACAATGATGATTATAATGTAAATGTTTGGAGGAGATCAGATAATAAATCTTTACAGCCTGAGTAATAGTAAGTGGCATGTAGCCGTAGGATATGATTGAGTAAATAATATATGTAGATGGTTTGAGGAAAATGGTCAGAAAAACCTTATAACGATTGACTAAAACTAAGTGCATATAAAAAGAAATTTAGAAGTAAGTTAGTAAAAAAAAAATAGGAGATAATTAAATTCATGACTAATCCAAGACTTACAACTAAGCTTAACCTATGAAGATCTTGTGAACAAACTTTACAGATCAGTAGCATTAATTTTATTTAAGAAATTCTGTTCTAACTTGTTAGATAATTCGTGTACTAGGGGGATGCCAGTAAGCTCGTGCAGTTGTCTGGTTGAGAAATGCCAGGGTTTATTCAGTATCAATTTCAAGCATTTGTTTTGGCAGATCTCTCAAAAACTAAAAAACCTATCCAAAAATACTGCATGAAATTTTTGAAGAAATCGGTTCAGCCATTTTCCGATGATTTTGGGAACGGTCTTTGAAAGGTGATCGGACTCTCACGTCCGATCCCTTCTTTCCTGAAATTCGGGAAAGGATTTGAAATGAAAATGCCGGTTTTATGGTGAAGTCGAATTTTTTGTTTTATCCGATTTTATTTTTTTTTTATTTTTGGAAGGTTTCGCCGTTGCGATTTGTGCGACTTGCGGATTGATTTGGTGCGATTTGCCTTTCTTCAAATTCCCCCTTGAATTCTGAAGCGGAATTCTTGGGAGGACCTGAAGTAGGTTTCTTCGACTTATTTTGTGGTTTTTTTTGGAATGCGACGCCTTTCTTCAAATTCCCCCTTGAATTCTGAAGCGGAATTCTTGGGAGGACCTGAAGCAGGTTTTTTTTTGGAATGCGACGGCGGTTGTTGTTCTGGCAAAATACTCACCTTGATTTTTACGTCGAAGCAACGTATGTGTGGGCGGTCGGAATTTTTTAGGTTGACTAGCCCTCGAGCCGTGGCCTGTCGTGGCTTATATAGGCGATCGGAGCTTTGTGATGCCATTTTCTGGGATGACGTATATGGGTGATCGAAGCTTTATAAAGATGAATGGAGACTGCCCATTTGTACAGTGGCCAATGTAAATGTTGGCCATGTTCAGTGGAAATCTGAACAAAACTATGTTTCGAGATAATCGCGTTTGAATGACGAAGAATTCACGAAGGGCCCATCCCGGTTAATTGCCCATAGCTTCCACAATTATTGAAATTTAAACATGACATTTACAGAAAACATTCCTAAGACTATAAGCTTTGAGATGAACAAAAAAAAATTTCTATTCAGATAATCCCCCTTAAAGTAGGGAGATGGTCTAGCACCCATGCTTTTTAACTTGGCACTAGAGAATGTCATCCGAAAAACCCTGGTCGACACTAATGGGACACTACTATTCAAGTCCACCCAACACCTCCTGTGCAACTGCCCAGCTCTCGCTAGAAGACGGCTGAAAGCTCTGGGTGCTTCGACCTTCGCAAACCTTAAAGAAGTCTCTTTTAACAGCATGCAGAGTCTAATTAACTTTGCTATGGTTACAGGGACCTTTGAATTAAACGAGGAACTCTCAACACAGATCGAAACGCAAGCGCACCTGCCATAAGTACATTGGGTCTCCTATTTTTTATGTGGTATCACTATGGACGCTCGTGGGTCTATGTGAGGCCTTGGGCCGCCACTGAAACCTAAACCTAAACCTAACCACTCAATAGCATAGGCTAACGATATATGTATGTAAACATCCTCGCAAGATCCTTCCGCAGGGCTTAGGAGGTATTTGTCAATCTTGACTCTGCCATATACCAATTTTGGAGTATAATTTGGAGAGTATAGATAATTTCATATATCTTGAGACTAATCTAGAAAAAAATGGCTAAGAAACGGACAAAATCAATCGACGATGATTCATCGATAGCAAATAAAACGTATTATACTCGGTTGAGGAAGATAGCAAAGCCATCTTAAAACTTAGCTACTGGAGGACGAGGTCTTTAAATCGAGATGGTTTGAGGTGAAGAATTTAGGAGACCAGGATTTAGGATCTCAAGGGGATCGGGGTCAAAAAAATTTAATATTATTATTAAGAACTACACTAACCTTAATTGAGAATCACAGATTTTCTTACATAAGTCCTACTTCATTATTCTACGATAAAGACTAAGTACCAAAAAATATGCATTTTCAAAAAGGAATCGGACACCATTTTTGTGAAATCTTTAACATACTATAACTAACAAAAAAATGAGATAGAAAAAAATTGAAATCATATATTTTTCTTCACTAATTCTTCGAGTAGGGGAGACGGGGGACAATAGAAACAAGGCACAATTGGAACAAAGGCTATAATTAACACAATCCTTGGTTTAAATTAAACTTCAAAGTGTAAAACGAAGCGTCTTTAAATGCTTCGGGTCAGGCCCGTGCAATGGGGGGTTTGGGGGGTTAACCCCCCCCCTCATTGGCCTATTTTCATGGGGAAGTGAGACTTTTTTTTTTTTTTTAGGTCATCACATTTAGTATGGTGGAACTTGCTAAACCCCCCCCCCCCCCCCCCCTTGATACCATCCTGCGCACGGGCCTGCTCCTGGTACCCATTATTAAATCGTTGATTAGAGTCAAACGTGAAAGTATATACATATATCAAAAAATATGTTTTTCCACCATCAGAGTAAACATTTTCCATCATCGAAAAAGAGTGTTAAAGGAATAAAAACGCGACTATCAGGCTTCAACTATTATTATTTGTTTAGTTTAGTATATTTCCTTTAGTTGTAATGGTTTAAATTCATATGTTGGTACGAAGTTAAAAAAACAATCGGGTGTTTAGATCGAAATCAGCTGTGGGGACAATTGAAACAATGAAAGTAGGAACAGTCGAAACCTGTTTCAATTCACAAATTAGCCTTCAAATTGTCCTTTAAATACTCCTTAAACATGCAACATACATGACCATGAACTTGTATGACTGAAGGTCATTGGTTTTCAGTATTCATGGAGGATAAATCCATAAATCATGAAGCAAAAATCAAGAGTTTTCAATTCGGTGACCCCATTCCACAAGTCTCCAGGTCTAACATCACGAATTTTACACGTTTTTAACAATCTGACTAATTATGACAATTTTGGATTACAATAAATACATATTACATTTAATCCAAATAATGTTTCAATTGTCCCAGGTATATGTTTCAACCGTCTCAGGCCACGGGGACATTTGAAACATGTGGACTACTTCAATATTTTTTAAAATATCTGTTTTATTTATCATTGTAGATCAACGAAACAATTAATATACAAAGAAGAGTCTATGTACTCTCTATAACACTTTTAAAATATTAGAAAATTGCGATAGACGCTTGGGAAAAAAAAATCATGAATCGAAAATGTTTCTATTGTCCCCGGTCTCCCCTACATAAATTTTCAAAAGAATCGGCGATGGTAAGTCACAACTTTTGTCATTTTTGACGATTCTTGATGGAATAACCCAATCGTTTGAATTCATAAGCTTTGATAGTTAAAACCCCCCCCCCCCCCCCTGTTACTACGCCAGTGATTACAATAAGAATTACGCTATAATAGACGTGGAATTTTAGGGTACGATATCCGAGCGGCGTGACCTTACTCCCCAAAAGTGACTACTGAATGGCTGCTAAGAGAAGAGAAATGATGAAATAAACAGTTCAATTGAACTAGTCCAAAATTGGTCCTACTTTAAAGGAACTAGTTCGATCTGAAGCTCATTGTTCTGCTATTGAGTCATCAAATGCTTCTAGCGGCTCGCGTACACCAAATCCGTCATCGGCCGAAGTTTGCTCGGGCGACGACGGCCGAACTCAGACGATTGAATCAAACCCTTGCAAAAGAAAGAGAGTGCGTACACAAACACGACTGTCATCGTCCGTTGACGCCCGAAAACGGCCGATCAACCGTTGATTCCGAACTTGTTGGGATTTCTCGCCCGTCTGTCGGCGTCTACAGTAGGCTTGTGTAGTTCGTGAACGAACTAGTTCGGAAGATCGCAGTGGCTTCCGGTCCTAGTTCGTTTGTTTGGAAGTAGTTGGTTTTTGTAGGTGATCCGAACTTGAAAGGAACTAGTAGGGCTGGGGACGGACCTTACATTCAATCGGAACTTGAAAGGAAGTAGTTCCTTCCGAACTGGGGACCGTTTTTTTTTTTAGGTCCTCACATTCAATCCCAACTTCAAACGAACTAGTTCCTTTTTTTGTGGTGAACGATGAACTATAATAACGAACTAGTTCGCGAAGACTAAGGAACTAGTTCGTTCGCAGCCACTAAGGTGAACTACAATGCGCAAGCCTAGTCTACAGTGCAAATTGAGTGTATACCGGCAACGTCCAATGTCGGCACAAGTGGTAACACTGTTGCAGTGTAAGCATATACACGTCCGAGTTACTCGTCCGGGTAGTTCTGTCCGGCATCGGCCGACAAAATCGGTTTTGGTGTACGCGAGCCGTAAGACCGTCCCTGCGAACACGGAACTAATTTCAACGGAAGCCTGAGCTTCGAACCCTACAAACTATTGCCACGACGAGGAGCGCTAAGGGCACACGACTCCTTCGCATTGGAATTGAGTCCGTCTATCAGTAAAGCCTCAGTTACAATGGATCCGATCCGATCCGGCAACTTCGGATGAGAAAATTTTTTAGTCACAATGATTCCGTTCCGACATCCATCAAAGTGACATTATCGAGGTGTTATTGTGATTTTTAGTATGGCGAAGGTGGTGAAATTGAATAATTCACCTCTTGCCGTCGGAACGGATAAAAGTTGAAAGTTGGTCAGCTTTACCTATCCGTTTTGTGTCTCGGCTAATTACCGGAATGATTGTGACTAGGCTTTCCGAATTTCCCTTTAAATGTGTGTCGGATGGAGAAACTCAACACTCTCCGTTTTCCGGATCGGATCGGATCGGAACCATTGTAACTGAAGCGTTTTAGACGAAAAATTTTGGTTTCTAGATCTCAGCAACCGCTTATGGTAGGAGGCTGAAACTTAGAATTTCTATAGAGCTTTGATAGTGGACCCATTTGCAAAAAAATTGCTGATATGGGTGAAGGGGTGTGGGAGTGGAGGGGGAAATAATACGTCCGAAACGCAAAAATGCCGATATCGACACATTCTAAAATCCATATCTCTTAAACCGTTAACGGCAAGCAATTAAAACTTAACAAATATCTGTAGTTATACTAGGAGAGTTGATTGAAACAAAATTTTTTGGTGGGGGTAGTGGCGTGCGGGGGTGGGGGTTGAAATAGTAAAGATTACGATATCTCACAAACCAATTGCACCAGAAAAACAAAATTCGGTTTGGGTATAAAGCTTGATAAATAAAGATTGCTCAAAGTAAAATCATTGAAGGGGGCGGGGGAGCATAGAAGGGGGGATAAGAATTTTTCAAAAATATCACTTTTCATATCTCAATAACAGTGTAAGATAGATGGTTCAAATTTGAACTAGAACTAGGCCCAACGGAACCCTAGTAGGGAAAAACAAATTTAAAAGTGGGGGTGTAGAGGGTGAGGGTGGGGAAGGGTGAGAAGGAAAAAGTTCCGATGCTTACATCTTAAGAACTTGTAATGATATAAACCTTAAACTTCGTATTTAGATAGAACTATATTAGTGTCATAGTGGAAAAATAAAATTTTTTTTAGGGATAGCATGGTACGAGGGTGGGGGGTGTTTTTCCTAACTTTAGAACGGCTTATGCTAGAAAGTTGAAACTCGGTAAATATATGTTAATCAACTAGAAAATCAAATTCTGATAAAAAAAAATTTCAATATTCATTGGGGTTCAGAAGGGGGGCAGAAAAAAATTTCAGTAAATATAAAATGTATATATTTTTACGATTTTCGTCATATCTACTAGGTCTTTTGAAATATTGAATTCATTTTTATTCTACGGATTCTTCATCTGAATACCTAGAATTTTTTTTCAAGATTTTTTTGAAATTCGACCCCTAAGGGGGTGTAAAGTGGTTGCCTACTTTTTCATAAATTCCACCATATCTCTCAGGTCTGATCAGATATCGAATATCTTTTCATTTCCACGGGCTTGTTTAATAAACACCTATTTTTAAGTTTTTTTCTTTTCCAACCTCTAGACCGCATCCCGGAATATGACCCAATTATATAATTCATATATTACACTCTATCCTAACCGCTTCCCGAACTTTTTGTTAGGTTTTCAGTCACATAGTAACATACACCGCATCCCCAAATTAAACACGTTCCGAAATTCTGCCGGAAAAATAGTAAAGTTGCGCCCAGACTGTTGGCAGGTTTTTGAATACGTTTGTAAGTTTATTTCACTTTACTGTGCCCAACAAAATCTTGTACTTTAATAGAAAGTTTGGCTTTTATCATCCATGCATGGAGATGGCAACGATTAATCAAATGATTCAAATAATCGATTATTATCTTTCGATTATTCGATTAATCATTTGATACTCTTGGTTCGATTAATCATTTGATTTATCGATTAATTTGTTTTGGTTGTTGCCAATTTGTTAAACAGAAACATGAAGGTACCTTGTTTTGCGCATACACTAAATCTTGTGTGTGAAAAATCTTTGGAAATTCCCGAGGTGAAGGAGCTCATCGGAAAATTCAGAAATATTGTTATTGGGATGAAATATCACGTTTATGCTAATGACGAGCTTAGTAAAAAGCAATCGAACGCAGGAGTACCGGAGGGAAAATTAGTGAAGCTTCTCTTGGACGTGAAGACTAGATGGAACTCCTGTTTTTATATTTTGGAGCGTTTGATAAGACTGATACCATATGCAGATCATGCTGAACCATGTAGATGTGCCTTCCATGATAACTCCAAGAGAAAAAGAAGACACAACGGAAATACTTTCCATTTTGCGACCATTGGAAGACATGTCGAATCAGATCAGTGGTGAGACGTATGGTACGTTGAGCCAGATAATAATAATAATCAATGGCGCAACAGCCCAAATCGGGCCTTGAAGAGTTGCAAGAGTTACTTCATTACTAGGCCAACGGGACACTAGGCCGTGAAATGGTCAGCCAGACATTCGTCCGTGATTATTACCACGATTCCCCGTATATCCAGATAATTCCGGTTATTGACTACGGCCGCTAACAGTTGGGAAAAATAATTTATCACTACGAAGGAAGAGAAGTTTAAAGATAAGGTTATATATATCGGAGTATGAACGACGATTCGGTAAGGCAGGGAAAATAAAAAAATCATATGCCCTCGTCATTTCCGTGACAGCACAATCGTTTGTGTGCACTGAACAAAAAATTGTTCCGACCCAGTTGGTCGCTTGTCTCTTAAAGAGACATAATCTCGATGGTTTGAGCCTAGGAATCATATTGCTTATCTTTCTTCATCACTAGATAGAAAGAAATAGCAATAGAAACATGTGCTCCCACCATGATCTATTTGTAAGGCAAAAAATAGCCGCATCACTCCGAGCGCAGCAAATGTCATTCGCGACTTACACGATAAAAATTAAATACGCGAAAAGTTACAGTTCAAGTGCGGTTTCAGTAAAACGACACAAGTGCGATGTGATTGGAAATGTGTCAATTCGTTATTAGTTTTTTATATTTATTATATTGCAGTAAGGTAACTTCGCCCCTGCCTGCACGTTTCATTTCATAACCCCCTTTCTTATTTCCAGCCGATGGCAATCTCCGGGAAATATTCATACGAGTACGAGCTTTTATCACAAAACGCTATCATCAAACAGATGGCGCTATTGACAAAGCCATTTTTCTATCGAGACATTCGCAGACATGTCTTCGAGTTTCGGGGAGCATTTGTCTCGATACCGTGTATTTTTCCCATAAGACGTCTCGAAGAATCTCGCAGACAGGCCGCCATAGTCTTCGAGATATCTGCGAGATTCTCGCAGACGCGACCAACTGGGTTTCAATTGAGATTGAGCTCAAATAAGAGGGTCCTGCTTCAAAAGATTACTTCAAATGAACTTAAATTATTGTTATAATTGAATAAGAAGGACATATGTATCATATCATATCAAAAACAAAAATTGATTTTTAAGAAATCAAATTAAAGTACTAAAATAAAAGAAAAAAGTATTGAAAAAACGGTCTACGTTCTTTTCAAGTAATATAATAGTTTTTTCATATATCTTTTTCCTGGAATATTAAACATTTGAGAAGTTATTTCGAAGTTTATATCTCCCATTCATATGGAAAAATTGTTCATTTTCTGACTTCGTTGTGCTGGATTAGGGTTGCTGCATAGACTAAGCCTCTAAGAGGGGTTTGGCAGATGCGTACCAAGATGAAAAACCAGTAAATTTAAAATTTTTGAATTTTTATGGGATTTTGCTCAATATACATTTGAAATGACTGACATTTCTCTTTAAAATAATAATTTTCCATAAAAGAAATGAGAGAAATGGTAAAATTTGCCTTTAAAAACCACAATTACGCACACACACTAGCATACACAAGAAAAAGAAGTACTAGAGTAGTGGAAGGGAATCGTCAAACTGTCAGTCTGACTTGGGTGTTATGACGGCGACGACGCACCGTACAAGGCTTCCCAGTTTCTGCCACCGTAATAATTGCAAATTACTTAATCGTAAAGGACAACAAACAAGTGGTGCAGTCTTTGACAGACGAAGAGATCGCGACCATTCAAAAACTAAGCAAAGATCCGCGAATATTCGTTCGGATCGTTTCGAGTATGGCGCCGTCAATTTATGGTCATGAATTTATTAAGCGAGCTGTAGCTCTGGCACTGTTCGGCGGCGAGGCTAAAAACCCTGGAGAAAAACACAAGATTCGAGGCAATATAAATTTATTGATTTGTGGTGATCCGGGAACAGCGAAGTCGCAATTTTTGAAATACACCGAGATAATTGCGCCGCGTGCAGTTTTACTACGGGGCCAGTAATGTTGATGTTGGTCTTACAGCCTATGTCCGGTGGAATCCGCAAACTCGAGAGTGGACCTTGGAAGCGGGTGCTTTAGTACTTGTCGATCAGGGCGTTTGTTTGATGAGTTCGATAAGGTAATTTTATCCGTATGGATTTCCGCTTCCAATACTAACTTTATTAATTTCCGAACAGATGAATAACCAGGATCGAACGTCTATCCACGAAGCCATAGAACAACAATCGATTTCTATCTCAAAAGCTGGTATTGTGACATCATTACAAGCCAGGTGTACGGTTACGATCCCAGTTTGACTTTCTCGGAGAATGTGAATCTGTCCCAACCGATTTTATCGCGTTTCGATGTTCTTTGAGTCGTTAAGGACGAACTTGATCCGATGTCAGATCAACTTTTGGCGAAATTCGTCGTCCAGTCACATATTTAACATCATCCGTCGAGCGAAGAAGCTATTGAAGAATCGCAGCAACATGGAGCGATGGACATACCACAGGAGCTGCTAAAGAAGTACATCTTTTCGATTTTGAATCGAAATGGAGCTGATCTTCGGAAATCACGAGTACCTAGTGACTAAACTATAATTTTCTATTTCTGAGATCTGCAATTTAGCAGCTAGATTTCGTTCGATCTTAGCGAGTATACAGCCGAAGTCGATGCAGTCGGAACTCTTCGTCTTCTCGATGCGAACCGGACTTGTGGACTAGAGAAGCAGGTTCTGTTTTATCAGGCTGCAACTTCCGAACTATATGGAAAAGATGAAAGTTGAAACTCCACAGAATGAAACTCTTGAAACTCCACAGAATGAAGGAACGCCGTTTTATCCACGATCACCGTATGGTAAGTACTAGTCGTTTGTACATACTCGCAATTGTTTATAATTTTATCAACAGCTTGTGCAAAAATGTACGGATATTGGATCGTGATCAACTACCGTGAAGCCTACAATATGTTTGCCTGTAACGGGATCCTCTTCAATCACGAATCTCCGCGACGCGGTGAAAATTTCGCTACACGAAAAATTACACGATCGGTAGCGAAAATTGAATTGGGTCAGCTACAATCATTCGAACTTGGTAATCTGGACTCTAAACGTGATTGGTGTGATGCCAAGGAATACGTCGAAGCAATGTGGCTAATGCTACAGCAGGACAAGCCTGAAGATTTTGTAATTGCTACCGGAGAAACACATAGTGTTCGGAAATTCGTTGAGGCTGCTTTTAAGTTTATTGGTCGAACTATTGAATGGCGCGGCGAAGGAGTGAATGAAGTCGGTATCGAAATGAACGGTACGGAAAAAATTGTTCGCGTTAAGGTTAATACGAAATATTTTCGTCCAACCGAAGTTGATTTGTCGCAAGGTGATGCAACTAAAGCGAAAACCGAATTGCAATGGGTTCCGAAAATATCCTTCGAAGAACTTGTTCAAGATATGATGGAATCCGATATCGAACTGATGCGAAACGATCCGATGGCCTGAAAATAATCTGCAGCCTATAGTTTAGTACTAAATTTAAATTTTGTATCAAGTATCATGCACAAACGAAACTGCTTAAGTTGTATTTCGTCTTCCTAATATTTTATTACAATTTTTTTTTTCATTATTATTGAGTTGATATCATGGTTGTGCTTTGGCGGACAATTTTACTTCTCCCCACCTTCCAGTGTCCTTTTCAATTGATGAGGCAACCGAAGTTTTGAAATCGCAGTCAGAAACATTTTGTTTCAATGACACAAACTGGTCAAAATTCCAATAAATCAGTATTAACAACCTCTCTGAACCTAGCTGACATCACTCAGTTTGAACATATAGATGATCTTATTCTTAACTTAAACACTAAAATATGGGATGCGATAGAATCTACCACGCCAAAAAAAGTAGTCAACAGGTTGTGGAATCCTGAAATTGACAATGAGACGAAAGAAATTGTTCAAGAAAGGAACACGCTTAGACGACAGTGGTAGAGAGCTTAGTTTATCCAGGAACCCTATGCTGGATTAAGCCCATGATTTTCGAAATGTAGAACCGGAAATGAGCACCTTATTATCAACCAAACCGATCGCCATCAATCTTTATCATGCCTTTCATAAACTCCAGCTCGAATTCTCGATTTAAACACACCAACACTTGTACAATCTACACGTATTCAGAACCTGCTTCTCTTTCAGTCATGGGCGATTACTCTGACACAAGTTTCCGTTTCTTTTGCACGTTTTGGTATGTATGGAATAGTACCCAGTCGGACCTGTAATCAGTAAGGAATGCATAATGTAATGTCTCTTTCTATGTGCCAGGCATTACTTTAGACATTATAGAACCCATTACATTTATATGGGAATGTCCGCCTAAGTATGCACTTACAATGGACATTACTTGTAAGGTCCTACTTCAGTAGTGATAAGTAATAGCTTATAATGTCAATTACTGGGAAGATCAAAAATCTAACATTACAAGTAAGGACCTACTTCAGCAGTGATAAGTTATTAATTATAATGTTAATTACATGGAAGATCAAAAATTTAATTCACTCAATGCGTTTTAGTGGTTACCATTTCAGTCTTTCAGCTTGCTTGTTAGGCTGAAAAACCAAAATTTGAACATAAATCATGTGCTCAATAAATTAACATCAAAAGTACGGTGGAAAAAAAATATTTTATTTCATAATACATACCACAGATTTTTAAAAAAAATAAGTTAACATTCAAATTATTGTAGACAGCTGTGACTTTTTTTTTCAAAAATACTGTTAGAAAAAAAATATTCCACTCCACTCCATTCAAGTTGGCATTAATATGATAGTGAAGACGGCTTCGAATTGTTTGCCCTCTTTACGCACTCATTTTTGAAATGGCGATTTTTGAATGTTTTAAAGGCATTCTGGATCTCATTGATATACTCACTCTGCGTATAACCATCCTTTGAGAAAACCTCTGAAAATTTATAAGAAGAAGGTAAAAAACTTTTATTATACATATTGTTCATTCATAACTTACTAAACAGCAAAGCGTTGATGTTAATATGGTTTTTGAATGCTTTCTTCCCTTGAGTTCCATTGTAATTGTAAGCTAAAATTATTTTCTTCCCAAATAATTGATGCGGCCTTTTTCTTAACCCGACCGGTGTAATGATTTCTTTAACCACAACCGCCTATTATTAAACGTTATTATTATTTGAAACATTATTATTATAATATTGTAGATTAAATTGATATAAAAGGATATGTAGCAAATTAAATATCCTGCAATATACAATTTCTTACTTACAATTTCATTTTCCCTATTAGAAATTTCCTTCTCAAAAAGCTCGATCGGAAATCGACATTCGGTCTCCTCCATCGTTGTATTGAACTTCACAAACCGTTTTAGAAGAGCTAAACTCTCAGCATGTATTTTTGTTAATTCTAAGTTTTGCTGTTTTATTTCCTCATATTGAGCTATAAGCTTATTATTTTGTTGCTTAATGACTTCCAATTCATTTTTCAGTTCTATTTTGAATTCAGCCAGTTCAGTTTTTGATGAAGTGTCTAAAAAAAATGTAATAGAAAAAATCTCTATATATATGCAATGAGCAAATTACTGGCAAGAAATCCTTCTGCTCCTGGAACTGCATGGCATCTTTTCAACGCCTCCTTCTCGAAACTTCTTTGCTTTATTACATTCTCTTTATTAGATGTCATCTGTTCTAAAAAGACAAACCTTTTTTAATGTTTTTCAAATTGAATTAGCCGCCTCAAATGTTGTTTGGAGATTTCTTCCTTCGGCATTTTTTTTTGAACAAAAAAATAATATATTGCTCACCTATTATAAATTTAATTTTTTTCACGATTAAAAGGTCTTAAATTATCAGCAAACACTTGTTTTCACTCCGATAGTTTCAATTCGAATGCAGCGTCATTTACTCAAAACAAATTATTCAAGAATTTCACAATTCTGCGAAAAACAATAGCGCACGTGCCACAAATTCAAGTCGTTATCGAGTAATGTCAAAGTATTGTAAAATGTAATGACTAGTCGTTGCAACGGCCACTGTTCCTTATTTTTTGCATTATTATGACATTACCCGGTAACCACCTACGTTTTTGGAAATTGTCATTGCTGAAAGAATGGAATACCAATTCCTAGCTTCCCAAATATCCGACTGGGTAATTAGGGAAAATGACGTCAGGATTTTGCCAAATTCCTGTTTTATTTTTCTAATAAGTTTTGAAAAATTTAAAACTCGATTTCATACTTTCCATATTGCATTCTTGAATGATTTTCAAAATTTTAATTTAAATTTATTACATTTTATAAAAAAAGTAATTAGTATAGTACTCTCATCCATATTATATTAATGGTGGTTGACAATGAAATGTTAAACATATTCCAACGTGGGGTGTGTTCAAGATTTCTGCTATAGCTGCTATTAGCTGCTTTTTTATGCTTTTATGTGTTCAATGCAACCAAAAAGCTACTTTCTCGTGCTTGCTATTTGACACTAGATCCGTTCAAGATTTTTAAAAAGCTGCTTCCATAGCTGCTTTTTCTTGCTCGTACTCCGGACTGTAGCTAGAAAGCGGCTATTGTAATACGCATATGTGTGTGCCGCTGTCAGTTTCGTCTCAACGACATTTTGAATGTTTAAAATGGAAAATAATGTTTTATTAACAATAGAAAAAGTGAAAAATTTAAGGACACTACTGGTAGTGCTCATTTTCACTTTTTTTATTAATATATGTCATTTGGAACGTTACTTTCGTATGTGTGTGTCGAACAGCTGTTGTAAGCTATACAAGCTGCTTTTGGCTGTTCAAAACCCGAAGAAGCTATTTCATGCTATGGCTGAATTTGACAGCTGCTACAGTCTTGCTGTGCTATGCTTTAGAAGCAGCTATAGCAGAAATCTTGAACAGAGCACTGGTAAGCAACTCTCGATGCTGCGAACAATTCCTTTTTAGATAAAATACAAATAAAGGAAAAATTGTCACTATCAGATTCCTTTATTGAAGGAATTGCCATAAATGAAATGAGACCATCACAGAGATCAGGGTGTTGATTCATAAACTGGGCACCATCATTTAGTGCTATAACACAAAAGGAACAACGACACAAGAAAAAATATTGACGATGATTTCATTTGAAATTTTTTTATTTTAAACCTATAGCAATTCTATAGCATTACGGCAACCAAATACGTACAAAGTTAAAGAAATACATAATAAACATGAAAAAAATTTCAATCACGAAAAATATTGGAACTATTCATTTATTAACTCCAATTTTACGATGTAAAGGAAAACATTTCCGTTAACAAAATTTGGGATCTGGCAATACCACGAAATATGCGTCGAAAAAACCAAACAGACAATAAAGCGGTAAAGCTATATTGCACGTACGTAATTGAAAGAAACGAAAGATTTGTCTCAGTCGTCAGCTGTTTAAAATTTTGAGAGGTACGTCCAATCAAAACCGTCCATTTGAGAGGTAATTTTTTTTTATGCGAAAAATTTTTCGGGCTATGGTGAAGATAGGGAGTTTGCTTACTATGTAGTATTTATACTATGCTCCGAATCGTAAAAATACACACGAACCGCCATATAACAGTCAGCTGACGAAAATGTGCCTATCATATCTGGTAGTTTTTCTTTCCACCAAGTTTAGATTTCCAACTTTACCATTCGTCAATTCATGTACGGAAAAGAAATTTGCCTGGTCACTAATAGATGACGTTCGCCTTAGCGAAATATTTTTCCAAGGTGCGAGACCATTGGAATGAAAACGAAATATTTGAAAATTTAAAAGTTTCAATAGTTCGCTGTCAATTCATTTAGTTTGTGCTCGGGAAATTTTGTGTGAGTTATATCTTGTTGTGTTGTGTGTTGGAATTGTAATTTCTTGACAATATTTAAATTTTTTCAAATTTCGCGCGCTTTTATTTGCCTAGTGCGAAAGGTTGAAACGATAGAAATTCGTTGAGCTGCGAATTGTGCGGTACTACAGCTCATTGTTTGTGTGTACACATACGGAAGGGTGCGTCGGAGAGTATGCATTTAAGCCTGCGTCGAAGAAAAGTCGGGAGCTGATGGACTTTTGCGACCGCATGCGCCATCTGAGCCACCGTATTTTTGAAGATATATTTCAGGTACATTTGTAATATGCCATCAATTAAAATCTGCTTCATAAATGAAATTCATTGAATTTACTTATTTTGCGAAACCGTCCGTTTGCCAAGTACAAAATTCTATTTCAATTTTTTTTTAACATACAACTTTGATTTCCTTACAAGTGTATGCATTTGATTCTCACCGAATTTTGTCGGTCCGTGCCGTGTCGTGTCGGTCGGTATAGTGTGCTACAAGCTTAATTGCAAGTCAAATTCAACCCTATTCGCCTAAATCGGCGAAAGTTTAATGGTTTTTCCAACCGAATTGGAGAAATTTGTTGATTTTATAAATTTTCTTCATTTTTCGGTGCTAAATTCAATCGATTTCCAACATTTTTCACGAAAACTCGACCATTTCAGTCAAAAAATTCAAATTTTCGCGCCCGAAAAATTAACGAAAATCTTTTCGATGACTTATTTCGGTCAGCTGTTTTGTGGTACGCCAACCCCATCTTTTTTACATCGAATCGAGTACGAGTGCAAGTTGAACGCCGCATGCGATGCCATGATGCCATTTCGTTTTCGAAGGCCTACCGATTAGGTCGTTGTGTCGGTGGTTAGTGATCCGTGAAAATCTTCGGTAATCGCGTGTGTTCCAAAGAAACAAAAAGTGTAAATAGATTTCTCGTACGCAAATCGTTACGATTTGCTTTGTCGCGGCGACGATGCCAGCGATCCGCTAGAAACGTTCGACTGCAGCGTGCAATTTTGAGTTTTTTGTGTGTTTTGGTTGAAAAAAACAAGTGAATGTGTGGAATTTTGGCGGGCACCGACTCAATCGAAATGGACAGGACCCGGACACCGTCACGTGAAGGTACAGCGAATCATACCACGAGGTGGGCTCGAAAATCAGCCTGATTTACACGGTGGAGGGTCGCCTCTTCACTGTCGACCCTCAGGAATGCACAATGCCCGTGGCGACCGGTAAGTTTTATCCGCTTTGTTTCGCGCGGTTGTGCCTCTTTCGAGTTTTTTTTTCGCACAACTTTTTAATTATATATTAATAATTGAACAAAACAAACGCGGCATTGCATTTATCATTGCGTGAGTGAAGCGCACGCTGCTTTTTTTCTTTCGGTTTTTCTCCTGGTCCGTTATCTTTGTAACGGTACAAGCTGGAATTTGTCGCGAAACTCGTCCGGAAATGGTGTTAATGTCGCAGTTCATTCCGCCGAACGTATAACACGTTTTTCGCCAAGCGATATCTGATCGCACGCGGCATCCTCGACAGGACAAGTATGGACAGGGCGCTGGCTTTCCCGCATGGTGTAACTTAAGTAATCACATTTTGTTTCTTCTCTTCACAGGCGAGAACATCTACAAAATGGCACCGGAAGCTGTCGATCCGGTCTATCTTAAGTCGCGACGGCGCTCCGCCCTCATTCTGCGCAGCGATGCGCAATCAAAGAATTGCCCCGAGTGCTTAAGCGATCCGCACGGCTAGACGAAACCGGCGGACCAATTTCCCAACACAATACAATAGAATTGCGCGGCTTCGATGAAACCGAGGACACCGGAAATTTCCATCGCGAACGAGAGAACGGTGAACATTCATACAAGGGAAGCGGTTATCATCGCGGTGGCGATCAGCAATTGAAAGGTGTAACGGAATCGGGCAAGGTGGACGTGCGAGAAGTCGAACGATGAGGATGGCGTGACGAATCGGTCGTCGTCGTCACCGCCGCCAGCGCGAAGCACCCCTACTAAGGTCGTCAACGACACCAGCAACAACACAAACAACGAACCGAAGTCGAACGTTAGCGATGAGGTGACGAGCAGCGGTGTTGTCGACGAGCGCTGAGGATCGCGACAGTAAACATGTCGATCTGAACTTTGAGCGGGGTTCCTCAAGTTGGACTCGTTGAATGATATTCTGGTGGTGAGTGTAGTCTCGGTTCTTTCGTGGACGAGTTGGGGAAGTTAATGGCGATTGTTTTCTTCCAACAGGGCGCGATGCCAACAATCGTGAAGTTGGTGGCTCGCGTTTCAGTTAGTGCCTCAAGCGGTCAAGTCTCAATCATCTGATGCTATCAGTCGACAATCGTCGCTTCACGAAGAACTTAACGGTTTGTAGCACTTGGTTTTTTTTTCGAACCTGGCGAGTATAATTTTTTTCGATCTTCTAGTGGACATTAATCACTCGACTATGGCATCAGCAGCAGCTCAACGGTACCGCCATCAACAGGTGCATCAACAACAGCACAAACTGGGAAAACAACGGCGACAAGTATTTCGCCGGCTGCTAGTAGTCAAACGAATCGCACATTTATTGAATTCTTCCTAAAGAAAAATCTGATTGGACAAACTGCTCAGGGCGATGTGTCTTGAACCCGACCAGTACGGCCTCTTCGAATCCAGGTAAATACTTCGCTTTTATTGCTTTTGTCGTTGCACATATTAATTTTAATTGTTTTAAAGCTTGCGATTCGCCCACACCGCTGGCATTAACAGCGACGTCCGAAAAATGACGGCTGAAAAGGACAGTATGTCTGCTAGGAGCATTCAATCGCTTATATTGTCGAATGCTGTTGCCGCCGGCAAGCACCGGTCAACCAATTTCTCCACAAACTGCCGCCATGCACCAGTAACTACGCAACAATCCGATAAAGTGGAATCAAATGAATCTGGGGTCCAATGACAGCGCAAGTGCCAAAGCCCATGGGTAAGTTTACATCTAGCTGGGTTTGACCTAACCTAATCTTGGGGTATCTTTGAATTTCAGGTCTTAAATGTCGCCGCGTGACCATTGTCGATCCATCCGGAAATGTGGACATGTCCGCAATTCTCGACAGGCCAATCAGTTCAACAACAGCAGCAACCACAAATGCAGTACGCCTCGGAAACTTGAATATCATCAGCAGCAGCAGCAGCAGCAAGCACTTACAATTGGTGTGAGTACTTACCATACTTATTCTTTTAATTCGAATTCCATTACTTTAATTGGCTGTATTGTGCGTGCAAATCCGGCTGCGATATACAGTATTTTGCAAATTGAAAGAAAAATATAATTCCGTTACGAACTTGTGGAAATCTTCCCTGACATCTTTGTTTGCGTGGCCAGCATAAGGTGCTAATCTGATGGCTATCTCCTCCGGCGTAAAAACGGTCGGATTCGATAGTCACCATCAGGGAACATTTCGCCTTTTCACGGATAGTTCTATCCTCGGAGCAAAACCAATCTCACTAGACTTTCAATCGACATCTGAACGAAACAAATTTAAACAAGAATCCGGTAAAATAATAAAGTAAAAGTCAACTTACCGGTCTTGCAACATTGCAAATGCTTGTGCAGCGTACTGTAGATCTTGTTTTTCTTATTTATTCAAACTTCAAACTATTCTGGAATTGTTCCTTTTATCATTTTAATTTTAATACTAATTCGGACACTATCGGTTGCGGGTCAACAGTTAGCTGAAGCCCAATTGAAACATTTTTTTTTTATTAAATTTTTGATATTAGAGGAAAAAATGGAAGAAAGCCTTCTCTACTTTAAAACAACACTGTATTGGTTAATTGGTTGCAATGTCTGTATAGGAAGACTTAAAATAATTGCGGATACTCGTGAAATATCGTAATCTTACTATTATACTCCTGACTGATTTTCTTTTTTTTTCGCTGTTTTGGTATAGAATATTATTTTAGTCATGATACGTGAATTTTTTTTTATTTATTATTAAAATAATAAAGCAAGAGTCAACTTGATGTCGTTTCGTCCGGCTCATCATTCAAGGTTAGCATCGCTTGTAGAACCCGCACCACACCTGTCTAGTGCTAGGTGAACTTTGAATTGTAATTTTTTAATTTTTTTAAACAAAAAAAAACAATATATCGAAGAAGATCGCAATACATACCTAAGAATTGTTGCCAACAATCTCCTGCCATCGTTTCGACTCGATGAATTCGTGATGTTTCTATAAGATCGCCTAAAAGGAGAAGAAACTTAATTGATTATCCTTTATACAGAATCCGTATTTTATTTTTCTAGTGCTATAGGTTCGTGACATACGTTGGGTTCGATGCGTGGTCGGAGATCGAACTAGTTGTAGGAGAAGAGACTTACCAATTATTGATTCAGAGTTTGGTTTCTCACTAATTGCCCGAGTTTCCAAATTTCCTTTGATGACCTTTAATATGTTTCTTCCTAGGTTCTTCGACGTAGCAGGCCAAAAGGTCGCAAATTAGTAGGCGACATAGCCCAAAAAATTGAATAGGCTAAACGACAAAATTAACTGTAAGCTCGTGGCCAAGAAGTGTTTATTTTTCGAATAGCCTCGAGTCCTTTCTTTTTATACAGTTTTGCTTATTCTAAAATACTAATACAATCTTAAGACTAAGTACATAAGGTGGCATAATTTGCCCCTAACAATTTCGTTCATATAAAAAGGTCGAAGTAATATATGAGAACGAAATTGTCCCATAAGCAATTCTTTAACAGAAAAAAATCACACGCGCCATTCCTGCTCATCGATATAATTTATCGTTGACAGTGAAATTTGAATTTCTATAAAAAAATGCACATTCAAGAGTTTAATGGGACGCAGATAGTGTATCGTCCCATGTACGGACTTTGCATGGCTTTCAGGTACCCAAATGCAATTTGAGTAGGGGAGACCGGGGACAATTGAAACATTTTCGATTCATGATTTTATTTCCCAAGCGGCTATCGCATTTTTCTAATATTTTAAAAGTGTTATAGAGAGTACATAGACTCTACTTTATATATTAATTGTTTCGTTGATCTACAATGATAAATAAAAGAGATATTTTAAAAAATATTGAAGTCGTCCACATGTTTTCAATGTCCCCGTGGCCTGGGACGGTTGAAACATATACCTGGGACAATTGAAACATTATTTGGATTAAATGTAATATGTATTTATTGTAACTAATACAAAATTGTCATATTTAGTCAGATTGTTAAAAATGTGTAATATTCGTGATGTTAGAACTGATTCCTCGTGAAAAACTTGTGGTTTGAGGGCACCGAATTGAAAGTTCTTGATTTTTGCTTCAAGATTTATGGATTTATCCTCCACAAATACAGAAAGATAATGTCCTTCAGCCATAAAAGTTCATCGTCATGTACGTTGCATGTTAAAGGAGTATTTAAAGGACAATTGGAAGGCTAATTTGTGAATTGAAACAGGTTTCGACTGTTCCCACTTCCATTGTTTCAATTGTCCCCACAGCAGATTTCGATCTAAACACCCGATTGTTTTCTTAACTTCGTACCAACGTATGAATTTAAGCCATTAAAACTAAGGGAAATATACTAAACTAAACAAATAATAATAGTTGAAACCTGATAGTCGCGTTTTTTTTCCTTTAACACTCTTTTTTCCATGATGGAAAATGTTTACTCTGATGGTGGAAAAACATAATTTTTGATATATATACTTTTACTTTTAACTCTAATCAACGGTTTAATAATGGGTACCAGGAGCATTTAGAGACGCTTCGTTTGACACTTTGAAGTTTAATTTAACCCAAGGATTGTGTTAATTATAGCCATTGTTTCAATTGTCCCTTGTTTCTATTGTCCCCGGTCTCCCCTACGCCAGAAATCGTACGGTCAGTGCTCGGTGTATGAGGTTATATGGATATGACTTAATTTGTTTTTGTCGCGTGTGTGAGCCGTAGTAAAAGGGTGTTACATATCAATGGTGATTTACGACTTGTGTTTTGATATTAGATCTGCTTATGGTGTACACTTGTTTGTTTTGAAATTGGGTAGGTACACTACACAAATCGTAATCTTAAGTTTATCACCACACCCCCCCAACCCCGTGCGCCCCTGCTCCCATTCAAAAATTTGTTTTAGATCTATTCTCCTCGTATACCCACTGATATTCATTTAGTTTTAATTTCGTGATATTAACCGTTAAGGAGATATGGGTTTTAGAATGTGTCGCTTCCGATTTTCGAGCGTTTTGGACGCATTATTATTACACCCACTCCCACATCCCTTCACCTATATCAGCAAATGCTCTATATAAATTTCAAGTTCCGGCCGCCGAATATAAGCGGTTACTGGGCGGAAAAACAAAAAAACCAAAATTTTCCGCCTAAAACGCTTCCCCCCCGAAGGTAGCGTCTACAATTTAACATTAGCTTTGATGGTACCTCATTGTAGCCCTTGCAAAGGCTAATACCGCTTTTCTCACCCTAAAGCTGTGTTAAAGCCAAAAATATAACGCAGGAGAATATATAAGTAAATACGCCGTTTATTATAGTTTCGCAGTACACTCGATTCGTACGCCCGACCACTGTCACATTCCACTCTTAAGTGAAGCGCGTCGCCCATAACACACGTAGAAGTTTGTCGCCCATCGCCGTTCTAATTCCTTTTACTGCGACTAGCGCCATCTCGCCTTTTTGGTGTAACAGTTGGTATTGTTTCCATCCTTGGAAAAGGAACAACACCAGCTTCCGGGCCTGGAAAAAATCCACATCAATCAATTTGTTGAGCATATCATAGCCCTGCTGTTGGGTAGCGGTGCATCCGCTATCGAGCTTCTGAATTAAGCGATCCCAAACCATCTGAAAGGAAAAAAGAATTTGGTAAAATTGACTTTATTCGGTGACTAAAATCCTTAAGATTAAAATTGACTTTATTCGGAAACAACTAACAAACAACTGTTACTCTTGTTCTCAAGTTGAATGACTTTTTGTATGGTTTGTGTGCGAACATGCTGAACTCAGCAAGTTACGTTGATTGGTGGAATGTTCGTAACTCGCGCGTCAGCCAAAGAATGGCATAATGACGGCTCGAATTGTGTACTGGCTGAATGAAATCGCAGCGTACCGAACTTTTACTTTTTTGATCTTCTAAAAGACCCTTAATGGTGTCTATTAGACGAACCACCTTAAATTGCGCTATACCGTCTCTTAAAAGATTTAATAAATCAAGTGAAAGTTAACTTTATTATATTTGTCATGAAACGTACAAAAATTGCGGATCCAGTCTACCAGTAGTGCATTCAGCACTACTTTTATCATGAAGAAATCAGCTGTTTGGTGTCTAAAAAGAATTATGTTTAAACTATTCAATTTTTGGGAATTTAAAAAAAAAAATATAATAACGAGAAATGCGTTTCGAAATCATCTGAAAGGAAAAAAGAATCATTTAAAAGAAAACGGTTTTAACGGTGTTGGCGTGCTTTTTTCGATCTCAAGTGGCTTCGCGCATCAAATATTCGTCGAATGGAACCATCTGTTTTATCCGGTTCCATCAAACCAGCCATTCTTTCGTTACTATTTTGCAATCATTCTTATAGAATGAACCGCAACTTGTACATTGTCCAGCGGCTTTCCTTGTTGGCATCCCGCTTGGTTAGATCCTCGCGAGGCTAGTAAAATATTCAATGTTCATTCATTACATTTAGATTTTTTTTTACAAAATTGAATATACATCCTGGAAACAGGCTGTGTATATTCGATGAATAAAGCACTCTTGACGTTGTCGGCCCAGGTCTGCCAGGACATGCTGTTCCTGGCGTTTCAGGCTGTTCTAAAATTGTTATGTTTCCCAAAAGGGACGAAAATTCATAATTACTTTTAATATGGTCGGTATGGTTTGAATAAACTATTCTGTTAAAAAAATCATACCCTGTATGGTTTCATCGACATAAATTTCCTTGGGCGAGATATTCACGTGATCGTCTGGCAGGTGATTTAGCACTGATTTCTCGCTTCTTATCGTATAAAAAATCCTCCTTTCATTATGATCTGTTCTTGAGTTTGATGAGCTTTTTCCGCGTTTTTTCAAACTAAATAATAATAATAATAAAGTAAAAGTCAACTTACTCGGTTCATTTTCCGCCGAGTACAGTCTCCCCATTCTCTGCAGCACACACTTTCTTGGTATAGGAGAAACAATATATCAAAGAATCTTAAAGAAAAATTCTTAGCCCCTTCACTTCCATGACCCCTTAAAAAATTTTACTCTTATTACTTTATTTATCATCTGATAAAATAAAAAATTATTTTCCTACATTTGGAAACGCTCCAATGGCACATACTTCCATTTCCTGTGACACTCGTCCAGCCACTCTCTCGATACAACTGGTTTCCCTGGAATATACGGAAATATATAATAAAAGATCGCACAACTCTGCACAACCACTTACTCCACTTTCTGGCCGCTTCAAACCATTTGCCTTCGGCCACTGTTTCTTACGATACCGGGCAAGGACTTCCGCCCCAAGATTAGTCGCAATATCGGCAATCTCTTGGCGGACCTCCTCCCTGTAAAAGGTGATTACAATTCTAGTACCCAACAGTGGCCGTGTGGTACCTCGGGCTGGAACTGGAACACAAAACAAATTACTTTAATACAATGTAGTATAGGGTGTAGGCGAGAGAAACAGAAATTTTTCACCACTTCCATGCCACCTTAAAAAAATTTTACTTCTAGTAAACTTAATTTATCATCTGATAAAATAAAAAATAAAAAATCAACTTACTTGTAGGACTCAGTGGGATAGTGCCCGGTGACTCATTATCTGCAATCAGATAGTGTTAAATAATTAGTTAAAAATAATATTGTTGCTGCGTCACATTAATCAACAGAACCTATTAGATAATTTTGCCGCGTGTTATTATTACTCAATTCTATATTGGCATTTTATGTTTATGTCCGAGTTATATGCGCTTGACATAATTTCGTAGTTCATATAGCATAAATGCAATGATTCATTTTTCGTATAATAAATTTTCGATTTCCGTGATGTGCAATTTGTAAATATAGAATATGGGCTAGCATGTGTAACAACCACTGATTTGATGGGCTGCAGGCTCCTGTGAACGACGAAGATATTCACAAGCGGTCGGGAGGGCTTCAACTATCAATCGAGGTCCTTTCATAAGGGTGACTTCCATTCGCAGTTGCTGACACAAACACCGTAGGGTGATATATGTCCTGTGGGAAACCGGTAAACGACAGTGCATCTAGTTGCTGCTCGTTCTAGCTCTCCGGATTTGGGGTGGGGTGTCGTTTGCTCCTACAGACATGAAAAATATGCAGTGGGGCTGACAGCTAGAGTTGGGGGCCTCTAGCTAGATAATCTGCGGGCTTTATAAAGATATTAGTCATTGGAGGGAAGGAAGATAACTAAATACTTCAAGACAAGAGAGGGGCATGTCAGAATGCTCGGACATTCCCAGCAAGGGGGGAGGGTTTCACACCCATCGCATTATCACATGGCTCCCCTTTTCCCTGATTTGTTCCCACTACATTACTCCAGGTGGTCGTGACCTTAGTTCGAGTTATGGAGGCAGCCAGCCTTACGGCCGACAGCTAAGCTCAGTCTCGCAAAAACTGAATGAGTCGTAGACTATGCTGCTTTTTGCCACCTTGTATGCTTAAGTATATAAGCGAGTATGTAAGTATTAAGTGAATACAGGCTAATGGGGTATGAGCAGGGTACGTATTACGACCATGAGGGGGGCGTGATGACTCTGAACCGCACTCCAGATACGTATGTAGCCTAATATATAATTTGGCTATGTATAAATGCTATTAAACAACGAGAGTTCTTAAAACTAATTGAATCGAGGCTTAAGCTGCTTTTTGCAACTTTGTATGCTTAAGCATATAAGCGAATATATAACTACTTAGAGATTATAAGCTAATGGGGTGTGAGCTGGGTTCATATTACAACCATGAGGGGGGCGTGATGCCTCGAGCTGCCCTCCAGATACGTATGTAGCTTAATATATAATATGGATATGTAAGAATACTAGTAAATAACGAAAATTAGAAAAACTAATTGGATCATACACTGTGCTGCATTGCAACCATATATACATGAGTATATGCGCGAGTATGTACTATATGTGTGAATTAAATGATTAGGACTAGTGTGGTGTAGCGATGGGTATATCACAGCCGAGGGGGAAACGTAATGCCTTCAAGCTACACCTCAGGTGAGTATGTAGCCCGGTATATAAAGGGGTTATGTACGGCCTTAGTAGTTAACGGGAGTTTTTACTGTTGATTGGACCGCAGGCTATGCATCTGTTTGCGACTTTATAGGCATAGGTATATAGTAAAGTGTATATATATAAGTAGGTTACGTGGTCAGAAGCTAGGGAACTGATCCAGAAGTGGCGTATATACTGATATATAACAGTAAATACGTCCACAGTTTGACGAATCACGGGAAAGTTTAGGGTTAATTTGAATAACGAAATATATATAGCGATTATACAGGAAAATATAGCGGTAGAAGATATGCGGATACTTATACTGCAAGAGAGCTATGTCTTTGCAAGCCGTTCCGAGGTGGTATGGAAATATTGCGGCCCGGCATCGAATTTAACTGTAGAACGTATGGCAATCTCCGGTGTCGTCCTTACTGCCTTATGCCAGAGTGCAGGCCTCCTGCGTACGCAATACAATTGTTGCCTTGATCCTACTCCGAAGGAGTTGATTTTAGCGGATGCGTCTTTGCGGAGTGGCCACGCGGTTAACGGACCCTTTTCCGGCCGGGATCTGCGTAGGTACACACTCTACGTTTTCCCACGTCCGCACTCGGAGACAAGTTACCTCACACTGCCTATTTTTTGCCGATCGTCGTTTGTCTTCTTCTTGATAACTCAGTGGGGTTCTCAGATGTCATCGGGCGATTGTGTCTAGGGTTTTTTATTCTATTTACCACTAGGTGGCTAATCGTTAATTGCGGTATGAACAGGCTGTATTTATGGTTATTATTTGTAGGTTTGAACCTCAACCGTTACACATGTCATGTATGCAGCTCTAAAATGTATACAAGCTTAAGTTTTGTATAATAAATCTAGTAGTCCATTCTCAGCAAAGCGTCTTTTCGTTATCAAGCGTATTTTCATTAGCAAGCGTCTTTCAGTATCAAGACAGTCTCTTCCTTTCTAGATATCCATACAAGGAGAAGCCCTTGTATCAACAAATATAATAATGATATCATAAAAAAGTAAAAGTTAACTTAGTTGTAGGGGGAGTGGGTGCCATAGCTTCCCCTCCAGATGGTCCTGGCTGTTGAGTCGGCATCTGTTCGTTGCTGGCGTTAAGCACTAATGTGCAGCCTTTAATATCTCGAGGAATTTGTTTGATCATCTGTGCTGGACTCCTCGGACGAAGGACCCGACGAAGACTCGTATAACGCTACTAAATCCCATAAACTTGGACAGTTTAAAAGCCGTATCTGTAAAGAAAATAAAGTTTATTATAATATGTCTTGCGACTAAGACGTTGCTTGTACTTACCGCACCAGTTGCTTCTTTCAATAAAGTAGCCATACAATCATATTTTGCGCCCATCATTTTTAAAAAGTGAACCACATCACATCACATATATTATATGTGTTTTTTCCGCCATATTAAACTGAAATGTATAATAATTTTTAAATTCGTTTATAAGACGCCGACACCTGTGCTTCAGATTCCGAAATCAAGTCAGCATTTGCTCTTTTGCTTTACCGACCAGCGGCAGCAGCATCATCGGAATCAATCTCGCTATGGTCCACAAAATGGCTTTCGCTTATTAGTGAAAGGATTCTTACTTTCCTTCCTTCATGTCGAGGATATAAATCGACTCGAGATGTGGTACGTAAAGCCCGTCCATTAAAAACTCAATGTTTTTCAGCTTATATTTTTTTTGTATGGTGTAGCAAAATATTTGAAGAGATAATATATAATATGCACTATGATTTTATTGCCTTCCTTAATTTGGCGCCTGGATTCAATGCGCCATTTGCACATATGGTAGGTCCTGCCGATAAAATAAGAAAAAAGTCAACTTACTTCCTGTCTCTGGTACTATCAGTCCAGTGGGTGGAGCTGGTATTGTTGGAAGTGCTGTGCTTTGTCCTGCAATCAGAGAGTATTCATTTTATTAAAAAAAAAAAAAAAACAGTTTCTCGAAGAAGAATGCAATACATACCCTGCCTTTGAGAATACAATTCAGTTGATGTTGCAGCAAAGCTGACTTCTTCTATCGAAATCGCAACGAAACGATCTATCACGGATCCGATACCATCAAGTTCTGATATTCCGTTTCTTAAAAGAATAATTCAATTTTTGGTAAATAAAAACAAGAAATTTTATTACGGTGCTATCGTTGCCCTAACAAACTCCAACACCTCCTTTCTGACCCGGGAGCTATAATATTCCAGGCCGTTTAGCGAAAAGACAATAAGCTCATGGGCCGCAAAAAAATTGGACTCAATCAGTCCGGTTAGTACTACATGCGCCTGTTGGCGCGTATCGCTGCATGCGCTGTCCATTTTCTCGACCAAACGTTCCCAAAACATCTGAAAGGAAAAAAGAATTCGGTAAAATTGTCAAATTCATCCCTTTATGACATCTGAAATCAAAAATTTGAAAAAGAATAACAATAGTAAAATTTAACTTTGTGTTTATTATTAAAATAATAAATAATAAAGTGAACTTACTATTTAAATCGCTGTTACAGTCCTCTATTATCACTTTTAGGCACTCTTTAGGCACACACCACACCTGCCCGCGCCACGTTTTCCAACATTTTATATGCAATGAGCAAGTGTTAATTTTATTTAAAAAAAACAACATGGAACGCGATTGAAATACATACATGTGCTCCACATAACCAACACGCTCACTATTTTGGCTGCGGCTAGCCTCACTTTCGCCACTTCCTCGTCCAGGCAAGTATTAATAGTGCCCAAGTAGTTTTTGTAGATAACGTTCTCCGGGAATCTTAAAAGATTTAGAAAGAATTGAAATCTATTTCTGCGAGTTAACAGAAAGAAAACTTTATTACTTTCTTAGGATCTTGCAAAAAAATTGCAGCGTGACCTTCACGCGCGTTTTGATTTGGAAAGCCTTCCATTATTGAGGACGCGACCTCTCCTGGAGCTAATTGCTTTGAAACAATGTAATTAATTCTAAAATCAACCACATACCGAACCGTTTAGTACAGAAAAATTCTGACCCCTCTGCTCGGGGACATAGCTTTTCTCCTTTAAAGACTCGAACTTAGTCTTACATACTACTGAGTCGGTAGCTCCAGCCCGAGTTACCATTTGGAAAAATTCCTCGGCAGCAGCCCGCACTGCAACTGCCAGATCCGTACTCAACGGCCTGCACTGCTGGTATGAGCTCTTCCAGTGGCAGTTGCGATGGTCCGTAGCTAAAAACATTTATATAGAATTCAAGTGTATGCAATTTAAAAAAAAAGAAGGAAAAATAATTACTTTTCCATTATCTGGATGCATAGTATAAGGAACTCCTTCCGGAGTCTGGTGTTTAGCCTCCTTCTTCTTAGTTTAAACTCACCGTCAATTGGTACCAACTGGAACTCGTCTTGTCCATGGGCACCAACTCCCCTCGTTTGTGGCACTCATGCACCTACTCTGCACGTACAATGGGGCATCCTGAAAAATATAATAAAACAAAACGCAAAACTCTCCACAACCACTCACCACCCCATCGTACAGCCTTTTCGTAAAATGCGCCTTTAGCATCGGCAGATACCAAAACCAACTTATCTTTTTGTCGGTAGCACTCTTTCACAGTTGCGCCTAACTTTTTTGCGTACTCTAAGGCGCAACTGCGTTCTTGGCCGTAGTATTTGAAAATTACCACTTTGGTACCCGCCAGTGGCTTTGGTTGCGGAATGGCTGCAACCGGAGGTACCACTCCCGAGGGGCCTGGCTGAGTCTGCGTCATGGACCGAAGACTGTAGTCTGGAAATAAAGCAATAATGTTAATGTTAATGCTAATACTGTTGTAGGCCTTGGAATGACTTAATGATTTAATAAATAATAATAGAAAAAGAAAAGAAATATAATTACTTGACTAAAACATCTACCACGACACGTTAATCCATTCATGCGCGTCACTAATTAGATAACGAGGCATTTGGCTAGTCTCTACGACGCTGGGTCGCCTAGTGTCCCCTAGTCCGTCCCTATTTCTTAATCCACTATTCCTACTAAACACCACAAGACTCTTTTTCAGTTCATCTAGATTTAGTCCCTCTTCTACATTATTAGTTCAAATTTCCCTCAAATATCTACGGGGACATTAGAAATGATGGCCCTTGGTCCCCACTTTTTGTTTAATCTGACCTTCAGACCGCATTCATTAAACTTTGAATGTCCCATAATTTTCTCCATCTCTTTCTCAGAGGGTACCCTTATTACCATTTCCCCATTTCTAAGTGTGCTCACCGCATTAACCCTCACACCTAGCGCTGGAATTACGTTATTTCTAATGATTTCCGCTACCTTCGCGGGATCAACGCTATCATCCTTGTGCCCTACTACCGCCGACCATGTTTGAACCGGCGGGTGTTGCATTAGCTGTTTGCTTTGAAACCATCCTAGTCCCACTTGCTTCGCTGTTACAGCTGCCTTATTACTTGTTACGTGATTTTGACCTACATTTTTCTCAAAAATCTCAAGACGCCCCATGATACGTTCCTTAACCGTGCCTTGACGCATTAACATTACCTCCATTTTCCGTGTAACCGCCGTAATTTTGCTGAGCGTGTCCGCATCACTCCCAGCACTAGAAACTACTTCACCCAATTCCACATATATACTGCTAATTTCCCGGAAAATTTTTTCATTCGATTCTTCATTATCTTTTTTACCCTCATTTCCTGGCATGACAGTATTACCCGCTTCCACCTTATGAAATCCAAGCTTCTTCAAACCACTTTTCTCACCGTTATCTCGTAAATACATTCAGGCGCGTCACTATTAGATGACGAGGCATTTGGCTAGTCTCTACGACGCTGGGTCGCACTTTCCACCTTGATGTTAGGGCGTGGTCACCCAGGAATTTCCGCCATTCCTATAGAGAGCCAGCTGGAGGTGGAACTATGACAGAACCCCGCTGATCTCTCTCCTCCGCCATCTACTCCTATTTACATAACCCGTATGTTGCGTAGCCACACCCTCAGGTATTGGCTTGGAATAATTAGCATAACGAGGCCTCGGTTCCACCGACACAGCTATTGGCCCAGTCAACGTGCACCACGTGTTGACTGGTTTCCAAGGAAAACCACGTGAAGGTTGCTGCTTGGTTCCTCTGCGGGCTTACCGACTCGCCGCCATGCTGTTCAGGTCGAACAGTTATGACTCGCGGGGCTGTATTCATGTTATTCACATTCGTCACTGACAAATGAGAGACACATAATCGAACTAAGTTCTTGCCAAGTTTGGGTGGAACAGACAATTAATAAATATGTGTATAAAGAATATCAATTCTGTTTAACAGAATTTCGTCAATCTTGCCTTAAAAATAAGCCATCCCAACAATGCTGCCTGTCCGTTCAATAAAATACCTTAATAAGATCCTTATATTAAAGTCACAGCATTGTTGTTCGTTAAATCTTTGGTAAATGTGATACGTGTATGTTTGTGTATGGTTGGTTTTTATGATGATGAGTAGTTTTCGGGTCTATCCTTCGTCTAGGGATCGTCGAGGAGCGTGTATGTGGTGGTTGTAGTCCATAAATTGGTGGTAAATCTCTATGGAGCATCGTAGGGCTTATAGTTTTAAGAGTGCCTTTTGATGTGATGCCTAATTGTTTGAGTCGATGGTGTCTTTGGGCATTGCACCTCTCGTTTCCACGACCACTGGGATGACGTCTCCTGACGTTGCCGCAAACCTCGCCAGGAGATATGGTATGAGGCGGTTGTACTTCCGGAGTTTCTCTTGAGCGCCCGTGTCACTAGGTAATCTTTATCTTCATGGCGGACTGTTACATCGACCACGAGGGCCCTTCCCTGGCTCTGTATCACCAGGCTCCTTGGTAATAACCGCCTCTCTATTGTGTTTCGCAACACTGTTTATTATCAAATCACGGATCTCATTATGGCGGTTTATTCGTGATCCTTTTGTAACGAAGAGGTCCGCAGAACGTCTGGAAGACTAGGCCTTTGTCTTGGATTTGGACGCAAACCTGGCGGACGGAAAGTCATCCTCCATCTGTCGGAAGAAATCGTCATTTCTTCACCAAAATGGAGAATAACTTTCCTATGGTTTCGTTGACTACGTCGTCATTAGATGACATATGTCCCACGAGCGGCTACTGAAGTGACTGAGCAGCTAGCGTAAAGCACGTGCATAGCTCGTCGGATGGGGTGAGTTTGTCACTTCGACTCATGGACGAATGTGTTCTGCTCGTTGTGGGCCGACAAATGGATTTGGAGAGTCCCATTCTTACGGTCGGCGGGCTGGACAAGGATGATAGGTGAGGGGGGCCAGATGCACGAGAAAGAGGTATGGAAAAGAGGGTAAAGGAGGTAGGTATGTGGGAGGAACATCTAGGGGAAATCATCCGACGGATGATCGAACATGATGACCACTATGTATGGACGAAATTTTGTCCAAGAAGAAATTAAATAAGGGATAATCCATATGAGGATGGATGCCCTATGGCCCAGTAAAGCCAACTAGCTGAGGGACTCAGTGCTGTGACGGCCGGACCAAGGCCATGCTATTGCCAATGATTCTTCACATGCGAAGACCATTTGACAAAGTCATAGGGCTTGGTCCGATCGGAACAGCATCCCTACTCCCTATGGGGGGCGTGTATATGCTATATTATGCCCTAAATCCGCCGAATTCCAATTATGAACGCGCGGCGTAACGCGACTGTGATGTTTTTCAATTACCAGGCTCATCCATGTTTATTGGAACCCCAATATGATGTGTTACGAAGAATAATAAAAAAAAAAAATATATACTCAGGATAATACCAGTAGCGATTTACTAACTTATTAGTTAAGCGAAAGGGAAGTTGTTGTTTAATTTTGAATGCAGTTACGCTGGAGCCGGTATTTCAGACTAGAAGGGGAAGATTGTGACTTTAACTACATCCGCACCAATAGTTTAGTGGTTATGCAAATTCCGACAGTGACGCCAAATGAAACGAGGGTCGGTTCCTAAATGATCTGCTTGTTTATGTACTGAGATGGTTTCGCCCTGTCCGGTATGATGCGATATTCACTTGCTTGGAGTCCCTCTTAGGTTGATAACTTATGAAAACCAATCGAGGATTACAAGTTAGATGCGATTCGAAAAAAAAAAAAAATATTCAGTACGGTGGGGTACAATTAGTAGATTAGGTCTTTTATTTTGGTACACCCATCAACATGACTGGGATTGTACCTCCTCCTTCTATGGGGCAGTTTCCTTTAGAGGTACTTCAGGATCCCATTGTTCTCCAAACCTAGCTTGGAAATATCTTCGCCACGTATCCTTTCGCCTTGTAGAATTGTCGCACCCATGCGAGAAGAGTTCATGTACCCAAATCACTAACCTTTTATAAATCGACCTGATTAACTCCGGAGTAGAAGAGAAGAAAGCAAAAATACTGCTAATAATAATAACCTGCGGTTAAGAGTTGGTAACCGGTGAGTGTTTTCCTGGTTTCATTAACGTGTCTATCATACGTATGGACGTTATTTGAATAGTAGCACAGTGCACACAGCTCAGATGGTAGGATACCTCATTCCGCCTGTCCTCACAATGACAAATATCAATTAAACCTTTACGAAATCTCATGCTAGGACTGAAATATAACTACAACTGTTTTCCTGGTATTTTACTCGCGGCCTGACTAGGCACTAGGGTTGGTGCATCTCAAAGCCAAAACATAAATCGTGCCATCAACGTCGTCTGCCAAGGTATTAACACTAGATGTTGGCTCAGTCTCACTCGACAGCCGTTGACAAACCAAAAAAAAAAAATTGTATTTCTTTTATATTTCTATAGGTTGTTACACAGCCGCGACACAATCTTTACTTAACGCCATTACTTCATAAAGCTTTTTGATTCCGAACCACTGTTTGAATTCCAACGTCAGGAACACTGCCATGCTTCGAACTAATAGGTGCTGATCAAGACGGAATGCAATTGCCCACTTATAACCGGACATCCCGCGTGCAGAGGGGGCTAATCTTGGCAATGAATTGTACCGAGTATTCTGATTAGAGTTCTGAGATGCAATCCTATGAGACTCCAAAACAAATTAATACCAATTTTCACCCTCCACAGAGCAGGGAATGTAGAATCATTTAGAATCTGAAAATAACAAAACCAAGGAGAAACAACAAGCAAAATAAAAACTAACAACCGTGTATTTTTTTTTTTTGTTTTTTTGTTCTTTGCTAATGATGTATCCTGCTGTATCCTTATTGGTTGCAGGTAAAATAAACTGTAATTACTACAAGGTTTTAAGTTGTCGAAAGATGATCTGAACGGCTGCTCTGGCATGATGTGGGGCGTGGTGATCGTGTCTACGAGGGTTGTCGCTTAGGGCGAATGACATTGGTTCGATGTATGTTCCGTCCTTGACGATGGCTAAACGACGATCTGTACAGAGGTGATTACTGAAGGAATGGTAGTAATGCCGTATACCGTGGCTGTGCTGATGATAGCGGCAGGTCACATGCCCTCGCTGCAATGAAGATTTGCGGTTGATATCTTGTAATGATACATATCCCATAGTAGGTATTGACAATGAACGGTATGACGAGAACTCCTTTTCCTACCGAGAGCTGCAGACCACCATCTAACCCCTCTAGGATTCACACTGTGAGTCCTAGTAAACATCCCATCATTCACTCTCTCAGTTATGCTCTGGAGGGCCAGGATTTGGTCATCCACACTCATCTGCTCGAAGGCAGCGAGTGACTGCTCAGCAGTGGCCTCCAAAATTCGCTCTCCATATACCGTCCAATCACGCCCTTTCGTACGCCATGCTCTATTAGCAGGCTCCACATTTGCTTCCACAGCCCCACCGTAGACCAACTTGATCTCGATGGGGTTGTGGTCGCTCAATCCCCAACCATTCTTCACCTTCCATTCATACCCGAATACCATTGCTGCCTCATTCACACATGTGACATCAATATCACTGACGCCTCTTGGTCCATCAAAGGTATACCATTCATTCGGTTCATTCAAGACATGCATACTGTTACTAAGTAACCATTCACTCAAGACAATGCCATGACGCCGACTTCGGCTACTGTAACGACGACGAGGGGATTTGCTGAACCACATCGGCGATGTGGCATTAGCATCTATGCAAAGAATAATGGGGAGAGTACCAACTTGTAGCAGAACCCCATCTAAGTATGTTAGATAGGGCAAGAGGTCGTCACCAAACACGCAGTAAACGCTCACAAGACACATCTCTCCAAAGGCACCTTTTACCCAAACACACACACCATACTCACTCGTCAAGTGCTCAACCTGCATACATTCCACATTTACGTCATTCACAACAATGGCGGATTTTCCACCCGCCGAAGAAAATACACGCACATTTGATGGCAGGCCCCTGACCCGCCCATGGACGGTCCAGGGTTCCTGCAGCAAGGCAAATATGACGTCACATTCACTCATCCATGCACCAAGATCATGCATAACTCCTTCCGCTCTTTGACAGTTGAGCTGTATGAGCTGTACAGCCATATTAGTGGTTTGATTTACTCCTCAACAACCTAGCAGCATACACAGGGCACACGGGCGTCATCATTCGATGATTCGCCGGTTGCCCACGAAATTCGCAATTACGGCAGTGCGGTGGCTTAGTGCACCCAGCAGACTTATGTCCAGTGGAGGAGCACCTAGCGCACACATCTTCGGTAGCCTTACAATCATTGATGCCGTGGTCAAAACCGAGGCACCTGAAACAGGAAAACACTTCATCATGGGGCCTAACTCTGTACCCCGAATAGCCGATATAAATACTGTCAGCTGCCAGAATATGACCGATGATTTCCTCGGTGCCTTCAAAAATAGCATTCGACACCGCATCAGGCCCCTCAATGATGGGACGGCGAACAATTCTGAAACCAGCTTTGAACTGTTCTTCTGTAAACCTATCCTTCATATTGTTTTTGTACACTTCTGTAAGAATCAATTCGTTAAGACATAAAACAATCTACATTCAGAGCCATAATTTTAGGTCCTAGTTTACTTGGCACCGAAACATCAAGACCACACTCGTCAAATTTATCAGACTTCGAGACTTTAAGTCTCTCCGCCTCAGAAGGGAAGCGTATCGCAAAACGACCACGCTTGAGGTCGGTCACCGAGTGAACCCGTACCCCAAGGGAAGGGGCGATTTCTCTGTTAATTTTCTGCGCAATTTCTTGCTGCGAGGTATTAGAGTCTTTACTTTTAACGACCACCGACCACGTTTCTGCCGGCTTCGCTCTAGCTCTCCGTGGTACAGCGGCAGGGGGAATAGTAGTGGGCACAGTAGAAGCAACAGCACCGGCCCGAGCAGTCGACGCGTACGATGAAGGGCGAGCGGGTGCAGCGACAGATGGGGAATACCGGGTTTGCTGCTTGGCATTCGTATCAACCTTGGCCCTAAGGTAGGCTACCTCTAGGTTCGCCTGCTTAAGCTGTCCATTCAGACGCTCTACTTCAGCGATTTCACCCGCAATCACCTCTTCATATGCTTTCACCTGAGTTAATGCAACACGGACAAAATCAGGTGATCCACCTTCGTTGACAATAAGGGACGCAAGCTGCGTTGCAAGGTCCGACATTTTTCGGAAGCCTACATGCATCCTAGGCTCCTTCAACCGGGGTACCCTCACGACGAGGTCACTCAACGGTGGCGGAAGCTTATGGACACTAGCAACCGACTCCATATCCGAATCGACTTGTATCGAAGCATCAGACATTCTACGTCCAGGGCTCGGCGAACGACTAGCTAGTTTTCGGTTCGGATTGAGATAATCTTCCAAATAATCTTCCGTCAATCTGAGTTGTATTTTGGTCGATTCACGTTCTGTCGCAACGACTATTAAGTCATCTGCGAAGGCCATGCAACCCAGTTGACAACCTGGAGAGATGCTGTACCCATGCTCAGCTTCGAGCTTAAGCAACAGAGGCTCAAGCACGGCGTTGAACAGAAGAGGAGATAGAGGATCCCCCTGCTTCACGCCGCGCAAAATTGGAACCTCGAATGAGGAACCACCGAAAGAGATCCTCTTCTTTATGTCTTTATAGGCGTCTGCCACTAACCCAATAACGTGCGCATGAACACCTTTTCTTCTTAATGCTATCTTGATACCCTCATGAGGTACCGTGTCGTAAGCTTTGGAGACATCCAAGAACGAGGCGATCAGATCCTTGTTGGCCTTGGAATGACAAATGACCTCGTCAAGGATCTGAACGTTGTTGAAGCACCCAGACTCACTCACAAAACCTTTCTGCCTGGGTGTGAACCGTACGACACATCTAAGTTTCTGATCAATTATACCGAAGTATAATCTACTCAGAATCGAAGATATAGTTATAGGCCGGTAATCTTCAGGAAGGTTACCGGCCTTTCCGGCTTTTAAAATTAATGTTGTCCTATTCATTCTCCACTCTGAAGGTTGCTTTCCACAAATCATGCGGAAATTAAACAACAGGTGAAGAACTCCAACGTATGCTCCACTGCAGATCTGTCGTTTGGAAATTCCGTCATTGCCAATAGCAGTAGACTTCTTGGTTTTCGCTAGTCTACAACTGACTTCTTCAAGAGAAATAAACGAAGGGGTTGAAGACAAGAGAACAGAGTCCTCGCACTGACCCATATTTGGGATGGTAGGGGAGTGCACCTCTCCCCATAGCCTTGAATATACCTCTTTGATTTCTTCCACTCTAGAAGTGGGGTTCTCTGTCTCACCCAGCCAGTCCGTACGTTCCCGCACGTGCTTTGCCAATAAACCCGGATCCTTTTTAAACAGATCCTGAGCCCGAGCATACATAAATCTCTTACGGCCTCTGCCGCCTTTCGCTCTAAGTCTGCGCCTAGACCTTGTCGCGCCACTTGAGGGTCCCTCATTCGTCTCTATTGTGTCTGTGAACATTCTGTACACATTATCAATGATATCCTGAGGGACTCTTCCTTTAAGCTGGGTAGCATGAAGGATGGCATCTTTTATACCCTCGACTACACCTTCAAGACGAGTGGGTAAGGGTTTGCTCGGGTTATAGTCCATAGTTTTCCCTTTAATTTCCTCTCGCCAAGAAGTACAGTCGGGGTCCTCTTCAGCATCTGAATCAGGAAGTGATGCATTTGGACTCCTGTCTACGCAGACGATATCGGAGGCGTCAAGGAATTCCTGATCAGAGGCTTCTTCTGAAGAAGATGAAGATTCGAGACCAGCTAGTATTTCATCTTATAGTTTTTTGTAATGCGGTTCGTTACGCTTATCGCGTAACTGCACGGAGAGAAAAATATTAGTTAGAACAAATAAAAAGCTGGTTGACTCAAAGAATTTCACGCTTAAAAAGGCGCCAATAGTAAAAACGTTTGATTTCAAATAGGAAGAGCTTTTACTCTGAACAATTTTTTTCAAACGTGAATTTTTGTTATTTCAAATACTATTTTAATTAAATCAAATGTTCAGAAGTTTGAATTAACCATTAATATTGATCGAAAAATAAAAATATTTTCCTTTATTTCAACTGATAAAAATTTCAAATCAAACGCTTAGAACTTTGAGTCAACGAATAATATTTCTTTTAATCCAAATAAATCTTCTTTTATTTGAACTATGATAAATGTTGAATCAAACATTTGGATTAAATAAATCTACCTTTATTTCAACTGACATTTTTAATGGGTTTGTAAATAAAAGGAAATTTGTATATAGGTATAAACAAAAATTTATTTTTAATCCATGTTGATATTGTATTATATATAATATTAAATTAAATATAACAAAGTAAGTTCTTACGTGTTTGGAGGTTATAGTTATATATGGAATACACACATAAATATGTATATTTTATTTAATTTTTTATTTCAAATTCAATAATTCATACGAACAATAATTAAATCATTTATTTTCAAAATTTATAAAATTTTATTTCTCACAAAGCTCATACCATTATTCATATTATATATGTGTAATGGTGGGCTTGAAAAGTAGTTTACGTTCAATATAAGTAATTTTTCATCATTTTTACTAACTTCATAACTTTGAAAATGCTCATTGAATGCAATAATTTTGATTTCGCTGCATATAATATAAAAAAAGTCTTGACTTGAATTAATCACGAATTCTACAATTTTATAAAGTTTAAGTTTATTTGTTTTATATTTGCTTAAATACATCTTTTTTCGATATTTTGTTCCTTTATATGTATGAAGTAGGCAAGTATACACAAGAATAATCAAGTGAATTATCAGATGGGTAACACATTGGGTAAATCTTTTTTAAATATTAATTCAGTAGGAAGCCCGAAATTATCTTTGATTAAATGTGTGAAATTTAGTGATGCTTTAAAAGCTAATGAGTATGAAATGTTCTTTCTAGACGTAATAGCACGAGCATATTGCTTAAAGGACTTATGCTTAGCTTCAAACCTAAAGCACCAAATATATTTCGGTGGTCCCGATTTGCGTATTATTGTTGGATAGTGAACCAAAAAGTGATGCTTCGGTTTTAAGTCACCAAATAATGTGACATAAAGTGCATGATGCTCTTCAATACTACTTTGCAAAATGCATATATCTGACTCTGTAAAATTTTCATACAATACTATGTCAATAATTTTGATCAATAAAGTAACTAAACGCCATTCTACATTATCGGGTTTAATTAAATCTCCTACTAAAAGAGGTAAGAAATGAATAAAATGCCACATTTCTCGTGCAGACATTTTAAGTTTGTTCTTTTTAAAATGCTTTAGCTCGATCGCACCCGATAAATTTCCTTGTTCTGCAACACCATATGAAAACATTTTTTTTCTATAATTAATAGTTTCGAGTGATAACACGTTCGACTTAATCAATTTTAAAATTACTTGACAAATGTCGTAGTGGCATATTCCCTCAAAAATATCATGCATGATGTCAGCTGAAAAGTTCTCAACGACATGAAATGAAGGAATTGAATTAAACATACTTTCAAATTGTATTCCAGTTAACTGAAAGTTATTAGTAATTAAATCCTCGCTGTACTGCTGACGGTCTCGTAAATAGTACCCATACTCAACAGAATCCCGCTTCATGTTATATTTTGTTCGGAAACATAATCGACAATATTTATCTGTATTAAAAGACTTAGCGAATCCAAGCATACTTTTAACTCCCAAATTGTCCCCTAAGATTAATCCTAAAACAAAGTAAGCCGGGTGTAGTCCAGTGGTAGCGTACTAGGCTTGTAAACGCGATGTCGTGGGTTCAATTCCCACTCTATGCATAAATTATTTATAAGAATTTTTTCAGTTGCTATTGGCTTTGAAATTATTAATATAAATAGTGAACAGTGCTGAATGTTTAATAGGATCACTACTAAAGGATTTAACACTGAGCAGATGAGTTTTGTTTACATTCTTATCAGATTCACTAACACCATCAGAGATACCAGACAGTAGTTGATTTGTTATAGGCAACATTGCTGTTCTGGTAGATCACATCTCAAAGCCAAACAGCATTCAAAATTATTAACACCAACTAGTACACTGCCATACCCGGCCCAATTTCTGACCTCCCATCCCTAAGCTGACTGGATTGTACACTACAGTGTATTAAAGGCTAACCACCTAAGTCCAGATCAGTATCCTTAAAAAAAAAAAAAAAAAAAAAAAAAAGTGCAGAGTACGCTTCTGTCCTGAAATAGTAACTTCTATACCGGTTGACTCTAAGTATTTAATTTCTTCAATTAAAAAATAAAATGATGAATCCATTCCATACTGTGTAATATACTGGGTTTTTATAAATCCTGCAGTAAATATATAATTTAAATTTGACAGAAATGATTTCTGTAAAACCGGAAAAGAATAATATATGGCACATAACTTATCTTGCAGAGAATGACTGCCTAACGCATTGTTGACCTCGAAGTCATCGGTGTAAAGGAAATAGGGAATAACGATTTTATCGCTTCCTATTGCATCTTGTTTTACTTGAAAAATGTCTCCATTCACAAAATTGGAATAATCTTTCCTTCCCTTAAATTCACAAATATTGTCCAATGTCGATTGCAGAACGCCCGGAAGTTCAAAAAATTTCTTAAATTGAAACTTTAGCGATAAGAAATGACCTTTTGCTGAAACCTCCCCAATTGTAGGTCTACCCTTCTCCCTAGTTTCCTCAATTTCATTGTTAATGGTATATGCAAAAGGATCCTTAAATAAATCTTGGCTTCGCATATGCTGTATAAATCTATATTCAATTTTAGTCTTTTCGAAAGGGTTGGAACAAAAATTAATTATATTTTCATATTTCTCGGACTTTGTCAAAACATTATGTGTTTCTAAAGTTTGAATAATAGTTTTTGTTAATTCTGAAACTGTGGATTGTATTGAGGTAGCATCTTTACGACTTAAATTAAATTTTGAGTAAAGCGCAGAAGAAAAGTTTAAGGCTAAGTTATTCAATTTATCTATTGACAAGTCGGCTGTTACGCATCCCGAATCGGCTTGAGTTGTATGGATATTTTGATAGATTTCTCTATTAGCTTCTAAGTGCTGTAAAACACGTGCTTCAGATTCAAGGAAATTACCTTGTTGAGACTTAATTTGAGATTCTCCTTCAAGGTAATGTTGGGAACAATTTTTATGTGTAATTAGTAGATGTTTCTTGAAAGCCTTTCGGTTTGAGAAAATTTGGTAACATTTAAATTGGGCACACTTATATTTATCTACTGTATTTAGTTCATGAGCATGTTTTAAATGATCTATCAAATTAAAAACTTCAATAAATTTCGATGAGCATAAATAACATATGTACATGTTGACAAAATATTATAGTAAAAACTGGCAAAGAACTTAAATGCTATTTTCCAAGTGAGTTATAAGTCCGGAGACTGTAGGAAAAGGAAGCTCCCTTGGTGTTGAAAATTTATAAAAATAGCGTTGTAAAAAGATCCACACCGCACAGCAATGCTGTGGGTATTCTAAATTGAATATTTGAAATATTTTAAATGTGGTATCCAGAGCTAATATAAAGCTATCGAATCTGTGCTTATTTCCATCGAAGAATACATAAAAATCAGTAAGTGATTTGAGGTCATTTCCTACTACAATTATAAGAGGCTGAAGTGTTACCCGACTTTTGTAGAATTTGTCTCTTATTTCTGTTAACCGTGGTTCAAATTCCTGGATGGTTCTAATATGAAGCACCAGGGAGTCCTTAGCTTCTTCGATAGTAGTTTTCCGTTTCTTGTGCGGTCGGCCTTCTGTTTCCCTCGAAATTCTAGCTGTTGGAGGGATGACTGCATTTAACAGAAGTAAAATTGTGCAGTCCCTGCAATCTAAAAATAAATTGGAAATTGAGTTTATCTAAGCAAGTATAAAATTTGATAAGATTTTTACTTTCAAATAAGTTCTCGTCAATAAGAGATAATAATAATAATGACTGCTTATCTCGTATAGTCTTTTGTAAGTAAGGAACAATTTTCTTTACAAAACGTTCCCAATTTTCGAAGAGGTTGTTAGTTGCTGTAGGAAAAGCTTTTTCAAAATCAATGTTAATCTAAAAAAATATGTAAAAATTTCTGAAAATGTTCATGTGCTCCTTGAAATGAAATCTTACCAATTTGGATCCTAACTCCGCATGCTTATATAACGGCCATTCCTGTATTATTTCTTCAATACAATATGTATTATTGACAATCAAAGAGCGTCGGAATGATGACGTTTTTTGCCATTTCTCGATAACTTCTTCAACGGGCTTGCAATTGTACTTCAACCAATATCTTAAAGTAAGCGCGATTGATTCATCGACCTCAGGTATATTAATTGCATGACTTTCCAGTTCGTTGTCTGTTATTTTCTTCACCTTATTTTTGACATTGTAGTACCGATCGTGTAACTTACCACTTGGTCTTCTATTTGTGTTCGTTCTTGGAGCGTAATAAGTAATCTATAAAAAATATTGAATCAATTATTAATACATTTGAAACATAGGAATAAAAACATACCGAATTATCACCGGGAAATTCTTCTACTATCTTTTGGCTCAAGACTTTTAAATCCTCAACCGTTAATTTGCTGTGTTTTGCTAAGGCAGCATCGATTAAAATGTTCGAAATGCTTTGCTGATCTTTCGGTGATAATGTTTTACTGAAGTTATAATTTTCTAACGCAACTTTCCCTCTATTTGAACGTCTTAGTATTTCTTTTATATTAACCTAAGTTATTAATAATATATTTTCAAACAGATACTCTTTATTAGAAAAAAAGGGTATTTACCTGATGCGCATTGAAACCTGTTGCGCTTTCGGAAGAAGATGAAGTGTACCTTGAATCATTAGGTAAGGACTTCACCCAGTTTACTACTTCACTGGTTACTGATAACATATCATCGTTCTTCTGAAAAGTCACAAACTTGATTATAATGTTGTTATTAGGTTTTCATGGTAAGCTATCATTGAAGCTATTAATATTAAGAGTTAGTTGTTTTTTCCGGTGTCAGTGGAGTGAAACCCCAACACGAAATCCCGACTGTTGATTAATTGCCGTCCCTGAGGACATGACAATTTGGAAAGAACTTCACTGAAGTGGCCAGTTTTCAAAAGATTGCATTGGACTAGGTCCGAAGGTTAAACATTAGAAGAAGAAGAAGATTAAACATTAGACAAAGCTTCTCATTACCACCACCTGGCTTTAGTAGAAGGTGTCACGGCGCCTATTTGGCGAGTACGTTATTCGTGATAATGGATTTGGATGTGGATGTCAGTATATAGAAATTTCATCAGCAGTTCCACCAGCTGTCAGGGTGTTGCGGATAGTAGGCTAGAATACACCCTCTGACGAGTCTATGCCTTCCAATGACGAAACAGCTCCTTCGGATTTAGTCCTACACAATCTTATGTTCACTGGCCTCTCCAGTGAAGTTCTTTCCAAATTGTCATGTCCTCAAGGACGGCGATTAATCAACAGTCGGGGATTTCGTCTTGGACTTTCACTCCACTGACACCGGAAAAAACAACTAACTCTTAATATTGATTATAATGTATCACTTTGTGAACTGTATGCCATTTATAGTGTATATAAATAGTAAATGAAAAATCTGGCGGACTTGAAGAGACAAGTCCAAGAAAAAATTTTTATTTTTCGTTAAAAAAATTTGGCGGAGGAAATTTCGGTACCGAAATCGCTTTAAAAAAACACCCCGGCAAGACGACTGTCACTTTTTTACAGTTCGAAATTTTTCAACGTAATTTTCACATTTCACATTTATGGTTTTAATATTCTTTATTAATGAAATATGCTCATATTTTACTTACCAATGAACTTATCCAATTTCTTAGTTTACTCCTGAATTTCGCTTTTGTACCAATTTCTGCATCACCCGGGAAAATTTGTTGAATGTCACTTTCTGAAAGGTATTGAATTTCTTCAATGCCGACACCAATCTCTGTAGTAGTCCACAGCATATACAACGATTAAGCACAAACCATTTAAAAATAAATAACCGTAAAAATTAAATGGAATTACCATCGAGCCTTCCGCGAATGCCCTCCATATTCCATAATTGCAATAATTTTTGTAAATCGTCGTCATTCTCGAGAAACATAATCTCGATACTGTTTATGTCGACGTTCATTTTGCACAATTTAAACACAATTTAAACAAAAATGGAAACACAGTTTTCACGATTTTCAAGATTTTCTAATTCAAAACAAAGGTAAGCGACACTGACTGACACACTGATTCGTAGCTCACAAGCTGCGTAGCATTTGAAACAAAAGCAAGCACTAGGTCTGTTTGGTATGATACAGCGTTCTTAGAGTGTGTGTGTGTATGTGTAGACTGGCCTCTACATGTTTTGTACGGCGTTTCAAATAAATAGTGACACATTTGATTCAAACATTCAGAGAGTTCGAATAAAAATTTAACAAATTGTCAATTTAAACCAAATAAAATTTCGTTTGAATTGATGTTGGTGTTTTGAATGCGTTTTTCAAAAGCGAACTTTTGAAAAATGTTGTCGAATCAAAGTATGTTTTATTTGAGTTAAGCACAAAGTGTTTAATTCAACTAGGAAAAGTTAAAAAACTCTTTCAAATGTGGTCAGTGTTTGTTTGAAATGATGTGTTTTCTTTCCGTGTGTTTAACCGATTTACCAGTGAAGAACGACTCTCACCGCGGAATCGTACTTCAAGCTCAAGCATCCGATCGACATCTCTAGATGAGAACACCCTCCCATCTCTGGGGGAGCGAACCGCACGTCGCGATCTGGCATCTGCAAGCGCTCTAGCCGTATTCCGGGCTTCAGGGTGTGCCCGCCCCTCGTGCTGGGATAAACCCATACGAGATTTGAATACCCCCCCACACAACTCGCAAGTCACTCCATTTGGAGGGGATATTCGTGCCCCAGTACACCGAGAGAACAATCCGGTTGCTGCAACCCCGTTATATGCCTACCGAATTTTTCCGGTTGCAGCAAACGCACGAATTTATTTATGTTGACCGATAGTTCCGGTCACTGGAACCAATATGCATTTATACGAAACAAATATTTATTATTACAATTGCCGGATTAATATGTACAATCGAAATATTTGTCAAAGAAACCGAATGATGTTCATCTGGAATAAAATTTCACTTGTTACAACTGCATCGGTTTGTTGTTACAACCCTATCGCATCTAGACGTTCCATTACTCCGAACGAATGTGACGATATTTTCGATTGCCGTAATCGTAAATTTTGTTCCTAAAGCCGGGTTGACACGCTACGAGTGGAATCGGAACGACTGAACTGCGATAGTCACTCAGACGTTACTCGTATCCTAAATCGAGCATGATCGGACGTTATGATCCGATACGAGTAAAGTCGGACAGTGCTCAACTTGTACGAGTAACGTTCGAGTGACTATCGGAGTTCACCCGTTCCAATTCCACTCGTAGCGTGTCAACCCGGCTTAAATTAAAGTTCCAAAAGACTGTAAAAATGCAAAACCTTTACCAATCATAAAATACAGTAGTTTATTTAAAGATGTCCAATCATTATTTTTATTAAAAAAAAAAATTCATTTACAAATATTATATATTACAAATATTATATTATTATTACTACAAATATTATATTATTATATATTTAATAGTCCCAAATTACAAAGTGCTTTCCTTTCGAACATATACTTATATGGGACGTATGCTCACACTGAATATCAATGAAGTTATGTGCCATGAATACTGAGCTTAATTCAATTCTATATGCGAAAAAGTGATTATCAAAATGTAATGTTTTCAGATATTGTACACATAAATAAACATGTCCGTTTTTCTTAGCTAAAAAATGTATCAAAGCAAACATCGGCTCATCATTTTCATATAATCTAATGCAGATGACCATGTTTTTTTTAAATGAAATGTTATAATAATTTACCCAAGATATTTCCATTATATTTTCCCTTTCATTGATCTTAAAATGGTATTTGTTATAATCGAAGCTGAGAAAAGGTTTTAATGTACCATGAGTAATTGGAGAATTGAAAATCTCATAATGATTTAGAATAATGTTTGCAATTTTTAATTGATTTTTAATATTAAGTGTCTTAAGAAGATTAATTCTGTTATTCGAAATATAAGCAGTTTTTTTAAAGGTTTGGTGTTTTGCTTCAAAACGCATTGAATTTAGGGCGACTATCGGACCTACGTTTTCCATTATTTTCGCGTAGTGTAATAAAAAATGAAATTTAGGTTAATTTTATGTATAAAGAATTATGTTGAGAGATTAAAAATTTTAGATAAATATGAGCGCCGAAATAATGTTTTTTTCTAAAAACTAAAAATAATATTTCTCGTAAAAATATAAGCAAATCCCAATGTTTATTGTCAGGTGGAACTAAATCGCCAACCAAAAGAGGAAAGTATGTAATTATGACTTTCATTTCTGATGCTGATAGTTTTATTTTGTTTTTAAGAAGGCAATCAGTATTGAAAAGAGGTGGTTTTTTTACGACAGGGCCAAAGTTAAAATATTCAATCCTTTGATTCAATTGTTCGAGACTAAAATATGCTTCACATATAACAAATGTTTTTAAAATTAAAATTAAGTCATAATGACAAATACCTTCCAACAAATCATGCATGCAATCGACACTAAAATTTTCAACCACGTGAAAATTATGTAGTTCGTTCCACACTGAATATTCTTTTATTCCAGTAAGCTTTGAATTATTTAAGTTTATATCTTCATGATAATTATCTTTATTTCTCAAACTTTCTAATTTTTCAAAAATTAAATATTTCATTTCATGTATATCACATTTACAAAATCTGCAGTAATATGTAGAACTAAAACATTCAGTAAAACCTAATATTGAGTGAACTCCCAAGTTGTCTCCTATAATTCCGCATGGAATGAATTTTACAATAGTGTAATTACTGTAATTGCAATTTATTGAATACCTTCGTCTTGCAAAATGTTCAGTTTTTCAATAAGTGGTTTACAAATTATAGCATTTCCGAATTTTTTCCTATCTTCTTTAAAAAAAAGCATTGCTAAAAATATATTTGATAATGTTGAACTAATATATTCCGGGACAGCTAATATTTTAACATAAATTGTTCCAATTTTTTGAATACCAGAGTGTGATCCCAATGCATTTAGGCATTCAAAGTCATCAAACTATATCAGTAATGGCAAAAATAATATATTTGTGTCATTATTTGGATTTATTTCAATCAATTTTTTTTTCCAAAACGCAGTTTGAATTATATTATAAATAACCGAATCTAATTTGGCCACATCATTTATGTAGTTCAGAATATGTTTCAATATCGAAGTTTAGGAAAAGAGTATGGTGAAAAGCTGCTTAAGATTAACAAGTTGCAAACAGTAGTTACACTGAACATTAGTTATTTGATTTGATGGAGAATAAGTTTGAAAATTTTCAGACCCAAGAACAATATTTTCAAATTCGACTAAAATATTTGAGGCTCTCAATTGTTGGAGTATTAAATATTCTGATTGTAAATGTGATGAAGCAACTAATGATTTTAAAAGTGATATTACTTTTCCTAGATGATTACCATTTACTTCATTTAACAACTCTATAGCAGTATTTATATGTTTTTCATAAAAATGAAATAAGTTTTTATAAATTTCTTTAGCTGTTGATCTTGGAATTCTGTCATCGCTAAATGTTTTTATAATGACTTTAAGAAAATCTTTAGAAATATTGGATATTTTCGATAAACTTGGTAGAGGGATTACATCACTCAGATCTGCATTATTGAAGGAATTGGTAGAAAGCTGGGAAATATTTTGGTCAATGCTATGGCTTAACAATGTATGGTCTCGTTTGATGTGATATAAATGTTTGTTAACATTTGAATAAACTCGCTGACAATTAAATTTGTCACAAGAAAAACGATCGATTTGTGAATGACTATTTCGCAAAATGATCACCATAAGTGTTCACACAAGGAAAATTTTTCTTGCAAAGAAAACAAGTGAAATTCATATTGTAAGAAATTTTGGAAATATTAGCAACTCAGATTTTGCTTTTAATTTTTCATTAACTTATTGAAAACTAACTTTAGTGATGACTTATTGACATCGTATTTAGTTGAAACTCCAAAAATAAATTTTTGTAAGAAGTTCCAAATGACTATACTCTCATCAGGATACTTGATATTCAATGCCAAGTACATGAAAAAGCAGCTTTCTACAGCTTTTAGTGGATCCTCAAAATGGTATTTCTTATCAACTAACGTTACATACGCTTTCATATTCTTAAAAGTACCAACAAATACAACCCGCGGCTGTGAACCACTTTCAGTTTTTGCGATGTGTTGTTCGTATTCCTCTGCTTGATGCAATGTCTGGAATAATAATTATAAAATTCGTAGTCAAATAAATTATACAGAAATTATATCACAACAACTGTATAAAACTTACCTCGAAATGAACTACGAATTTTTCCTGGACTTCAATTTTGGAAGCTTTATACAACTTCTTATGTTGTCTATGTTTTGTTTGCGTAGAGGGAAAAAAGTACGGAAGCAGCAAAAAAGCTACAGCTTTTTGAACATCTGTAATATAAAGACATAATTTAAATAACGATTAATGGCATAGTAGTATAACGCAACGCACTATCATTGTGATTCTCGCATGTGGTAAGCCACTTTCTGACTGCAGCATCGTTTAACGCTGAGCTCTTTTTTATTACATTTTTGTAGATTCTATCCCAAGTCTCGAGGCCTTTCACATTTGGATGTAGCAATTTTGCGTCCGCATGCATCTGGAATTGATTTTAATATAATTTATGCTTTTGCCGTGAAAACCAATCTCATACTAAATCTAAAACAGCTGTATCATTTCCAACAAAAACTGGAAACAAACTAATGTAGTCCACAGTCGCAAATTTATTGTTTTGTAAAATTGCCCATCTATGAGAAAAACAATTCTTCCATTTATCAATAAACGTTCGGTCAGTGGTGTGGGTCTTAACAAACTCAAAATCTCTTATAGAGTCACAATCTGCAAATTATTTAACATACAAATAAAATATTAAATAGATTGATAATACTGAAATAAAAGGAGCATTTTTTTCTACAAATTTAAATTAAGTTTATGGGTCATTCTATGAAAAATCGCAAAAAAAGGCCAATTTTGAAACCTTACCATCGCCGATTCTCTTGAAAATTTTTTTGCTTGAAGAAGTAGTGAAAAAAAAATACCTTCCCCTTTAAAATAAGTTCTATTTCATTATTCTATGATAAAAACTAACAGAGATATGAATTTCCAAAGAGGACTTGGACACCATTTTTGCTAAATCTTTAACAAACTATAACTAACAAAAAAAATGAGATAGAAAAAAAAAATTGAAATCATATTTTTTTTTTCACTAGTTCTTCAAGTAAAAAAATTTTCAAAAGGATCGACGATGGTAAGGTCACAACTTTTGCGATTTTTCTTGGAATGGCCCTTATGGAGTAGCGAAAGCAAACCATTTTGTAAAATAATATAAGTGCATGAAAATTGTCTAACCATGTGATAAAGCGGTGGCTGAAGTAGAGCCAGATATAGTAGTATATTCTCTCCTTTGAATTAGACCCGCATGACTTAATGATGCCCTAAAGTTCGAAAACGCATCATAAAGTTTTCCCGAAGGTTTTTGTCCATTCAATGCTGTGCTGTAATACACATCCTTACACTCATTTGGGAAAATTTGGCATATACTTGCCGATATATATATAAAATCTTGTCTATTAAATCTGTTGTAAGAAAAGTTAACATTTTGGTAAAATGTATGTGTATATCAAAATAAATACCCAGACTACTTACTCAAAATTAAGCTTTTTCTCCAAAAAATATTTTATGATCGATTTAGATATCTTAACTTGCTCATGATTTTGCAACTCTTTTTTGATTTGATGTTTTCCGTGAATGATTTGAAAGTCAAGGTCTTGTAACTTAATAAGTTTCTAAAGAAATGCATGAAAAAGAATAGAAAACAGTGTCAAAAGATCTTAATATAAGAAATAAAACCGTTGATTTACTTCTGCTGTAAGGTTACTGCTAACTGAGTCACTTCAACATTCCTGAAAACACCGACTACACCCCTCCCAGTTATGACTTCGATAAAAACTTCTCAACAGCCATCCCAACCCGCCTAGAGTGGGAAAGGGACTTGGTACGAACGAAGAAGGAGTCCGCCCACATATATACGGACGGCTCCAAAACTGAAGACGGGGTAGGTGGAGGTGTTTTCTCTGAAATGCTTAATATTAGCAGCTCTTTCCGCCTTCCGGACCACTGTAGTGTCTATCAGGCGGAGCTTATGGCGATCAAGGAGGCCCTGTCCTGGCTGAGGTGTAATGTAATATCTACTAAGGATATTAGCATTTTCACAGACAGCCAAGCGGCGATAAAATCCCTGGAATCGACCTCGACAACATCAAAGGTCGCCGTAGAATGTAGATCATCTCTTAAGGAGATGGCCGAACAGTTCAATATTCTTCTGTGCTGGGTGCCAGGACACATGGATATTCCAGGGAACTGTATGGCTGACGAACTCGCTCGGCGCGGCACTACCCTTCATACTTCGCCGGTATATCAGAACCTGGGTGTGCCTCTCTCCACATGTAAACTGCTACTGAGACTGGACTCAATTGAGAAAACCAACTCAACATGGGCGGAGGGTACAACATGTCACACTGCGAGACAGATCTGGCCAAAGCTGGATCTTAATCGTTCTAAAAGGCTGACTCTGCTCAAAAGGGCGGACATCAGCAAAACAGTCGGTGTCCTAACCGGACACTGTCTTATAGGTCGGCATGCAGAAAGGCTTGGACTTTTCTCAAACGACTTCTGTAGAAGCTGCCAGGACGAGGAGGAGGAGGAGACAGTCCTTCACCTTCTCTGCACTTGCCCAGCTCTGTCCGTCAGAAGGAAAGCTCATCTCGGAGCGTACTTCTTCAACTGTCTTGGTGAACTTGCCACAATGGAGGTCGCGAGAATCCAACGCTTTATTATAAGCTCTAAATGGTTCGACGAGTAGGACCGGAGTCGAAGATCCTGTGGTACCACAACGGACCTTTTAGGTCTAAGTGTGTCCGTGTTCTCACGGACAGCCACGTGTACCTACCTACCTACCTACTGCTAACAAATGTATGCAACGAATTTTTGACGAAATCGTCCTCTGCATGGCAGGAAAGACTGCGAAATGGCGCGGAAAATGGTTGTTCTTGCGAAAGACTCTCCATTGTATGGAATACAGGAATATCAGGACTTTCAGTATCAATCGAAGTATTTAAAATTGAATTCGTTTCCCCAACTGTTACATTTTCCAAAAGACAGAAGTCTACATTTTCAATATCAATAGTAGCACTGTGTTTCACAGTTTCAATTTCTTCTACTTATAAAATAAAGCATAACAATATATTATAAAAAACGTGAAAACACATGCAGGTAACTTATGAGAAAGTCACGCCTCTAGTGTCTGGATCGAAATAATAATAAAATTGAAACAAATGAATAACCTGGAAATTCTTCAACGCCGACTCCTAAAGACCAGCCAGGTAAAATGCGATATTGGTGAACATATTGCACCAATATGTCATCCGAAATAGAACACGTTGTTTTGTAGTCGTAGAATTTTATCTTTCCATTTATATTAAAATAACTTTTTACTGAATTATGTATATTGAAATGAAAAATAAAAAAAAAAATATGTATGATAGAATAAAATGAATTTCTTTTTATCAACTTTTTATGTATACCAGCTTGAATGTAATCATTTGATGTCAAATTTTCTCCATTCACCGGCAGAATAGGAACAATACCACTAATATTATAAAAAACTCTTAATATAAATATAAAGTCCTGGCGCGTATAGCGTGAATCTTCGTAGGGCTAGCGCAACGATACGATCGCTGATTTTCGTAGAATTTTTAATCACTTCTTGGAATTTAGCAATCGAAATTTTATTTTCGAATGAAAATCACGTGTTTATGGTTATAGAAATCATAGAATTTGATGATCGTGCTATTGAGCTACCTCAACGAAGTTTCACACTACGCGCCTGATATAAACTTACATTTTTATAGCTTCACTGTAATGCAGTTACACACTGTTTTTCGCACTTAACCGAGTTGTCACGCCATCAGCAGCCACCTTCCTTCCACTTCTACTTAACACTTCGCACTTAACACTGCACACTTCAACAGCCAGAACTATTCTGTACGAACTTGAAAACAAAAATCACAGCAAACGTTCAAGTTCCCGCATTGTATGTAATGAATTTCGGTTGAGATAGCACAGTTTTGTATGAGACAACGGAACTTTAGTAACTGCAACTGAATAATGACAGGGTCCGTTTGTGATGATCAACGTGCTGTTGCAGTTACGAACAAACATTAGTAGCGATCGAAATTTGGTTCCTGGACATTAAAGTCATTCTGTTATGTCAAAGTAACCGTTAAATTTCTCACAAAATTTGAAAACAAAAATGAGAAGGTTATCGTTATCGAATATAATGTTGCTAGAACCGAATGTTTGTGCGAAGGGACGAATATTTGTCATTTTGACCGAACACCGTTTGTTGTCAACAAATTGCGATTACAATAATTAAACCACATTTGCGACAAATAATATTTTGTTAAAGGAACCTAATGCCAACTGATCATTTCTCTCGGTGTACACTTGGGCACATGACAAAGAGCCGCATGCTTCCCCTGATAGGTCTTTTTACAGGAGGTGCACTCAAAAATAAAGATCTGTGTAGGATGATATTCTTTAGCATGCGTAATCACTTCATTTATGCTCAGTGCCATGAAGTTTCCCAATCCGGCAGCCGAACATGCGACGCATATCTTCGCCGTAAAGGGAACTTCTATTTGGTAGGCCGGAACGTTTCCATTCCCTCCCTGGTTCGAGCTATGCCCGGCGGAGGGGTACCGGGTCATAGGTTAAATATAATATAATATTAATAGCTAAGTATGATACACGTTCCATCTTATCAAGTAAGTAAGGAAACAATAAGAGTAGTGGTATTTCATTGTTGATAAAATAGCCGAAACCATAATATCTCCCACTTATGCTACACCTCTTATGTCTCCTTACAGTGCCAGACTAGAGTCAAGTTCAACAGGGTCTTCTTTCCCCGCTAATTATTCCAAGCCCGTTCCCTTGGCTGTGGTTTCGCTAGATAGTAGATAGGGACAGAAAGTTGTCTATGTTTTTACGTCGACACCTGCCGCGAAGGCTTAATCCGACGGTCTTCTTAGGACACGGATTGACTTTGTGACCACAATCAGAGCCCCTCCAACAGAGGTACTGGTCTTATACAAGAGTGCAAGCTCCTACATTCATACCAGTGGATGCGAGACCTATCTAAATCTCTGCCGTTCTATGGGTCCCGGCACCCGGTTGATACACAGAAAAAAAAGAGTAGTCTAAATGACCAAAAATGTGGTTCGTTATAAACATTTTCATGTTTAAAAAGGCGCCTAACGAAAAAATGTTTGATTTTGAACATTGCGCATTGTTCATTTGACGATGTTTAATATTAAACGTTTCATTGGTAGTTTTACCTTTTTTTATGATCGATTTGAACGCGAAAAATTTGAACGTACTTTATGTCAATATGACCATGTCATTGTCGATTTAAATGGCGTTAAATTTTAAACGAGTATCGTGTCACACAGAATAACTTAATATTTCATTTAAACGTGAGTACATTGAACGTTTTTTTTGTTCGAATAACTATTTTCACAATTAAACTAATCATATCATTTTTCTATTCCTGAAAAGAAAACTCTGAATTTCAAATAAAACATTTTTTAAAAAAAAAATATATATTCTCTTTTTTTTTGTATAAAAATTGTTCTGTAAATAATACATTTTTCTTAAAGTATAAGTAGGTACATAATGAAAAATATAATAAATCGATAATAAATAATAAATAAACTTAGATACTATTCAAGTTTTAAACCGAAAAAATAAATGAAATTGTTTCTTCATAATCTTATACATATATTAGGTATATATACATTATAATAGTGCAAAAAACAAGCAAAAATTAATATTACAAATGTACGACAGCGGAAATGTTTTTTATGTAAAGTCATGAATATTAAATGCGTTTATTTCTGATAAATGCTTTACCATTGGCCAAATTATATACGTGAATTGGGACGCCATTAAACAATTTAATATGTAATAATGAAACAATATTTGAGTTTTTTCCAACCTCATAACTTTGATAATGCTCACTAAATTTAATCAAATTAATTTCATTGCATAGAACATAAAATTCATTTTCTTCACTTACAATTAAATCAATTATTTTGAATAAACCCAATTTTCCATGAATATCAGATGTTAGATACAAATTTTTATAATATTTTGTCCCTCGGTACAACACATTTTCTGGTATATAAACAGAAGAATAATTTAAACCTTCTGTTAGAGGTAGATCTCTATATTTCGGTACATGCAACATATTTGTGAGTTGAATAGCATCAAATACAAGATCCGGTGGTAACGATGTAGAATTTATTAATAAATTTGAAAATGACAGAGAACTTTTAACTGATAAAGTGTACGCTATATTTTTTCGAGATGTGATAATATGAGCATATTTCTTGATATCTCTATGTTTCGCTTCAAACCTGAAACACCAAAAATATTTAGGTGGCCCACTTTTCTTAATGATAGTTGGGTAATGCAATAAAAAATGGTGCTTAGGTTTGAGAGCTCCAAATAATTGTAAATAATGTTGGTGATGATCATTTATTAGTTTTCGTAAAGTATCAATATCTGAAGTAGAAAACTTTTCGAGCAGAACCATATCAATAATTTTCAGTAATAAACAAAATAGATACCAATGATGATTATTATTTGGAATAAGATCACCTATAATCAAAGGCAAAAAGTGAGTGAAACACCACATTTCTCGGGCAGACATTTTTAATTTGTTCGATTTTAAGCGCGATAATTGGATTGGTCCTGACGTATTTCCGATTTCTGTTATTCCATAAGAAAACATTTTCTTCCTATAATTAAGAGTATCCAATGTAAAAAAACCTTCTCCTAAGAAAGTTGATAAAATTTGGCAAAGTTCATAATGGCAAATGCCTTCGAATATGTCATGCATGACATCAGCGGAAAAATTTTCAGTAACATGAAAGGAAGGTATATCGTTAAACAAACTGTAATTTTTTATCCCACTAGTTTTAAAATCGTTTTTATTTAAATCTGCGGTATATGTTTCAATGGTCCTAATCGAGTTTTCGTTTTCAACACAGTCAGATTGTAAATGTGTTTTACTTACGTCGCAAATACGACAATATTTATTACAATTAAAGGACTTACCAAAACCTAATAATTCTTTAAGCCCCAAGTTATCACCCAAAATAAGTCCTAGCACAAAATGAATCTGATATATTTTGTCTGCAACAATGATTTCTAAGCCGTATTGCTCTAAAGCTTTGATTTGTTCAATCAAAAAATAGAAGGAATGGTCTTTCCCATGGTCTGCTATAAATTTGCTTTTAATGAAACCAGCCACAAATATATAGTTCAGATTTGACAGAAGATGTTGAGGAATTGTTGGAAAAGAGAAATAAATACCGCATAAATTATCTTGAACAGAATTACTCCCCAATGGATTATTTACTTCGAAATCATCTGCGTATAAAAAGTAAGGAATTATTAACTTGTCCTCTCCAATACATGATCTTTTCATTTTAAATAATTCGCAATGTATAAAATTTTTATAAAATCCGTCTTCAGTAGTACGTTTCATATTATCCAGTGTACTCAGAAGCATTCCAGGTAGTTCAAAAAATTTTTTCATTTGAAATTGTAAAGATAAAAAATAACCGTTAGCAGTAACTTCATCTAAAGTGGATTCACCACGTTTTACAGTTTCCCGAATTTCATTATTTATTGTATGGACTATAGGAAATCGAAATAAGTTCTTTTTTAATAAATATTGCATAAATCGATATTCAGATTTTATATCTTTGAAAGGATTTGAGCAAATTTCTAGGACTTTTTGATTAGAATCTTTTCCGAGGTGGTTCAAATTTTGAAGCGTGCCAATTATGCAATCAGTTATTTCTGAAACCTTATTTATTATCCTAACCGAATCTTTTCGACTGAAATTGCTTTGTGAAAAAATATCTGATGCAAATTTAAGAGTTATGTTATTTAATTTATCCAATCTGGTTTTATCTATCGAACTTTTAGTATTCGTTTTAGGAACTATTAAAACAGATTGCAATGATTCAAAGCTTTGACTCAAAATACAATTTGAATTGCTCTCTTGAATTTCCGAACTAGTGCTTAGAACTTCTTCCTTGAGACATTGTTGTGAAGTAATTTTATGCGTTACTAAAAGATGCTTTTTAAAAGCCTTCCGATTGGAAAATATTTGCATGCATTTATATTGACCACATTTGTATGTATCAACTGCATTCAATTCATGAAAGGATTTTAGATGATTTATTAGATCGACAACTGATAAATAATGAGCTTTACAAAATGTGCATAAGTACATGTTTAGAGGAAAAAAATACTAAACACTTTTTAAATAAGAAATTAATCCCGAAACTTGAGGAATTGAAATGTCGTATTCGGTGGTAAAATTAAAAAAGTGTCTTTGAAAAAAAATCCAAACGCCCGCGCAATGTTCTGGATATTTGTAATTAAAAATTTGAAAAATTTTAAAACATGTATCCAAACATGATATAAAACATGGAAATTTTAGTTGTACTCCATCAAAATAAATATAAAATTCAATAAGGCTGGCGATATCCTTACCTATAACTACGATAAGTGGCTGTATAGTTTTTTTTTCGTCAAAAAAACGACTTTTAATATTTTCAAAAGCTAGTTGAAAGTCACTTATATTTGTTAGATGTAGTATAAGAGAGTCTTTCCCCTCCCTTATTGTTGTTTTTTTCCTCCTTTTTTGATTGTTGTCACTATTAACTGGTCGCGCTGACGGGATTATTATTGCATTCAACAAAAGTGATATTATGCAGTCTCTGGAATCTTGAAATTTTTGGCTTAGTTTATTATATTTTCTATCAAAAAAAAATATTATCTTACTTTCGTTGATTTCATTATTCAATTTTTTTAGTATTTCTACTGACTCCTTGTCACGTACATTTTCCTTCAAAAATGGAACAATTTTTTGAGAAAAAGTATTCCAATCCTGATATAATAAATTGCTTTTCAGAGGGTAAAGGTGCTCAAAGTCAATATTTATCTAAAAACGGTTGAAAATAGTTAAAATATTGAGAATAAGTAGTAGTAATTGACATTATAATGAACCGTACCAAATTTTTTGCAAGGCATGAATGTTTATATAATGGCCAAGCCTTAAGAAAATCACCAATACTTTCACTTGCACCTAATAATGTCCGGCGATAAGCACAAGTTTGGGTCCATTTTTCCGTTACGTCTGTAATTGGACTGTCGTTATACTTCAGCCATGTCTTAAGATTTTCTCGGATTGAATCATCTATCTCTGTACTGCTGTTAATTTTATCCTGTGGTAAATCCCCATCAAATTCCCGATCGAATGAAACTTTAACTGATTTCTTTGTACGACTTCTCGTATTAAAATACCTATCATGCAACTTCCCATGTGGGTGTTTCCTATTATGATTTCTAGGAAGATAATAAGTATCCTGAAAGTCATTAAATTTTAATATTTAAAGAAAAGCTATATATATAACCTCAAAATAGTTACCGTGTTTTCTCCTGGAAAGGTTTCGACAATTTTGGTGCTTAAATATTTCAAATCGCTCACACTTAGCTTTTTATATTTGGCAGTCAAATGATCGATGAGACAATTAGCGATAACTTGTTGATCCGCTGGTCTTAAATTTCCATTATATCTGAAATGTTCTAATGCAGACTTTCCTTTTAAGGTTTGCAGGAGAATTTCTTCAATCTTAACCTTTTAGAAAATTTTAAAGTTATGGAGTATGAAGTATTATTCTCTTTTTCAATTATTTTTATTTTTACCTCTATGCTAGGTTGCCTGTCCAAGTCACTGTTTGTTGTCGAATAGGTTGTTGTGCTTGGAAGTTCTGCGACCCAATTGCGGACAATAGAGTCAACTGACTTCGTGTCATCATCCTACCAAACAAAATTGTGGAACTTAAGATAGCCAATTTAATATACGTACTTTAAAATTAATATAACCTTATCTTTTCTCCATTCCCGTAATTTTTCTCGAAATTTGGCCTTAATACCAATTTCACTATAATTCGGAAAAATTTTGTCAATATCGCTGGAGTTTAAATATCTTATTTCGTCAATGCCCACTCCAGCTCCTTGAAATTAAATTAAATTTTAAGCTTCGATTTCTCGGAAAACTTTTCCTCTCGTGAATACGAGAACATAATTTTTTATAATCACGCAAACTTTATAATTTTTTTATGTAAGGAATTGTGTACTAACCTTTAAAATGATCATATATGCCTGATAAATCCCACTTTTGAAGCAACTTTGCTAAACCATCACTGTCCTGATTTGTTGCGTCTAAATTTTCAATAAAAACCACTTCAATACTGTTCATATCCATTTTTAAACCTTCTTCACATCACTTACACTGAACAAATGACTTCATCACATTCTTAGTAAATCGAATATAAACTGTTTATTTGTTCATTTCACTGTATTCGTGGTTGAATCAAACGTTTATGTGTTTGATAAATAGCGTAGCGCATCTATTTTGAACGCGTTCGTGGTCAAGTTGAACGCAAAACTATTGATAGAAAAATTGCTGTCATCTTAAACGATATGATTGTTAAAATGAACGAAAACACTTAACTTCCTAGCCGCTATTTCTTTATTTCATATCAAACGAGATTTTTAAAAGAGATCGCGTTCACGCATTTCGAAAAATCTGATTGGCTTAACCATTTTAACTTTCAATTGAACAAGTAATTGTTGCTTAGACAATAAATTTTCATATTTTCCAAATAAACGTGAAAAATGTTCAATATGACAATTCACTTTTTTTTCTGTGTACGCAACTCCACGTCGAGCTCCACAAGGAAGCTCTGCCCGCTTGGGCATAACCACAGCCACCACGTTGCTCCCCTAGGGGCCTCTCCAGTGTCGGGGGTGGAAGTAACCTTCCATGGGCTCCCCGACTCCCGTGGTACCAGAAATAGAACCTCCGGTCAGGATTCGTAGCTTAATAACACTACTACCAGTTGAGCTGCTTGCATCTCGGGACTGGTCACCCTCCTCATCGGGTACGTGGGGTAGGCACTCCCCAAAGGCTACACTGGAATCAGCATTATCGCCTTTAACTCAGTGTTGGTATCTAATGTACCACCTCCCTGCGTCAATAAGACATAAAACATAAAACAACACAGGACAACACAACAACACAGTAACATAAACAAGAAACTAAAGAACTTCTGTAAAAATAAATTTAAATTCTGCAAAAATTGAAAATAAAATAGCTTTCCAATAATCTATGTAATATTAGCGAATATTATGTTAACCTTCAAGTAACATTTTCCTTATCAAGTTTATCGATCAAGTTTATCGAACGTTTCCTTGCTTTTCAGGCAATCACCAAATTCATATACTCCATTCAGCACACTAACTCCCATACCATTCAAATCACGTAAATCAGCATAAGCCACACAATCACACAGCACATGCATCCAGTTTTCAAGTGGGTCACCACAAAGAATGCAGCTCTCTACTGCCGATAAATTTCTTACAAACAAATATCCATTCATACTACCATGTCCAGTAAGCAAAAATCCCAAGGCCAGACTAAAATCCATTCTCAAGAGACTTCTAGCAGTTCCTACATCCTTGATGAACTTAAAAGTAACACGTCCCTTGGTGGATTCGTTCCATCTGGACTGCCATCTAGATAAAATACATTCATCCAAAAGTTCGTTCAGAGACGATCGACTAATATCCCTAACGTCACCATTAGTAACCCAATCGCTTTGCCGCAGCGGCATACCCCTCCGAATCCTAAAAATCAAACTCCTACGGATCACCTCCAAATCGAGAGGGGCAACACCCATTAGAACCTGCATAGCATCTGTAGAGACCGTCCGGCATACCGGCAAGCATGCGTACAAGATGATTCGTTGACAAGAAAGCATCATTCGCTTACCTCTTTGAGACTGCATGCATTCATCGAACACAGAGGATCCATAAGCTGCAATTGCAGTGAATAGACCACCATAGATGACCCTAGTTGCTCTTCGTCCAAGACCCCATTCTACTCGTAGTATTCTGCATAATGTAGCTGCAACAGTCATTAACTTATCCCTGAGCACAGACAAATGAATATAGAAATTCAATCTCTCACTCACTGTGATGCCCAGGTACCTAACGCTAGTCACATACTTACGAGCAACACCATTCATTGTGATATGTGGTTGACGACTTAGAGACAAAATACCTTTTAATAGCATTATCACCGATTTATCCATAGATACGTAAACACCAACTTTCAGACTCCATGCCTGAATTAACTCCATCATGGCGACACCTTTACGTTCGAGTTCTAGACGACTTTCACCCTCAAGAAGGATGAGCAAGTCATCAGCATATGCACATATATTGCATTCGTTCTCTAGATTTTGAAGGAGTTCATCCATCATCATATTCCAAATAAAAGGTCCAGCGATGGAGCCCTGTGGGCAACCTCTACGAACATCCCTCCACACACAATCATGGGTATCAGCTACAAAAGCTTTTCTATCAGAGAAATAACTTAACCAAAGGTCAATCTCCAAGCAGCCACATTCACGCAACTTATCAGCTACAGCATTCCAATTTAAGTGGTCAAATGCACCTTTGAAATCAATAAAAATTCCAAGTACATACTTGGACCTACTATTACACACACATTGTTTCACATACATCCAAGCATCCTCCGTACTCATGCTAGGACGGAAACCAAACTGTTTATCAGACATAGTGTCTGATATTCTTGCCTGGAGTCTAGATACCATAATTCTCTTAAAAACCTTACCCATGGTTGGGAGCAGTGAAATACCCCTATAGGAAGCAGGGTTGCTTCTGATTTTGTCAGGTGACTTCAGAAGTACTATAACACGAGCTGTTTTCCAAGATTCAGGAAATAGTCTCTCTACCATACACTTTTCAAAAATGCACTGAAGATATTCAGGAATGACTCGCCAGATACTCTTAATCATACCACCAGTCATTCCATCCCATCCAGGCGATCTACCACATTTTATCCTAGCTATAGCCACATCGACCTCCCAACGCTGTAGTTCGGGTATTTCAACTAGCTCATCTACACGAGCACGAACAGCAAGATCAGGCAGAATCACGGGGTCCGGAAAGAAATTTCGCAGTAACACAGTGACTGATTCACTCCACGTAGTCATTACGTTATCACCAACAGTAATTCCAGATATTTCGTGTCTCTTTTTCGATGCCCTGCATATCTTATATACCATGCCCCAAGGATCGTTAACATTTGTACCTATGAATCTCTTCCATTCGTTCATCTTATGATTCGCTATTAGATCTTTGTACTCGTACATGGTACGCATGTATGCACGCTTTAATCGGTCAACATCCAAACTACCAGTGATCCTAGCCCTTTGGAATTTCTTTCTCAGATATCTTACTCTCCTTCTCTTAACATTCAATTCATTCGTCCACCATTTCACACATTTAGGATTCTTTTTACGAATTCTATTAAACATACCATCATTCACTCTATCCATCCATTCTTGAACTGCCAAAATTTGGTCATTCACATTTAGTTCGGCAAATTCAATCAGAGGCAGCTCATCCGCAACTTCTTTGAAACGGGCACCATAGTGCTCCCAATCACAACCTTTGGTCGACCAAGCCTTTATATCAGAGACTTCATTCACCCAAGTAGTCCTATCATAGCTCAGAATGATTTCGATTGGGTTATGATCACTCACACTCCATCCACCCTTAACACACAATGAAAAACTATACTGCATTGCACGCTAGTGATATCTATATCGCTAACACCCCTAGGCCCATCAAACGTATAGTGTTCGCTGGGCTCTTTCAAAACGTGTATCCTGTTTGCAAGAAACCATTCACTAAGCTTAACACCTCGACGCAGACCACGACTACTGGATGTACGTCTAGCAATCTTGCTGTACCACATATTTGAGAGTGCATTAGCATCCATGCCAATAATAAGGGGAAGACCACTAACATGTGATAACATCAAATGCATAAACACAAGATATGGATCCAAAACATCGCCAAACGCACAATACACACTCGCAAGACACAATTCACCGAAATCACCTTTAACCCATACACATACACCAAGATCATTCGGGAGATTTATTTGCACACATTCAACATTCACATCATTAATAACTATAGCAGACTTTATTTCACCGCCAGAAGGGAAAATTCGCATATTCGCGGGCAAGCCACTAACTCTACCAAAGCAGATCCAAGGCTCCTGGAGCAAGGCAAACCTAACATTACATTCACTCATCCATTCACCCAAATCATGCATCACTGCAGCTGCACCTTGACAATTTAGTTGTAATATTTTGACAGCCATGAATTTAGTTTCTATCAGTCAAACTTAACATCTTTCTAACATATATAGGGCAACTGTGGGAGAAAATCCCGTGATCTGCCTTGAGTCCATTTCGTTCGCAGTTACGACAATGATGAGGTTTATCACATTTTGCTGCTTTGTGACCACTCTCAGAACAGCGTATGCATACATCCTGCTTAGCTCTACAATCTAAGATGCCATGATCAAACCCAAGACAACGGAAGCAGTGGAATACTCCATCATCTGCTCTTACTCTGTAACTGAACCATTTCACATAGATACGTTCATTAGCCAAAAGGGCCTCAATAATTCTAGGACTACCCTCAAAGAGAACATTGGATAACGCATCAGTTCCCTCCTTTTTTGGCCGTCGTACGACTTTTAATTCAGCTTTCACTTCGCTCAGTGTGAAGCTCTCTTTGAGATTGTTTTCAAATATCTCAATCATCATTTCTTCTTCGGGAATATCACAATGGACATTCAGTGCAATAAGTCTGGGCTTGCGTTTGGCGGGAATTGAAACATCAAGGCCACATTGACCAAACTTCTTATTTGCAATTATTTTATTCATTTCCGCTTCCGATGGAACTCTTATAGCGACTCCACCGTTTCTCATAGGAATAACACCATGAACTCTAACTCCAAGGGTTGGTCCTACCTCTTTAAGAATGACATCCGTCATTTCTTTCGAAGTCGAATCAACGTCTCGGCTCTTAACCACAACCGACCACAATTTCTTTTGCTCCACCAGAGGAGGTAAATCAGCAGAGACAACAGGGACCGAAACTGTAGTTGGAACGGTCGGTTTAGTTTAGATCAGGGATGAAGCTTCATTACCAGAAACACCAACAAGCTTACCTTGCAGACATTCATTTTCCGCCAACAGTTTGACGACAATTTCTTCATAAGCAGCAGTTTTAAGGTGGATCTTTTGCAGAAAATCACACGGGAGCCCAGCATCAACAATCATGGAACCAATTGCAGAGGTAATTTCGCGCATCTTATTAAGGGGTCCATCAATTCGAGACTCAGTGAGAGTCCTAGAAACAGGAGCAGTATTAAGTTGAATGGGATTTGCATCAACAGGATAAGCATCAACCGTGAAAATTTCAGTGTTCTCATCATCAGTGTCAACTTCAACCACATCTTCTTCGCCTTTCCTCTTATTAACCTTTTCGGCAATATCTTTCGCCACTTGGCTACGAGTAACCCTAGTCCTACTACCTTCACCTCCCTTCTCAGTAATCTCCAAATAAGCCCTTCTGATGACATCCATAATAACCTCTCTATCACCCAAATCTTCCTCGTCCATGGAGTCATCCCCAGGGACAGCATGTTTCCGAGAGCCATCCGGCAGCTCTAGGCTCGACTCAGAATCTGCGTCATCTTGCAACTTTTTCGTACCACCAGTCTTTCTGACTCTTTTAGCCGGTTTCGGCTTAGGTATGAGAGACCTCTCAGGGGGCATAATGAAAAACACTTACCAATACGAAAGAAGGCAACAGCAATAGACACATAAACCAGTTTCGCGTCGAAAAAACACAAACAAAATATAAGGGAATTTATTGCCCGTTGTTGAAGACAACAACAACCACACGTGAATCAACCAGATCGGCTATAACTTTTATAGTCCGAACCTCACATAAAAAAACAAACCACCTACGCGCAGGGCACTGTTCAGCGCACACCCGATATCACTTTCAGAATTTAATTCACTCAGGAACACTTTCAAAACTATGGAAAACCAGGAGCGCAAAATCACATTGAAAATACACGTCTGCTCGCATCGAATTTGATGACGTCAGTAGTAGATAGGGACAGTATCGTCTGTGAGTTTTACGTGAACACCTGCCGCGAGGGCTTAATTCCACGGTCCTCTTCGGACATGGATTGATTTTGGGACCACAATCAGAGCCCCTCCAATAAAGGTGGTACCAGTTTATATAAGAGTGCAAGCTCTTACATGCATACTGGTGGATGCGAGACCTATCTAAATCTCTGCCGTTCTGTGGGTCCCGGCACCCGGTTGATACGCAACTCCACGTCGAGCTCCTCATGGAAGCTCTGCCCGCTTGGGCATAACCACAGCCACCACGTTGCTCCCCTAGGGGCCTCTCCAGTGTCGGGGGTGGAAGCAAACCTTCCATGGGCTCCCCGACTCCCGTGGTACCAGAAATAGAACCTCCGGTCAGGATTCGTAGCTTAATAACACTACTACCAAATGTTTGAGTTACTTGCGACTCGGGACTGGTGACCTTCCTCATCGGGTACGTGGGGTAGGCACTCCCCAAAGGCTACACTGGAATCGGCATTATCGCCTTTGACACAGCGTCGGTATCTAAGGTACCACCTCCCTGCGTCAATAAAACATAAAACATAGTACAATACAAGACGGCACAGAAAAGCGCAGGATAGCACAAAAGTCCAGCACTTAGAAATCACAACTAATGTCATGCTTTTTACAACCACTAGCTTAAAAATCACAACATTGAGAAAAGTCCAGCAACAGCCTCGAGGCCGCTACCCCTCAAGTAGGGCTTTTCTCCTGGCGAAGGCCAGACGCGCAAATTCGTTTAATCTCAAGAAGCTTTCACGGGTTGCCAGACATTTATCCACGACATATTCACCATTCACACAATTCACCCCTATACAGTTCAAATCACGCAAGTCATCATACACAGTGCATTCACACAACACATGCTTCCAGTCTTCGACTAGGGAATTGCATAGGCTGCAACCTTCGGTCACCGATCTAGCCATCTTGAAGAGGTAACTATTCAGGCTACCGTGTCCGGTGAGAAGGAACCCCAGGCTCAGACAGAAGTCCATTCCACGGAGCCCCCTGGCAGCAGACACATCACCAAGAAAACCGTAAGTAACACGACCTTTGGTGCTAGCATCCCAGCGATTCTGCCATCTTACTATAGTGTTCTCCTCCAGACGGGCAGCCACCGCGCTGCGACTTAGTCCACGAACTTCGGCATCAGTGACCCAATCGGTCGGGGTCAGCGGTAGTTCTCTCCTAATTTTATATGCTATACTACGACGAAGTACCTCCAGGTCCATCGGGGGAGCACCCATGAGTACCTGCATGGCGTCGGTCGAGACCGTCCGGCATACAGGTAGACATGCATACATAATGATGCGCTGGCATGCATTCATCAGAACTACTCCGCGTTTGGTTAACATACATTCAGCAAAGACAGATGATCCGTAGGTAGCACATGCAAGGAACAAACCACTATAGATAATTCTTACAGCTTTTCTGCCGAGTCCCCATTAACGTCGCATCACTCTTCGCAGCTGACCAACCAAAGCAATAATCCTTACCTTGAGGTCATCCAAGTGCTTGTAAAAGTTCATCCGCTCACCCATTCTGACCCCCAGGTACTTGACACAGGTCGCGTACCGGAGGGTCATCCCATTGGCTCTCACCGTTGGATGTCTGTTGGACGAGAGCAATCCCTTTAACAGCATTGCCTCCGATTTTTCCGCGGAGATGCCGACCTTAACTTTTGCGCTCCATGCCTGAACAATTTTCAGCATGTCGGAGCTTTTGGATTCCAGCTCCAGGCGGGATCTGCCTTCCACGAGGATGAGTAGGTCGTCTGCGAACGCGCACACCTTAACTTCAGCAGAGAGTTGCACCAGAAGTTCATCCATCACCAGGTTCCATATAAATGGGCCAGCAATGGAGCCTTGTGGACATCCCCGTGTCACATCTCTCCACACACACTCATCATTCACTCCCTGCACAAACGCCCTTCTACCAGAGAAATAGCTTGACCATAGGCCAATTTCCTGGCAGCCATACATACGGAGCTTCTCGATAACGACTGTCCAGTCAAGGTGGTCAAAAGCACCCCTGAAATCGATAAAGATCCCAAGGACGTAAGGAGCAGGGCTTTCTTTAACGCATTCCTTAACGTATCTCCACGCATCTTCAGTGGACCTACCCGTGCGAAAACCATACTGCCTATCAGATAACCTATCTGCAGTAACCTCCTCGAGTCTTCGAACCATGATTCTCTCCAGCACCTTGGATACAGCAGGAAGAAGGGAGATACCCCTATACGATCTTGGATCGTGTCTTATCTTAGTCGGAGACTTCAGCAGGACCACGACCCGGGCAGTCTTCCAAGCAGTGGGGAACAGATTTTCGCGGGTGCACTTCCCGAGTATGCACTGTAGGTGTTCAGGCGCGACCCGCCAGATATTTTTGATCATCGTACCAGTTACGCCATCCCAGCCAGGCGACTTACCGGACTTGATCCGGGCCATCGCAATTTCAATTTCCCAACGCTCGAGTTCGGGTGCAGGGCCTATACCTTCACGTGCTTCAGGTCGAGCAGGGTGAAGCATGGGGTCAGCGTCAGGGAAAAAGGACTCGAGAAGCGCCTTAACCGATTCGCCCCACGTAGCCATGGTGTTTCCACCAACCTTTATGCAGGATAAAGAGCTAACTTTGTTACTTGACCTACAAATCTTGTACACCGACCCCCAGGGGTCGTTTGCATCCCGGCCAACGAATCTTCTCCAATCTTCCTCCTTGCTCTTGGCCAGCAGGGCTCTATACTCGTACATAGCAGGCGTATAGGCGAACTTCAGTTGGGCGACATTATCCCTACCGTCAATTCTACCCTTTTGGAAGGACTTCCTGAGCCGTCTGACGCTTCTACGTTTAATGCCAAGTTCACGCGTCCACCACTTCACGCGTCCGGGATTGGTAGTACGTATCCTGGAAAACATGGCATTATTAACGCCATCAATAGCCCCTTGCAGCGTGGTAACTTGGTCATCAAGCGACAGGGTTTCGAAGTTGAGCAACGGCAGCATGTCTGCTGCCTCTCTAATCTTTGCACGGTAATCCTCCCAATTGCATCCCCTCGTATACCAGCCCTTTGCGACTGGTGTCTCCTGGACACTCTCAACCCCATTAAGGATCATAGTGATCAATATGGGATTGTGGTCACTTACGCTCCAACCATTCAACACCCTCCATTCATACTCACGGACAGTTGCCGCTTCATTCACACACGTGACATCAATATCGTTTACTCCCCTAGGCCCATCAAACGTATACCATTCGCTCGGTTCATTCAACACATGCATCCTGTTTACAATCATCCATTCACTCAGCACCTCACCACGACGTAGGCCGCGACTACTAGACGTCCGTCTAGCAGTTTTACTATACCACGTCGGGGACAGTGCGTTCGAATCCATTCCAAGAATTGTAGGTAGCCCGCTCACCAGTAGCAGCACCTCATCCAGATACGCTAGATAGGGCTCTATTTCATCCCCATGGGCACAATATACACTAACCAGGTAAATTTCCCCAAATGTGCCCTTTACCCACACACATACACCCCATTCATTCGTCAGGTGCTCAACCTGCATGCACACAACATTTATATTATTCACAACAATGGCCGTTTTACCGGTCCCAAAAACACGCATAAAACCAGGTAGGCCTCTGACCCGTCCGTGGACGACCCAGGGCTCCTGCAGTAAGGCAAACGTAATGCCACTCTCAGCCATCCATGAACCAACGTCTAACATGACCGCCTTTGATCCCGGCAATTTAGTTGAAGTAGCTTTAAGTCCATTTTGATTAATGTTGGGCCTTCCTCCTGTCCAGCCTAGCAGCAAACAGTGGGCACTCAGGGGAGGAAAGTGCATGATCTGCGGGTATGCGACGTTGGGCGCACAGCCTACAGTGTGCGGCCTGGTCGCAGGAATTAACCCTATGGCCTACAGAGGAGCATCGAAGGCAAACATAAACGGTTGATGGGCAGTCCTTAGCGAAGTGGTCGAAGCTACAGCACCTAAAACATCTGGGAACGAAGTCATTGTCCGAGCGGAGCCTGTAGCCATCGAATCCAACATAAATTCTCTCACGGGTCACAAGAAGGCGGTGTATCGCCTCGGTACACAGGAAGACAACATTGGAGACGGCATCGAATCCATCACGGATTGGCAGCGGTGACCTCCAGCTTTGGGATACCTAGACCACCATCACGCCTACTGCATTACCTACACCACGAGCACTAAAATCGTTCGTAGCACTCGGTCCGGTTTCAACACACACTTCTACGAATTTCTCTACCTGTTCCGCACTCAGGTTAAAGACTGTGCGCACATATAGCCGGTTTCCCGATATCGTCTTATGCACGCACACAATCTTCTACCTGTTCTACACTGAGAAAGGTCACTGTGCACTTAGGAAGGGTTTTTCCTTCCAAATATTTTTCACTTTGCAACAACAAATGCACTGATATCCATAAAATCCGCTATAACTTATATAATATCGCTTCGATTAAAAATCCAAAAACACTACCGCGTAGTACACATCAGCGCACACACTTTGGTATAACACACGATATTTATTATTCCGTAAATCCCACGAAAACTCGTAAAAACCGGGAGCTCAAAATTCCTCGATAGAAAACACGTCCGTTCGCTTCGATGACTTTCGCTAGATAGTAGATAGGGTTGATGGGCAGTCCTTAGCGAAGTGGTCGAAGCTACAGCACCTAAAACATCTGGGAACGAAGTCATTGTCCGAGCGGAGCCTGTAGCCATCGAATCCAACATAAATTCTCTCACGGGTCACAAGAAGGCGGTGTATCGCCTCGGTACACAGGAAGACAACATTGGAGACGGCATCGAATCCATCACGGATTGGGCGGCTAACTATTCTCAGCCCACCCTGGAAATCTTCCAGCGAGCACTGGTCCTTGAGATTTTTTTCATAAAGTTCTGCCAGGAGTTCGTCGTTGGTATGAAAACAGTGAACGTTGGTCGCCTTAATGCGAGCCTCCATTTTAATAGGGACTGTTGCTTCGAGACCACAGTTGGCAAGCGCGGCACTGGAAATTACTTTTTCTCTTTCCGCCGCCGAGGCCACTCTGACCGTCACTCCATTCCCAGTTCTAAATGGGTTGAGACCATGGACCCGTACCCCCAGCGTTGATCCCACCTCTTTACGGAGAACGTTGGCAACCTCCAACGAGGTAGCTTTTGAGTTCTTAGACTTTACCACCAATGCCCAAGTTTCTTCAGGTTTGCGGGGCAGCACCCCCTTGCTGACCGCAGGCACTCTACTAGCGGCTTCAGGTGCGACCGAACCGGGCGTGACTACCGCAGGGGCTACCGCAGGGGCTACCACAGGGGCTGAGGGTTCCACGGTAGGATTCCGAGGGGTACTCGACCTTAAGACGGCGATTTCGCCCTCTAGTCTTTCGAGTTTGGCAATCAGCCTGATTACTATTTCCTCATACCCCTGGAGTCCTATGAAAACTCTTTTCAGCATAATTAGGGGGATCCTCTCTGTAACGAACTCGTCCATGATCTCGATGCCTATCTCCTTCATTCGAGCTAGAACTTCTGCAGTGTCACGCATCTCAGCTACCTTCTTACTAGCATTGCCAGCTTCGCTTACCTTTATCGACGGAGTGTCGACCGGCGAAGTGTCGGTCGCCATGTCATCTCCACCATCAGTACCACCCCCCGAACCTTTACGTAAGACCAAAGGCCTTCCACCGGGAACTGGTGTCTTCATTTTATCTTTCAGTTTGTCAATAATTTGTATAGCATTAGGCGTACTTACGGTTCCTCCTAGGTCCTCCTTCTCTTCCGAGCTGTCATTCGCGAGCGCAGTCTTCCGACTACCATCGGGCAGATCCAGGCTCGAATCCGACTCACTGTCCTCTATGAGATCCAATAAGGCCTTCTTTTTGGTCTTCGACGAGGCCGGGCCAGGCTTCAGACCACTCATAATTACACAACAAGAAAAAAGAGAAAAAACATTTTTTTTTTTTTTTTTTTTTTCCCCTCAAAATTCCCCCCTCCCACAAATTTTTTCCACCCTCGGAGGTCCCTCACTTGTGAGTCGACCTCTGCTGATAACCGCACTATACACCCACTGGGCTCTTGTAGCAAACGCGCTATACTCGAGTCGGCCTCTACTAACATACGCACTATACTTCAAGCAGACTCTTCTAGCAATCTGACTATGGGTACGAAGCACTGTACCGTACCAAGCACTTCCTAAGCAATATTTTTGCTAGTGATTTAATCACTTTGAGAAAAAACAACAACAAAATACACAGGAAATGGGTAATCGGCTGTAACTTTCACAGTTTACCACCCACCAAAAATCCAAACGTATCCACACGTCGGGCTCGGCGGGGCGCACGCACTGGTGGCACTCACTATAATTGATTCACAATGGAACACTATGAAAACAAGCGAAAACCGGGAGCACAAATCACTGAGTAGACAGTAGGAATCTCGTTAATCCATTCATGCGCGTCACTAATTAGATGACGAGGCATTTGGCTATTTTCTACAACGTGAAGTCGCACTTTCCACCTTGATGACCGGGCGTGGTAACCCTAAGTATTTACTACAGGGGATTAGTTGAAGGCTCTCATTTCTGATCACCTCAACGTTTAACCAATCCCCTCTTCCTCTATCTACTCTCAACCTGAACCCAGTCGCACCAAAGCCACGGACTTGGAATAACTAGCAAACGAGGCCTCGGATTACCGAGGACACAGCTATTGGCCTGACAAATGTGCACCACGCATCTACCAGTTACCGGGGAAAACCACGTGGAGGTTGCTGCTCGGTTCCTCAAGGGCATACCGACTCGCCGCCATGCTGCTCACACTGCAGCGATGACTCGCGGAGTTGACAATTCCGCTATCCAACTTTTCTTTTCAAAATATACTAAGTTGGAGACTTGCTCCAGGACGAAACAAGGAAAATTTATCTAGCTGTACTATTCCCTAATTAACACATACTTAATAACTAACTTGTCAGTCCGTAAAAGACGAAACAAGGAAAATTTAGCTAAATGTATAATTCATCCGTCAGATACAATATAATTAATATCTGAGTTGTCAATCAGTAAAAGAACAAACAAACAACACTAAAATAAATTAATTAAAATATGACAACACTATGTGTGATCTTTCGATAATTATATCGTTTAGTTGGATACTATTTATTTTTGTTTTACTAGCATGATGAAGTTCAGGTCTATCCCTCAGCGTGAACCTGTTGTCTTCGGCTGTTGTAGTCCATGAAGCTGTGATATATTTCTATTGAGCTTCTCAACGCAATAAGACTTATTGTTTTCAGGGTCTTTTTATCTTTTATACCTAGGTCTTTGAGACCACTTATTGTCTCCTTGGGCATGGCTCCTCTGGTACCGACTACTATAGGGATGACAAATCCTGAGACTGCTCCAAACCTACTCAGGAGGTGCGGAATGAGGCGGCTATATTTCCGGATCTTTTCTTGGGCTCCCCTCAACAGGTAATCTTTGTCTTCGTGGCGGACTGTTACATCGACCACGAAGACCCTTCCCTCGCTCTGTACCACCAGGTCCGGTTTAAGATTACCCTCAGGGAGCTCAATCAAGGGTTCCTTTGTAATCACCGCCTCACTATTGTTTGCTACGATTTTCTTTATGACTAAATCCCGGATCTCATTGTGGCGGTGTATCCTTGATCCTTTGGTGGCTGTGCACTGTCCAAGTATGTGTCCAAGTGTTTCCAATTGGACATTACACCTACGACAGTCCAGACCACCGTGCCCCCCAGCTCTATTCAGGGCACATTTGTCGGCGCAAATATTTGCGCGCATCTTGAGTCCGGTGATTTGTCTGCATGGCTTAAGTAGTTTTGGTTGGAGCAACCATGCGTTTCCGATCGGATCATTTTCGAATGCGGGGACCGCCTTCCCCTGCGAAGTCAGCGCAGACCAACGCTGAAGCTCCGCTTTCCTCTCCTCCTTCTTAAATCTCACAATATCACGGCCCTCCACAGGCCATGATAACCGGACAGACGTTGCCACGCGTCTGAACCGATTCTGGAAAGTCGGAAACCGACTCAGAGCCACCATTACCGGATCCGAACTTTCCATGAATTTAACGCCGGCTGCAAGTACCCCAGCGACAGCGGTGACCTCCAGCTTTGGGATACCTAGACCACCATCACGCCTACTGCAGTACCTACACCACGAGCACTAAAATCGTTCGTAGCACTCGGTCCGGTTTCAACACACACTTCTACGAATTTCTCTACCTGTTCCGCACTCAGGTTAAAGACTGTGCGCACATATAGCCGGTTTCCCGATATCGTCTTATGCACGCACACAATCTTCTACCTGTTCTACACTGAGAAAGGTCACTGTGCACTTAGGAAGGGTTTTTCCTTCCAAATATTTTTCACTTTGCAACAACAAATGCACTGATATCCATAAAATCCGCTATAACTTATATAATATCGCTTCGATTAAAAATCCAAAAACACTACCGCGTAGTACACATCAGCGCACACACTTTGGTATAACACACGATATTTATTATTCCGTAAATCCCACGAAAACTCGTAAAAACCGGGAGCTCAAAATTCCTCGATAGAAAACACGTCCGTTCGCTTCGATGACTTTCGCTAGATAGTAGATAGGGACAATATTGTCGTTGGTTTTACGTGAACACCTGCCGTAAAGGCTTAATTCCACGGTCCTCTTCGGACACGGATTGATTTTGGGACCACAATCGGAGCCCCTCCAATAATGGTGGTACCAGTTTATATCGGAGTGCAAGCTCCTTTATTCATACTGGTGGATGCGAGACCTATCTAAATCTCTGCTGTTCTGTGGGTCCCGGCACCCGGTTGATACGCAACTCCACGTCGAGCTCCAAGGAAGCTCTGCCCGCTTGGGCATAACCACAGCCACCACGTTGCTCCCCTAGGGGCCTCTCCAGTGTCGGGGGTGGAAGTAACCTTCCATGGGCCTCCCCGACTCCCGTGGTACCAGAAATAGAACCTCCGGTCAGGATTCGTAGCTTAATAACACTACTACCATATGTTTGAGTTACTTGCAACTCAGGACTGGTGACCCTCCTCATCGGGTACGTGGGGTAGGCACTCCCCAAAGGCTACACTGGACTCGGCATTATCGCCTTTAACTCAGTGTTGGTATCAAGTACCACCTCCCTGCGTATAACATGACTGCACAACTCATACCTCAAACACTCAGGTATTCCTTCCTAGTTTGGAAGGCAATACGGGCCAATTCATTCATCCTTTCAAACGTTTCCTTCGATGTTACACATTCACTCACATCATACGTACCATTCACTAGTCTTATACCCATCGCATTCAAATCTCGCCAGTCAGAGTATATCACACATTCAAACAACACATGTTTCCAATCTTCAAGCGCTGCCCCACATAACATGCATCCCACAGTGATTGAATGATTCAATCCATACAGATACGCATTCATACTCCCATGTCCCGTGATGAGATAACCCAAACTTAGGCCGAAATCTAAGCCAAGGGCTCCTCTGGCAAAACATACATCCTTGATATACTTGTAAGTCACTCTGCCTTTGTCACTTTCATCCCATCTAGTTTGCCACCTAGCCATCATACGCTTATCAAGGAGTTCGCCGCATAACCGACGACTCCTTCCATCCACCTCAGCATTCGATACCCAGTCACTCTGCAGCAATGGTACGGCCCTTCGGATTCTGAAGGATAAACTCCTACGGAGCACCTCCAAATCCAAAGGTACAACACCCATAACTACCTGCATGGCATCAGTCGAAACTGTACGACATACAGGCACACATGCATACATTACCACTCGCTGACATGCATTCATCATTTGCTTCCCGCGTTCAGTCAACATACACTCAGCAAACACTGACGATCCATATGCAGCGCAAGCTACAAACAAACCGCCATAAATGGTCCTGACCGCCTTTCGGCCAAGTCCCCATTCACACCTCAATATTCGTCTTATTGAGCATACTAGTGTGAGCATCCGATCTCTTAGCTCAGATAGGTGCAGATAGAAATTCAGCCTTTCGCCCAATCTGATCCCTAAGTACTTGACCTGAGTCACGTATCGGAGAGACCTGCCATTATACACAACTGATGGATGTCGATTTGGCGACAGTCTGCCCTTAAGCAGCATTGTCACCGTCTTGTCCATTGAAACATCAACGCCCACTTTAACCCCCCACCTATGAACTATTTCCATAATGGCAGCACTTCGACGCTCAAGGAGCAGACGACTTTCCTCCTCGATCAGGATAAGAAGGTCATCGGCGAATGCGCACACTCTACATTCATCCGATAAGTTCACAAGAAGCTCGTTCATCATCAGGTTCCAAATAAATGGGCCTGCAACTGATCCTTGTGGGCATCCCCTTGTTACAGTCTTCCACACACAATCACGCACTCCATTGACGAAAGAACGTCTGCCTGAGAAGTAGTCTGACCAAATGTCAGCCTCCCGGCAACCGCACTCCCGCAACTTCTCTTTCACCGCTTCCCAATCCAGGTAGTCGAATGCGGCCTTGAAATCAACTAAGATTCCAAGAACGTATTTGGCCCTACTGTCATTCACACAATTCTTAACATACATCCATGCATCGTCAGTAGACCTACCGGGGCGGAAACCATACTGTCTGTCAGACCTCGTATCGGCAATCACGTCCTCCAGTCTACGGACCAGAATCCTTTCCAGGACCTTCCCCATAGCCGGGAGAACCGAGATACCCCTGTAAGACCCAGGATCACTTCTGATCCTATCCGGTGACTTAAGAAGCACCACAACGCGCGCTATCTTCAAGGGAGCCGGGAAGACACGCTCCTCAAAGCAACGCTTAAGCATACACCAAAGGAAGTCAGGAATGGCCGTCCAGATGCTTCTCAACATCTCTCCAGTCATTCCATCCCATCCAGGTGCTTTCCCTGATCTGATCCCAGCCATTGCCACATCAATCTCCCAGCGTCCCAGCGCCGGTATTTCTACGGGCGCTGCCCCGCCGTCGAGATCTGGATCCGGCCGAGACCTAGCCTCAGGAAAGAAAGCATTCAGCAATACCTCTACAGATTCGGCCCATGTTAGCAGCGGACTGCCACCAACACTTAGTGCGGATATGGCATACCTTTCGCCTCTACCCCTGCAAACCCTGTATGCCGTACCCCACGGATCATCGGCATTTTCACCATCAAAATTTCTCCATTCATCCAGTTTTGAGCTCGCAAGCAAGTCGCGATACTCATGCATACCTCGCATAAAGGCGAGCCTAAATTGGGCAACATTCTCACTCCCACTTAATCTAGCACGCTGGAACTTCTTGCGGAGGCGCCTGACATCTCTCCTTTTCCTACCGAGAGCTGCAGACCACCATCTAACCCCTCTAGGATTCACACTGTGAGTCCTAGTAAACATCCCATCATTCACTCTCTCAGTTATGCTCTGGAGGGCCAGGATTTGGTCGTCCACACTCATCTGCTCGAAGGCAGTGAGTGAGTGCTCAGCAGTGGCCTCCAAAACTCGCTCTCCATATACCGTCCAGTCACACCCTTTCGTTCGCCATGCTCTGTTAGCAGGCTCCGCATTCGCTTCCGCAGCCTCACCGTAGACCAACTTGATCTCGATGGGGTTGTGGTCACTCAGTCCCCAACCATTCTTCACCTTCCATTCATACCCGTATACCATTGCTGCCTCATTCACACATGTGACATCAATATCACTAACGCCTCTCGGTCCATCAAAGGTATACCATTCACTCTGTTCATTCAGGACATGCATACTGTTACTAAGTAACCATTCACTCAAGACAATGCCATGACGCCGACTTCGGCTACTGTAACGACGACGAGGGGATTTGCTGAACCACATCGGCGATGTGGCATTAGCATCCATGCAAAGAATAATGGGGAGAGTACCAACTTGTAGCAGAACCCCATCTAAGTATGTTAGATAGGGCAAGAGGTCGTCACCAAACACGCAGTAAACGCTCACAAGACACATCTCTCCAAAGGCACCTTTTACCCAAACACACATACCATACTCACTCGTCAAGTGCTCAACCTGCATACATTCCACATTTACGTCATTCACAACAATGGCGGATTTTCCACCCGCCGAAGAAAATACACGCACATTTGATGGCAGGCCCCTGACCCGCCCATGGACGGTCCAGGGTTCCTGCAGCAAGGCAAATATGACGTCACATTCACTCATCCATGCACCAAGATCATGCATAACTCCTTCCGCTCTTTGACAGTTGAGCTGTATGAGTTGTACAGCCATATTAGTGGTTTGACTTACTTCTCAACAACCTTGCAGCATATACTGGGCACACAGGCGTCATCATTCGATGATTAGCCGGTTGCCCACGAAATTCACAGTTACGGCAGTGCGGTGGCCTAGTGCATCCAGCGGCCCTATGTCCAGTGGAGGAGCACCTAGCACACACGTCTTCGGTAGCCTTACATTCATTGATGCCGTGGTCAAAACCGAGGCACCTGAAACAGGAAAAAACGTCATCATGGGGCCTAACTCTGTACCCCGAATAGCCGACATAAATACGGTCAGCTGCCAGAATATGACCGATGATTTCCTCGGTGCCTTCAAAAACAACATTCGAAACCGCATCAGGCCTCTCAATGATGGGACGGCGGACAATTTTGAAACCAGCTTTGAACTGTTCTTCAGTAAAGCTATCCTTCAAATTGTTTTTAAGTACTTCTGCCAAAACTAGTTCATTAGACATGAAGCAATCTACGTTCAGGGCCATAATTTTAGGTCCTAGTTTGCTGGGCACCGAAACATCGAGACCACACTGGTCAAACTTCTCGGACTTAGAGACTTTAAGTCTCTCCGCCTCGGAAGGGAAGCGTATTGCGAAACGACCACGCTTGAGGTCGGTCACTGAGTGGACCCGTACCCCAAGGGAAGGGGCGATTTCTTTCTTAATCCTTTGTGCTATTTCTTGCTGCGAGGTGTCGGAGTTTTTACTTTTTACGACCACCGACCACGTTTCTGCCGGCTTCGCTCTAGCTCTCCGTGGTACAGCGGCAGGGGAAACAGTAGAAGCAGTAGAAGCAACAGCACCGGCCCTAGCAGTCGACGCGTACGATGAAGGGCGAGCAGGTGCAACGACAGATGGGGAACACCGGGTTTGCTGCTTGGCATTCATATCCACCTTGGCCCTAAGGTAGGCTATTTCCAGATTCGCCAGTTTAAGCAGTCCATTCAGACGCTCCACTTCAGCGATTTCACCCGCAATCACCTCCTCATACGCTTTCACCTGAGTTAGCGCCACGCGGACAAAATCAGGTGATCCACCTTCATCGATAATAAGTGACGCAAGCTGCGATGCAAGGTCCGACATTTTGCGGAAGGCTACCTGCATCCTAGGCTCCTTCAAGCGGGGTATCCTCACAACAAGGTCAGTCAACGGTGGCGGTAGCTTATGGACACTAGCAACCGACTCCATATCTGAATCGATTTGTATCGATGCAACCTCCTGGTCAGTATGCATATCCGACGCGTTAGACAATCTACGTCCAGGGCTCGGCGAACGACTTGGTGTTTTCCGGCTCGGATTGAGGTAGCCCTCATTGGAACTACTGTCCATGTCCTCAACTATGTCTTTCCGCCTTGTTTTCTTGGCCTTTTGGACCTTACTCATATTTCAAAAAAATAAAAAGAATAAAAAGAAAATCGTACTCACCAGCAAAAGTTCACAGCACTTATAAGAGAGAAAAAAATTTTTAAAAAAATTTTTTTTTTTTCTCTTTCAAAAATTTCCCCCCTCAAAAATTTCCCCCTCAAAAATTTACCCCCTCAAAAAATACCCCCTCAAAAATACTCCCCTCAAAATTTCCCCCCTCAAAGTTTTTTCCCCCCTCAGAGGTCCGTCACTCGAAAGACGGCCTCTGCAAATAATCAAACTATAAATGCACTAGCCTCTTCTGATAAACTCACTATACCCTACAGTACCAGGTACCGCAAGGTACGTAGCACTATACACTACAATGCACTTCTCAAGCAATTCTAATGCAAGTAATTTAATCACTTGTTGAAAAAGCAACAACAAATACACTGAAAACACTCAGATCACTATAACTTCGTGAGTTTTAATCGCACAAAAAATTCAAAATCATCCACGCGTCGGGCACACTGGGGCGCACACAACGATAACACTTTCAGAATTTTTTAAAACTTTTAAACGCTTCTAATCGCCGAAAAACCGGGAGCTATTCTGCACTACGACCACAATCGACTGCTATATCAGCAATAATAAGTAGATAGGGACAGTAGGAATCTCGTTAATCCATTCATGCGCGTCACTAATTAGATGACGAGGCATTTGGCTATTCTTAACGACGCGAGGTCGCACTTTCCACCTTGATATTAGGGCGTGGTCACCCAAGAATGTCCGTCATTCATATAGAGAGCCAGCTGGAGGTGGACCCATTACAGGTCTCCCGAACTTCGCTGAACTCTCTTCTCCACCATCTACTTTCTATTTATGTAACCCGTACGTTGCGTAGCCACACCCTCAGGTATTGACTTGGAATAATTAGCAAAACGAGGCCTCGGTTCTACCATTGTTTGCATTGTTGTTCGTCAATCTTTGGTACATGTATTATAATTTGTATATGGTTGGATTGTACGATTATGTTATTATGTTTCCGGGTCTATCCGTCATCCTGGGAGCGTCGAGGAGCGTGGATTGTGTGATTGTAATCCATAAATTGGTGATAAATTTCGATCGAGGATCTTAAGGAAATTAAGCTGATGGTTTTTAGCGTGCCTTTTTTAACGATGCCTAATTCCTTAAGACCCTTTATGGTGTCCTTGGGCATGGCACCTCGTGTTCCCACGACGATTGGGATGACATCTCCTGATGTTGCCGCAAACCTTGTCAGGAGATGTGGTATGAGGCGGCTATACTTTCGGAGTTTATCCTGAGCTCCCGTCACAAGGTAATCCTTGTCCTCATGGCGGACTGTAACATCGACCACGAGGACCCTTCCCTGGCTCTGTATCACCAGGTCCGGTTTAAGATTACCTTCGGGGAGCACAAAGAGTGGCTCCTTGGTAATAACCGCCTCTCTATTATTTTTTGCAACGTTCTTAATGATCAAATCACGGATCTCATTGTGGCGGTTAATTCGTGATCCTTTGGTAGCCGTACACTGTCCCAGAATGTGTCCAAGAGTTTCCAAATGGACCCGACATCTGCGACAGTTTAGGCACCCTGCCCTCCAGCTCTGTTCAGGGCACATTTGTCAGCGCATATATTAGCGCGCATTTTCAGTCCAGTGATTTGACGGCATGGCTTTAACAATTTTGGCTGCAGCAACCATGCGTTTCCTATCGGATCATTTAGGAAGTTGGGCACCGTCTTACCCTGCGAAGTCAACGTAGACCAGCGTTGAAGCTCCGATTTTTTGTCCTCCTTCTTAAATCTACTAATATCATGACCTTTAACGGGCCATGATAGTCGTACAGACGAAGCCACTCGTCTGAACTTTTCCTGGAAAGAAGGGTCCCGGCTAAGTGCCACCATAACCGGGTCCGAACTTTCCATAAATTTATCTCCGGCTGAGAGTATCATGGCCGTAACGGCGACCTCCAGCTTCGGTATACCCAGTCCCCCGTCCCTCTTACTACAATACAACAGACCATTGACCGCAGATTGGGGTAAGTGGTAGAAGTCCTTGAATACAACCCGAATTTTTTGGTCTAAGTCCCGTAGAAACGAGACCGTTGGCACCGCTATTACCAATTGATACGTGTAGTGCGGAAGGATATAAGTTGCAACTAAATCCGCCTTTTGGGATGGTTTCAGCTTAAGTTTCCGGACGTACTCGAGAGTTTCGAGTAGGTGAGTCCGGACGTCTTTCTCAGATATTCCTGCCCAAGGAGAATATCTTATCCCTAAGTACTTCACGTGTGTTCTTTCGTCGGCGAATGGCAACCGACTCCCGCACCTTAACGTTAGCATGGGGTCCTTGAGGAACCAGGAATCTTTGGTTTTTGTTATCTGGAAGGTCGAACACTTAGGTGGTGACACCTTCATGCCTAAGCCCTCCAAATAATCTTCTGTCAATCTGAGTTGCATTTTGGCCGATTCACGTTCTGTCGCAACGACTATTAAGTCATCTGCGAAGGCCATGCAACCCAGTTGACAACCTGGAGAAATGCTGTACCCATGCTCAGCTTCGAGCTTAAGCAACAGAGGCTCAAGCACGGCGTTAAACAGAAGGGGAGATAGGGGATCCCCCTGCTTCACGCCGCGCAAAATTGGAACCTCGAATGAGGAACCACCGAAAGAGATCCTCGTCTTGATGTCTTTATAGGCGTCTGCCACTAACCCAATAACGTGCGCATGAACACCTTTTCTTCTTAATGCTATCTTGATACCCTCATGGGGTACCGTGTCGAAAGCTTTGGAGACATCCAAGAACGAGGCGATCAGATCCTTGGAATGACGAATGACCTCGTCAAGGATCCGAACGTTGTTGAAGCACCCAGACTCACTCACAAAACCTTTCTGCCTGGGTGTGAACCGTACGACACATCCAAGTTTCTGATCAATTATACCAAAGTATAATCTACTCAGAATCGAAGATATAGTTATAGGCCGGTAATCTTCAGGAAGGTTACCGGCCTTTCCGGCTTTCAAAATTAATGTCGTCCTGTTCATTCTCCACTCTGAAGGTTGCTTTCCACACATCATGAGGAAATTAAACAACAGGTGAAGAACTCCAACGTATGCTCCACTGCAGATCTGTCGTTTGGAAATTCCGTCATTGCCAATAGCAGTAGACTTCTTGATTTTCGCTAGTCTACAACTGACTTCTTCAAGAGAAATAAACGAAAGGGTTGAAGACAAGAGAACAGAGTCCTCGCACTGACCCATATTTGGGATGGTAGGGGAGTGCACCTCTCCCCATAGCCTTGAATATACCTCTTTGATTTCTTCCACTCTAGAAGTGGGGTTCTCTGTCTCACCCAGCCAGTCCGTACGTTCCCGCACGTGCTTTGCCAATAAACCCGGATCCTTTTTAAACAGATCCTGAGCCCGAGCATACATAAATCTCTTACGGCCTCTGCCGCCTTTCGCTCTAAGTCTGCGCCTAGACCTTGTCGCGCCACTTGAGGGTCCCTCATTCGTCTCTATTGTGTCTGTGAACATTCTGTACACATTATCAATGATATCCTGAGGGACTCTTCCTTTAAGCTGGGTAGCATGAAGGATGGCATCTTTTATACCCTCGACTACACCTTCAAGACGAGTGGGTAAGGGTTTGCTCGGGTTATAGTCCATAGTTTTCCCTTTAATTTCCTCTCGCCAAGAAGTACAGTCGGGGTCCTCTTCAGCATCTGAATCAGGAAGTGACGCATTTGGACTCCTGTCTACGCAGACGATATCGGAGGCGTCAAGGAATTCCTGATCAGAGGCTTCTTCTGAAGAAGATGAAGATTCGAGACCAGCTAGTATTTCATCTTGTAGTTTTTTGTAATGCGGTTCGTTACGCTTATCGCGTAACTGTTTAACCGATTTACCAGTGAAGAAGCTCACCATTTTAGCGGCCACACGACTCTCACCGCGGAATCGTACTTCGAGCTCAAGCATCCGATCGACATCTCTCGATGTGAACACCTTCCCATCTCTGGGGGAGCGAACCGCACGTCGCGATCTGGCATCTGCAAGCGCTCTAGCCGTATTCCGGGCTACAGGGTGTGCCCGCCTCTCGTGCTGGGATAAACCCATACGAGATTTGAATACCCCCCCCACACAACCCGCAAGTCACTCCATTTGGAGGGGGTATTCGTGCCCCAGTACACTTGGGCACATGACAAAGAGCCGCATGCTTCCCCTGATAGGTCTTTTTACAGGAGGTGCACTCAAAAATAAAGATCTGTGTAGGATGATATTCTTTAGCATGCGTAATCACTTCATTTATGCTCAGTGCCATGAAGTTTCCCAATCCGGAAGCCGAACATGCGACGCATATCTTCGCCGTAAAGGGAACTTCTATTAGGTAGGCCGGAACGTTTCCATTCCCTCCCTGGTTCGAGCCGGGCGGCGGAGGGGTACCGGGTCATAGGTTCGTTCGTTACGACATTTGTTACTGTGCCCCCCTGGCTTGTTACACGACTGGCGGGGGCATACCGAGTCGTGCCCGAGGCTTCATTATTATCATCCAAAGCTGTAATGAAGTTGCATGGATAGCTTGCTAGACTATCCATACCTTTCCCTGTTTTGTCATCGTTTGGCTCGGTGTGAAAGCACAGTATTTAGGCTTAAGGCATGGACATTTTTTGAGTTCTTGTCCACACTATGCTACTGTTAACAAATCCTGCAGTCACCGCCTATCCGACTCCCAGGTGGCAATATTCTACGAAAATAGGTACAACTCCACAATACTATATACCCTTTCCGCAGCTGCCGGACCTAGATGTCATAGACCCAATCACCTTACGGTGATTGGATCCTCAATATAGGAGGGGTCCCCTATATTAAGAGAGTAAGCAGAACTGGAGAGTCATAGTTACTCCCGCCGTTTACCCGCGCTTACTTGAATTTCTTCACTTTGACATTCAGAGCACTGGGCAGAAATCACATTGTGTCAACACCCGTTAGGGCCATCACAATGCTTTGTTTTAATTAGACAGTCGGATTCCCCAAGTCCGTGCCAGTTCTGAATTGATTGTTAATTGATAACCGTTATAAATTGTATTAAAATAAATTTTAATAAATTATTAGCAAGAAAGTTCCGTAATTGGTTACGTATCTACTATCCGGGGAACAGATATAATTTATATTAAATATCTTAAGGGGGTAGATGCACTCAGAAGCGTAAAAAAAGGCCTATTTTAAAAAATTTTTTTTTTACAGTAATTAAGTTTATTTTACAAAATAAATTATACAGAGTTTTTATACAATGCTTTAACTTAACATTTATGAAAAAAAAAAAAAAAAATACATATTATTTATCAAAATATCGCCATATCGGTTGGATCCTCTCCCGCGAGTAGTACTTCGCGGTGTCCATCACAACAGCCTTCTGGATCATCTGAATTCGAAAAACCAAGGTGAAACCTTTAGTTTAATAATAAATCCAGTCTTTAATCGAAGCTTTTTTTTTTTTTTTGAAAATTTACAAAATGGTGGCATTCGAAACTTTGGACTCTGATTTTCGATAAAATGTTAAAAGTTAATTGTTTAAAAAATATAGTAATTGTTAACAAAAATCAATATCCTTCGATTAAAGACTAGTTCTTAATGCCAAAAAGATAATATTAAAATTTCATCAATATCCACCCAATGGTTTTCGAGTTAAATTGGGCACCGAATGTAAAAACACAGTTTTGATAAAAACGCGTTTAAAGTTTTTTAAAAGTAGATCTTGTTTAATTTTGGTGTTAAGTATCTAATTAAATAGAAAAAGTTAAATTTTGCGTAATTTTATCTGTAAAATCCGAATATCACATTTTTTTGCTGATAATTTGAACATTTAATTGTTTATAGCTAATTGTTTAAATAATTTCTTTGAAAAATTTCATTTTTTTAAATTGATTTTTTATTTTCGTATGTTTTAAGAATTTTTGAAGCGAAAGTATTCTTTACAAAATTTGGTTAAATTCAATATTCATCGAGTTATTAAACTTTGAAAAATTTTTGCTAGAAAAATTTAGTCCGACTAGCTTACACTCGTTTATCACATAAAATTTGTAGCCTAATAGAATTATTTAGATATTAATATTGAATCATCAATACCTGGACCATATAATAGAGCTTCTGCAGATTTTGAAACTTCTAAAACATCTAGCTGGTGTTGTCTTCGACGCATTCTGCCCTCGCGGGTATTCTCGTTTGCCCGCCTGTTCGCTAAATCTATTCGTTCTGAATCTCTTTTTTCCGTGTAACGGTGAGAATTGGGTCCGCAATCAATCCCAAGTGAATTCATAATCAGTAATAATGAATGTGAACCCTCATTGAACAAACATGCAGCGACATATGCAGCAATTTCTACTATAGTGCTACTACTCCACAATGTTTTGGGACTTATTTTCCACACGAGCTGGTTGAAACTTTCATTATTATTTTGATTGAAACCACCAATACATCTCAAAAGTAAATTATCATTACTTAAATCTTTATAAACAGGTTTAATAGCATCTAAAACAACTGGAGGTAAGGGCTTATAATCGTGCTCGTAAGAATCAAGTTCTGCTTTAGCTTCAGCTCGTTGATATGAGCACCAAGAGTCTTCACCTTTTGGACACTTCTCGTGTTGTGGTTTTTCATCCGTTGAGCTGTAATGATAAAATGTTGCCCATATCGCATTTTTCATGTTCTCTAGCGAATCACAATGCCGACGTATGGCTAAACCATAGTAAACAGTTAATTTGTCAATCATTTTCCCTGTCAGTTTACCTTTTCCTCCAAGACCGGCTTCCTTGCTCTTCAATGAGCGCAATCGAGTTCCCATACGTTTCTGTACGTGACCTATACACTCTTTCTTATTTATTACAGTATCCTTGTAAGGAGTGGCTTTCAAAACTCCAGAATACGTTTTTGAATCACCATCTCCAATGTAATTTGTATATTTAACTCCATACTTTGATTCTGACTGGGTGAAAATCTCGACAATTGAGTCGACTTCCATTTTGCCTGATGATCCTTCGTGATTCGCAGAACAGACTTCTTTATGATTCTCGCTCCACTCTTCATACTCAACAGTATTTATTTTAGGTTTCATGTATTCACACAGCTTACAATAACGACTCTTGATATTTAAATCCAGAACTTTTCCCGTAAAATAACCAATAATCGTAGAAACCCCAAACGAAGAAGTAAAGCCACGTTTTTGCCATGTTCCATCTCCAGAAACAGTCAATTCATTAGTTTCTTTATTTTCAGCATTTGATGTTTTTCGTTTTTCTTCATCTACAGCTTTTTTTAATAATGATTCAGCGACACTTTTACTACTATCTAGTATTTGCTTCAATAACATTTGGAAGGTACGTTTATCTAAAAATTGTGGCATGTCCATCAGACCACAAAATTTTCGCATGGCTTCATATCCCAATCCTAGGACTCTACTTACAAATATGAATCGTCTATTTATTTCATAGGAACGTCCTATAAAAGAACATGAGGGAATATTTTCGTGAACGCAATTATTACAAGCCACTACAATTTTAAATCCCAAGCCACGTGTACTAGCTGTCTGAAATTTCACATCTCCATCACACTCCTTACACTTGACAATACTTGCAATAGCAGTAAAAACAGATATAAAGTTTATTATTCTGTATTCAACACCATTATCTTCAGGCGCACTGTCTTCGAGGTCACGTTTTAATTTTTTAGCTGACGAACTAAGAACACTTTGATCACGTTCCGCTGTCTTTGGATTGAATACATTTTTTCTTTTGACAGTACGCGATTTACGAACACCATTAGACTTTCGAAGTTCTCTTGAACCTTTCGCACGATCCATGATAAAATTTTCAAAACAATTTTCACAAATCAAAAAACACGTGTATCGACTACTCACTTCCAATGTCGAGTGTAAAATGAAATTTAACCAAAAATTTTCCATCTTATACTTGAAATTATTCTATTCATACAAAATAATAGGCGTGACAAAACCGGGCGCTTGCAGCTGCCGTCCGCTACCTGCTCTATTCACAACCGAGAGGTTGAATGTTGCTTCAGTAATTACTAAATATCTTGAAAACTATACTTGAAATTATTCTATTCATACAAAATAATAGGCGTGACAAAACCGGGCGCTTGCAGCTGCCGTCCGCTACCTGCTCTATTCACAACCGAGAGGTTGAATGTTGCTTCAGTAATTACTAAATATCTTGAAAACTATTCATCGGATTGACTTGAAATTTTCAGACAATATTCTTGAAACATCATACTTTAAGAAAATGAAAAAAAAAAAAAAATCGATTTTTCAAAAATTCTAAGTGCATCTACCCCCTTAATTTAACCAGAACGAGTACATAAACCATATTATTACTTCCCAATCAAGCCCGACTATCTCAATCTTCAGAGCCAATCCTTATCCCGAAGTTACGGATCTAATTTGCCGACTTCCCTTACCTACATTATTCTATCGACTAGAGACTCTTCACCTTGGAGACCAGCTGCGGATATCGGTACGGCCTGCTGAGAAATTTGCGTAACCCTACCATAAATTTTCAAGGTCCGAGGAGAAAATATCGACACAGCAGTAAATGCCATGATCTTCTAGTCCATCTACCATATCTCTCTTCGAAAGACTTCCATGGTAGTACGACTATAAAACAGAAAAGAAAACTCTTTCGATATCTCTCGACGGCTTCTTTATGGTTGTTTCTGTTGCCAGGATGAACAATAAAGTCCATTTATAATAACAAACGTATACTCAACAGGTTACGGAATTGGAACCGTATTCCCTTTCGTTCAAAATATAATAAGTTTTTAAGCGTTCAAAAGTGTTTTTATAACTTATACATTTTTCGGCTTTCGCCTTGAACTTAGGACCGACTAACTCGTGATCAACCACTGTTCACACGAAACCCTTCTCCACTTCAGTCCTCCAAGGTCTCATTCGATTATTTGCTACTACCACCAAGATCTGTGCCAATGGCGGATCCATGCAGGCTTACGCCAAACACTTCTATGCACACCATTGTACCCTCCTACTCACTAAAGTTTCAAAATTTAACATAAAAAATAATGTGTAAATCATATACTTTAGCGGTAATGTATAGGCATACAACTTGAGCGCCATCCATTTTAAGGGCTAGTTGCTTCGGCAGGTGAGTTGTTACACACTCCTTAGCGGTTTACGACTTCCATGTCCACCGTCCTGCTGTTTTAAGGAAGCAACGCCTTTCATGGTATCGGTATGAGTTGTTAATTTGGGCGCCGTAACATTACGTTTGTTTCATCCCACAGCGCCAGTTCTGCTTACCATGTACCATGTATTGGAACCCCAATATGATGTGTTACGAAGAATAATAAAAAAAAAAATATATACTCAGGATAATACCAGTAGCGATTTACTAACTTATTAGTTAAGCGAAAGGGAAGTTGTTGTTTAATTTTGAATGCAGTTACGCTGGAGCCGGTATTTCAGACTAGAAGGGGAAGATTGTGACTTTAACTACATCCGCACCAATAGTTTAGTGGTTATGCAAATTCCGACAGTGACGCCAAATGAAACGAGGGTCGGTTCCTAAATGATCTGCTTGTTTATGTACTGAGATGGTTTCGCCCTGTCCGGTATGATGCGATATTCACTTGCTTGGAGTCCCTCTTAGGTTGATAACTTATGAAAACCAATCGAGGATTACAAGTTAGATGCGATTCGAAAAAAAAAAAAAATATTCAGTACGGTGGGGTACAATTAGTAGATTAGGTCTTTTATTTTGGTACACCCATCAACATGACTGGGATTGTACCTCCTCCTTCTATGGGCAGTTTCCTTTAGAGGTAGTTCAGGATCCCATTGTTCTCCAAACCAAGCTTGGAAATGTCTTCGCCACGTATCCTTTCGCCTTGTAGAATTGTCGCACCCATGCGAGAAGAGTTCATGTACCCAAATCAGTGAGTGTTTTCCTGGTTTCATTAACGTGTCTATCATACGTATGGACGTTATTTGAATAGTAGCACAGTGCACACAGCTCAGATGGTAGGATACCTCATTCCGCCTGTCCTCACAATGACAAATATCAATTAAACCTTTACGAAATCTCATGCTAGGACTGAAATATAACTTCAACTGTTTTCCTGGTATTTTACTCGCGGCCTGACTAGGCACTAGGGTTGGTTCATCTCAAAGCCAAAACATAAATCGTGCCATCAACGTCGTCTGCCAAGGTATTAACACTAGATGTTGGCTCAGTCTCACTCGACAGCCGTTGACAAACCAAAAAAAAAAAATTGTATTTCTTTTATATTTCTATAGGTTGTTACACAGCCGCGACACAATCTTTACTTAACGCCATTACTTCATAAAGCTTTTTGATTCCGAACCACTGTTTGAATTCCAACGTCAGGAACACTGCCATGCTTCGAACTAATAGGTGCTGATCAAGACGGAATGCAATTGCCCACTTATAACCGGACATCCCGCGTGCAGAGGGGGCTAATCTTGGCAATGAATTGTACCGAGTATTCTGATTAGAGTTCTGAGATGCAATCCTATGAGACTCCAAAACAAATTAATACCAATTTTCACCCTCCACAGAGCAGGGAATGTAGAATCATTTAGAATCTGAAAATAACAAAACCAAGGAGAAACAACAAGCAAAATAAAAACTAACAACCGTGTATTTTTTTTTTTTGTTTTTTTGTTCTTTGCTAATGATGTATCCCTATTGGTTGCAGGTAAAATAAACTGTAATTACTACAAGGTTTTAAGTTGTCGAAAGATGATCTGAACGGCTGCTCTGGCATGATGTGGGGCGTGGTGATCGTGTCTACGAGGGTTGTCGCTTAGGGCGAATGACATTGGTTCGATGTATTTTCCGTCCTTGACGATGGCTAAACGACGATCTGTACAGAGGTGTACTGAAGGAATGGTAGTAATGCCGTATACCGTGGCTGTGCTGATGATAGCGGCAGGTCACATGCCCTCGCTGCAATGAAGATTTGCGGTTGATATCTTGTAATGTTACATATCCCATAGTAGGTACTGACGATGAACGGTATGACGAGAACGACGATGTTGCGGTCAACGCGAGAAATGCAAAATGGGTTGTCACTGGGATGGATCGAATAGTCTCTGTAACCGAAAGCTCGGCCCCATGTGCGAACGTGCGGAAGATGATAGCGAGAATGACGAGGACGTGAGCCCGATACACTAGTGGTAGATGTTGAAGCCATTGTTGCGATTAGAATGCGTGATGTGGACGTCAAGTTAACCAGGTCGGTAACAATCTTCCTATCTGATGAATCGCGGATTCGGGCTGTAATTAGGGCAAATCCCAACAAAGTTCATACGGTGGTTGAAACTAGTGGATATAAGCAGTCTATCGGACTGGTTAGCAGGTCCTGGTCGGCGACAGTGAAGCAGAAGCGCTGCTCAGGGAGCCGGATCTTGCGGTTCAGGCCGATGACAGCCGTACACACGTCGGACTTTGTTAACGATAACACCATTTATTGAACGGACGAGCTTCTGGGGAAGATGCGATCCATGACTACTCCTCTGCAACCACGAAAATGCGGGGCTCCGTGCACGCCGGCCGGCATTACATCCGACAGCACACAAATATTACCAACAAAAAAAAAAACAGGGTTATACTTCCCGGTATGGAAGAAATTTCAGAGATGCCGGAACTTTGACGAGAAGCGTGCCAATTGGTACGCGCACGACACAATACAGATGCATGCGACAGATAGCATGTGTCAGGGCCTTTGGTTGAGCTCGAATTTTCCCCGTGAGCAACGATAAAACTCTCCATACACGCATGCACCAGCGTTGCTCCACAATCAAAGAAAATACGGCTATGCAAACCCGCAAGTGTGGACAACGAAATTGCGTGTGTAGCATGTGGACGCATAGCGGAGCGCGGGACCCGTTATGAAAGGTTGGGTCGCTATTGTAAGCGCGAGCGCATCTTTCCTTTTCCCTTTCAAAAACACATACCAGCTCAAAAAAAAATCCACTGACTAACCTTTGTATTTTGGTCCACTGGTTTCTTCCTTTTTTTTTTTTTTTCTCGGGAGGTTTGATTCTGGTACGTTGCGTTTTTCCGTAAAATGCGATTTTCGGCTCTTTAGACTCGTTCAAGTTTACCGTTATTACTGCCGCGTGCGCGCATTTAAAAAAAAACTTAAATGGGTGGAAAGACGTCTCTCGTGTTCAGCGATAATCGGTTGACTGGGGCGAGAGGAAGTGCTTGATCGTAGATCAGCCTTCCTTCTCCGGTTTTTTTATGTTTTTTGGTTGCCGCTCTGACTTGTGTACAGCGGTGCTGATTTTACGTACTTCCTATTTGTGACGTTGCCAGAGCGACTCGTCACACTTTGGTAGCCGTATATTGTCCTAGAATGTGTCCAAGAGTTTCCAGTTGGGCACGACATCATTGTCGTAGATGCTTAAGCTTCCGTGCCCTCCAGCTCTGTTCAGGGCGCATTTTCAGTCCAGTGATTTGACGGCATAGTTTTGGCTTCAACAACCATGCATTTCCTAATGGATCATTTTCAAACGAAGGGTCCGCCTTCCCCTGCGAAGTCAGCGCAGACCAGCGCTGAAGCTCCGCTTTCTTTTCCTCCTTCTTAAATTTAATTATATCATGACCGCAAACGGGCTATGATAGTCGAACAGACTATCAAGAAGAGAGTCATAGTTACTCCCGCCTTTTACCCCGGAGGATGTTGTGTGCAATACGCCTCCAACGCGACGATTATTTGCCACGGCATCATCATCCGCTCCTCAACGATTTTGATGATCTCACTTCTCGCCCGTTCGCGTTCGGCATCACTTGTTATCATATTGCACATTTCCAGAACAAATTGAAGATTCTCCCTTTACAGGAACGTAATTACTTCATCCAGTGCTTCCTGCCGTGGGATCATCTCGGTGCGTATCATGTAGTGAAAAAAATTATGAGTTCTTACACGCACCGCCTGTTGCTGGACTGTCATGTAGTCCATCATGTGTTGCACAACCTGCCTCGTTTCAGCCATCTGAAAGCAAAAATTTAAAAAAGAATCCTGTTATTCAAATTATTCGATCCCATCGGATGGAGCTCCATTTTTGGAAATTTTTCGTATTGCGCACATGTGTATTGTGGCTAGTTTCTTAAATTTATTTTGAAACTACCAAAAAGCACTCTCTCTCCTTTCTTGTGTGTAACTAGACTGATTGCTTTTTTCTTTGCTTTGTAATTAAACAAGTCAATTCAATTAGTCTGAATCTTCATCTGAAACGACCGTTTCGAATTAGTAACAAGCTGTAAGCAAACATGCGTTCGTTATTAAACTTACCGGCCCATGGTTCCAACCCGCTGTCCTGCTTCTCCGTCGTTTGGAGGCAAAATACCAGAAATCCCTCCCGGAGTCGGATTTGGGTCACTTATAATATGACTCAACGCCAAAACGCAAAACTCTGCACAATCACTCACCCCATCGTACAGCATCTTCGTAAAATAAGCCTTTACCCAGTGAACCAAATCATTTGCTTGCGAACCGCAAGCGAACGGGTCCCGCGATCTACCGGCTTCGCTACGAATTCGCTTCGGATTCACTTTTTGCTCGCTTGCGAATCACCCTACGTACTAAAAAGTTCCGCCACTACGAATTCGCGAAGTGAAGTCACAACGAATTCGCTAAGCGAAGTCAAAGTGAATTCGCTAAGCGAATTCAAAGCGAATTCGCTAAGCGAATTCAAAGCGAATTCATCAAGCGAACGGGTATCGAAGTACCAGGTTCGCTTAATAGTCGCAAAATATTCGCTTTATGTTCACTCAGGGTTGCCACTTGGGTGACAATCGATTGCACTAAATTGAGATAAAAATTACACTAAATTTTACCCAGTAGAGAAAATTGGAATATGATGACTTAAAAAAAGACGTTATTCAACAAGTGTATTGTACCACTGACTTCCAAACCGGGAATGAATGAATACAAACGAACTAAGAGCGGGACCCGCGAACTAGACACATACTATCAGAAAATGGAGACGGCCTGATTTTTGTTCCCAAAATTATTACCAATAAATTATTTCAATGTGTTTATATGTTTTTAAGTTATATGAAAGGCATAACTATTAAAAATCAATAATTTTTCATTGATTTATCTTCTAGAAATACCAATTAATTATACTATTTATGATACTTTTCAATGAAATGCGGTCTTCTTATGTAATTCTTGCCATGAAAATCGTGAAAAATTAATTCAGTTTGACTTCATATATTATTAACAAAAATGAAAATATTTTAAAATTTTTTTTATAGAAGGCCTTCTTTAAGATTTTTTCTAGCATTATATTAAAGAAAATGACATTTAATTATTCAAGAAGTAGGAAATATCTGTTCAAAAAATTCGAATTTACGCATTTTAAAAAATGTTCAAGCGTTGTTGTTCTAATAGCATTTTTTCCAAATACAGTTTTGAATTTTTCTTTTATGGATGACCCAGTTTACATACCAGCTAATAAAATGGTGTAATTTTATTTTGTTTTTTTGTTGCCATTAACGTGAAATATTTGTAAGAAAACAGTCATACATCATCAAAATTGGTCGTACCGGACTCCTGGTGCCTTAATGAGACAGACTTTAACTCCTTAGGGGTAGGTTCTAAAATTGAGTATGTCACTGAAAATTCGATTGTGTTCAATACTCTATAACAAAAAATCTATTTTAAAGTTAATAAAAAATTAGAATGCAGGCACTCTTTACAAGTATTATTACACATATCACTTTATTAAATTCATGTAAATTCTAAAAGTTAAAATATTCGCACTTGGTCCATATGACCATAAAATTATAAAATAAAAGCTAATGTTTCTTATTTTAGTACATATTTACCGTGAACAAATTTATACTTGCAAGAGAATGATAGAAGCTCTGCTGAGGGGATAAAAATTTCTTTTCCTTGCATTGTTATTAGTTGTTTAGCAAATAATATGCTTTCAACGGTCTTAACTCCAAGTCGGTTTCGTTTTTTTGTTTTAATATCATTCATAACCGAAAATATTCTCTCTGCCGCAGCACTGCTATGAGGCAAAACCAATAGGGAACACATGTATCGAGATAATTCGTTGAACATAAGTTCTTCCAAACAATTTTTCTCTTCACCCAAACATTTCCAAAATTTTATAATATCGCCATCAAACAAAGCTTCCATTCTCTTTTTTGGAAAAATAATTAGTGATCTCCATTGTAAATTTAAATCTTCCATGGGGACTTCATTAAATGGAAAGGCCTGCACAAGAGCAGTAATTGACGGCATATCACCATCTTGTATCTTTTTTGGGTTTAGATATTCTAATAGCTTCAACTTTTCGTCATTGAAATCAAATCGACGTTTCAGTTCGTTACAAAGTTTTATATAGAAACTGACAGCATTTTCTTTTATTGTCAAAATTTCCTCAATTATCAAATTGTTTCCTACATATTTCTCGAATTCTGTACCAAAGAACATTTGACTATAATCTAAATGGTACCTTTTGTCAGTATAATCAACATCTAATGTAAGAAATTCGGAATTCACAAAATTCTGCAATACTGTTTTAAGTGTTTGTTTCAAAAGTGGTAAAAGAATATGAATTTTAATTTGTTCTGCTTGAAAAATCAAATTAAGCTTGTTAATTATTTTTAGAATATACGATAAAAAGTGAAGATAAGCGAAATTTGTTGCATTTAATTCCTTCAGTATAAACTTTACATTATGATCAAATTTTTCTTCGAAATCCAATAACAAAAAATAGTGTTGCAAAGCTGACCACTGCTCTATTATCCGATTGACTACATTTTCAAATGATAGCCATCGAGTTTTTGATAGATTTAATATTTTATGTACTTCTAAATTAAAAGAATTTTGAATTTCAGCAAAAGAATTTTGGCGCTTAGAACTATGACAAAAATAGCTATATATACATCGAAGTAACTTTTCTATTGCATCTGGAAGTACCTTGGATGCAGCAGATGAACATAAATTTAAAGTATGGCATGAACAGCCAATATAAAATAAACTGTTGTTGAGGGACTTTAATTTTGTCTTTACGCCATTCAATTTACCATTCATAACAGAAGCGTTATCAGTTGCAAGGCCTATTAAGTTTATATTAGGAATATTATTATTGTTAAGGTTATTTATAACGCATTTATATATAGAATCTGAATTTGAGTTTGATAACTCTATTAGCCCAAAAAAGCAATCTATTACGTTCAAAGAATTTTGTGGTAAGTACCTTACAACCAAAACAAGGTTTTTTTTATTGCCTACATCTGTACTTTCGTCAATAATTAGAGAAAATTTGCATGTTTTTAAAATACTTGAAATTTCTCTTAAGGCGTAAGATGCTATGATATCCGTTACCATAGATGTAGCTTTTGTCCTTCCACAATCAATTTTTTTAGAAATAGGAAAAATTGAATGGATTAAAGATGGCAAACTATCCATCAAACTAAATGCCAGGGAATGCTGCATGCAATACATTACAGCAATTATTTCCAATTCAGTTTTTTTGCGCTTCCCGTCAAAGGTTGCACTATTTGCAATACAGTCCTCAATAGTTGTTCGGCTTTTCATTTCCTTGCAATTGCTTATGTGTTCTGAGGTTTTTGCGTGTCTATCAATCGTTGACAAATGAGAAAATAATATTTTGTTACATGGCTTGCAGAAAGCTTTGCCATCTTGGCATTTCAGCCAGTTCCGACCATTTTCCCATGTTGTCCGATACGACTGTTTATACTTCTTTTTAGAACTAAAATTGTCCTTCCCAGCAACATTTCCTTCACTAGAAATGTTTGAAATATCATGAAATCCATTTTAAAAGAATATTAAAGAAGAAAGAAGTTTGAAACTCACTTTTCATCAGTTTGCGACGAAGAACTTACTGGCCGTGATGGTTCACATTCCTTTGGTATAGAATTCGTTTCGTTTACATCACTATTTATGAAGTAGTAACTGTGAGAATGTATTTTACATTGAGAAATTATGACGAAATTACCTTTTACAGATGGGCTGAAAATATTTTCTAAGCATTTTTTTGTGATTATGAGAACACTTCTCGCATACAGTGAAAGAGTCCTTCAATATATTTTAGGACTTCCTAGGCAGCGTACGATACTGCGATGTAACGCTGAAGCGCTCTTGGACCCTGCCAAGGGCGCACAACTGCAGTACTAACCTGCAAAAGAGTTGAATTATAAAAATTGTTTTGAATTCTAAAAACTCATCACTTACCGAAAACACGACTTACATGCAAGGAATAAGTCCTGAAATAAATTAAGGAGGCACTTACACAAAACATAAACACAACAGTAACTTTTTTATTTGAGGAAAAACTCGAAGCCGGAATGGCCGTTGCGTGCGTCGCACTTGAATTTAATTTGAATCTATCCGCTTCCGCTATCGTCCAGAAATGCCCGTCTTCTTCTTCTTCAAACCATCACACCAAAAGCTCGCCAAAATCAAACTTTGTGAAAGGTTTGAAATATTTGAAATTAAGACTAGAATCAATTTTGCTGTAGAAAATATTGGGAAACAGAAATTTGATGAAACTTTAAAATATCAAAATTCACAAAATCGAGTGTAATTGCACTAAAGTTGGCTTAGTGTCACTAAGGCACTGAAAGAGGTTAAAAAGCACTAAATCTAGTGTAATTACACTAAAGTGGCAACGCTGTGTTCACTTGCGAATCGCCCTATGTACTAAAAAGTTCCGTCACTTCGAATTCGCGAAGCAAAGTCACAACGAATTCGTTAAGCGGAATCGTATCGAATTCATCAAACGAGCAGATATATACAAGGCGCTAGGTGAATAAACTAAAAAATATACTTATTAAAAATTAATCATTTTTATTCCTAGATAATTTAAAAGAAAAAAAAACTGCAATTCAGACTTCACATAAAATATTTCAAAATGAAATTTGTTATAGGCACTCCCTATTTTGATTTCTTCTGTATTCTATCTCTTGCATACTGGAAGTGACGGCGTAAGTGTTTTATAATTATATCTTCCGTTGCCGACGAAAACCGTTGAACGCATGCCCCTAGGTATGTTTAAAAAATATGAAATAATATATTGTCAGTACATTGTGTGATCTTCGCGTTCACTAAAATCATGAATGTGATGACCGCATGAAACGATGTGCTATACTAACCTTTTAGAGCACAAATTAAATTGTATCCTCTTACAGCTGTTTTTGTTGATGTTCCTGTCCAGGAAAAACAAGAAGCAGCTTCATCGTTTAGAATTTTTTTAATATTTTGCTTTATAAAGCTTAAGACGTCTTCCCCTCCATATCGCAAAAATTCTCCTTTCTATTATATAAAAAAAATTCTAGAACATAATTATGATGACATGAAATTTCATGCTAACCAATTTCTCAATATCTTCTTTATTTTTAATCGACTGCTCAAATGCTACAAAGTCCTCTTTTGTTTGACAGGGAGTGACGGGTAGCAGAGAATTTGGAGCAGCTAGAGAAGCGTTAGCATTCTGAATATTTTGCAACATCTCTTGCTTGAGATTGAAGATCTCTTGAAGAATGCGCTCCAACGATCTTTCCTGGAGGTTTACCATTTTTTGGATAGATTTTTTAATATCGGAAATTTCTGAAAATATAATAGGAAATTTGTTATGATATGCGTATTTATTGTATGTATCTTTCGACTTTGGAGCACAAAGTATTCTTATTACCAGTCCAAATAATGTTCATTTCCTCATGCGATTCCTTGCATTTCTTAATTTTTTCGTTGTTGAGATTCTCTAAATAAAATAAAAGTCTTTCAGCAAATAGTTTGGAATAGTATGTAATTATAGATTTTACTTTGTATGTCTTCTGTACGATATCTCTTAGTACGTAATATGGAGGGTGAGTTTGAGGGATAATTTTCTTTATTTGGCGATGTGGCTGTATGCTGTGTTGGAGATGTTATTATGGCATCTTCTCTGTCATTTAGCATTAAATTGCAAGAAGCTGAAGACTGTAAGTTCGTGTAAGTGCTACTACTACTACTTTTGCACTCTATTGCGGTTGAAGTGATTGGAACTCTATCTCCTAAAATATGTAATATTTTGATAAAATTTGAATATCAAAACTTAGTTAATTTTATTTATACCTGGTTTAAGTTTCAAAAATGCATTTAGATATGTAAACTCTTCAGTGATTTCAGGGCTTTCATAATTTTCCATTGTTGATGATATTAGAATCCTTTGTCCTAAAAAAATTTAAAATTATCATAAAACCAATTTGTTGTCCAATTTTGTTATCAACTTACCAGGTGCTGCTGTTTTAAACTCCGTGTAAGATGATGTTTCCGAAATATCCATGCCAATTTTTTAAAAACGTGTGTATGTACTTAAAAATGCAAGAGTGGAACAAAGTAATGTTCGCTATTGTTAAAGAAAGAAACAATTTTCCCATTTACATCGTCTATATTAAATTCAAAAATATTATCAGAAAGTTTGATCGTTTCTGTATATACATTTTTATATTTGTTGAGTTCAATGGAGCGCTAAAGAGTGGTGACAAATTTATAACTTGATACCCGTTTATGATAATTACATCTTCATTGCGTTTTCTAATAGAGATGTTCTTATATATTAAGCCATTCACCTCAAAAAAGTTGTCGGGATAATTCGTTGAAATTTTGAACACATTGTTTTTTATGTAGCTGTAACTTCCGTCTGAAAGAGGCTTGCTCAATATTGGATTTGCTGAAGTTTGTTTTTGGATGCCATGATTGTTTTGCTCAACACATCTATTATACACCTGTTCAGAAATGTTTGTTCCACTTTTAATTGTTTTTTTTTCAATTTTTGCAAATAATTTTCAAACTTGAATGCACTTATATTTTCAAGTGATTCATAGTTCTTTGCATCTTCGTGCAAATGCAATAGACAATGAAAATTAAATGTCATTAAGTCTTTACTGTAAAGTTCTGGAACGGTTTTTACAAAGCTGAAAAGTAACTGTTTTGCACAAAGATTATTTTCTATGCTGTCTTTATCGTGCAGCAATATTCTAATAGCAACACTCAATTTTAAGAAATGGGTATATAAAGGTGTCGGAAGAATATCTTTTAAAATGTATGGACCTGAATATAGGAGAAACTGTCGAAATTCTGTAGCTTTCCATCGCTCAAGCTCAGACATATCTCTTGGTTTTCTAGCAAATTCTGTTGGAGTTTGACCTTTCAGTAATATCATTTTTTTCGACAGACGTTCTACGTTTCTTGGTGATAATGAATACGATTTATTTCTAATTTTTATCCAAGATATTAGCAGCGTTTTCACTACTCCCAAACAAACTACATGCATATAGTCTAACGCAAACTGTTTCACGAAATCAATAGGTAAAGTTTCCAGTAACATGTATTCTTGTTTGTTGTGGTGTTCTTTGTATGTCCGATTTCGGAATCCTTCATCAGTTCTGGGCTCGTTTTCGAGTTGTGGGAATATCGTTCGCCGGTTACTCCGTTCTCCTTTCTGTACACATTTAGTACAACTGTAAAACCCGCTATGGCCTTTAATTCCCATTAAATAAGAACGTGCTGGTGCATCGCACACAAAGCTATTAATTTTAACATCATATTTTTTACCGAGATAAGTGAAACCATTTTCTAGAACGTCGTTTAATTTATTAATAAATTCTTTCAAATATTCATCGCAACTGCTGGGTTTCGAGTTTCCAGCATAAGCCCCAATCATCAAAACATCTATAGTATTTACTATATTAAAAAGAATTGGCCACACTTGAGATTTAGAACTTTTGCTTATAGGAAGACCATCTACATTAAAATTTAAAAATAAATCGGAAATCATGATATTAGTTGCTCTAAAAAAATCGGTTAAGGCATCTTTCAGTCCATAATGTATGTAAGATCCACTCCCAATTGACACCGTATTTACGAGCCGTGGCGTCTGTTTCAAAGTCCTTATGTCTTTGGGAAGTCCACATATATTTTCTCCTCGTAATAAAAAAAGCAACTCGTTCATTGCACAAGTTGATATCAGATGTTTAGTTGCCCAACATGCCAATTTATCGGAAAAATTCTTCGGTTTCTCGGTCGGAGGCGAAAGCGCTGGTATATCTTGAACACTATCTGAGGTACTCGTATTAATCAAGGGAATTACATTTTCTTGATCGATTCTTGATCGATTATAATTTTGACTTTCATTTTCTACGCATTGAAAAATGCTATCGAGATTTGAATTCAGATTCAGAACATTTTCAGTACCTACTAGGTCTGATGAAAAACTCAAGTCAAGTTCATTTTGGGCTTCACTTTCATAACTGTGTTCAAAACTCTGAGAAAAGCTCCTTTGCATCTATAATTGCCCTTTTCTTCATTTTCTTTGACATTATGTAGGTATATAATAAGTTTCTAAAGTGAAGTTAAAACTAAAAACTTTGTTATTTTGATCCTTTAATGCAGAAGCAGAACCAATGCAATAGAATTTGTAGCACAGGTTGCAGAATTCTCTGCCACATAATATTAAAGTCTGGAATACCAATAACGATGGTCTGTTCAAGATTTTCGTATGGCTAGGATTTATCATAAAAATCTTGTTTTTGAAAAAATTAAAATAGTACATACTGAACATTTTTTTTTACATATTCGTTCAATTTCTTTTAAAGATTGTTTTTTTAAAGCATTCTACAATTATATTAAATCCTACAGATAATCCTAACGGAACCCCTAATCATGGATTCAGGACCTTGGATCCTTCATTAAGGGCGCTTTAAGATACTCTATGCAGGAAATTCTGTTGCAATGGTTATATTGTCTTCTATGCTCAGCTTTTCATAAATAAAGAAAATAAACAAATGACATAGATACTCACTCTAATTGCTCATAAATAATCACTGCACAATGAAAATAAACGTCCACACACTTCAAATAACAAAAAATAACGCGATCAGAACTAGACCAGAGCGTGTTCAAATATTTCTTAGAAGAATATTTCATTTTTATTGACTTCTCTTTTTCTCATACAGTGAAGCCATAAAATTCCAAATAATGTTCGCGTATATTTCGCTAAAGCGAATTCACAACGAATTCGCGTTCGGTGAAGTTCTCCGCAATAGTCTTCTGGTATAAAATTCCAAATAATGTTCGCGTATATTTCGCTAATGCGACTTCACAGTGAATTCGCGTTCGCTGAAGTTCACCACAATGGTTTGCTGGGTAGCCTTATCAGATACCAATACCGACTTATGTTTTAGTTGGTAGCGCTTTTTCACAGTTCCGCCTAACTGTTTTGCGTACTCTAAGGCGCAACTGCGTTCTTGGCCGTAGTATTTGAAAATTACCACTTTGGTACCCGCCAGTGGCTTTGGTTGCGGAATGGCTGCAACCGGAGGTACCACTCCCGAGGGGCCTGGCTGAGTCTGCGTCATGGACCGAAGACTGTAGTCTGGAAATAAAGCAATAATGTTAATGTTAATGCTAATACTGTTGTAGGCCTTGGAATGACTTAATGATTTAATAAATAATAATAGAAAAAGAAAAGAAATATAATTACTTGACTAAAACATCTACCACGACACGTTAATCCATTCATGCGCGTCACTAATTATATAACGAGGCCTTTGGCTAGTCTCTACGACACAGGTCGCCTAGTGTCCCCTAGTCCGTCCCTATTTCTTAATCCACTATTCCTACTAAACACCACAAGACTCTTTTTCAGTTCATCTAGATTTAGTCCCTCTTCTACATTATTAGTACAAATTTCCCTCAAATATCTACGGGGACATTAGAAATGATGGCCCTTGGTCCCCACTTTTTGTTTAATCTGACCTTCAGACCGCATTCATTAAACTTTGAATGTCCCATAATTTTCTCCATCTCTTTCTCAGAGGGTACCCTTATTACCATTTCCCCATTTCTAAGTGTGCTCACCGCATTAACCCTCGCACCTAGCGCTGGAATTACGTTATTTCTAATGATTTCCGCTACCTTCGCGGGATCAACGCTATCATCCTTGTGCCCTACTACCGCCGACCATGTTTGAACCGGCGGGTGTCGCATTAGCTGTTTGCTTTGAAACCCTCCTAGTCCCACTTGCTTCGCTGTTACAGCTCCCTTATTACTTGTTACGTGATTTTGATTTTTACCTAAATTTTTCTCAAAAATCTCAAGACGCCCCATGATACGTTCCTTAACCGTGCTTTGACGCATTAACATTACCTCCATTTTCCGTGTAACCGCCGTAATTTTGCTGAGCGTGTCCGCATCACTCCCAGCACTAGAAACTACTTCACCCAATTCCACATATATACTGCTAATTTCCCGGAAAATTTTTTCATTCGATTCTTCATTATCTTTTTTACCCTCATTTCCTGGCATGACAGTATTACCCGCTTCCACCTTATGAAATCCAAGCATCTTCAAACCACTTTTCTCACCGTTATCTCGTAAATACATTCAGGCGCGTCACTATTAGATGACGAGGCATTTGGCTAGTCTCTACGACGCTGGATCGCACTTTCCACCTTGATGTTAGGGCGTGGTCACCCAGGAATTTCCGCCATTCCTATAGAGAGCCAGCTGGAGGTGGAACTATGACAGAACCCCGCTGATCTCTCTCCTCCGCCATCTACTCTATATTTACATAACCCGTATGTTGCGTAGCCACACCCTCAGGTATTGGCTTGGAATAATTAGCATAACGAGGCCTCGGTTCCACCGACACAGCTATTGGCCCAGTCAACGTGCACCACGTGTTGACTGGTTTCCAGGGAAAACCACGTGAAGGTTGCTGCTCGGTTCCTCTGCGGGCTTACCGACTCGCCGCCATGCTGTTCAGGTCGAACAGTCATGACTCGCGGGGCTGCATTCATGTTATTCACATTCGTCAATCCGCTAACCATGTTGGGAAGTTTAAGACAACACTGACAAATGAGAGACACATAATCGAACTAAGTTTTTGCCAAGTTTGGGTGGAACAGACAATTAACAAATATGTGTATAAAGAATATCAATTCTGTTTAACAGAATTTCGTCAATCTTGCCTTAAAAATAAGCCATCCCAACAATGCTGCCTGTCCGTTCAATAAAATACCTTAATAAGATCCTTATATTAAAGTCACAGCATTGTTGTTCGTTAAATCTTTGGTAAATGTGATACGTGTATGTTTGTGTATGGTTGGTTTTTATGATGATGAGTAGTTTTCGGGTCTATCCTTCGTCTAGGGATCGTCGAGGAGCGTGTATGTGGTGGTTGTAGTCCATAAATTGGTGGTAAATCTCTATGGAGCATCGTAGGCCTATTAGGCTAATAGTTTTAAGTGTGCCTTTTGATGTGATGCCTAATTGTTTGAGTCCCTCGATGGTGTCTTTGGGCATTGCACCTCTCGTTCCCACGACCACTGGGATGACGTCTCCTGACGTTGCCGCAAACCTCGTCAGGAGATATGGTATGAGGCGGTTGTACTTCCGGAGTTTCTCTTGAGCGCCCGTGTCACTAGGTAATCTTTATCCTCATGGCGGACTGTTACATCGACCACGAGGGCCCTTCCCTGGCTCTGTATCACCAGGCTCCTTGGTAATAACCGCCTCTCTATTGTGTTTCGCAACACTGTTTATTATCAAATCACGGATCTCATTATGGTGGTTTATTCGTGATCCTTTGGTATCCGTACATTGTCCTGGAATGTGTCTAAGAGTTTCCAGTTGGGCACGACATCTACGACAATTTAAGCTTCCGTGCCCTCCAGCTCTGTTCAGGGCACATTTGTCTGCGCAGATGTTAGCGCGCATTTTCAGTCCAGTGATTTGACGGTATGGTCGTTATTGACTCATCCTCCCTATCATCGTCAGATGTGGAATCATCCGAATCTCCATCAAGATCCATCTCGTTTATCTTCCAATTCTTGAGTGGCATGTAACCCATCTTTCAGATTAAAAAAGGAAGAAGAAACAAGAAGATTTTGTGTTGAAAAACTTATTGTGGTTATTGATTTTGGCTAAAAACTAAAGGTCGATGATCAAATGGATGAAGAAACCGACTAAACCATAAGCAAGATAAAGCAACTAATTCACAGAAAAACGAAGAAAGAAAAAGAAAAAGAAAATACTCCCAATCATAAGAAGAAACTACCAAAACAGTTTATTTGAAATCAAACACAATATCAGCTGTATTAAAATTCATTAAAAAATTCTCTCCAAAATTCCCTTTCCATTTTCATGTCCTCCATGTGGGTTCTAAACTCCTCCGCCTCCCTTCTCGATTCCCTCTCCTGTTTCAGTAATTCTTCCGAGTCTCCACCAAATGTTCTATTTCTGTAACGAGGTCCTCCTCTAATGATCTTTCCAGTTCTTCCAACTGGGACCATTTCAAAATCTCTTCCAGTTCGTCGTCAAACGCCTCTCGCTCAAGATGAGCTTCAAACTCCCAATAATCTTTCATCTCATCATCAAGACCTGCTTGAATTTCCTGTTGACTCTCTTCACTCATGATGATGATGGAATGCTGGTGAGATGATTTGAGAGTTGTGCGACAAATAATAAAAAGAAAGGAAAAAATTGAAAATACCAAAAAACCAAGAATTAAATAACTGTCTTAACTCATCAACAGAAAGGAAAAGGAAAGAAGACAGGATAATATCCAAGGGATATACAAACCACACCCCTCCTGAATGTCCGAAAAAAACAGCTTTCAGAGATCTTCTATAAAAAACAAACAATTCCTCCGCTCCCTGTTTAAGAAAATAGGAATTTTTTGAAACTCAACAATAACACCAAATTGACTTACGTTTGTTATGGTGCTCAGATAACGTTATATGATTACAAAAGCGGCGAGGAGGCGATGCCGACAAGCCGCCTACACATCCACTTTCTACCTACATCACTAACTACCTACATCACTTACTATCCATTTTAATTTCTATCTGCCCCACCTTCCAAAAATATCAGAAATTGGAAATTTACAGTCATACATGCCCGACGTCTGTGTCTATTACCGTCAGTAACTTGAAAAGCAAATTTATAGTCATACCTGCCCGAAGACATGTACAACCCTCAGCATATATTAACGACCGCAAATCTTCATTTTCGGGAAATCAAATTTCACGAAAAATCCAAATGAATCCAATAGTATGTGAGGGGGCCTACTCTCACTTCTGTACTGATAGAGTGATTAGGTTGCAAATCGGAAGCTAGTTTCACCAACGAATCTAGTCCTCGTTAATAAAATAATTAAACATTTTAAAGAATGCAAACGAAAACGCGAGATATATTTGTCATAGTAGCTTGCGCTCCAGACTCTTACCACTGCATCGATGTAATTGAAAATCCTCATCCGTAACGGACCGATATGACCAGGGGCAGAAGACTATATCCTGGTGCGATGTAAAATCTTAATATTCTAAAAATTATCTCTAAAAATCAGGGAACCGAATTGATGGTTCGCTACTCACTAATTTCCTATTCACTCTTAGGAGTACCTTTAATTATATATTATTGTTGGTATCATCTATCGTTTATGTACTATATATTCATCATTTTCAGGATGATCCTGAGAAATGGGACTATAATGTCGTTAACATGGAAAAGCAAAATTTGGGGAAAAAATTTTTTTTGTGCATAATCTGTACTTAAGCTCAGTTTGGCTGAGAATACATGTTTCGGGTTCCGCCATGAACCCATCTTCAGTTCTCTTTGAAAATGTGTGGGTAATAGAAAAACTCATTATATGAATATGTAAAGGATATACATATGAAGGCAAATTATTATCAAGCTACCAGGTTTTAAAGTCAGTAAATCTGACTATCAAAAACAGATTATTAGTTAAATTGCGTACTCCAAAAATTGTACGAACACTAAAGAGTTTGTATTAATACTTATGAACCTAATGTTTGAAAAAAAATTAATTACTTGTATCACCTCTCATAAAGAGGAATCTTAAGAAGGTTTATAACATTAAAAAACTTTAAAAAACTGAATTATTTTAATTATGTTAAGGATCCAAATTAACCCAATGGTTAATAAGGTCATGCTGGAATTAATTTTTCATCTACAATGTTCATCATATCACCTTTGACTAAGTCTTTTGTCTCGTTAGGCAAAAAAGACCAGCACCCTGAATCCGATAAATAATTTGGAGGAAGTGTGTGCCGTCTCTGGTGAGGCAAAAAATATCTTTATTATCTCCTCAAAGACAACTCACGATTTCAACCCCACTTTTCAGGAAACAAGTCCTCCCCTTCTGCTATTCTGGAGACAAAAAAATGTTTTCCTATCAATACACAGTTGCGAAAACCAATTAACCTCAAAGGAAGGTTTGATTTTCCCTTTCTGAGGGAGAACGATGACAAAGAAGAATGAATCCTTGATTGTAGATTCTCTAATAACTCGCACAAATCCATTAAGATACAATTTTAAATAAAAATCAAAAAGCCCCATCCCTCAAATGCTAGTCAAGGAACCGGAAAATCACTTATAAGAAACCTGTTAAAACTTTGATATAATTTGTTTTTGGCAGTGTATTTAGAGTAGCTCACTGTAACTTTGACGTTGGTAGACCTGCCTACTGACATTTCTTCTTGTATGTAATGTGCTAGCCCTTTTTGGGTTTTCTTTTGGTTAGAATTAACTTCCGGGCTGTAAGGTCTCACTTCTTCTACCTTGAGCCGCCATCACGAACCTGTAACTTAAATTGTGCCGAAAATCAAGGAAAATTACGGAATAAAACTGCAACTAAAACATACATAAATTCGTTTTCGTTCACGCGACCCGTGTACTTGTGCCTAAGAATTTAACAAAACCTTTGACATAGAAGAAAAACTCACTTTTATTTTCTGGTTATCTTGATCCAGAACCCTTATCTTAATATAAAAGACTATTGATGACTTCTTCCAGAGGTCTGCCAATTAATGAATATCTATATTCTCTTCTGGAATTCTGTCTATCACTTTGAAAAAATTGGAAACTATTGAAGAAGACCAAAACTCAATTACAAATAACTATCAATCGGACGAATAACTATAAAAGCAACTAGAACCTCAAAAAAACAAAATTTAATCTGATTCCACACCATAAAACAATGAGTTTGAAGTATTAGTGAAAGCTTCCCTTTATTTATATGAACAGACAGTTCTTTTGTTATACCTATATAAGAATACCAATCCTTTTGAAAAACTCAACGCCTCCTAAGCAAATAAGATTCAACCCTTGTCAATACCTTACCTTCATCCTCTAAACACTTGGTACTTTAATTCCTATATGAAAGACCCGAAGATACCAACATCCTTCTATAGATTAACTATCAAATTGATTACTTTCACCAATTCCAGTCTTCTCATTTTCAAATGAAAATCTCTCTTTAATGGCACTAGAAAAACAAACTCCTTCCTTACCTAATCATGACCTTTTGTACAGAACCTACTCTATATTAAGAGAATAGATAACTATCCACCAGGAAATGGGGGTATCCCAAGGATTTAAGATTTAATTGCCTTCAGAAACCTATCCATACAAATGAACTGAAGAACTTCGTGAAACAAATTTCACAGGTTTAAATAATATTATTACTTCCTGTTACGTACTGTCCTGAGTAAGTGTCGAAATCTATTGAGAGATATTTAATCCATCATGGCGGACTGAGATATTTATCCGTCTTATCCGATTATCCTCCACTGACAGTTCCACATCTGTCAAACAAAAGTCACAAAATTTCAACCAAAAGACCAACAACACCCAATCACCAATTCAAAACAAAAACAAATTTATTAATAACAAATTCAATAACGGCTGTGAAAAATATATTAACAACTGTGACTACCTGCCTCCTCCATCAAGAGAACAGACTCTACGGTCTCCATGAGACCCTTATATACAATGCAAAAGGGAGCACCAATTAAAAAATCCTTCAAAAACACATCTAAAAACTCACGTCCACCCTTCGATGATGTACCCAAGGCTGGAAACAGGATATAATGGAGGTGAGATATGATTCCTAAGGATTGATGATATTTACTCGATCTGGGCTTTAAGTTCTTGTAGATTAGATATGATCCTCCTGAGAAAAATTTGACCCTTGAATTAGTTTTACTTTGGAGGACATTTCCCTTCTCATAGAGTTAATTATGTAGTTCTGCAATTTTTCCACCTTGTTGGTAATTAATATTGTGAACTGTGGAAATTTCACTTTATACCACATCTCATATAGTTGTAACATAATATTTAAATTTCTCGTCTTCTTGTTACCTGTGATTCTCTTAGATAGATTTCCAAGTTTGTGATTGTTCGATTTTAAATGGGATTGTAAACAGTTGGAATCACCATTAATCAATCCTTTTAATGTTTGGTCAATAGATTTGTATTCCCAAGTTGAGCTAATAAATAAGGTTTTGCAGTCTTTGCATTTATTCACAAAAATCGAGTTATAGAATGGGGGATTCTTCTGTTTTAAGTTAGTAGTGTAAAATGTTTTATTTTTGTTAATCATTCTGTTAGCTATGATCAACTTATACTTAGAGTAAGTTCTATTCCAAAGTTTACTATTATTTTCCGATGTACCCCTAACATATGGCATGGATGATACTTTGAGTTTTTTAATTGACGATTTATACAGGTTATTTATTATGTTGATATCTGGAATTGCTGATGCAAAGTCACTGTTAATGTTATTTGATTTAGGGATGTATAAATTTCCATCTACATTTGGAACTGGAGATAAATTCTTTGAAGATTTGACTTTGAGGAGATTATTACTCGTAATCGCTCTGAAATCGCTTGATGATAATCTTCTGCTTCCGTGTCTGTTTTGATTTTGTTAAAAACTGCTTCAATTCTCTTCAAGATATAATTTAAAGGATAGTTATTAGTCAGAAGAATTTCCTTGGCCTTGTTAACAATCATTGATAAATGATTCGGATCGCTTAGAATAATCATTTTTCTTATTCTTTCTTCTACACATCCCCTAATTACAGATTTTGGATGGGAGGAGCGGAAATTGATCATTCTATCTGATGAAATGGTTTTGTGATACCAAACAGTTGAGAATGATTCATCTAATTGGAAGATAGTCAGTTCCAGGTAGTTAATTGATTTGGAATCCTCTCTTTCTCTTTCTGTCGTGAGTTGAATAATATTTTCTGACTCTTCCACTATTCTTGATGATCTTTCTATATTTCTGGATGTCTCACAAATAAATTTTTGAATTATATCAATTGAATCTTTGTGGATGTAAAGAATGATATCATCTACATATTTGAAAATGAAAAGGATATTTAGATCTTCAAATTTATCCTTACATTGATCAAATACTAGGTCCAAATAAATATCTGCCAAAACCGGCGAAATGGGGCTCCCCATTGCTAGGCCTCTTTTTTGCTTGTATAGATTATTGTTAAATGTGAAAAATGTTGCATTGGCTGTAACAAATTTTAATAGTTTTCTAAGGCCTATTGTGGTCAAGTTATTTAGATCACTAATTTCTTTGCCAAATTTCTCTACGATGTAATTAATTGTTGTGTTTACTGGGATGTTCATAAACATATCTTTAATGTCAAATGATGTTAGAATGAAATTTTCTTTAGTGTTAAATTCTTTCAGTCTTTTCTTCAGATCAATTGAATCAATTAAGTTGTAATTTTTATTCCTGAATGGTTTGATAATTTCTGCTAAGTATTTGGCCATAAATTGAGGAGGAGAATTCCTCGTATCAACCACCGGTCTCACTGGGTTGCCTTCTTTATGTACCTTAATAACACCATACATTCTTGCTAACTGGAAATCCGAGTTCTGAAGATTTTCTCTTATTTCCCAATTGCTAATATTTTTTAGATTTATGTGGTTTTTGATTAGATATAAAGTTGATTTAGTATTGCCTTTCAGGATGGTTTTATAATTGTGAGTTGATTTGAAAAAGCTGTCGTTCTTAATACCTTCTTCTAGGAATTTTTCAACTTTTTGAATGTACTCCTTTCTGCTTATGGCTATAGTGATTTTACCTTTATCTCCTCATTTTGTATTATTTTTAAATGGATTATGTTAATTTTACACGCTTAAATATTTATATATTATATATGGATAAAAATATAAATTTATGTTAACAATTGAAAACCAGCGCAAAAACGATTATTACGTTGTTCAGTTGAATTCTAATTGAAACTTTAATCGGTAGTTTTGTATAAAACTCAATTAAATTTCAGTTAAAACGTAACTGAAGGTCATAAGAACGGCCCTAAATATTTTAATTTTGAAAACGAAGAAAACTACTATACTATATTACTTTTTTAAGGAAAAAGTTTTATATCTTCAATTAAAAACTTGTAACTTTTCTGCCAGGTTTTCAATTGGTATAATAGATAGAATGTGCAGACGATAAATAATTCTAAAACATATTCACCGAGGCACTGTTGATACACGAAATTGAAGTCATCAAAATTCCACGAAAAAACCAATTTTTTCAATTCATCACTATCATTTAAACTATCACTTAGTTCAGCGGCACTTAACTCGTAAATGTAATTCTAAATTATGTCGTCACTTTCAACCATTTTACTTTTATAATAGTATTATTTTTAATTTTAGAACTCTAACTCTTTCTAGCTCTGCGACTCTGGAACTACGAAATTTCGCGGAACTATGCCTCCGATTTAGGAAAAATACAAACCAACTGTAAAAACATGTCGTTTTAACGAGACGAATTTTAGTTTAAACAGTTTCTCTTGGTAAAATCGATAGGTTCATTCGAATCAAATTTTCTTACTTTACTTTAGTTTTTCATATTGACAAGAAAAACATGTTAAATTAAAATTGTGACTGCAAGAGCTAGTTATAGGAACCATAAACATGTTCCTGGAATCATATCGACTGCTCAATCTGATTCAATTTAATGACATGTTTTTCCATGTCTATTCAAAAAATTCCTTTTATCCCTTTTACAAGCCTTAAATATTAAAACAACAATTATATAATTGGTTAAACATTTTTTAATCAATACAAGTAGAATTTAATCAATTTAATAGGTTTTTAGTAGCATGTTGAAATAACCAGTCAAACTGTTTTAACAGACAACATTTTTTTCTTTGGGTGCAGGAAAATGGCAAGTAAAAAACCTAATTGATGCATTTTAACTATAACTAAAAACTTAACCTAACTATTAAAACTAAATACTTATTAAAAGAAAGTAGTACAATTTAAAACTGTAAGTTTTTGAGGAGACTATTATCCGATAGTTCTCGTCGAATTCTAATTTTATTTATTAGTGTAATTGCTTTAGCTTCAATATATTTAGTTTCGGCTAAAGAGTGTAATCTTTCAGTAGAATAATATCTTGGAAGGTTATGGATTAACTTTAATATTTTGTTCTGAGCTATCTGCAGTTTGTTTCGATGACTTTTGGCACAGGATATCCACAGTGGAGCCCCATATAGTAGTACAGGCTGAAAAATCGACTTAAATATGAGCATTTTATTGTTGAAGCTTAATAGTGATTTTCTGTTTATGAAAGGATAAAGGATTTTTATAAGGGAAATAGTTTTATTTAACGTTTCTGTGTAATGGTTAATAGACGTTAGCTTATCGTCGAAATTAAAGCCCAGTATAACAAGTATAATTCTTAATTTATTAGAAAACTGCAAAGTACAAAGTTTGTATTAAGTGCGACGATACATTGCCCTAGGGTGCTTGTGATCGACTGCCTTCTAATAAGATCGGCAGCGCCTTTAATAGTGCCCTTTGTGGAACTGGTTCCCACTCTGTGGTGGACAGGTGCAGATGTTGTGTGCGCATGCAGTGTGGTGAATATGTGCGTACTTGATGGGTTGAGTGTTACCGTGATGGTCTATTGTGATGAGTTGAGTGTTGCCGTGCTGTAGTTTTGTTGTTTTGTAGGAGTCGTGCTATACCAGGTATTTTAGGTTTTTAGTCCATTGTATTTCTTCCCCGATGAGAGAGAGATTTTGGGTTGGAATATAAGGATGAGTTCGACGTTTAGTAAAAAATATTGCTTGCGTTTTAGAGGCGTTAATTTTGATTTTCCATTTGTGTAGATATTTAGTTACACTGTCAGGGCATTGTTGACAGAGTTGCAGATATTAGAGCAAATAGTACCTGCTGAGTCAGTAAATAGGGCAGTTTGGCAGTTTTCTAAGTGGGGAAAGTCATGTGTGTATATAAGATACAATAATGGTCCAAGGACTGATCCCTGTGGTACTCCAGCACATATAGGATAGTTAGTGGAGAGAGAATTTTGAATACAGACTCTAAAAGATCTGTCGGCAAGGAAGCTACGAATGATATTGACTAGGTACGAGGGAAAGTTGCATTTTATCATTTTGTAGATAAGACCATTGTGCCAAACGCGGTCAAAAGCCTTTTCAATATCAAGCGAAATTAAGGCCATAGATTCTTTGGAATCTAGTGTGTTTTTTATGAAATTTCGTATTCTCAGGAGCTGGTGGGTAGTCGAGTGAAATTTACGAAATCCAAACTGTTCGTCTGGAAGGATGTTTTTAGCCTCTATGAATTCGTTTAACCGGTCTTTGATTAAACGTTCAAAAAGTTTACCAAGATTGCTGAGGAGACTGATAGGGCGGTAGCTGCTTGCAGAGGTATGGGGCTTTTTAGGCTTAAGGATTGGAATAATTTTGGCGGATTTCCAGGAACAGGGAAAATAACCCAGCCTTAGACAAGCATTGAATATATGCATCAACATAACAAGCGCTTTTTTGGGAAAATGTTTAATTATTAAATTGGAAATGTTGTCAAAGCCAGAGGTTTTTTTAGGTTTTAACAAGTTCAATATCTTTCTGATGTCGTTTGGTTTAATGAGGTTGTAATGATCATAGGTACTTGCTTGAGATGATTCGAAGTTTAAGAGCACATTTAATACATCTGTTTCAGTCAGTGTGTCAAAGAGACCATTATCAAGAGTAAAATTTGAGTTAAAAACCTTTGCAAAGCATTCGGTTTTTTCCGCACAGGTAATAAATTTGTTGTTACCATCCACTAAGTGGGACAAAGGACTTCTTTTATTTTTGATAACTTTGACTAAATTCCAGAAGGGCTTGGAACTTTTACACAGATCTGATAAATTAGAGTTCCATGTTCTATTCCTAAAAGTGCTAATCATAGTGTTTATAAGAGAGTTAAGAAATTTCCATGAACTTTTATAACAAGGTAATCTGGTCCTTCGCCAATTTTGTCTACAAGCGTTTCTTTTTTGTATAAGAAGCCTAATTTCAATGGGTATTGAAGGGTTTGGTTGCTGCTTGAGGGGTACCTTAGGAACGCTACTACTTACCGAAGACTGTATAATATCGTTAAATTCAGAAAGAAGACTTTCAACTTCGGTAGTTGACGAAATGGATACCAAGGATCTATTGGATAGATTAATGTTTGATCTCATTGTTCTCTGGAACTTGATCCAGTTAGCTTTCTTGAAATTTAGAATGTGGTTATCAGGGTTAGTTTTTAGCAGTGAATCGAGTTGGAAGAAAACAGGAAGATGATCAGATGTTAGAGCGTGTAGAATAGTGGGCTTAGATATTCTACAGTGGTAGTTGGAGCTTACAAAGTCAAGAGTCGATGGGGATTTTCTTTAGGGAAGTGAATCGACAAGGGATGTGTCTGGAGAAAATTATTAAGATTATTATTAATCGTCATTGAAAGCGGTGTAGATCGACACACATTAAATGGCTCGAATTTTCGGCACTGTAAAATTCTTTGGGACTACCGTCACAAGATGCAAGCACAAGTGAGAGCCACAAATGGGCCGAACAAGATGTATAGCTTTTCTACTTTAGAAAAAAGCATTATCCGCATTTTAAATTTGAATGTAGCATTTGATATTGCAGAAAAATAACGTCATAGTTGTAAACGAAGGCATACAAGACCTTAAATTCGCAATTTACAGCTGATACACACATATCAATATGGCAATGCCATTGAGTCACGTCGATGGAGTTACAAAATCGCTTTTTTCGATCGACGTGACACTTCGCATCGGCATCGAAGTGACGTGACCGCGACATTCACAATACGGGTGATTATTTTGACTTGAAAAAGTCAAAATAATTGAGGGATGGGTAAAGGTTCGGGACAGAATGGGCCAATTCCTCCTACGTCTGAATTGGTGGCTGAAGTCGAACGGAAGCGACACGCTTGCTGGCGGCCGGGACTAGCTACGGCAGTGTAGGGTGATTCTTGTTCTACCTCAGACCATAAACCCTAGGCCTAGAAAACAAAAATTTCGTGTCGGCTTACTCCAGGGTATTTCAAATTGGGACTATTTTCCCAATAGGTCCTGAAAGACCAAGATGCGGTGGAGTTGCGCGACTTCGCGATTTGTCAGGGCGCTCTGGTGTCATTAGTGCCCTGCTCTGCCCACCCTACCTTAGCCATGACTGTCTTTAAAACATTTTAGCGTCGTGGCCCCCTATCGAGGTCCGGGGCGAAGGAGCTAAACGCTCGGGTTCATTTAAAAGTTTGGCCTACTAGCCTCTAATCATCTCCATGCTGACAAAAAAAATAAGAGGTACATTCCGAAAGAATAAAGAAAAAAAAAAAACTGCTGTAAAACATAAACCAAAACAAAAAAAAATACGGCAAAAATTGGAAATATAGGAAGAGAAAAAAATATAGCAAATAAAAAAAATTATTTATCACTTACTCCATTTTTCTTTTAATTCGCCTTCAAATTTTCCCTGGCAACCGGATTTTCGTGGCTAGCATATTGTGTTAGCCCGGTGGCTATCTCCTCCGTTGTAAACATTTCGGACTCGAAAGCCACCGTCAGGGAAGCTATCGCCCTTTCGCGGATATCTGCATCCTCGGAGCCGAAGCATTCAACAAGATTAAGTCGATTAAGTGACATTGTTTCTTTCAGAATTTAAAAAAGAATCCGCTAAAACTTTAACACAGTCGTCAAGTGATCAATTAAAATTTCTTAAAAAAGAAAAGTCTTTTCTCATCACACACACACACTTTACCCAGATTTACCCAGATTGAATTTGCTGAAAAATAAATCAATTGTTAATTTCACCTCGACTGGATCAGGAAAAACAATTGTTTAATTAAATATTTAGAAACTCAGCTGCTTTAAAAAAAAAACAACAAAAAAATGTGTTTTACAGTGGCAAAGTTCTCCCGCCGAATTTTGTAACTCTCGCTTAATCCAAACATCGAGTAACTTAAATACTAAAAATATGCAAATTTACTCAATTATGAAAATAGGTCAGTTGTGTTCAACTTATTGAATAAACGAAAAGCACATCCTTCCCCCATCCCCTAGAGATTGGTTTTGCTCTCGTGCATATGAATTTATAGTCAAAGTAATTAAATCGCATTGCACAAAATTCTTCTTTATGTACTAAAAATATTATTAATTAATTTACAGTTAGTTCATTAATAATTTGCTTTCAAAAATAGTTACATAGATTCACAATACAACAGAAATTTTTGTATGAAATATTGTATATTGTTGTAAATATTGTATATCATAAATTTGTATGAAATATTATATGTTATAAATTTGTATAAAATATTATATATTATATAAAAGGGTTTTTTCTTTCTTTTCCCTGAAAACTATTGTATTCAATTAATTTGTATGTGTACATATGATTATTATCTGCTTAGTGCTTACTGTACACCAAAGCTGTAAAGATATTACGTCTAAATTTAAATCCAACTGAAATAAATATCTATATCTATGTATGTATTATATATTAAAAATAAATAAATAAATACATATTATAATGTATGAAGTATTATTTATTCTAACTTTGTATGAAATATTATATGTTGAAAATAAAAGGTTGATTTGATGTGATTTGATTTTATTTCCAAATTATGAACATGTGTTTAGCTTATAATCTAGTTTAAATTCAACAGTGATCAGACTACTCTATGGTCTTTACAACTTCAATACTAATATTTCGCGTATAGCTTTAGTTCTTTTATTCTCATTTTATAATCTTACGAAACAAGGAAAACGAAGTGAAAAGCCTTATATTTAACTTAAACTAAATTAACCTAACCTTAAACTACTTTTAAAACTATCAATGACGGTGATCAGGAAAGATAGACCGAATTAGGGGGTTTCCTGAGCTTTCGCAATTAGTTATAAATTTTGCAGTCTGCTAATCAATAAACTCGATTATTCGCGGTAAATTAGTCAATGCGTGAAGTTCTTGTGTAGCGAAATGCCATGGTTTATTCAAAATGATCTTAAGACACGTGTTTTGTATGATTTGCATCCTCTTCTTGTGCACAGCAGTTCCAGACTGGCGCGCTGCGTACACGAGGATAGGACGCATTACGGATTTGTATATGAGTAATCCAAGTCCATTTGAAAGCTGGGATTTTCTATTAATGAGTGGATAGAGAATTCTAATACTTTTAATAGTTTTCGAACAGGCCTCCGTAGTATGGAATTGGAATGTAAGTCTCTTGTCTAAGTAGACCCCAAGATATTTTATGTTTTGAGACCATGGGATGCTCTGTCCTAAAATATTAATAGTGGGATTAGGTAGATATCTATGAGCCCTACTTCTAGTGAAAAATGTGGCATTAGTTTTGGAGCTGTTGATTTTAATTTTCCATCTAAAGAAGTAATCTTCGATAGCATCTACATAATTGCTGCTGGATGTTGTTTGTGATCTCGGTGGGATCATGACTTCTGGTAAGAATCGCTACATCGTCAGCAAAGGTTGCCAGGTCACACTGTGTATTTTCCGGTAAGTCTGAGGTAAATATATTGTACAGTATTGGGCTCAAGGATGAATCCTGGGGAACGCCCTCCGGAATATTACGACTGGTTGAGAGAGTTGAATGGATCCGGATTTGACATGATCTCTCAAGTAGAAATGCTTTTATTATTTTGATAATAGGAGGAGGAAAGGACAACTGAATTGAGTTTGTATAATAAACCATAATACCGAGTCGAACGCTTTTTCCACATCTAGGGTAACCAACTGGTGGCTAGTATAGTGACCTTGTCGAAAACCGAACTGATAGTTTGGTATTATACTCTTTTCGTGGATATGGTGTTGTAAGCGAGTGATTAAAATTTTTTCAAAGATCTTTCCAATTGATGATAGCAGGCTTATTGGTCGGTAATCATTTGGGTCTGAAGTATCTTTGCCAGGCTTTGGGAGTGGAGCTATTTCCGCTACCTTCCACTTGTTGGGGAAATACTCAAGCTGTAAACAGGAGGTAAAGATAACATTCAGATAGACAATTGCTTTTTTTGATAGGTTTTTGATATGAATGTTGGGACTTTATCTTTTCCAGGACTTTTCCTATTTTTCCGGTGAATACTGTTAAATTTATTTTGTGTGACGTTTCGGACTCGACTGAGTCGAAAATAGTTATCCCAACAAATGTTATTTATACCTATGAAAGCAGGTAAGAAAGGGCAACAAAATTTACAGACCGGCGGGGTCAATTAGAAAACAAAGGGGAAACTCAAACTCAAACAATATTTATTTATAATAACTCAATATGCGTTAACAGAGCAACATATTTTAGAGATTAGACTTACATATGATCTTAACAACTAAGTTGGAATAATTGAGGAAGAAAAAACAATAGAAAATATATAATAATTTGCCAAGGAAAAGTACAATGAAAAACCTTGCCTGTTTAAACTTAAGCTACTTAAAACTTACTTAAAACTGGAGGATTAGATAGTAATTTACATGACTATGAGGTAAGAATTATGTTTGCAGTATTATGGAAGCAGAGAAAAGAAGGTGAAATGCAACATTAGTCAAACTATAGGAACGATGCAACCAGCGGGTTATGTATATTTCGGCATCTCTTTAAAAAGGACTCAAACCTTTTAACGGCCAGTGTTTTTATGTCATGCACGTTAGCTATCTTATGTAGGCGTTTAGTAGAAAAGTGGAAAGGTAAGTTCATGATCATTTTTAGGCATTTATTCTGGGTAACTTGCAACGTTTTTTGGTGTATAGCGGAACTTTGACGCCAGATTGGGGCGCCGTACGATATTATGGGTTGGATGACCTGCTTAAAAATCAGGAGTTTGTTATGCACCGAAAGCTTGGATTTCCGATTGATTAATGGGTAGAGAGCATGAATGCTTTTTGAAACTTTGGAGCAGGTCATTTCTACATGATCTTTAAAGATGAGCTTTTTGTCTAGGATCACACCGAGGTACTTTATGGAGTCATTCCATTCGATGGTTTGTCCAATAAAATTGAGGGGGTGACATGGAAGATTACTACGCTTCCTTTTTTTTGTAAAGAAAATTGCTTGCGTTTTTGTTGGATTTATTTTGATTTTCCAGCGATTGTAGTGTAGTATTGGTATAGGCGATCGAGTTGATTCTCAAGCTCCCGTATGATGTCAGTGGGGCTATTTGAGCGAGAATAGATGCAGGTATCATCTGCAAAGATAGCTGTTTCACAGTTGTTTCCGGCTGGTACATCAGCAGTATATATATTGTATAAGGTGGGACTCAGGCATGAGCCTTGTTGTACACCAGCAGGAATTGGATATTTAGCGGATAATTGCGATTTAAGTTTGACAATAAATGACCTGTTGCTCAAGAATGATTGGGTAATTTTAATTATGTATAGTGGGAAAGATAGCTTAATTAGTTTTGCTAGGAGGCCGTCATGCCAGACAGAATCGAATGCTTTTTCAATATCTAGTACTATCATCCCTACTGATTGCTTTGAGTTCAGCGTGGCTTTAATGTTGCTAGTTACCCTGTAGAGTTGATGAGTGGGCGAGTGTCCTGGCCTGAAGCCGAACTGAAAGTTGGGTAGGATATCGTTGTTATCGAGGAACTCATTTATCCGGTGTAAAATAATTCGCTCGAAGATTTTACCTAGGGTAGGTAAAAGACTTATGGGACGATAGTTTTTTGGACAGCTTGCATCCTTGCCGGCCTTAGGAATGGGGAATACATGAGCAAGTTTCCAGGCAATTGGAAAGTAGCCTAGTTTGAGGCAGCTATTGTATATGAAATTGAGTAGGATTAGCGGTTTTTTGGGAAGTCGTTTGAGCAATGAATTAGGGAGACCATCGGCACCTGGAGCTTTGTTGTTCGAGAGCGATTTCAAGATTTTTGATATTTCACGCGGCTTGCAGAGACAGCTGGGAGGTAATTCGATAGATTCGGGGATGGTTAAGACAGCGTTCCTCACAGAAATGTTGTTGATGGGGCTGCCCAAGTGTTCGGTGAGGCGATGGGCTGCTTGAAAATTCTTTGCAATCAGCTCTGCCTTGACTTTGTGGTTGAATATTGCCGTACCGTTAACATCTATTAGTGGTGGTATGTGTTTGTCACATCTTTTAAATATCCTGTTAAAATGCCATATTTTTTTGGAGCTTTTATCGAGAGATGAGAGCATGTTATTCCAGTTTCTGTTTCTGGTTTCGAATAGACTACCCTGAATATTTTTATTTAGCCGGTTTACTAGGTTCTTAACACGAGGATCTCTTGTTCTCTGCCATTGTCTTCGCAATGTGTTTCGTTCCCTGATCATGGCTTTAGTGTTCTCGTCAATGCGGCTGTTATGCAGATTAGTATTTGTTGTTTTGGGTGTACATAGATCGACAGTATTCCAGATACTGGAGGTAAAGTGTTCAAGAAGGTTATCAATTTGATCGCTTTTTGTGACTGTCCTCAGGTCAAGCGTGTTGGGTCGTCGCTGCGAACCGACTGGGTCGTTGGATGGTGATTGCGAACCGACTGGGTCGTTGGGTTGCGATTGCGAACCGACTGGGTCGTTAGATGGTGATTGCGAACCGGCTGGGTGGTTAGAGATGAGCTGTCAAAAAGCGAAGAAAAGGTACACGCGGTTTTTTGATCTTGGTCGGAGTTTTTTTTGGTGGGATTGTCCCGAAAATTGGTGTTAACGCAAAGAAAAACCGTCGTCGTCGGGTTATTTTGCGCGAAAGGAATTATTATCGCGTGGTGGATTGCTCCTTAGCGGACTCCGGCGGTCAAGTGATCAGTGCTCGCGTTTTACACAAATTCGGTTTTTTTTGTTGGTTTACGACCGCAGAACCCCTACGAAGGAAAGTTGCGTGCGGTTAATTTTGCAATTTATATGTCCTGCAGAACCGGTGTGAATTCATTCGGTGCTTTCCAGGCAGCTTACCCAGTTTCACGGCACAGCGCGACCGGAACACCGGTAGGATAACGTCGTTATTCGCTTCGAAAACGTCCTGCATCGGAAGCGGAACGAACCACATTTGTATGTTGTACTTGCGGTACGGATACGCCATCGTCGCAACTACGTTTGGTTTAATGTTGTGCGAATGCTGAAAGGGAACCGTACTATCCATTCATTACGTCATTGAAACCGTTCCCGAATGCTAGTCCTATAAGTCCACAGGGCAGGGTGCAAATATGTTCTTCGTGCGATGAAAAGCACTCAAGTTTAGCTGAAGAAAAAAAAAATGGAGTAATGAATAGAGAAAAAAAAAATATATGTTGAACGAATTTTTGCAACGAAGAAAAAAATGATAAAAAAATTAACAAATGAACTCGGAACCAAAACTAATCTGAAAATAAATTAAAATAAAATTCAATAACTAACTTAAAACCTAAATATGGTATATCACCACCTTTAAGTTTCAAAACCGAAGTATTTAAATAAATAAAGTAAAATACATGAATTCAAAAAAAAGAAAAAAAAAATTAATATAATAATTAAAATGACTGACAGGACAAGGACGGGACAAAATAAATAAATAAGATAAAGAATAATATAACAAAACGATTTAAAGTCGAGAAAGCAAAAACCAAAGCGAAAAAAAATTTATATATGATATATTTATATATGTTTTTTTTTGTTTTTTCCATTTGTTTTACCATGTTTTTTTTTAGCCTAATTTTCAGGTTATTTTTTTTGTTGCTAAAACTATAAGTTTTTAGTTTCAATTTTTTTTGAATGATGATAGGCTAGAGGCCAATTATTGAAATGAACCCGAGCGTTTAGCTCCTTTTGCCCCGAACCTCAATAAGGGGCCACGACGCGAAATGTTTTAGAGGACAGTCGTGGCTGAGGTAGGGTGGGCAGAGCAGGGCGCTATTAACACCAGAGCGCCCTGACAAATCGCGGAGCCGCGCCATCCAACCGCTTCTTGGTCTTTCACGACCAATTGGGAAAATAATCCCAATTTTTTTATTTCCTTGGATAAGTCGGCGCTGATAATAATTTTGTTGTATAGGCCAAGGGTTTAATGGTCTGAGTTGGAGCAAGTACCCCCCCACACTGCCGTAGCTAGTCCCGGCCGCCAGCAAGAGCGTCGCACCGGCGAAAACTCAGCCACCAATTCGGACGTAGGTGGAATTGGCCCTTCTGTCCCGAACCTTCCTTTTCCTTTCAATTATTTTGACTTTTTTTAAGTCAAAATAATTCTTCCAAGGCCTCAAACACAACAAATGGCGCCCAACGTGGGGCTAGCCTAAGCTACGCTACGTGCACAGAGCGTAGCCCATCAACACGCGCGAGCTCTGAAAAATTCCGTACAAAAAGTTGATGGGCAAAAAGGTCTTAAATTTCGTCGTTCTGCGACAGTATTTTCGCCTGAACGGCTACAAAAGCCTAAGTGTACAAACTTTTCTGAGTTTTATCAGCAAACCATCTTATTGATCTTGGATGGAGACAATGTGGAACGATCCTATCGACGAACCGTGTTGGCAACCTTTAGGCGCCAACTCGGTTCCATAGGAAAAGGAAACATTGTCTGTATGCAAGACTGATTTGATGTAAGTTGGGTCAGACTTTATTTTTTTTTGCCATTCCACTTTTGGTTCGTGAGTACCCAACTGAGTGCTGGGCATGCCCTGACTTAGCGGGCGTGTCGTCAGACAGTTGGGAATCATGCTTGCGAAAAATTGGTGAGTTTGGTTGGAAAAGGTATCGTCGAAAATTTGCTAAGTACCTTATTTCCTTATCCATCCTTTTAGAGTTCCTTTGTAACGTAGAATATTTTTTTGAAATAACGTAGAGTTCCTTTTTTATACTTAAATTTTTTTGATAAGTCTTTTGACTAAAATTTTAACGTAGAATTTTTTTCTTATTACTGATTTTGATTTTTGTTTGCTAGGTTTCCCCAAATTTTTTTTTGTTAAAATTTTTTATCGCGTTCCAGATTTTCCCGAGGGGTCGGAAAAGATCAAGTTCGGCTTCGCGATTTGTTCTGCATAGAGGGGAGGGGAAAAGTTGCGGAGCGCGAGGGTTCATTTTGTTTGAGTTCATACAATTATAATTACTACATTCATCCGTTTATTTTTATACACACAGTCGTTCAATTTTTTTATACAATCATTTGTTCATACATGCAAAAATTCATTCATCCGCTCATTCGATCGTACATCCATTTTTTTTTACCAATCGTTCGTTAAGTCTGATACACTCGCTCATTCAGCATTTGGTCTTTTCATACACTCGTTCACACCTAAAACATCCCTTCAAAAATTTGAATTACGCATACATACTTAAATCATTCATTCTGTCGTTCATTTTTTTGTACTACGTACATTCATTCTTATACATACATCATTCATACATACTTGTTTTGCGATTCACTCATTTTTCTGACATACGTCCATCTCTCACTCGTTCATTCATCTGTCTGCTATGCCACTGCCAAGGTCGCCTTTGAGGCGGAATGATGACGAGATATGCACGATGTGCCAACATGTCGTGGGGGGCGAAGATGAAGCGCGGACGAAATGTGGGCACACTTTCCACCTGCATTGTGTGGAGGAGTGGGTGCTGAGCCACAAAACGTGTCCCAATTGTCGCCAGGCACTGGAGCCGCAGGACTATTGGACCGTTAGGGGCGTGGAGGGCGCCACAGCGAGAACCGGAGCCGTGACACGCAGCAGAGCGAAGTCAGCGGCCGGCGGACTTTCGCCAAGGCGGTTAAATCTCGATTTTTCGCTGGAAACGGTCGGCGGTGGGGTCTTTTACGCCCCTGACGGTTCAATTGGCCAAGAGCAGGGGGTGAACCAGCTTGTGCATCCAATCCCACAATCACCGGAAAGGGTAGTAGGCGAACGACCACGTTGGTCCGATATACGTGACACAGGTATCCCAGCTACGACGAATCCAGCGCCAGGGCGTACACGTTCGCCAGTGGTACGAACTGAGCTGGGAGTAGATCAGTTAATAGAGTTGATGAGACGGGTTTTTCGGGAAGAGCAGGCGTCTCAGAGACCGGTGGGGGCCCATTATTCGGCAGCAGAGGGAGACTCGCGTGCTGGGAGGGCAGATCAGCGGACCGGAGCGGCCGCGTTGGTCAGCGATCGCGTTAGCCACGGCCCTAATCATCGTGTAAGAAATTCCTACAGCCCATTAAGGCATTGGCGTTTGCGTTTTAACGGGGATAGCCAACTCCTACGTGCAGAGGAGCTGATTTTTCGGGCCGAGACTCTCGCGATGAGCGACTTGCGCGGCAATTTAGATCTGCTGACGCAGGGCTTCCATCTGCTGCTGGATGGTAGGCCCAACAAGTGGTATTGGTTGTGGCGTCGGTCCAATAACAACTCGTCTTGGGATACTCTGAAGGTAGCATTCTTGCAGGTCTGGGGAGAGCGCAGCACGGATTGGGAGTTACGGAAGCAGATGCTTGGTAGACGACAAGCGCCACACGAGCCCTTCATGTCCTTCGAACAAGACATGACGGAGCTTCGTTCACTGCTGAACGCTCCCATGATTGAGTCCGAATTCGTGGCTCTGGTGCGCGGAAATCTGATGGGCAGCACACAGCAACAGTTGTGCTTCCACTCTGTACTCACTATGGACGAGTTACGTCGGCTTGTAGTGCAGGTGGAAGACACGCGAAAAGCCACCAGACCATCCCCTTGGAACCAGGCCAGAGTCCACGAGATACATGAGCCAATCGTGGAAGAACATCAGGATACGACTTCTTCCGTCGATTTGGCCGGACTATCGAACCCCTGGATCTGCTGGAATTGCAGGAAAGAAGGACATGGTTATCGGGAGTGTGCGGAACCTGCGAAAGGCATCTTCTGCTATGGATGTGGTCGGGCTGACGTTCTAAAGCCCAACTGCGTCCATTGCAAGGCGGGAAACGGCCGAAGGGACGGAAGGACAGCGGGTCCCTCCCGTCCGAACACTGCATCCCGACAGCAGTAGGAAAATTTGTTCACCACTCCAATTCCACGTCCCAATTTCAATTAGACATCCCAAATGAAACAACTTTACCCAAATTTTCAAACCCTAACAATACCCTTCCAAATTTTAATACCCTACCTACAACATTTTCTGAACCCAATTCCCATCCTTTTAACGTAAAAGCACCCAAACCCATTTCATCGACGATCAACACTCCGCACGTCAAATTATTAACGAGACCAAGCGATAAGACGGAGCCGGCTGTTTCCCGGCCTGAAGAAGCCCCTATCGCAAAAGAACATCCAAGACGACATTCCCACCATCCTCTCAAGCCATACCACCTTCGGCTAAAGGAATATATGGAGGCTCGAGAGCGAATCTTTGCGCCTACTTCAGTCGCAAGTGTTGATCACGCATCAACACTAACGAGTGGATCCGGTCGCAGTAAATCAATCTTGCGCCTTCGTACATTCTGGAGGATGGTGCGTGAAAAAAAGAAAGCGATCCTCTCTACCATCATTACCAATCCGTTGGACATACGTCCGTACGCCATGGTATCCTTGTACGGAGTGGACGTTGAAGGACTCCTCGATAGTGGGGCGAGCATCAGTTGCCTGGGGGCAAACGCTTTACAACGCCTCCAAGATGCACAGGTGAATTATCGACCGGTCTGTCAAGAGGTGAAGACCGCTGATGGTGCTGCACAGAAAGTTTTGGGCACGGTAAACACCGATATTACTTTTCGCGGTATTACCAAACCCATTACCTTGTATATAGTGCCGAGCCTGTCGCAGAAATTGTACCTAGGGGTAGATTTCTGGCGATCCTTCCAACTAGCTCCCAGCATTATCAGCGCGGTCGATACTCCCGATACTGCATCGCAACTGATAGCTCCGGATGCCCACCATTTAACGCCCACAGATGTAAAGAGGTTGGAAATGGTAAAGTCCAAATTTCCATCATACGAAGTATACGGACTCGGTGTGACCAACGTCGAACAACACAGTATAGACGTTGGTGATGCAAGTCCCATCAAACAGCGACATTATCCTGTGTCTCCTGCGATCCAAAAACTTTTATATGACGAGATCGATCGCATGAGGGCACTTGGCGTTATAGAGACCAGCCAGAGTGCATGGAGCTCGCCTGTGGTTCTCGTGAGGAAGCCAGGCAAGGTCAGGTTATGTTTGGACTCGCGCAAAGTCAATAGTGTGACGAAGAAGGATGCTTATCCATTACCACACATTGATGGTATCTTAAGTCGTTTGCCGCGAGCCAATTTTATTACTAGCCTGGACCTCAAAGACGCCTTTTGGCAGATTCCTCTCGAGAACAAATCCAGGGAGTATACAGCGTTTACCATTCCTGGCCGGCCTCTATATCACTACACGCGCATGCCTTTTGGGTTATGCAACGCGCCGCAAAGGATGTGTCGTTTGATGGACAAAGTCATCCTACCCGAGCTGAAGGAGCAGGTATTCGTATATTTGGACGATCTGCTGTTAATTTCTGAGGATTTCGATTCACATCTGGTTTTATTGGCAGAAGTCGCAGAATGTTTGCGAAAGGCTGGCCTGACCATTAACGTCAACAAGAGCAAGTTTTGTCTGAAAGAGGTGAAATACCTCGGTTACATCGTTGGAGAAGGAGGCCTGAAAACTGATCCCAACAAAGTTTCAGCCATCGTCGATTACCCTTCGCCTAAGTCCGCACGTCAAGTTCGACGCTTTCTTGGTATGGCAGGCTGGTATCGACGATTCGTTCCCAACTTTGCTGCGACTGTTTCACCAATTTCAGACACTCTAAAGAAGTCCAACCAGTTTGCTTGGACTACAGAGGCACAAACTTCCTTCCTATTAGTGAAAGACTTGTTGACGAAAGCCCCCTTATTAATCAATCCTGATTTTAAGAGGTCTTTCGTAATCCAGTGCGACGCCAGTAAATCAGGGGTGGGTAGCGTTCTCTTTCAGGAAAACGACGACGGATCGGAATCTCCAGTGGCGTATATGTCACAGAAGCTCACTTCCGCTCAACGCAACTACAGCGTAACCGAACTCGAGTGTTATGCAGCTGTGTTGAGCGTGAAAAAATTTCGAGCCTATGTAGAAGGGACTGCGTTCAAAATCATTACGGATCACGCAAGTCTCAAATGGCTCATGTCGCAGAAAGACCTACAAGGACGGTTGGCAAGATGGAGTTTAAAACTCCAAGGTTACGACTTCACAATCGAGCACCGAAGAGGGAGCCTGAACGTTGTACCCGACGCTCTCTCTCGTGTATACGAAGAGGGATTAAATGCGCTGATCGACGTGGCACCGATGGTGGACATGGATTCTCCAGAATTCTCTGGCAAAGAATACAAAGAATTAGTGTCCACTGTCGATGCGAACGCCGATCGGCTTCCTGACGTATGCGTGAGAGACGGCTTCGTGTATAAGCGCACAGAGCCTCACAACGGTGACCCGATTGCCGAAGACAGGGCCTGGAAATTATGGATTCCATCGAGCCTTACGTCAGCTGCGATCGCTCAGGCGCACGAGGCAGACACCACGGTCCATGGTGGCTATGCCAAAACGCTAGAGCGAGTCAGGCGATTTTTGTACTGGCCCGGAATGGCTACACAAGTACGCACCTACGTTCTGGCGTGCGACACTTGTAAAGAGACAAAGTCCCCGAACAGACCTCTACGAGCGCCTATGGGAGAACCGTTCCAGACTGATCAGCCATTCCAACATCTGTATATCGACGTACTTGGACCATATCCGCGTACCAAACGGGGTAAGATCGCTATCTTGATCGTCTTGGATCACTTCACCAAGTTCCCACTTCTACATCCTTTGGGGCGGATCACTGCTGAAGAGATCACAAACTACTTGGAGGGGCAGGTCTTCCATACGTTTGGAACACCTGAGACCATCCTCTCCGATAACGGCTCTCAATTTAGGTCGAATGTGTTTAACACCATGCTGAACAAATACGGAGTTAAACACCTGTACACCCCGAGCTACTCACCGCAAGCGAATGCTTCGGAGCGTGTCAATCAGTCCATCCTGGCCGGAATTCGAGCATTCATCACTGATGACCAAACACGATGGGATGAGAGTCTAAGCAAAATTGGATGTGCTCTTCGTAGCTCACTCCACCAAGCCACTGGATTTTCTCCTTATCAGGTTTTGTTTGGGAATCACATGATGTTGCACGGGAAGGACTACGAACTGCTGAAGCATTTGCGAGCGTTGGGAGAGTCAAATGTACAGCTTCGACCTCGAGAGGGAATTCCTATCGTGAGACAACTGGCGCAGACGAAAATAAGGGTCGCACATGAGGACAGCAGCAGGCGTTATAATCTGCGTGCTGCTAAAACACAATTTTGTGTAGGACAGGAGGTATTCCGTAGAAACTTTTCCTTGTCCACAGCCGCGCAGAATTATAACGCCAAGCTGGCGAAGAAGTTCCTCAAGTGCAGGATTCGTCGCGTGCTGGGAAACTCACGATATGAATTGGAGGATCTAGGAGGCAAACGTCTGGGGACTTACCACTCCAAGGATCTGAGGCAGTGATCCGAGGGGTCACAACTACTATTGCCCGGCACTCAGTCGTGCGCACGAGACTCTAGAACACGACGACCTTTTTTTAGTCTGTTCGGCGCTGGGAAACCAGCGGCGAACCGACTAATGGTGTTGGGTCGTCGCTGCGAACCGACTGGGTCGTTGGATGGTGATTGCGAACCGACTGGGTCGTTGGGTTGCGATTGCGAACCGACTGGGTCGTTAGATGGTGATTGCGAACCGGCTGGGTGGTTAGAGATGAGCTGTCAAAAAGCGAAGAAAAGGTGCACGCGGTTTTTTGATCTTGGTCGGAGTTTTTTTGGTGGGATTGTCCCGAAAATTGGTGTTAACGCAAAGAAAAACTGTCGTCGTCGGGTTATTTTGCGCGAAAGGAATTATTATCGCGTGGTGGATTGCTCCTTAGCGGACTCCGGCGGTCAAGTGATCAGTGCTCGCGTTTTACACAAATTCGGTTTTTTTTGTTGGTTTACGACCGCAGAACCCCTACGAAGGAAAGTTGCGTGCGGTTAATTTTGCAATTTATATGTCCTGCAGAACCGGTGTGAATTCATTCGGTGCTTTCCAGGCAGCTTACCCAGTTTCACGGCACAGCGCGACCGGAACACCGGTAGGATAACGTCGTTATTCGCTTCGAAAACGTCCTGCATCGGAAGCGGAACGAACCACATTTGTATGTTGTACTTGCGGTACGGATACGCCATCGTCGCAACTACGTTTGGTTTAATGTTGTGCGAATGCTGAAAGGGAACCGTACTATCCATTCATTACGTCATTGAAACCGTTCCCGAATGCTAGTCCTATAAGTCCACAGGGCAGGGTGCAAATATGTTCTTCGTGCGATGAAAAGCACTCAAGTTTAGCTGAAGAAAAAAAAAATGGAGTAATGAATAGAGAAAAAAAAAAATATATGTTGAACGAATTTTTGCAACGAAGAAAAAAATGATAAAAAAATTAACAAATGAACTCGGAACCAAAACTAATCTGAAAATAAATTAAAATAAAATTCAATAACTAACTTAAAACCTAAATATGGTATATCACCACCTTTAAGTTTCAAAACCGAAGTATTTAAATAAATAAAGTAAAATACATGAATTCAAAAAAAAGAAAAAAAAAATTAATATAATAATTAAAATGACTGACAGGACAAGGACGGGACAAAATAAATAAATAAGATAAAGAATAATATAACAAAACGATTTAAAGTCGAGAAAGCAAAAACCAAAGCGAAAAAAAATTTATATATGATATATTTATATATGTTTTTTTTTGTTTTTTCCATTTGTTTTACCATGTTTTTTTTTAGCCTAATTTTCAGGTTATTTTTTTTGTTGCTAAAACTATAAGTTTTTAGTTTCAATTTTTTTTGAATGATGATAGGCTAGAGGCCAATTATTGAAATGAACCCGAGCGTTTAGCTCCTTTTGCCCCGAACCTCAATAAGGGGCCACGACGCGAAATGTTTTAGAGGACAGTCGTGGCTGAGGTAGGGTGGGCAGAGCAGGGCGCTATTAACACCAGAGCGCCCTGACAAATCGCGGAGCCGCGCCATCCAACCGCTTCTTGGTCTTTCACGACCAATTGGGAAAATAATCCCAATTTTTTTATTTCCTTGGATAAGTCGGCGCTGATAATAATTTTGTTGTATAGGCCAAGGGTTTAATGGTCTGAGTTGGAGCAAGTACCCCCCCACACTGCCGTAGCTAGTCCCGGCCGCCAGCAAGAGCGTCGCACCGGCGAAAACTCAGCCACCAATTCGGACGTAGGTGGAATTGGCCCTTCTGTCCCGAACCTTCCTTTTCCTTTCAATTATTTTGACTTTTTTTAAGTCAAAATAATTCTTCCAAGGCCTCAAACACAACAAATGGCGCCCAACGTGGGGCTAGCCTAAGCTACGCTACGTGCACAGAGCGTAGCCCATCAACACGCGCGAGCTCTGAAAAATTCCGTACAAAAAGTTGATGGGCAAAAAGGTCTTAAATTTCGTCGTTCTGCGACAGTATTTTCGCCTGAACGGCTACAAAAGCCTAAGTGTACAAACTTTTCTGAGTTTTATCAGCAAACCATCTTATTGATCTTGGATGGAGACAATGTGGAACGATCCTATCGACGAACCGTGTTGGCAACCTTTAGGCGCCAACTCGGTTCCATAGGAAAAGGAAACATTGTCTGTATGCAAGACTGATTTGATGTAAGTTGGGTCAGACTTTATTTTTTTTTGCCATTCCACTTTTGGTTCGTGAGTACCCAACTGAGTGCTGGGCATGCCCTGACTTAGCGGGCGTGTCGTCAGACAGTTGGGAATCATGCTTGCGAAAAATTGGTGAGTTTGGTTGGAAAAGGTATCGTCGAAAATTTGCTAAGTACCTTATTTCCTTATCCATCCTTTTAGAGTTCCTTTGTAACGTAGAATATTTTTTTGAAATAACGTAGAGTTCCTTTTTTATACTTAAATTTTTTTGATAAGTCTTTTGACTAAAATTTTAACGTAGAATTTTTTTCTTATTACTGATTTTGATTTTTGTTTGCTAGGTTTCCCCAAATTTTTTTTTGTTAAAATTTTTTATCGCGTTCCAGATTTTCCCGAGGGGTCGGAAAAGATCAAGTTCGGCTTCGCGATTTGTTCTGCATAGAGGGGAGGGGAAAAGTTGCGGAGCGCGAGGGTTCATTTTGTTTGAGTTCATACAATTATAATTACTACATTCATCCGTTTATTTTTATACACACAGTCGTTCAATTTTTTTATACAATCATTTGTTCATACATGCAAAAATTCATTCATCCGCTCATTCGATCGTACATCCATTTTTTTTTACCAATCGTTCGTTAAGTCTGATACACTCGCTCATTCAGCATTTGGTCTTTTCATACACTCGTTCACACCTAAAACATCCCTTCAAAAATTTGAATTACGCATACATACTTAAATCATTCATTCTGTCGTTCATTTTTTTGTACTACGTACATTCATTCTTATACATACATCATTCATACATACTTGTTTTGCGATTCACTCATTTTTCTGACATACGTCCATCTCTCACTCGTTCATTCATCTGTCTGCTATGCCACTGCCAAGGTCGCCTTTGAGGCGGAATGATGACGAGATATGCACGATGTGCCAACATGTCGTGGGGGGCGAAGATGAAGCGCGGACGAAATGTGGGCACACTTTCCACCTGCATTGTGTGGAGGAGTGGGTGCTGAGCCACAAAACGTGTCCCAATTGTCGCCAGGCACTGGAGCCGCAGGACTATTGGACCGTTAGGGGCGTGGAGGGCGCCACAGCGAGAACCGGAGCCGTGACACGCAGCAGAGCGAAGTCAGCGGCCGGCGGACTTTCGCCAAGGCGGTTAAATCTCGATTTTTCGCTGGAAACGGTCGGCGGTGGGGTCTTTTACGCCCCTGACGGTTCAATTGGCCAAGAGCAGGGGGTGAACCAGCTTGTGCATCCAATCCCACAATCACCGGAAAGGGTAGTAGGCGAACGACCACGTTGGTCCGATATACGTGACACAGGTATCCCAGCTACGACGAATCCAGCGCCAGGGCGTACACGTTCGCCAGTGGTACGAACTGAGCTGGGAGTAGATCAGTTAATAGAGTTGATGAGACGGGTTTTTCGGGAAGAGCAGGCGTCTCAGAGACCGGTGGGGGCCCATTATTCGGCAGCAGAGGGAGACTCGCGTGCTGGGAGGGCAGATCAGCGGACCGGAGCGGCCGCGTTGGTCAGCGATCGCGTTAGCCACGGCCCTAATCATCGTGTAAGAAATTCCTACAGCCCATTAAGGCATTGGCGTTTGCGTTTTAACGGGGATAGCCAACTCCTACGTGCAGAGGAGCTGATTTTTCGGGCCGAGACTCTCGCGATGAGCGACTTGCGCGGCAATTTAGATCTGCTGACGCAGGGCTTCCATCTGCTGCTGGATGGTAGGCCCAACAAGTGGTATTGGTTGTGGCGTCGGTCCAATAACAACTCGTCTTGGGATACTCTGAAGGTAGCATTCTTGCAGGTCTGGGGAGAGCGCAGCACGGATTGGGAGTTACGGAAGCAGATGCTTGGTAGACGACAAGCGCCACACGAGCCCTTCATGTCCTTCGAACAAGACATGACGGAGCTTCGTTCACTGCTGAACGCTCCCATGATTGAGTCCGAATTCGTGGCTCTGGTGCGCGGAAATCTGATGGGCAGCACACAGCAACAGTTGTGCTTCCACTCTGTACTCACTATGGACGAGTTACGTCGGCTTGTAGTGCAGGTGGAAGACACGCGAAAAGCCACCAGACCATCCCCTTGGAACCAGGCCAGAGTCCACGAGATACATGAGCCAATCGTGGAAGAACATCAGGATACGACTTCTTCCGTCGATTTGGCCGGACTATCGAACCCCTGGATCTGCTGGAATTGCAGGAAAGAAGGACATGGTTATCGGGAGTGTGCGGAACCTGCGAAAGGCATCTTCTGCTATGGATGTGGTCGGGCTGACGTTCTAAAGCCCAACTGCGTCCATTGCAAGGCGGGAAACGGCCGAAGGGACGGAAGGACAGCGGGTCCCTCCCGTCCGAACACTGCATCCCGACAGCAGTAGGAAAATTTGTTCACCACTCCAATTCCACGTCCCAATTTCAATTAGACATCCCAAATGAAACAACTTTACCCAAATTTTCAAACCCTAACAATACCCTTCCAAATTTTAATACCCTACCTACAACATTTTCTGAACCCAATTCCCATCCTTTTAACGTAAAAGCACCCAAACCCATTTCATCGACGATCAACACTCCGCACGTCAAATTATTAACGAGACCAAGCGATAAGACGGAGCCGGCTGTTTCCCGGCCTGAAGAAGCCCCTATCGCAAAAGAACATCCAAGACGACATTCCCACCATCCTCTCAAGCCATACCACCTTCGGCTAAAGGAATATATGGAGGCTCGAGAGCGAATCTTTGCGCCTACTTCAGTCGCAAGTGTTGATCACGCATCAACACTAACGAGTGGATCCGGTCGCAGTAAATCAATCTTGCGCCTTCGTACATTCTGGAGGATGGTGCGTGAAAAAAAGAAAGCGATCCTCTCTACCATCATTACCAATCCGTTGGACATACGTCCGTACGCCATGGTATCCTTGTACGGAGTGGACGTTGAAGGACTCCTCGATAGTGGGGCGAGCATCAGTTGCCTGGGGGCAAACGCTTTACAACGCCTCCAAGATGCACAGGTGAATTATCGACCGGTCTGTCAAGAGGTGAAGACCGCTGATGGTGCTGCACAGAAAGTTTTGGGCACGGTAAACACCGATATTACTTTTCGCGGTATTACCAAACCCATTACCTTGTATATAGTGCCGAGCCTGTCGCAGAAATTGTACCTAGGGGTAGATTTCTGGCGATCCTTCCAACTAGCTCCCAGCATTATCAGCGCGGTCGATACTCCCGATACTGCATCGCAACTGATAGCTCCGGATGCCCACCATTTAACGCCCACAGATGTAAAGAGGTTGGAAATGGTAAAGTCCAAATTTCCATCATACGAAGTATACGGACTCGGTGTGACCAACGTCGAACAACACAGTATAGACGTTGGTGATGCAAGTCCCATCAAACAGCGACATTATCCTGTGTCTCCTGCGATCCAAAAACTTTTATATGACGAGATCGATCGCATGAGGGCACTTGGCGTTATAGAGACCAGCCAGAGTGCATGGAGCTCGCCTGTGGTTCTCGTGAGGAAGCCAGGCAAGGTCAGGTTATGTTTGGACTCGCGCAAAGTCAATAGTGTGACGAAGAAGGATGCTTATCCATTACCACACATTGATGGTATCTTAAGTCGTTTGCCGCGAGCCAATTTTATTACTAGCCTGGACCTCAAAGACGCCTTTTGGCAGATTCCTCTCGAGAACAAATCCAGGGAGTATACAGCGTTTACCATTCCTGGCCGGCCTCTATATCACTACACGCGCATGCCTTTTGGGTTATGCAACGCGCCGCAAAGGATGTGTCGTTTGATGGACAAAGTCATCCTACCCGAGCTGAAGGAGCAGGTATTCGTATATTTGGACGATCTGCTGTTAATTTCTGAGGATTTCGATTCACATCTGGTTTTATTGGCAGAAGTCGCAGAATGTTTGCGAAAGGCTGGCCTGACCATTAACGTCAACAAGAGCAAGTTTTGTCTGAAAGAGGTGAAATACCTCGGTTACATCGTTGGAGAAGGAGGCCTGAAAACTGATCCCAACAAAGTTTCAGCCATCGTCGATTACCCTTCGCCTAAGTCCGCACGTCAAGTTCGACGCTTTCTTGGTATGGCAGGCTGGTATCGACGATTCGTTCCCAACTTTGCTGCGACTGTTTCACCAATTTCAGACACTCTAAAGAAGTCCAACCAGTTTGCTTGGACTACAGAGGCACAAACTTCCTTCCTATTAGTGAAAGACTTGTTGACGAAAGCCCCCTTATTAATCAATCCTGATTTTAAGAGGTCTTTCGTAATCCAGTGCGACGCCAGTAAATCAGGGGTGGGTAGCGTTCTCTTTCAGGAAAACGACGACGGATCGGAATCTCCAGTGGCGTATATGTCACAGAAGCTCACTTCCGCTCAACGCAACTACAGCGTAACCGAACTCGAGTGTTATGCAGCTGTGTTGAGCGTGAAAAAATTTCGAGCCTATGTAGAAGGGACTGCGTTCAAAATCATTACGGATCACGCAAGTCTCAAATGGCTCATGTCGCAGAAAGACCTACAAGGACGGTTGGCAAGATGGAGTTTAAAACTCCAAGGTTACGACTTCACAATCGAGCACCGAAGAGGGAGCCTGAACGTTGTACCCGACGCTCTCTCTCGTGTATACGAAGAGGGATTAAATGCGCTGATCGACGTGGCACCGATGGTGGACATGGATTCTCCAGAATTCTCTGGCAAAGAATACAAAGAATTAGTGTCCACTGTCGATGCGAACGCCGATCGGCTTCCTGACGTATGCGTGAGAGACGGCTTCGTGTATAAGCGCACAGAGCCTCACAACGGTGACCCGATTGCCGAAGACAGGGCCTGGAAATTATGGATTCCATCGAGCCTTACGTCAGCTGCGATCGCTCAGGCGCACGAGGCAGACACCACGGTCCATGGTGGCTATGCCAAAACGCTAGAGCGAGTCAGGCGATTTTTGTACTGGCCCGGAATGGCTACACAAGTACGCACCTACGTTCTGGCGTGCGACACTTGTAAAGAGACAAAGTCCCCGAACAGACCTCTACGAGCGCCTATGGGAGAACCGTTCCAGACTGATCAGCCATTCCAACATCTGTATATCGACGTACTTGGACCATATCCGCGTACCAAACGGGGTAAGATCGCTATCTTGATCGTCTTGGATCACTTCACCAAGTTCCCACTTCTACATCCTTTGGGGCGGATCACTGCTGAAGAGATCACAAACTACTTGGAGGGGCAGGTCTTCCATACGTTTGGAACACCTGAGACCATCCTCTCCGATAACGGCTCTCAATTTAGGTCGAATGTGTTTAACACCATGCTGAACAAATACGGAGTTAAACACCTGTACACCCCGAGCTACTCACCGCAAGCGAATGCTTCGGAGCGTGTCAATCAGTCCATCCTGGCCGGAATTCGAGCATTCATCACTGATGACCAAACACGATGGGATGAGAGTCTAAGCAAAATTGGATGTGCTCTTCGTAGCTCACTCCACCAAGCCACTGGATTTTCTCCTTATCAGGTTTTGTTTGGGAATCACATGATGTTGCACGGGAAGGACTACGAACTGCTGAAGCATTTGCGAGCGTTGGGAGAGTCAAATGTACAGCTTCGACCTCGAGAGGGAATTCCTATCGTGAGACAACTGGCGCAGACGAAAATAAGGGTCGCACATGAGGACAGCAGCAGGCGTTATAATCTGCGTGCTGCTAAAACACAATTTTGTGTAGGACAGGAGGTATTCCGTAGAAACTTTTCCTTGTCCACAGCCGCGCAGAATTATAACGCCAAGCTGGCGAAGAAGTTCCTCAAGTGCAGGATTCGTCGCGTGCTGGGAAACTCACGATATGAATTGGAGGATCTAGGAGGCAAACGTCTGGGGACTTACCACTCCAAGGATCTGAGGCAGTGATCCGAGGGGTCACAACTACTATTGCCCGGCACTCAGTCGTGCGCACGAGACTCTAGAACACGACGACCTTTTTTTAGTCTGTTCGGCGCTGGGAAACCAGCGGCGAACCGACTAATGGTGTTGGGTCGTCGCTGCGAACCGACTGGGTCGTTGGATGGTGATTGCGAACCGACTGGGTCGTTGGGTTGCGATTGCGAACCGACTGGGTCGTTAGATGGTGATTGCGAACCGGCTGGGTGGTTAGAGATGAGCTGTCAAAAAGCGAAGAAAAGGTGCACGCGGTTTTTTGATCTTGGTCGGAGTTTTTTTGGTGGGATTGTCCCGAAAATTGGTGTTAACGCAAAGAAAAACCGTCGTCGTCGGGTTATTTTGCGCGAAAGGAATTATTATCGCGTGGTGGATTGCTCCTTAGCGGACTCCGGCGGTCAAGTGATCAGTGCTCGCGTTTTACACAAATTCGGTTTTTTTTGTTGGTTTACGACCGCAGAACCCCTACGAAGGAAAGTTGCGTGCGGTTAATTTTGCAATTTATATGTCCTGCAGAACCGGTGTGAATTCATTCGGTGCTTTCCAGGCAGCTTACCCAGTTTCACGGCACAGCGCGACCGGAACACCGGTAGGATAACGTCGTTATTCGCTTCGAAAACGTCCTGCATCGGAAGCGGAACGAACCACATTTGTATGTTGTACTTGCGGTACGGATACGCCATCGTCGCAACTACGTTTGGTTTAATGTTGTGCGAATGCTGAAAGGGAACCGTACTATCCATTCATTACGTCATTGAAACCGTTCCCGAATGCTAGTCCTATAAGTCCACAGGGCAGGGTGCAAATATGTTCTTCGTGCGATGAAAAGCACTCAAGTTTAGCTGAAGAAAAAAAAAATGGAGTAATGAATAGAGAAAAAAAAAAATATATGTTGAACGAATTTTTGCAACGAAGAAAAAAATGATAAAAAAATTAACAAATGAACTCGGAACCAAAACTAATCTGAAAATAAATTAAAATAAAATTCAATAACTAACTTAAAACCTAAATATGGTATATCACCACCTTTAAGTTTCAAAACCGAAGTATTTAAATAAATAAAGTAAAATACATGAATTCAAAAAAAAGAAAAAAAAAATTAATATAATAATTAAAATGACTGACAGGACAAGGACGGGACAAAATAAATAAATAAGATAAAGAATAATATAACAAAACGATTTAAAGTCGAGAAAGCAAAAACCAAAGCGAAAAAAAATTTATATATGAGGTGAGTTTTTTTTTGTTTTTTCCATTTGTTTTACCATGTTTTTTTTTAGCCTAATTTTCAGGTTATTTTTTTTGTTGCTAAAACTATAAGTTTTTAGTTTCAATTTTTTTTGAATGATGATAGGCTAGAGGCCAATTATTGAAATGAACCCGAGCGTTTAGCTCCTTTTGCCCCGAACCTCAATAAGGGGCCACGACGCGAAATGTTTTAGAGGACAGTCGTGGCTGAGGTAGGGTGGGCAGAGCAGGGCGCTATTAACACCAGAGCGCCCTGACAAATCGCGGAGCCGCGCCATCCAACCGCTTCTTGGTCTTTCACGACCAATTGGGAAAATAATCCCAATTTTTTTATTTCCTTGGATAAGTCGGCGCTGATAATAATTTTGTTGTATAGGCCAAGGGTTTAATGGTCTGAGTTGGAGCAAGTACCCCCCCACACTGCCGTAGCTAGTCCCGGCCGCCAGCAAGAGCGTCGCACCGGCGAAAACTCAGCCACCAATTCGGACGTAGGTGGAATTGGCCCTTCTGTCCCGAACCTTCCTTTTCCTTTCAATTATTTTGACTTTTTTTAAGTCAAAATAATTCTTCCAAGGCCTCAAACACAACAAGCGTACTAATGTTAGTTCTGCTGTTAAGTACTCTATGAAATTTTTTCCAATTAGTTTTATTAAAGCAATAGCCAGGTTGGCTACATTCTATGATCGGGGTATCGATTTCAATAAGAAATGATACCGGAAGATGGGGAGATGATAGTTCATGCATAGTAATTGGTTGAGAGATTGGAACGAGGCCATTACTGATGACGAGATCAAGAGTAGAGTTTATTCCCTTTGGCGGATGGAAGGTTGGTTCGGAAGGGATATGGATAAAAAGATTGTATTTGCAAATTAGATCAAAGAGGATCTTACCAGCTTTGTTCGCTTTGCTACAATTCCAATGGCGATGCCTGGAATTGAAGTCACCACAGAGTAAATACCTTTGGTTAATACTTGATAAAAGTTTAATATCATCTTCGAAATGCTTTAGTTTCATTGCATCAAGTTTTGTCCCAGGAAAGTAAACTGCAACAATGACTGTGTTAGAGTGTTCGATTTTGATTGCGATAGTCTCGATAATTTTAGTTTTGACACTGGGTACGATAAAATGTTTGATGCCTTTATTAATAATAATAGCGACACCTCCGCCAGTTCCATCGATCCTATCATTCCTGTGGACTACATAGTTGGAATTAGGGATGGGAATCGATTGCTCAACAATCGATTGTTGCATGATCGATTATTTTAAAATGTTCGATTAAGATCAATCGATTAATTGATGGAATTTAAGCAATTAATCGATTAATCGCGTAATTCCTAAGTCCCAGAGTTATCGTATAAGTATACGTAGACTTAATAGGTAGATTTGAATTGAAATGTCTAGGTTCATTATACGTTTAACATAGTGATTGTCCATACATAAAATTTTAACTATTTAACTATGTATGAATGTTGCTATGTTCCCTATGAACTCTTAAACCGCTCAGGGAACGTGTAGAATAGTTCCGGGATAGTTCCTGTGAAGTTTGGTACCGATCGAATAAAAACAAATTGTTTTTTGTTTTTTTTTTGACATTTTTCAATTTTTTTGCGATTTTAGTACCCTGGTGCTCTAATTCTTTGTTTGTTTGTTTCGTATGATTTCCTATATCATTCATCCGATTACGATGAAACTTCGTTTCTGAATTAACAAAATCATTTTACAATTGGTGGTTCGAGAGTTATTTCAACATTTGATATGATTTAGCGGCAGTTCGTTCGTTTTTGGTGTAGTAGTTATGCATTCCCATTACTAAATGGTAAAGATGGATGATGAATGTTGGATAGTGGATGCAGGACGGAGGATTGAAGGTGGAGGATGCTGGATGGAGGGTAGAATATGTATGTAAAGATTTTTTCTATTTTCCTCTCCCTTGTGACGCTAAATGTCCGTTAAAAGTGTATGTGAATATGAGTTTTAAACGTACATACATATATGTATGTTCTTTTTAATGGTTAAATAAATAATATCCCATGCTAAAAATGAGAAGAAAAAAAATAAATTAAAATAATAAACATAAAATAATGGAAATAAAAATCGAAGATATTGTTTCTTCGTAAATATCTTTTTTTTATAAAGAAAATTTTTTTCATAGAAACTAAAAAAAATTAATTAAATTCTCTTGAAACTGAAAAAAATAGCCATTTACATAATTTCAAAATTAATTGTTTGTACTGCAACTTCCTTCACAACCAAAACATTACGTCTATTGACGACAGAAAAATTAGCATTGATAAATTTGAACCTGTCAACCTGTTCCTCATATCAGTAGCAATTAATCCAGCCTCTGAGAGCAATCTTTCTGCAGGTACCGAAGATGCAATTACTGATAAGTATTTAATTGCAAGGGTATGCGTCCGTGGAAATTGAAACTTGAGTGTTTCCCAAATTTCATAAGGACTTTTTGTTCTATTCACTACAGGTTGACATAAAAACTGATTGAGCTCTTCAGAAATTCCATTAAGGTCTTCATCTGCATGAGCTTGAGAAGCGCTCTGACACGCAAGTGAATCATGGATCGCCCAAAGATCAGCTGCATTACCTTGATGATGAAAGTTCGGATTCCATCGAAAAAAGAGGAGACGTGGAACTCCAACTGTTTCGCCATTTAATATAGTGATCGCCTCGCGAATTGCAACCGGATTATACTAGATGGTACGAATACGATACTCGAAGGTATCGTAATATTTAACACATTTGCAGTTAACTTGACATTCAGATCAGTGCTATAAGCTAATTTTTTGTTAACTAATGTAGGAAAATCTATCGTGCATCGAATCTTTTAACTGTTGAAATTCATTCGATTAATTAACGTTAACTAATCGATTATGTCGATTAATCGACAACACTCATATCGATTGCTAAAATCTTTTTTTTTTTAAAAAATTAATCGATTAGTCGATTAATCGAATCGAAATCGAACATCCCTAGTTGGAATGCGCAAGTTTGTCGTGTGGTTTGAGCCAAGTTTCGGTTAGTATGACAATATCAACATTCGATTCAACAATGTAGTCGAATGTCTCGATAGCTTTATTTCGGATGCTTTGGGCATTCCAAAGAAGTGTATTTAAATTCTTAAAATTATCCATTATAAACAAACTTAATAGCTAAATTAGTGAGAACTAGATATTGATCGTGCTTTGTTTTGCATTTGGCAAGGTTGTTGATAAGTTCTGTAGACATCTGAATCAGCTGCTGCGGTGATAACAGGGTTTCATTAGCGGTAGTTGAAGTAGCGATGTGCTGAGCTGTCATCTGCTTTGCTACCGTATTGTACTGCAAGGTGCTGCCGGGATTGATGCTTTGTGGTGTAATTGCAACGCGTTTTGCGTGCATAGGTGGAAAATTAGTGTCGAATTTTGTAAAGGAATTGTAAGGTTGCTTTGATTGAGTTTTGTCTCTTCTATGCAACGATAGTTTCTGCCTAATCTGACAATATTCGTTCCTCTTCGGGCATTCGTTGGCGAGGTGTTTATCTCCACAGTTTGCGCATTTGATCTCTTCGATATTTTCCGAGGTACAATCTGAGTGTTTGTGCGGGCCGCTACATATCAAACATCTGGATGGAAGGTGGCAGTAAGTTGACCCGTGGCCATAGAGTTGACAGTTACGACACTGTGTTGGGCCGTTCCGATTGCGCGAATAAAAATTCCAATGCACTACGGTGTGTATGACGGTTTTAGTTGCCCTGAGCTCAGACAATTTAGCGGTACCGCGCTCAAAGTATAATATATAGTATGTCTGCGAGTTACGAATGATAAATTTTTTGATGTCAAGACAAATAATTCCGTGTTTTGACTTCAGGTACTTTTTAAGTTCTTCACAGGGCATGTCGTGGAGTCCTGAGAGGACAAATTTCGTCGGTCGCATGTCCGCTCGACGGTGGGTGAAGAAGTTTACTTTTCTAGTTAGCAGATGGCTATGAACTTCGTTATAGTTTTCGGTGGATTCGAGAAGAATTTTGATACCCGTAGACATTAATTTTACCTGGTAGTTGCTTATATTCAGAGCTTCCATGATGGCAATTATTGAAGTCCGGGGCAGGTCTGGAACAACGATGGGAGGAATCTTTTGCTTCTTAGGAGGAGTTGTTGCTGTGCCTTCTGTTGCATCGGAGTCCATAGTGTCGTTTGCGAGAGGTGCATAACGGTTGCTGCGGTTCGGCATGATGAAGGCGTTAGTTCTTGGGATTTTTAGCTTATCCCTAAGTAGTTTACCGGGCGGAGAAACCTGCCGTCCCCGTTTTGATGTCGTATTTGGATCTATTCTGAGATTCGGCAGTACGTTTTATACGGGACCGAAGGTTATAAAAAATGATACTTCAGCAGAAGGCTTTAGAAAAAAAAAAAACTGGATATTACGTGAGCGAGAGAAAGAAATAGTTGTTCACTTGTCGACAGCTAGTGACGGAATGAAAGGGGAAAACTACGTTAATAAGAGCGGTCATAAGAACATTAAACAGAGGCGGGGGTTTATTAGAAGGGAAATAGTTAAAAGTTGAAATTAATTGGTTTTTGGGATCGAAGGTTTTTGGTAAACGTTGTTTTTTCCAAAACGTAGAGCAGCTAGCCAAAGTGAAGAGAGGTTTGTATCCAGCGTCTCAGTTAAAATTTCGTGTTGTTTGGTTATCTCAATTGTTCTCTTACAATTCTTTGAAGATAGTTTTTTGTCCTGGCCAATATTTTGACGTTGTTGAAATCGATTGATTGGTTTTCTACCGCTGCATGTTCCACAATTGCCGATGAGTGGACCTGGATTTTTTTGTGTGGAGCGTTGACGTTCATGAATCCTTGTTCTGATGGTCCTTCCTGTTTCTCCGATGTAGAATTTGTTGCAAGACCCGCAGGGAACCTTGTAAATGCCCTCCATTTCCAGAGGGATTTTGTCCTTTTGGTTTCCTAAGAAGGCTCGAAGCTCGAATATTATATGTTATGAAATTTGTATGAAATATTATATATTATAATAGGTGTGTTTTAATGCTCTCCAGAATAGAGCACCTAATCGGCAGGCGAAAAAAAACGATCCCTGCGCTGTCAAGTTTGAAATTTAGTTCAAACAATGCAATCGCTCACCTTTTCATTTTTTGCTTATCCATTTCACTTTAATTTCTACCAAAAATTTTTAAAAAATATTTTTCTTTTCTTTGCTGCAAAAGTTACGGCAATATAACTGTCACCGGATTTCATTTAATTGCATTTTGGTTGCATTTCTGTTGTGTAAACCAAAATGCTGCCAACCATTAAAATCGAAACGAGTTAAGCGAATTAAAGCGAATTCATACTAGGCTCACACCATTTCATTCTCTCCGGGGTAGGATATGTAACCTAGTAAAATTAGTGGGTTTTCTATCCTGCATGTTGTTGTTGTTTCACGTATACCTATGCTATACTATCCTACTCTGGAGAGCATTAAAACACAGGTAAATGGTTTGTAGTTACATATGTTATTGGTTTTCACTCGTTGACTGAGATTTTCTACGCGATAGTGTTGTATCCTGCGCTGAATCTCTCTCTTCAGATGCGATTATGCTTTGTTTTTGGGTTCAGTGGTGGTCGGTTTCATTGTGATCTTTAGTTATTTTTTCTGTCGTCTTCTTAACACATTTTGATTGCAGGAGATAGATGTGATATACCTATTTGGTTAATAAAAATACAAGGCACACATTTTTTACGGATATTTGTTTATCTAGGTGTAAGATTGTGATATATTGTACGCTAATGTTCTTTTACGGACTTATTTTTCTGTAGGGGTCAATACTCTTTACTTTTATTGTAATATCCACTTTTGGATAGATTTTCACAGATGGAGGCATTTTCTGTTTAACCTTTGTATTGTATTAGACTCCGAGATCGGAATTTTTGGAAATGTTCCTTCAATATTAATTTGTAAGAGGATACAATTTTTTTTTTTGAGTTAAATAAATTAAAAACTATTCAGTTTCTTAGCTTTATTCTATATTTAATAATCAATGAATTATAATTTGTTAAGTACTATTGTATGTTGATTGTAAACAAATTTTGCATCATCGCCTTTCATTTTGCTTGATTGCATTACTTCTTGCCTCCTCTGCTTTGCTTTGTACCTTGATGGTCTTTTGATTTGGACCTTTTCAATTTTGTTTTTATCTTGTTTTGTTTTCTTTACTATGTTTTGTTTTTTTTTTATATTTTTTTTTTTGGAGAGTATGGACTGATTTTTTCGATTAAGATTTCCAGGACTGCGCGTTTGCCAACGCAGTGCCTTTAATGTTGTTGATCCTTTTAGGGATATATGGTATATAAAGTTAAACATATGAATTAATATTGTTTTAATATTGTTTTAAGTTTATTAATAAAACACCTTTTGTGTTATAGTTTTTGAATTTTTCGATAAGTTTGATAATGTAATATATTTTTTAATTTGGCAATAAATAAAACTAAAAACTAAAACTTTCCTAAACAAAATTAAAAAATCTGCCAACAGTCTGGGCGCAACTTTTTATTTTTCCGGCAGAAGTTCGGAACGTGTTTAATTTGGGGATGCGGTGTATGTTACTATGTGACTGAAAACCTAACAAAAAGTTCGGGAAACGGTTAGAATAGAGTGTAACATATGAATTATATAATTGGGTCATATTCCGGGATGCGGTCTAGAGGTTGGAAAAGAAAAAAACTTAAAAATAGGTGATTATTAAACAAGCCCGTGGAAGTGAAAAGATATTCCATATCTGATCAGACCTGAGAGATATGGTGGAATTTATGAAAAAGTATACAACCAGTTTACACCCCCTTGGGGTCGAATTTCAAAAAATCTTGAAAACACATTCTAGGTATTCATATGAAGAATCCGTAGAATAAAAATGAATTCAATATTTCGAAAGACCTAGTAGATATGTCGAAAATCGTAAAAATATATGCATTTTATATATAACGTAAAATGACCTATTTCCGACCACCTAAGACCCTGCAAATATTTTTTTATTCATATACGGCAAACCATTATCTGTTTCTTCTTAAAAAAAAAATTTTCCGATTCATAACGTGCTGCCGATACTCAAAAAATTTAATTTTGGTATGATATAATTATATATTGATAGTAGTAATTTAATGAAGTAATTAATTTCGTAATGATGGTAATCTTCCTATTTCCGACCACATAAACAACTCTTTCCTTATACCGACCACACGTTAGCCTATTTCCGACCCAGGTCTTCTATAATAAAAAACAACATTGTTATTGGATAATATTAATTATATTTATTTATTATTAATTTTGATGAACAAAACGAAAACGTTGCTTTTTAAAACCCAATGATTATAAAGTAATTAGTGCATATTCTACACATTTGTTTTTATATTAAAATAAAATGTTATATTAATTCATATTGTTGTTTGAACTTATAATTTTTAAATTATGTAGGTATCATATTATAACAAAATAAAACAGAATTTCTAATAAACAAAAAATCACAATGATTCATTTAACCTAATTTATAAAGGTAAATTACATATCTCTTCTTAGTTGTGTGATTTTTGGAACATTATATGTACCGCGGCTAGTTATTTTCATTGGAGGTTCAATCTTAGATATAATATCACTTGTTAAATAATCAAATATATCGTCCCTGTCTGGCCATTTCCAATGACTCCCACTCATTGCCATTGTCTTGATTTTCACGGTGCTTTCATTTTTATCTAAAACCATTCCTGGAAAATATTCTCCTTCATATTTTACAATGACAAAGTCGTTTTTATAAACAAAAGTATCATTTTCTTAATTTTTTGATATAGTTTTCACAATATTTTGGTTTCGCTGAATTTGTTTTTTCGGTTTTTTGTTTTGCTCCTTGAATTTATTGGCTTCCCGTTTTTGCATAGCATTTAATTTTTTTTGTTCATTTAGCATTTTCTTTTCATTAAAATTTTTCATGTGCTCCATGAATTCCTGGTTAATTGCAACCGTAGGTGTTAGTTTTAACTTTTTTCTTGAAGTAGTGGTCTCTACAGCTTTTCTCTTTTTAATATTTTCTTCCGGCCAATAAAGAGCTGTTTTGAAAGGAGTAGGATATTCATTTTGCTCATTGGTGTCATATCTCATTTCGTTATTGGACGGTGTTTCGGTGCCTCTACTTGTAGTTGGTTTTGAGGTTGAAGATATTTCCATGATATTCAGTCTTCCATCTGATTCAACTATGGCTTCAATAATGTTATTATTTTCAGTCCAGAAGCTTTCATCTATATTTATGCAGTCCGTGAGTAAATCTTCATTTTCAGTTTGATTAGAATCCAATAGATTATTTACTAAGGTGACTTCATGATTTCTTTCATTTATTTGAACGTTTTCTTGGGGATGACCTAAGTTCTTCCAAAATTCAAAAAGAGCTTTATACTGTAAGTCCCCCATCCATTCGTCGCGTGTACTTTGAAATTGCTGCACCACTTTTGGGTATAATCGCAGTTCGATCTGAGATTTTAGTACTGAATCTGAAATCATTTCGTCCTTTTTATTGTTATTCTTTTGAATATTTGTAGATTGATTTTTTGATGTAGTATCCAATTGTGTTAAAAGCTTAGAATAGGAAATATTATTTTCATTAAAGGGATATATGCCACAAGCTTTGAACGCGCTTTGAACAATCGTAGGTTTGATGATTTCGTTTAAAGATGATTCTAAGAGTTTTGCAAAATCTTCTCGTTGTAACTTTCTCGCTGTGTTGGCTATTCGCCAATTTCGAACATTATTTCGCCAAATATTTTTAACCGGAAAAAAATGCCAACATCTAACGGCTGTAAGCGATGAGTAGCATTCGGATAAAATGCTGTCAGAATTATCCCATTATCTTTGCAAAATTGCGAAAGGTGCAGATTTATGTGGGAAGAATGACCATCTACGAAAAATAAAACAGGACGTGGTATATTGTTTTGCTCCAACCATGGGTGAAACACGTTCGTCATGTATTCGAAAAATGCTTCACTTGTCATCCAACCCGATTCTGTTCGTCCTATACCCCAATTCTTAGGATATTTTGCATGGATATTGGACGGTATCCTATTTTTGTAGGGATATAAAACCATTGGTGGTTGCATGTTACCATCAGCACTCACTGTTAGCAAGACGGTCAGGCACTCTTTCTCGTTATTGTAAGTACGAGAGTATACTTTCTTCGACCCTTTCCTAACCATAACCATCTTTTCTTTTGGACACAAAAAGAATGCGCTTTCGTCGCTATTGAATATTCTTTTAGGGTCATTTAATATCTCCAAAAATTCATTTTCCGTTAAAAGCGAACGCACCCGCGAAAACCAATTCCTGATATTACTCTCTGTTACATCAGCTCTAGGTGGGGTTAACCTTTGTGGAACTCTATTTGATATTTCTGGATGTCTAACCAAAAAAAGTTTGTACCATTTATATCCCGGTACACCGTTCTTAAATGAGAACATTTGAACCGGGATGTTTAACCAATTGTGCAACTGATTCCAGAAGTTGTGCTTTTGTTACAGGAAATCCTTTTTCACCCAATTCAAAAATCCAATTGACTAAATTTTTTTCTTCATCCGCGCTAAGTACTGTAGCTGGCCCGACATTTCCTGATTTTGAGTATTTATTTTTCAGTTTGTCAATAATCGTAGTTTTTGGAATGTTGTAATGTTTGGATGCCTGTCGTATGCTTAGAGATCTATATTTATTATTTCAAACTGTTCGTTTGTAAATATATATCATTCGTTTCTTCAATTCCATTATGAAACTATAACAGAGAAACATAAAATTTATTGTAATCTTTCTATCGAAGAAGACTCAAATATACAACATTGATGTTGAATTTTATTTGGTAATTAACTCAATTTAAATTTTATTGTAACTCATTCGTATTGTTTCCCTGCAGTATTGCTGCTAGGTCGGAAATAGGTAAATTGATAAAAGTGAATGTCCTAATCGCCGACCAGAGATATTAGTAAATTTTATCTATTACAAAATTAATATAGCAACATAAATTGAACAACAAATAACGTACTCAGTCCATTAATATTTAAATAGAAGATATTGTATTACTACAACTGACAAATAAAGTCAAAAAATTTAAACAAAAAAGGTATGGATTCTCCATTACATACCAGTTGCAAGAAGGTAATACGTCCCCTTCAGGTGAACTTTTGAGCATTAAAACATATATTTTGAATAGGTCGTAAATAGGATCGAAGATAGTAAAGACTTTAATATAATCACTACACACTGATTTCAACTATTTACTGTATATAAATATAATCGTTTAATTATTTTAAATATCCCCTCGATATTGCCTTATACCGACCACTGGTCGTAATTGGGACACCATCTTAAATCTGACTAACCTATTTCCGACCACTACATTTAATTCTTTCCTGTCTAAAATTCTATGAAATATTTCTTTACATTTCAATACGAGTTACAAGTTAATAAATGAAAAAAAAAATATAATTACTTGGTGTGATGAAAGTTAGCACTCTAAAATTTCGATAAATAAAACCACTAAAATTTCGATTTTAGGCGTAAGATTCTAGTTTTTCTCGACCGTTGTTGAAAAAGTAAATCACAAATTAAGAAAATGACATGCAGCTTCAGTCATTCACAGCAAAACGATAAAGAACAAACGTGGGTAGATATAGCGCCTAAAACTTACAGTATTGATCGCGACAACAAAAAAATACCAACAGAAAACCTAAATGGTCGGAATTAGGAAGGCGGTCGGAGATAGGGTACTTTACGTTACTGAAATTTTTTTCTGCCCCCCCTCCCTTCTGAACCCCAATGAATATTGAAATTTTTTTTTATCGGAATTACTTTTCTAGTTGATTTACATATATGTACCGAGTTTCAATTTTCTAGCATAAGCCGTTCAAAAGTTAGGAAAAACACCCCCCACCCTCGCACCATGCTACCTCTAAAATTTTTTTTATTTTTCCACTATGCCACTAATATAGTTCTATCTAAATACGAAGTTTAAGGTTTATATCATTACAAGTTCTTAAGATATAAGCATCGGAACTTTTTCCTTCTCACCCTTCCCCACCCTCACCCTCTACATCCAAACCTTTAAATTTATTTTTCCCTACTAGGGTTCTATTGGGCCTAGTTCTAGTTAAAATTTGAACCATCTATCTTACACTGTTATTGAGATATGAAAAGTGATATTTTTGAAAAACTCTTATCCCCCTCCCCACTTCTATGCTCCCCCGTTCCCTTCAAAGATTTTACTTTGAGCAATCTTTATTGATAAAGCTTTATACCAAAACCGAATTTTGTTTTTCTGGCGCAATTGGTTTGGAAGATATCGTAATCTTTACTATTTTAACCCCAACTCCCGCACGCCACCACCCCCATCAAAAAATTTTGTTTCAATCTACTCTCCTAGTATAACTACAGATATTTGTTAAGTTTTAATTGCTTGCCGTTAACGGTTTAAGAGATATGGATTTAAGAATGTGTCGATATCGGCATTTTTGCGTTTCGGACGCATTATTTCCCCCTCCACTCCCACACCCCTTCACCCATATCATCAATTTTTTTTTCAAATGGTTCCACTATCAAAGCTCTATAGAAATTCTAAGTTTCAGTCTCCTAACATGAGTGGTTGCTGAGATCTAGAAATTGTTCGTCTAAAACGCTTCCCCCACCTTCCCCCTCGCACCCTCACCCCTGAAAAAGTTCTCACTTCAAGAGGTCTACCATGTCTATTCAGAAAAAAAAAATCAATTTAATAGCTCATAGGGTTTGGGAACTATAATTCCTCAAACGAGTTTTCGTACGGCGTACGGCGTACGGAGCACAGACGGACTGAAAATTTTAATTGCTTTTTTGGCGTTTATTAGTCATAAAACGTATAAAATAAAATTTTTAGGGGAGCAAATTTTTTTTTTTAACGGAAAAGGGCTAATTATCCAAGTCTATAGCTTGATTTCATATTCATTTTAGTGTCATTACTGAGAACTTAAGTCGAGGCATGAAAGATGTGTACAATAATTGTACAGTGAATGAATGGTAAAAGTTGATGCAACATAGTTTGGTATATAAAGTATGATTTTTCTCAACTTTTAGCGAAGGTCAAATCCAGGGGGGGGGGGGCAAGTGCCCCTTCTTGCCCTCCCTGTGAATTCAGGGGGACGGCAAGTGCCCCTTCTTGCCCACCCCCTGTGACTACGGAACGGCTTATGCTAGAAAGCTGAAACTCGGTGTGTATATGTAAATAAACTAGAAAAGCAATTTGGATTAAAAAAAATCGAATATCTATTGGCGTTCGGAAGTGGGGGCAAAAAAAAATGTTTAGTCAAAATATAATCTACTAGATCTTCCAAAATATTTAATTCATTTTTTGCGTTACGTCGCCGTGATGTTTATCTATTTTTGACGGATTCTATTGTGTTCAATTACGGGTGTTCAATTACGTTTCAATATCTATTGTGTTCAATTACGGGTGTAAGAAACAACGAAATATTTATTTCCTTGTCATCCTTTGAAACATCAACCAATTACATATTTTCATGGCTTGTTTGATCAAGATCCACATATTGTAGTAAAAAAGAGACATCGTTCAATTTTAACGGGTCTTAATGAATGGGTCAATTTGGTGACCCGGGTCAGTTAGACCGGGTCACATCAATGACCCGTTTTTCCCATCTCTAACTGAACCAATGGGTATTATTATCGACCTAATCTTTTACTCTGCGTGGAGTACGAAAATGATAAACCTAAATATTCACAGATAATAATGACATTTTCACATGAAGATAAAGTTTTTTTTACAATAAAATATTTTGAAACATTACATTTCGATGAAATTTTACAAAACTGTGTTGTCTCTGAGACAGATCGTATCAATATTCTACCATTTAATAATTAAACTATAAAGCAAGGCTTTGAATCATATTTTATATAGGAAAAACATTGTATCCTACATTTTTGAAAACCTGACTTTGACTGTATAAATTCGTACTGCAATTAAATACATTAATATAATATCATATATTATTGTTTTATTTATTGTAATATCATGCAGGTCCTAACCATTGGAGCATTTTACAAATAAGTTTCCTATCCTCAGTACTGAAGGAACAAATGGGATGCTAAAGTATTTGGTAAGGTTTTTGTATAATTTTAATCTCAATACCATATTTATTTTATTTAAATAATTGGAATTCGCTATTTCGCATTGCTTATTACTGCAATTTGACCACATGGCCAAACAGTGTAATACTAACTTTAATCCCAGTTTCAAGAATACCTTTTAATATTTCAATAATTAAATTCAATAGGTGTGTTTTAATGCTCTCCAGAGTAGAGCACCTAATCGACAGGCGAAAAAAACGATTCAGGGTATTATGTGGAGTACATTTTATTGGAAGACTTGGCAGCCCTGCGCTGTCAAGTTTGAAATTTTATTCAAACACTGCAATCACTCACCTTTTCTTTTCTTGCTTATTAATTTCACTTCAATTCTACCAAAAATTTAAAAAAAATATTTGTCCTTTCTTTGCTGAAAAACTTACGGCAATATAACTGTCATCGGATTTTATTTAATTGCAGTTCGGTTGCATTTCTGTTGTGCTGCCAACCATTAAAATCAAAACGAGTAAAGCGAATTAAAGCGAATTTATCCTAGGCTCACACCATTTCATTCTCTCCGGGGTAGGATATGTAACCTAGTAAAATTAGTGGGTTTACTATCCTGTATGTTGTTCTTGTTTCACGTATACTTATGCTGTACTATCCTACTCTGGAGAGCATTAAAACATGCCTAATATAGAATATTGAATACAAATTATTATTTTTAGCAGGGACGTCATTCCAGGGAGGGCAGGGGGGCATTTGCCCCCCCCCCCCCCTGAATTTGAAACCTCAGAAGTATTTTCATTGATTATGACACAAACGAAAATTTTATTAAATCTGAGAAAGCTATTAATCCGATCGACTTGGATCACCCTGTATCTAGAGACGAAAAATTCTCTGTAATTTCGCGGCTGTGTTGGTGGTGTTCTTCGATCGGTTGATCGTAGGTTCCGGAAAACTCGGAAAAGCAAAACAAAAAAAAAGAATCGTAAAAAATTTCGCGGCTGTGTTGGTGGTCTTGTTCGTTCGGTTGATTGTAGGTTCTGCAAAACTCCGAAAAGCAAAACAAGAAAAAGCGGAATCATAAAGAAGAACACAAACTCGTGTAAGGTGTACTTAGCTCTAACGCATGTTCTGATCAAAGATCTAAGATTTGATTTTCATCAGTTTTTAATTTAACAAAAAAGTGTTTTAATTTTTCTCGCTTCCTATATTATTATAAGCAGTAGCTGGCAATTTTGTCATACATTATACCCAAGTGCTGTTCGTTGTTCTTTGCTTCAAGGTAAGAAATATTTTCACATTCTCTATCTAACCCTTCAAAGCTCGCGCATATTCTGACAAATGTTCTCGTGTGTCTCAGTTAAACTTTCCCTACATCTATTACTAATAGAAATTTTAATATTCAATATTGCTTAAGGGGGTCATCCCGTGTGCAGGCTCTTTTTTACGCCATTTTTGGGAATTTGTTCTGACGAACTTAATAATGATAGAACTGTGAAATTTTTACCATATATTTATGCACATGTTGAGCAAACTTAAGAATTTTTTCAACCCCAAATTGTCGGTCATTGCTGAGATACATGGCAACTTAGCCACCCATTTTCAAAAAACCTTGTTTTCGGTAGACACGATTGCGGGCTTATCTCAAATAGAAAAATCAAACAGCATTTTAGTTTGTGAAGTTTGAACTAGTCTTGGAACTAGGATTATCAAAAAATATTAAACAGTGAATTTTTGACAGCTTATTGAACTTTTTGTCGTCAATTTTAGTGTATTTTTACGACTTCGTCAGATCAACAAAAAAAAAACGGCTTGATGAATCACAATTATCTTATCCTTTGGAGACTATATATTAGTACTGAATAAGTTTACTAAATTTCAAAGATATTCGTTCGATAGATTTTGAGATATCGTGTCTACCGATTTTAAAAACAGGGTTTTGAGAAAAACGCGACTAAACTTTACATTATACTCGAAACAACATAGGAGGTTAGTGAATATAACGGCCTGTAACTTCCGAACGGCTTCGAATATCGGAATATCACTCCGCCCACATATTGAACACAATATTTGGATGTAATTTATGCAAAGAAAAAAAATCAATTTTTGGAAACCGTCACACGGGATGACTGCCTTCAGTTATCAAAATTTATTAAAAATAACATACCAAATTTTTCCACTGAAACTGATCGAAAATAAAATAAATAATTTTATCTATTCTTGATTTTTCTTCGCATTCTTCTAACTTAGCAATTCTAAATCTTAAAGTTTCTAAAGTCTCGTGTACACTAGCACTTGCGACATTTCTTTCCATAACGTTTACATTAGCAAATTGCATCAAAATTGCTCTAGGAATCTGCTGTAACAAGTGTTTTGCAAGTGTTTTTTTGGGTTTTTACTTCAAAAATCTTGTAGTACTATTGTATGGTTATGAATATAAGTAAACAATTAAATTAAACAATTAAACGTTGCGAGGAATGCACCTCCTACGCCAAAGTCAAGTCTGACTCAAAAACATACTGCAGTCACGATCGGCTGCAAGCCAATCGTATAATACTCTAGATGATACTGAACTTCGATTTATATTGTAGTTGGGGCTTAAGCAGAATTACGTATGTGCATGTTGTATGTCCTTTATTAAGGACCTCCATTCAGTTGCCACTTGAAACTTAAAGACAATATCATCATGTTTAATATCATTTCTTGAACTGGTTTTGAAGGACTTCACACGGGAGGTGCAGGAAGGACTCACTCGATTTCTTATATATTTATCCTTTTCCTTGGAACCATCCACAAATTAATGTGTACAAAATTTCAAATTCGTAGTTTGACGCGTTCAAAAGTTATGGGAAAATGTTTTTGAATACGTGTCTTAAGGATTTTTTGTATGAAAGATACCAGAATAGGTAAAAGGATTTCGCTGACCAGTGAACTCGCACTTTGTTTTCACTCAAAACTAGTTTGAACAAAATTCTAAATTTATAGCTAAACGATTACTTGAGTTATAGTGAATTCCGTAAATTAAGTGAAGACATATTGAAAGGATATTTGTATGGCTGTTACGCGAAGGACTAATAGGATTTTTTTCATAGATATACATTTAACTTCAACTATTGGAAAACAAACGTGTACAAAATTTTTAACAAACAGCTAAAATGGTTGTGAAGCCATGGACAAATTTTCTGGAACACGTCTTTTCAAGGATTTTTTTTGTATCGAAGCTACTCGAAGGAGTCAAGAAATTTCACTGACAAACGCAGTCTAACTTCCTTTTTGCTTAAATCTTATTTGTACAAAATTTAAACTTCGTGGCTAAACGATTTCTTGAGTTATAGTGAGTTTCGTGTATTGAATGAAGATATTTTAACAAAACATTTGCATGGCAGCTACTCGAAGGACTAATAGGATTTTCTTCATAATTATACATTTGGCTAAAACTATTGCCAAATTAGCACATACAAAATTTTAAAATTATAGCTTAAGCCTCTCTGAAGTTATCGGCCAATATTCTTAAATGCATGTTTTAAGGACATTTTATATGACAGGTACCAGAAGGAGCAAAAGGACTTATCTGCCTAGTAAACTAGAACTTTGTTTTCACTCAAAACTAATTTGTACAAAATTCTGAATTCATAGCTAAACGATTACTTGATTTATAGTGACTTTCGTGAATTGAATGAAGATATTTTGACAGGATATTTGTATGGCAGCCACTGGAAGGACTAATCGGACTTTCTTCATAATCACGCATTTAGCTCCAAACATTAAAAAATTAACACGTACAAAATTTCCAAGTCGTAGCTTAAACCCTTATGAAGTTATCGGCCAATATTCTTGAACACGTGTTTTAAGGACATTTTGTATGACAGCTACCAGAAGGAGTTGGACGATTTTGCCCGTTAACGAACTTAGCCTTACAAATTCAACCAAACACTCAGATTCAAAATTTCAAGATCCTAGGTCTAGGCGTTCTTGAGTTATCGTGTTCACGGACAGACGGACGGACGGACGGACGGACGGACGTCAAGCGGATTTGAGTTTTTTGGCCACAAATAAACAAAAAATACTATACAACTTTTTTTCGTCCGAGGCATGGTTCTATGCGTTACATAATTTTCGGCTGGATCAAACTTATAATACTCTATATGATTTCATCTAGAGTATAAAAATATCGCCAGACCACCCTTACAACCAAGCTTTATGAATCTTTACAGCGATCTGTAAAGATTCATAAAGTTCACGTGAGATCTATATAGAAAATAATGTAGATGGTGTTAAAGAACGATGTCGTTTCCAGACTTTCGTAATCAAGCTGCAGTTAGAAGAATCTTTAACGATACTTGAAGTTGCGTTTCAAGAGAGCTTTACCGATACAGCTATAGATCTTTATATAAAACTAGGCGTGTATTTAAAAAAAAATATTTATTACTCTGTTGTTCTTAAGGTTTATTTACTTTTTTGTACATATAACATATTTTTTATATAATAATTTACATTGTAAACATGTAAGAAATTTTTATTTAGGGAAATAAATGTCATCTTTCTTTGGGCTCGAACTACGGTCATCATGATTTGAAGTCCAACGTCTTAGTCTCTACTCCACGTATGCTTCTGGATAAAGAGTTCTTTATGCTCGTTATCTTCACATTGCCAGATCTTCACGGTCCTTAAAATGTCTTCAACTATCTTTAAAGAAAGATCTCTTTTGGTTCCATTCCATATCTTCACGAATCTATAAATGTCGTTAACTGGCTTCAGATATCTTCACGATTCGTTTAATAGCTTTATCTATCTGCCGTGAAGTTTTGACAGATGCTGGAGGAAGTTCATTTTTACAGAAATAAAAATATATCATTTTTGTAATATATTTTGATTGCAATACAAGTTGTTCTGAACGCATAGCCGTACAACCAGGCGCAACCTTTTAAAAACGTTTCGCCACTTTAAGATCAAGAATTATGCATTACTGATGCAAATCAGGGGCCGTATGCTGTAACTAACGTCGCGACGTTCGCACCCACGGGCGTCGACGAACGTCGCATCGTTCAGTTTGGCAATCCTATGTCGTTCGCGCGTGCAATGTGCGTCGTTGAAATGTCCAAAACGACGACGCGTCGGCTTACATCATACCAAAATACTGACAACGTCGCTCGTCGTTGGCAATGAACGACGAGCGATAATAACTAATAATAATGAAATTGAACTTCCTTTCGAAAGAATCTTTTAAGTTATGTATCGTAACCGTCCTTTATGCAACTGTATGAAACTGTACAAGAAAGGAGCGATACGTGAATTGTCGATATTTGGCGTTAAGTGATGATGAATACTGATATGAATCGGTAACGCATAGTTCTTGAACTTAAAGTGGCGAGACGTTTCTTTATAAAGTTTTTTCGCAGCATTCGATAAACATCTTTACCAAAAATAGCGCAAGAATACTTTATGTTTCGTTATGATGCTTTGCCCGCCGACACTATTCGATACAGATTCATAAAGCTATGCAACGAAATTTATTTATCAAAATAATGATATCGACGAATTACTAAATCGTTGACTAACTATAAAGGTCTGGATTTGTCTATATCGATGGATTAAGCTACTTTGCGCCTGGTTGTACGGGCATCGATCCCAACTTTCTTGCAAGATTCGATCTTCACGTAAGCTTGTTCATTTACTTACTACATAGTGTCCACGAGCCCTTAGTATATATTTAAATTTAATTTCTTCTTTTTATAATGTAACATTTGCAAATAGATGAAATTGACCGCTTGGAGTCAAAAATTTATTTCTTTAAGGTTTTTAGACTCTAGATGAAATCTGAGGGCTTAAGTTTAATTCTACCCAAAAATTAGAAACGCATAGGTCGGAGTCTCGAACAAGATAAAGTTTTATATTGTGTCCTCCATGCATGAGAAATCAAAAAAAAAAAATTTTATATAAAGAAATGAGATATTTTTGTGTTTATATTACGAAGAAATTAAAAATAAAATAAAAAAAAGATTTCGGGTATTTACTTTTGTCTATTTCTGACTGATATTGTCAAAAAAATCAATAAAGTCGTCGATGTATAACTTTTTGAAAAGAAAGAGTGTACCAAACCCAGATGAAACAAAAAAAAACAAATTCTTGATTCCGAGCAAACCATTGATGGTAGTAAGAAGCTAGACTCCCTCCAATCTGCGCAATCAGTTGATGCAATACCATCTACAATTAAAAATGTAAAAGATAAAGTTCATTCAGAACCATTACCAGAAAATGATGCGTCAATTATTGATATATGAGCCGTTATATTTGAAAGTGGTATAAGTCCATTTTTTCATACATTGAGATATATAAGGTTTTACGTTTGAAGTAATTTAAAAATATTGGTAAACGTTAATATGATTCGGATGATGTAGAAACACTATAAACCTGTTAAATTTTATTATGCACAAATATTTTTTGATATTGTTAAAGAAAATAACCGTTTTTTTTTGCTCCAAATGGACTTATTCCGCTTTCAAAAATAACATATTATAAAAAATGAAAAGAAGTGTAAGTTTAAGTCCATATTTTTATTTTTATTGTCTTTATTAAAATGGATTTTTTAATATAAAAAATTATAATTTAAATGAAGATATGTAAATTCACGAAAAATCAAGTTGATTAAGAATTAATTTCAGTTATATAAGAAAATAAGATATAAAAAAAACTGTGAAATGAACTTAATTCGTTAACATAACTAAAAATAAAAAAACCTATTAAATTTATTTCTCTTTTGCACTTAGCATAGTGAAGTGTTTGTGGTAAATAGGTGGTATGTAAGGCAGTAAGCTCATCATATCACGGTATTTCTCATTTGTTATCGGTCTTGACGTATTATATAATGGCAACATAATAATGTTGCTTAGATTTTTGGGTCTTCCTTGTTTAGTAAATAAAAAAATTACTTTGAATGGAGCATTTACTTCCATGCTGATGGTTTTAAACCTCATCCAGCATATTTCCAACCATTTAACAATTTCTCCGTCCGTATTTTTTTTTCTGTTTGATATTGCCTCTTCTAGAGGTTTGGTTGAGACAAAATCTTCGCGTTTCATTTCATACAAACTGAAGCAATTTTTTTTTTCGGCAACTTCTTATTGTACTGTAATAATCTTGTGCAGTATATAATTGATCTTTTTTCTTCAAAGCTGTCTCCACAACTCCAAAATCTCTGTCGTTTGGAAGAAATGAATGACCCGACAATAACAATTTGTGGTCAATAACATTTATGTTATTGTCAGCTGATTGCACAATCACTAACCACATCAGTGCGAGCTTAATATTTCGGTTTTGTCCGGTACACATATCGCTGTATGCTATGATATGGTCATGGGTTGTAACATTCTGAATGTGTTTCAGGCAGCAAGATGCTACTTCTTCTGCACCTCTTGATGCTACAGATTCCTCCCACGCATACATATGAACTTTGTTGTCATGAAAATTATGAAAACCTTCATTAAGAACATAGTACATATTACGCTTATAATAGGCAATAGAAACTGATAATTTCGGATATGGAAGGGCTTTTTGTAGATCGAACGAAAAAGCGTAATACTTATCTGGATTCATTGATGCTAAGTTTTGATCATCTTTTAAACATTTTCTAGCCCGTTCTGCATTACATAAATGGATGTTATGTTCTACCACTAGGCTGCTCTTTTCATCGGGGTCTGAGGTTGCTTTAATTTTCATATTCAACAAATCACATTTTTGGCACGTGTCTTTATGTGGGTGATGAAAGCTTAAATTAAAATCTTTCTTAAAAATTTTCCTGTAAATTTGCTCGCTGAGAAATGTTGCATTGTTCTCTTCGCACTTTTCGACATACATGTTGTACATTTTTCTTAAGTTCAATTCAGAATTTAAGTATTTTCTGTCTGGATTGTGAGAACGCGTGTAATGGCTTTCATAGTACGGAAAACTTTGTATGTGGTTTTTCAAGGCAGTTACTAGATCGTCATCACTCTTTCTGCAAGATCCTTTCATTTTTCCACGTAAGTCTTTCCCTAATGTCTTTGTGTTGAGAGCCCTATGTAGTCTTCCTACTGATATATCAAACGTTCCTAAAAAGAATTTTTTACATACTGCAACGCTTTCCTTTTTCAATTTTAAAAAATATTTGTGACTACAATCTCTAGCTGACCCATTATAATTTCTACGTCGTCTTCTTTTTATTGGCGTACGGTGCGTTGCTGCACACAAGAATGTATTCTGTTTCTCAAAATCCCCCATTACCCAAAAAAAAATTAAAGAGGGATATCTGATCTTCCTCCGTGACTCGACTTTTGCACTTTTTCACACATTTACAATCCTTATTTTTAAATTTCTTTGAAGGAATAATATTTTCAGTTTTTGTGTAATATTTTTCGCCTCTATTTCTTTTGACTTTTCTAGTTTTCTGATCATTATTTTCACGATGTAATTGAAAATAAGTAGCGTCGTCTTCATCTGTACTTGAATCTGGCAATTGTAAAATTCGAATCCTCTTCTTAGATTGGAAGAACGCTGAATTTATATTGGTGACAGTCGTATTGCAACCTTCAAACAGTTCAGACCTTTCCCGCGAGTTTACTTGTTAGAGAGTCTTGTTTTGTAGAGTTTCATACAATCGTGTGACTAATTACTTCTTTGTCTATTCAACTACCGGTTAGTTCTATATCATAAATACTAAGTAAGAATCCTTCATCTGCATGGAAGTAGACTCTGGCGGGGGGACCCGCCGAAGCTATTATGATCTTCTCAGTCCCGATAACTCACCACAAAAAAAGAAAGTTAAACCACTTAGCAACGACTTAGACAGCTTTAAGCAGTTTCCCACGCTGAAGCATCCCAAAAACCGCACACTTCGTCTATCTCCTTCATCCTCACGCAACGACCCTAAATTCCTTTTAATTAAAAACTCTGATTTCACGAAACCGTTAAGGAACTTCAATATTTTCCTATTGCATAAGGCTTTAGAATCCATATCAACAGAATTTAAAAACATCGAGTTTGATCGAGCTGGAAATGTCATTACGTTAGCTAAAAATTCCGCACAAGCCGAAGTAGCACTTGCATTCAAACAACTGCCCAACCTATGCGCCGTTACTATTACGCTATACCCAACCTTGAACTACTGCAAAGGTGTCATAAAATGCTCCCAACTTACTGACTTGACAGCCGAGGAAATAGTCAAAGGATTGCAGGAACAAAACGTTACGGATTGTTTCAAAATAACGAAATATATTTCCGAAAGCAACACTGTAAGAAATACACCAGTTCATATCTTAACCTTTAACACATATGAGGTTCCAAAAGAACTGAAAATTGGTTTTCTTAAGGTGGACGTTGATATGTACATTCCCCAACCAATGCAGTGTAAAAATTGCTACCGCCTGGGACACACCAAGAAAAGATGTACACAACCAACAGCTTGTGAGGTTTGTGCTCTACCAACACATAGCAGTAGTAAGGAAGGCACCTACCGTACAAAAATTACCAGGTGCGATAGTGACAGGTAGCAAAGAGAGTGTCCAAAGTGCCTACCAAAAAGGCCGGTCTTTGTTGTTGTTCTGAAGGTTAATGACGTCTGCTGGTGCCTTCTTTTGGGCGTGAACAATTGTGATGACGTCAGCTGGTGCCTTCTTTTGGGCGTGAACAATTGGGTGCAAGGGAGTGAGGAAGTTAGCATACTTGAGAGAGCAATATGTTTGATGAGAGTTATTTCCCTCACCATGTGACGGTTGAGCGGATCTTATATCCCACCAGCAGATTCCAGCACCCAGCAGGTGAGATGCAGTTAGCATTTTCGGTGTTTGAGTGAGGAGGTAGACAGGTGATGGTTGGTAAACAAAAAAGCAGTTCCTCTACATTATAAGCAAAAAAGAATCATTTCCTCTCCATTGTAAACGAAGAAGAATTAGTTCCTCTCCATTATAAACAAAATAACCAGTACCTGTACCTTTTGTGCAAAACCACTTGCGGGAATGTAATTTCGGTAATCTCGTATTCCGTTTTAGACTCTGGCCTTCTTTTTAAATCTCGACTAATGTACCATACATATGTATATCCAATATGCGTAATGTGTTTAAGTTTGAGGTGATACTCTTGAGATGACTTTTTATTTGGGTGAATTACCTACCGTGGGAATATTAAAAACAAGTTTCCAGCTTGTTTCTTTCAAAACGTTATAGCTTCGATCGTTTTGTTTTTTCTGATAAATCATATATGTAAATAATAACATGGGTGACGTGTTGGGTTGAATTGATGGGAATTAAAGTACAAATTTTTCGTTTTATGTTTTATTCAAAGCTGTATAGAACTTTTACAAAGTGAGTAATTTGATACAATTATGCTACTAGAGCTTAACTTTATTTTGATTACAGAATAGATTGTTTCTTAAGTAAAATAGGTGTTAGTAATTCTTCCATTTTTAAAATCCTGCGTTGAAATCTTAATCGATCTAATGCATCGGTTTGCCAAGTACCCTTTCTACTGGATCTATATGCGTACTCCCATGCAATTATGTATTTAACCGAAACCTGATCACAAAATCGAACATGTTTATAATCTAGAGATGACATTGAATAGATTGAGTAGCTCGACGATCAAGAAAAATATTGCAATTATCAGCAGAAGTAATTTCAACACTGTAGGCAATGATGGCGGCCAATGTGATTTTTTAACCGGCTTGTTATACGGTCCACAAACGTCTTTGCCGTTAGCGAACACACAATCAGGAGACAAGCATCGATGCGCAGCTTCCACATCAGAAGACGTAGAAAATGCACTCATTATCAGTGAGCAGAAGAAGGAAAAATGGGAAAGGGGATAAAAGAAAAAATCTGCCAACAGTCTGGGCGCAACTGTATTATTTTTCCGGCAGAAGTTCAGAACGCGTTCAATTCGGGGATGCGGTGTATGTTACTATGTGACTGAAAACCTAACAAAAAGTTCGGGAAGCGGTTAGAAAAGGGTGTAACATATGAATTAAATAATTGGGTCATATTCCGGGATGCGGTCTAGAGGTTGAAAAAAACAAAGCTTTAAAATAGGTGATTATTAAACAAGCCTGAGGAAGTGAAAAGATATTCGATATCTGATCAGACCTATGAAACATGGTGGAATTCATGAAAAAGTATACAACCAGTTTACACCCTCTTAGGGGTCGAATTTCAAAAACTCTTGAAAACACTTTCTAGGTATTCACATGAAGAATCGGTAGAAAAAAAATGAACTCAATATTTCGAAAGACCTAGTAGATATGACGAAAATCGTGAAAATATATGCATTTTATATTAACCGATATTTTTTTTTGCCCCCCCCCCCTTCTGAACGCCAATGAATATTCAAATTTTTTTTTATCAGAATTACTTTTCTAGTTAATTTACATATACGTACCGAGTTTCAACTTAACAGCATAAGCCGTACTAAAGTTAGGAAAAACACCCCCCACCACCGTACCATACTACCCCTAAAAAAAATTCTATTTTTCCACCATGCCACTACTATAGCTCTATCTAAATACCAAATTTCAGCTTCCTATCATTAAAGATTCTTAAGATATAAGCATCGAAACTTTTTCTTTCTCACCCTTCCCCACCCTCACCCTCTACACCCACACCCCCAAACTTTTTTTCCCTACTAGGGTTCTATTAGGCCTACTTCTGGTAAAAATTTGAAGCAACCATCTTACACTGTTATTGAGATATGAAACGTGTTATTTTTGAAAAATTCTTATCCCCTCCACTTACGTACTCCCCCGCCCCCTTCAAAGATTTTACTTTGAGCAATCTTTATTTATCAAGCTTTGTATCCAAATCGAATTTTGTTTTTCTGGTGCCACTGGTTTGGGAGATATTGTAATGTTAAGTATTTCAACCCCCACCCCCGCACGTCACTACCCCCACCCAAAAATTTTATTTCAATCTTTTCTCCTAGTATAACTACAGATATTTGTTAAGTTTTAATTGCTTGCTATTAACGGTTTAGGAGATATGGATTTTAGAATGTGTCGATCTCGACTTTTTTGCGTTTCGGACGCATTGCTTCCCCCTCCACTCCCACACCCCTTCACCCATATCTGTTTTTTTTTTTGCAAATGGGTCCATTATCAAAGCTCTATAGAAATTCTAAGTTTCAGCCTCCTAACACAAGCGGTTCCTGAGATCTAGAAACCTAAATTTTTCGTCTAAAACGCTTACCCCGCCTTCCCCCTTACACCTCCTCCCCTGAAAATAATGTCAATTCAAGGGGTCCACCAAGTCTATTCTTAAAAAAATTTTTAATTTAATAGCTCCACTGGTTTGAGAGCTACGAGCCTTCAAAGATTTTGGGGCGGTCGACGTACGGGGTACGGCGTACAGACGGAGTGAAAATTTTTATTGCTTTTTTCGCGTCTACTAGTCATGAAACGTGGACAAAAAAATTTTGAGGGCAGCAAATTTTTTTTTTTTAAAAATCGATAACAATACTGTATTATTAATAATACAGTAAAATGAATAAAACAATTATTTTTAAAATAACAAATTTGTTCATTTATTTAATTTTTAAATTAGTTTTTGACAAATTTCATCATGATGAAGCCACCTTTAGCTTCATCTTTACCTTCAAATACTAAAGATTGAGGAATTTGGTTCAATTCATCAATCTGCTTCTGATTTTTAATCTTATCCGCAAACCGTGGCGGTAAATAAATATATTCCCCTCTTTGAAAATGAACGGTTAGGCGTAGACCATATTTGGTCTTCACCAAGCCGAAACACTTTATAGGGTGTTGTACTCCAATATCCAACGATGTTATCGGAATAAGGGTATCATATCCGTTCTCCGCCGTATCGCACAAAAGTTCAAAGGTGCTCTGTAATAAAAAACAAAATAAATTAGATTTAAAATGTAAGAATTTTAAATTGAGAAAAAACCCTTACCATTATTACTCCTGTAATAGGTTTGATTGAGTGTGATGATGGGCACAGAATTTTCTGTATTTATATACAATTCACGGTACTAATTACACATATAAGATGTTTAAATCAAGAGTAAAAAGATAATACACATAGTCGTTTACTACAATGTCATAAAAATCGTAGGTCCATTAAAATCGGTAAATTAAAAACTGATTTAATTTTATATTAAAACTGAATTAATTTTTCCAGTAGTCATTTTTGTATACCTGAAATAAACAGAAGCTTTAATTGGAAATGTCTTCGATTTAAACCCTTTTTTGATTTTTTAATCTCACAGGTGTAATTAAGCTATGCCAGAGGAAAAATTTTCCCAATATGTTTTATAAAGGTCATATTTAATTATTAGTTTAATTTTCCGTATAAGTTATGTTTACCAGTAAAGTGTAGAAGCATTAATCGAACATGTTTTCGATTAAAAACATTTATATATATCACACTGTTCTGATTTTACTATGTCTGAGGTAAAATATCCCAATATGTCTCAAAAAGTCATATTTAATTATTGGTTTAATATTGAGGAAAAAATTGTTCAGTCAAGTTCATACGGATCAAAGAATAAGGTACTTTACCATATTACACAATTTATTTAAGTTTAGAGTGATGGATAGCCCCCCACCTTTCTCATTGTGTAAAATATTCGTGGACTTCAGTATAAAAAGGCTAAAGTAACCAACGGAAATTACATTTACGATAACTAAGGAGCTGAAGATGTAAGTATGCTTCATTGTCAATATTAAAAACTTTTTAATTTTGTATATTTTTACCCCAAAAAGCTAGAATCTGGACATCTTTAGGACGGACCACACCAAAAAACTGAAGAATAATAGCGCTTGTAGGTGCACTGGAAAGGAGAAGAAGGAAAAATCCAAAACCACAAAGTTCGACGTCTCCTAAAAGATATATTCTTTTAGTCGAGTGTAGTGTACTCTAATAACACTTTTTACACTGGTTTGGGAGCAGGTGTAGGTTTTTCTTCTTCACCATTTGTTGAAGTTGATGACTATATGAGTTTATCTAGTGTAATCTAGTGTAGAAATTGTATGTAGAAAGAACAGACCTTATGTCCGATTCAAAAAATTCTACATTAGTTGTAAAAAACATTGTTCTAAGAGAGAAAATTAAGCTCCTTAGCAAACAAATAGAAAAAATTAATAGACGTTTGGAGGCGTTAGATGAAGAAGGAAAAGTAATAATCAAATCCGGAAAGGAAAGCTCAACACAAGTTGAAAGAATAAAAGTTTCCGGAAAGCAGGAAAGAAGACGAAAAGTGAGGATTCACCCCATTGACCCCGTCTGGCATACCTCCTCTTGGCTCAGAAATACTGAGGAATTACGGAGGAAAAATAAATTGAAAAAACAAAATAATATTAATAATATAGTAGAATAGTGTTAAGTTAATTTAAGTTAAAATAAATAAGAGTTTTTAATAAAAATAGTTTAGTAAAGGGAATTACCATAGTTATGGACTCCCAAAAATTTTTTAATTTCTTAGATTGTGCTTTAGTCCTAGGCCATGATTTCTTTATATCTAGTTTAAGTAATGTAATTAAGGAGATAAAAAAACAAAAAACCTCATTTTCAGTCCAAGAGAAATATACATTCTTGGAAATATTGACAAAATTCTCGACGGTCTTCAATGTCTCGTTTTCAAACAGTGTGGTGAAGGAAGCCGCAGATTATCTTCGGAAGATGGAAGATATTCCAGAGACAGGAAGCACTAAGCAAATTTTTTTTGGAAAGAATTGCTCTGGTCGCAACGAAGACATACAGATTGGGCATGGTTCAAAAACAGGGTATGAACTGCTATCCAAGCATGCAAAATTTTATAAAAAATTTCATGTGGAAGGCGTGAAAATAAGTTTTAAGATAAAGGATCTTGGTGATATTTCGGAAGATCCTTTTAAGGCTTTAGAAAAAGTGTTTGATGAAGTGATTAAAGAGATTCTTACGAATTCAAGCAAAGATAGTAAAGTGGGATTTACAATTACGCTTCCGAACTCACCGGACGTAAAACCAATATGGGCAAGTTTAAGACCTATTAATGAATTAAGCGGGAAATATATTATTGGGCTGATTTCGAATGTGAATCAGTCCAATAACAGTTTCCTTTCAGACAATATTATGGAATTGAAGGCAGATATAGTTAATTTTCCAAATGCAGGAGCTAGACTTAAAGCCGGTTCTATGGGAGAGAGTGAAATACTTAGTAGGAAAAGGAGTATAATAGATGTGGGAAAGGATGATGATGTAAATTGTCTACCACGAAGCATTTGTTTTGCAATAGAATTGGCTGCAAAAAATGTCAGTAAACGTCAAAGTGTAAAAGTTCTTCAAACTTTGGGTGAAAAGGCCGAGATTCTGTGCAAAAATGCACACGTTCAGGTTGGAAAGGATGGGTGCATTTTACAGGATCTTTATAAGTTCCAAAAATTTTTAAAAGATTATCAGATAATCGTTTTTGATAACTTGGGAGATTCAAACTCAATTATTTTCAATCTTCAAATGCAAAGAAGTTTTGAAAACAAAATTTATCTGTACTATTGAAAGAATTTAAAACACTTTTACGTGATCAAGTCAGTAACAGGACTTTTTGATAAAGATTACATCTGTCCTTTTTGCGATAAAATTTCACAAAAGAGTAGGCATAAGTGTGTAATGAAATGCTCTTACTGTAATGCTTTCCCATCATGTAAATTTGTTAGGCAGGTGAAAATGTGTGAAGACTGTAACCGTACTTTTAGAGGTGAAGTTTGTTACCTCAATCATTTACAAAACAAAATTGAGGGTAAAAACATGTGCGAAACCTTCAAGATATGTAAATTGTGTCAAAAATTTATAATTCATGACAAGAAGCGAGAAAAAAGTCATACCTGTAATGAGTATTATTGTCAAATTTGCTCAAAAATTGTTCCTGAAGGCCACTTATGCTATATCAAGCCATATAATGGTAAGGATAATACTAGATTCCTAATTATTTTTTTCGACTGTGAAAGCACACAGAATACTTCATATGAGTCAAGTGCAACATCCTTTTTACATGTCGTGAATTTAATAGTAGCACATCAAGTATGTTATAAATGTTATGACAACCCGGATATAAAAGAAAAATGTGGCGTCTGCGGTGTCAGAGAGCATGTTTTTGAGTTTGATAATAAAACAACGGTTGTTAGTAGATTTTTAGATTATTGTTTAAAAGATCGTCCCTTTATAAACAATGTGTTCTGTATTGCACATAATTTACAGGGGTACGATGGGCACTTTTTAATTTCAGAGATCTTAAATAGGAAATTAAAAATTGAACCTATTATGAATGGTACTAGAATTATGAAATTGAAATGTGGGAAAATAGCCTTTATAGACTCATTAAACTTTCTAGCATCCCCCCTTTCCAAATTCCCCCAAGTATTTGCTATTAACGATCATGTGAAGGGGTATTATCCTTATTTCTTTAACACTGTGGAAAATATTGATTATGTTGGAGGATTTCCGCACCGTGAAATGTATGGATACAACGCCATGAAATCGGGCGAAAGAGAGGAATTTTTAAAATGGTACAACAATGTATCTTCAGGAGTCTTCAATAATATAATGGAAATGTTAAAATATTGTATTAATGATGTCGATATACTACGAATAGGTTGTATTCGATTCATGCAAGAATTTCTTACTATAACCGGAATTAATCCTTTCACATCAAGTGTGACTATAGCTTCAGCTTGTATGCTTGTCTTCCGAAAAAATTTCCTTAAAAGAAATACATTGGGGATAATGCCGAAAAGTAGCTACTATAATACTAAAAATTATTCCAGACTTTCCTTAAAGTGGCTTACTTCTAAGAGTTGGGAGTTAGATGACGAAATTATTTCTGCTATAAACAAAGGGGAAGTTAAACTGGAAAAAAGCGGCTTTCGAGTAGATGGTTTTAATACAAGAACTAATACAGTATTTGAGTTCCTAGGTTGCTTTTATCACGGTTGTAAACAATGTTTTAAGCTAGAAGAAGTCTCTGATAAATCAAATCATAATTTAGACACTTTAAAGCAAAGAAACGAGAGTACGGAAAGACGCCTCGAAACAATTAAACACTGCGGTTACAATCTCGAATATATTTGGGAGTGTGAGTTTAAGGAATTCTTAAGAGAAAACAAAGAAATAGATAAGAGGTTAGATAAAAGTATAATGAACATTACTCTGCCAATTAACCCGAGAGATGCCATTTTCGGAGGTCGTACTGAAGTATTCAAATTATATCATAAAGCAAAAGAAGATGAAGTAATACGATATTTAGATTTCACGAGTCTATACCCATACATTAATAAGTATTCTCCATATCCAATCGGACATCCTACAATTTTTCGTAATGAAAATATACCCTTATTACCAGATATACTTTTAATGCATGGAATTATCAATGGCACTGTTATCCCACCACCGACTTTGTATATTCCGGTTCTCCCTTTCAAAAATAATAAGAAATTATATTTTGCTCTATGCAGAAAGTGTGCTGAAATAAATAACTTATTTAATTGCGATCACATAGAAGAAGATAGAGCCTTCACTGGTACGTGGGTTATCCCTGAAGTATCTTTAGCTGTTAAAAAGGGTTATAAAATAAAGACAGTAGGTATTTGAAGTCTGGAAATACGACCATGTTCAGTATGACCCATTTTTAAAAACAGGGGGGTTATTTACAGAATATGTTAATACTTTTTTAAAAATTAAGCAAGAAGCTAGCGGATGGAACAGTAAGCTTTCCTCGGAAGTTGAGAAAGATGAATTTTTAAAAGCTTACCGGTTGAAAGAAGATATTGTCTTGGAGAAGAAAAATATCGAAAAAAATCCTGGTAGACGGAATACTGCTAAGATTTGTCTTAACTCTTTTTGGGGAAAATTCGCGCAAAGAGAAGATAGAACGTATACAAAAGTTGTCAACAAGTATAAAGAATTTTGTGAGTTTATTGACTCACCAGGTATAGAAATATGCTCTTTACTCCCAGCTAATGAGGAGACAATGTGGATCACATGGAAGTATATCGAAGAAAATATGAATATGCTTCCACACGTCAATATCCCTGTTGCGGCCTATACTACAGCGTTTGCTAGACTAAAGCTTCATGAGGTGTTAGAAAAGGCTGGTATTGATTTACTTTATTGCGACACTGATAGTTTAATTTTCGTGGATAGCAAAAAGACTCCTTCATCATTCTTAATATCAGACTTTTTAGGCGATTTAACAGATGAAATTCAATGCTTCGGACCTGAAGCCTTTATTTCGGAATTCGTAAGTACAGGCCCAAAAAGCTACAGCTTGAAAATTGAAACAGAAGAGGGATCCAAATATATCACAAAATGTAAAGGTATAACTTTAAATTTTGAAAATGCCCAGGTTATTAATTTTGATCGGTTCAAGTCGATGGTGATCGGAAATGATGATGATGAGCTCGTATATATTAAAAATGATAGAAAAATAAAACGCAAACGCCCCGGTGTTGTTATTTCTTCACCCGAAAAAAAGAACTTTCAGTTTACATTCGATAAAAGAATCGTCAAGGATGGATATTTCTCTTTTCCGTACGGCTACAAGAAAATGAAGATAGAAGATAAAAAATAATGTAAATTACATGCATAAGCACTCTTTTGATATTTTGTATAACTTTTGTTAAGATTAAGAATTAAGAGATTACCGAATATTTGAAATAAATTAATGTAATTCAAATTGTAAAAATATAAAAAATTTTCTTGAAATATATATAAATGTCTGAAAAACAAAAAATGTTTCTCACTTTACGGTATTACGCCTTCACGAGAATATGGATAAAATTATTATTGATATCCAGTTCGTCACTGGAAATTTCGGGCAGTATTTTGCTAAAGAGCTTGCTATTCTGCCTTTTGGGTCGATCTTTCTACCCCCTCACCCCTATCAGGAGCTGAACATAAAAGCGGATCGACAGCAGAAGTTTGAACGAGAAAACATTAATGGTTTGCACTGGAATGATGGCGAGACATGTTATAACAATTTACCCGATATTTTGAAGGAATTTACCAGCTTTACTATATATGTGAAAGGACTTGTGAAGGAGAGTTTCATCAGAAGGTACTTACCAGACGCTGAGATAATTCAGCTTGAAATACCTAAATTATCAGAGCTTCAAAATTTTCAATCACTATGTAAAAATCATAACCAAGCTCGAGCTACTCGTTGCGCCGTGCAGAACTGTGTAAATATATATCTATATATGCTGATGAATAAAGCTTATTTATAAAAGAAAACACAAATATTTAGTTTAGACAAATTTTTTATTAGCAAATCGTTATATTAAAAATAATTCTTGCACTACAAAACCACGGAATTTCATAAAACAGTCGAGAATAATTAATATGTACATATGAAGTGCGTGATGGTATAAAAAAGTCTTCACTCGATAGCTGTAATACATCTTTTTCCTTGCATTTAGTTGTGTATTGATTGAAATAATCCCTCACACTTTCAGAAGCGTTGTTGTTATGAAACATGACGATATTGAAGAAATCCATCCTTTCAAACAAATTTAAAAGGTTCTGGGATGATAGTCGAATACTACCTTCATCGACCGGTATGACGAATTCCTTTTTTAAACCAGCTTGAACCGCTTGAGTAGCTTCGTCATTTTCATGTTTTAGCTTGATCAGATAATTGTACTGCGAAGTCCATCCGGAGTAGTTTGTTGACACAGGGAAACGTCCAGGGTAACTGAAGATTATTTTCGCCTGAAATGTGAACGGGTCAAAGCCTAATACAACCTTTCGGTTTTGGCAACCGTCCAGATAGTAGGTGTAGTTCAGTAGAGCACCTTCACCAGGAACCTCAGACCTTTTCTGCTTGCATGGTTTCTTAACAGTTGATTCACCCGAAGGGGCTGATTTTTTTCTTTTGTTAGATTGTCGCTGTTTCATGACACCCTCATTTTTTGTAATAGGTGAAGCCATATTATCCGGAAGAATTTTAGAGAAAAACTGAAAGTCGGGTGGTTTAAACTGATGCTTTTATACTCTCAACCTCCGATTTACAATACTGGTTACGAAAAATCCCACCGTTCTGTGTAGCACCCGATGAAAATATATGGTGGTATAAGTTAACTACCTTGGCGTCATTATCCGTAAAATCTTTTGATGAAAACTGCTTGAGAAAAAAATTTAGACTTTTCCCCTTGCAACGAGAATATATAAATACACAGCAGTAATTTCCGCAAGTCGAAGAGTATACACTTTGTAATCGTTTTTTGTTATTTATAAAAACCTTGGAGTTGGTATGTAAAAATCTTTTAAAATATTTATTGTTGGGGTATCTGCCAAAGGAGTCAAAAAATTCAGCAGGACCTTTCCTCGGAAAATAAAATGCTATCCAATGAATACCTTTTTTGTCTGCGGGGTCGGTATTTGCAATAACACATGCTGGTTTTTTAATTTTATAAGGTAAACGATCGCAAGGAAATACAGCTTTGAATAATCTTCTTGTGTTTTTATTTTTCCTTAATGCATTAACAAGTTCAATCGTGTTCATATCTGCTCTTTTGAAGCGATAGCATCAATGTCAATGATCTTAGTGTGACTGGTGGTGTAACTTTCTAAGAATTCCTTTGTCGTTGCGCTATAAACAAAAACGGTTGCGAATTTCGCTAATGTCATAATAAGATTTTCATCCAGACGCTTAAGCTCCAAATTTCCAAATGCACCAGCCTGATCTGTTGTGCTAGCCGATGATGTGGGATATTTATACATTATTTCCTTCGAGAATAATTTATTTTGTGATGAGAAACCGGCAAACGAAACCTTTTTAAAGAAGGTTAGATTACCTTCATTAAAATATTCTACATTTACAATACATATTAACTGTATTTTATTTTAAAATTCAAATTCTTTATTAAACGGTTTACAAAATGGCTACACAAACTAAAACACCATTTAACTGCCAAATTACCACGGTCCCGTTAGTTTCCGTCCCTTTTCCCTCGGTTCACTTGTCAGCGTCTGTAAAATAAACAAATGGTGAGTCACAGACTCAGGAGCGGTTACCACACACACACACATACACACATACACACATGCACCCGATCAGGACCAACGCGATCCAAATTAACCCGATCGGGGGCGACACGAGACAAACTCGTGACGCACACACTCACTTGAACTTGTCGCGACAAACGCGCCTAAACTACACTCGTGCCGTGACAAACACAACACCTCCTCTTGTGACAAACACAATAGGCAAACACTCGACCAACAAAACACAGCAACCACTCACCTCCTTAAACAGGTCCGCTTCCACTCACAGATAAAACTAATCTGAAGTTGAAACGGACATGAGTTCAATCTGCTGTCAATAATTTAAAAGTGCTGCCAGTCATGCATAAATCCTTTGTAATTTAGTGTTACCAGACTTACCTAACAAACCAACGGTAACAGCTCGGCTAACCTGACCTAGCAACCGTCCTCGGTTTCGTACTCTCTATCTTTTTGTTCATCCTCTTCCGATGGAGATTCATCCCGGGAGTTCCAAATCTTCATGTGTTCAACAGATTCTACATTTTCGTAGGCCGCTCTCTTGCTCCGACTAGATCCAGGCAATTCCGTGACGACATAGCGATCGTTACGCAACTTACGCTTAACCACGAATGGGCCTTTATACTTTGGCAGTAGTTTTTTACTTTTCGCGTCTCCGTAGGCTGCTTTTTCAACTAACACCAAATCACCTTCTTCATACTGATGAGCAGATCGCCGTCGCTTATCAAATCTTTTCTTCTGTTTCACCTGATCTGTTTTTATTTTTCTGGCAACTGCTTCCCGAAGTTCTGATAAATTTTCCGTTGTCGGTCTTTGTTCCTGTACTGCATTTGACAATATAGCATCTGACGGTGCTCTTGGCCTATATCCAAACAGTAACTGACTAGGAGTGGTTTTAGTCACACTATGGAGACTATTATTTATAGCGAACTGAACTTGATTTAAGTCTTTATCCCAATGCTCTTCGGTTTGGGCAGTTGTTGCTATGGAATTGAGAACAGTCGAGTTAAACCTTTCCACTTGACCGTTTGCTTTTGGTGTTGAGACAGCAGTTTGTATATGTTGAATTCCTTTCCCATCACAATACTTCTCAAAGGCTTTTGAAGTATAACAACTACCCTTATCGGTTATTATTCGATTCGGTGTACCAAATGTACCCAAAACTGTATCCAAAAAATTTAATACTGGCAGAGTTTTCGTGGTTTTAACAGCACGCATTATCGTATATTTTGTGAAGCTTTCCACTGCAACAATAATATATTGATTACCGCGCGTACTTCGAACGAATGGTCCCAGATGATCTATGTGGATAGTATGGAATGGTGTACTATCCTTAGCAATTGGATTAAGAAACCCCTGTGGCTTCCCTTTCGGTTTTTTATGATAAAGACATGGTATACAACTTTTAATATATCTCGTCACATAACGTCGCATTTGTGGAAACCAATAGGATTCCCGTATTTTATCCAAAGTTTTATCTACTGAAAAATGTCCGAAGTCATCATGAGCTGCCCTTACAACTTGGCTCCGCATGGACCTAGGAATTACCCACTGTTTTTCAGTACCGTTGAATTTATAAACACGTCCATTTTCCAACGTATAACTAATGTGAATTGTACGCTCGTAGTCGGTTTCTGGTCTTCGTTCAAGAATTTCATGGATCAATTTTATTTTCGCGTCACTGAGTTGACCGGCCAATACCCAATCTCTGTCTTCAATCCGTAGTATTGCAAATTCGTCGTCCAAATCCACAGCCACATTACTTACAGGATTTCTGCTTAAAGCATCCACATGCTGCATGCGATCACCTGACCTGTGCTCCACTTCAAACGTAAATTCTTGTAAAAGTAGCCACCATCTTGCTATTCTTGGTACATTATCCTTTTTATTTGCTGCTGCTTTGACAGCACTACAGTCAGTCACGACTTTAAACTTTATATCAAGCAACTTTATATCTAGCAACTTTATATCATGTTTATTATTGAGACAATGCACTCTTTACGTTCATTAATTCTCGTTATACAACGGGGTAAAAAATGTTTATTATGATCCTTCATCCTGACACTCGAATTGACTAACACGTCGCCAATCTGATCAGCTGTACATTCGATGTTTGCTGCATGTTTTGGTGGTATCACAACTGCTTTTCCCGCCCAGAGACAAACTTTATTAGGAGGAAATGAAAATTCGTATATAGTTGTGATCTTTATAGGCATATACATTTTCTTGCTCAGTTACAGCTTGCCCGATAATTATTGGGATTTTCTGTACATCAATCGGTACGACAAGAAAATCAGTAAACACTTCTGCTTGATCCACACACACTTTTACATTTTTCGCTACCCCAAGCGACTTGACCTTACCTCCTCCGAAGCCACTTATATCAGTTATTTCATTTTCGATATCTAACCCGAGTGATTTTACTACATCCTGTGTAATTGTATTGCAATTCGCACCCAAATCTATATACGCCCCTACCACTTGATTCATTACAAAAATATCCTGAAAGTATTTCTCACCTTTCGTTGTAGTTGTTGACGTCAATACTTCTGCATTGCTGCGCGATGTTGAACTGCAACTGCCTCGATGGCGCCGTTTACACTTCTCACAGTAGGGTGGTTTATTCGGACATTCCGACATTAAATGTGTCTTACTACCACATCCATAACATTTACGTCGATCACTTGAGCCCGGTACCGCATACTGACGAACTGCAGGTAGATGTTCCGTCTTCTTCTCTCGATGACGCTCGGTGTATTGCATTTTATTTTTGTAGTGATCCGATTTATTAAATGCTGTTTTCTCCAACACTCCCTCCTGTACCGTTTTCAGGTACTTCAACAGATCTTCCGGATATTCGTAATTTCCAACCCAAGCTGCTGCCTGTATGTTTGGGTTTCGGATGCCAGCAATTAAACATGAGACAGATTTTCGACCAAAAATCTCGCAGCTATTGAGCAGAGCTAATTTCTCGTAATAATATTTAATTATTGGTTCACCTCTGTTCCAGGTTCGAACAGTCATTGCGTCAAGCTGTTTCGCAAAGTCGCATTCGCTCGGAAATGCGCGTAGAAGCTTTTCTTTCTACTCCTCCCAAGTATAGTTTATGCTAGGCAAACTTGAATACCACGTGCTTGCATACCCGCTTAACCTGCTTGTTGCATAGTAAGACGTAGTCACATCATGTATTTGACGCAATTCTTCGATTTTCGTTATCCAACGAGCCATATCCTGAACATCATCGTCCGGACAAAATAGCGGTATCGCTTTACTACCTACAATTTCGGCACGACTAGCACTATTTGAACTCACATTCCGCATGAAATTTCCCAAAACTTCACCCAAATTTCGCTGCTCCGCAACCTCACGGCTTTCACTGAACTGCCTCATACGACTGCGCTTCGGTAGCGGGGAGTCTTCTTCCGTCCAAGACGCCATTGTTATTTTATCATTTTTATGTCTATATAGTTTATTCACTTCACTTTAAGTTCACGTCACGATCCTGATCCTGATCCCACTTCTGAGATATTAACTGTATTTTATTTTAAAATTCAAATTCTTTATTAAACGGTTTACAAAATGGCTACACAAACTAAAACACCATTTAACTGCCAAATTACCACGGTCCCGTTAGTTTCCGTCCCTTTTCCCTCGGTTCACTTGTCAGCGTCTGTAAAATAAACAAATGGTGAGTCACAGACTCAGGAGCGGTTACCACACACACACACATACACACATACACACATGCACCCGATCAGGACCAACACGATCCAAATTAACCCGATCGGGGGCGACACGAGACAAACTCGTGACGCACACACTCACTTGAACTTGTCGCGACAAACGCGCCTAAACTACACTCGTGCCGTGACAAACACAACACCTCCTCTTGTGACAAACACAATAGGCAAACACTCGACCAACAAAACACAGCAACCACTCACCTCCTTAAACAGGTCCGCTTCCACTCCAAGATAAAACTAATCTGAAGTTGAAACGGACATGAGTTCAATCTGCTGTCAATAATTTAAAAGTGCTGCCAGTCATGCATAAATCCTTTGTAATTTAGTGTTACCAGACTTACCTAACAAACCAACGGTAACATACAATAGGCCATCTCTGTTATTCTTACCCGTCAGCTGAATAATATGAAGAATTGTGAGATTAAAAGGTTATATTTATACTTTTCAAAAATCAGTATGTATTCCACGAAGTTTGTCTATTTCAAGACTTCCATCATACTCGGCATACACTATACAAGTTACACTTTTTGTCAACGCTTTCTTAAACCTTCCTTCGATCCTCACAGTTCCTTGATTTAATAAGTTGCCACAAGATGACCCGTATGAATTGTCTGCAGTTAAATCGAACGTCATTAGAAAGCATCCATTATCGAAGAATTTCTTTGAGATTTGGTTACCTTTGTCGAAATAATGAATACCTGTACCCTTAAATAGTGAAAGGTACCCTCGTGTACTTATAGGTTTCTCCTGAGAGTAATCAAACTCTAAAGCCTGGTTTGGAACTTGGACTCCATTGACGGCTAAATTAAATCGTGTGATATCATTGTGTTTAAAGTTGAATGGATTCTTCGTCTGTTTACCGCTGTAGGCATCATTATCTATCATACCGAAAATTAACAAGTTCGGTAGCTGTCCGATTATAACATTATCTAAAGATAGTGTTGAACTGTAGCGGTAGCTGGTAGCGTATAACTCTTCACCTCGACGCGCTTATACGGGTATATCACGTTTGAGCGTTGAAGAATAGTTTCATGTGCCATTAAAATATTGGGGTTGACAGTTACATGGTTCATATACATTGTGGCATCAATAATTTTAATTTGCGGAGAGTGTCCGTCATCTTTTGAGTAGAGGTAAAATTCGGGTTTTTCCATAGAAAGTGAAAGTCTGAAATCCACCCCATTCAAAAGTAACTTATCTTGATTGAGTAAATCGCCGTGAATCTTTCCCATAAGCTCCACCGCATTACTTTTCGAAAACAAATCAGATCGTTTGAGATATCCTTCATTAAATTCACTAGGAGCACCACTTTTGCTTCCATCTTCAATCATTTCCATACCATCTTGATCGAGGTACCATCCTACAGATTCTAAATGTGTTGTTGATGCATCTCTACCGTAATTCAATAAATTCTCGATGTATGCTCTGTAATGGTAATTGTTGTCAGTTTGCGCAATAGGTCTACCATTTAATTGTATTGTGCATTGCCTAAAAAGCGAATGCATTAGGTTGTTAACTACACCGATTGGGTCACTTGACTCTTCATGCTCAGCACCCTTTGAATCCTTAACTTTTGTTTTTTCTTTTCCAGTGTACAATTCTTCTTTCCCGCCTTTTGTCTTAATAAGCTGAACTTTTAAGCGAAGGTAGATACTGGATAAATCACGGTACGTATCCCCATGTCCTAGCGAGACGAATTCCAGAACTGAGGAGTTATCAAGAGATGCTATTGGCTTGTATGAAACTTCTTCGGTTTTTAAAATATTAGCTTGTATCGGTGGCGCCTTGAATAAATCTAATTCAGATTTCATACATTCTCTGTACGAGGTCATTCTCCTTATTTATCGAATATATCCAATACGCGCTTACGTTTTCTATTTTTAACTTTTTTATTTTTACTGGTTGCCGGTCTTTTCTTAATTGATTTTCTCTTGGACTTGGTAGGTTTTCTACGTTTAAGAGCTGTATTTAACTGTGCTATCGAAAACGGATTAGCCCTTTTTATAGTCGCACGCCTTTTCATTCCCTCTCCACCCATACTGTCAAAGAGTTTTTTCACACCCTTTTGCATCAGTTCTTGAGTAGCGGCTTGTCCTTGTTCTTTCAAAATGTTCTTGAGAGGCTTACTTCCCACTTCTGATAATATTGTTTTTCCAGTCTTAACAGCTTGCTCCTTTATAGTTTTTACACCTGAGGAAACTAAAGGTCGTAAATAACGTAGTAATCCGCTAAAGAAGCTACCGATACCTCTTCCACGCTGGAATATTAGTGGAGATCGATAAACATCACCTATATCCGACAAACCAGCGCCGCTTTGAATTAAATAATACCTTGTATAAGATGAATTCATTCTGATTTGAAAGTGCACTAGTTATGAAGATCCCTTATGCGCGTCTGAATATTTATACTTTATTGTCTTTTGAAGTGAAGCATCACATATGTCGGGGTATAGCCGGGGATGAAGTCAATTAATTCACCTTGATCATCGGTTATCTTTATGGAGATACTTTCAATGTAGGTCTTTTCCAGAGGGTAGTATTCTACATGCTCAAACCTGAAGATATTATCACATTCTTTCAATGGAATCATACGCAGATTTCTCACTAATTTGTTTCCTACTATTTGGGGGCGAATGATATGAGTGTAAACGTGTATTATTCCTACATCCTTGCATTCTACTCCAGCTACAGTTGCTAGTTCTCGGGGAAATCTGCTTTTTATTTCGATAATGGAATCTTCTAATACGGCGATTCTGTCTAAAGTACCCTTCTTCTTCTCCTCTTCTACTGAGGCTTTTTCAAACGACTTGCCTACCTCCTCGGCAAGGACACTAGCATCACGCTCCTTCACAGGCGTTTGAAAGAATATATCGGAAATGAATCCTGATAAGTCTTTCTTCTTCAAATCTATAGGCACACCTGTCGTTAACAGGGTACCATCGGGTAGTTTTTTATAAGGAACTTTTAATATTATACTTTTATCCGTAATTGTGCGCTTGTGCGGTATCTCAAAGGTAGATGACTCTTTCCCCAGGTCAGTTAGAGTTTGAATAATTTTTTTCCTAATTTGATCTGATTTTCTCCTCCGAGGTAGAACAGCTATAGTTTCGTCATCATACTGTATATTCGCGACAAAAAGCCCGACTAAATCATTAACGTTAATGGGCGTTGGTAGCGGATACTTTATCTTTATTTTAAGTTTCAATTCTTTTATCTCTAAATCTAAAGAGTCAAGCTTCTTCGGAACACTTTCCCCGGCCTTTTCACTTATACTGTAAACTGGAGGTATGTAATAGTCTATCATGTGTAATAGTGCTTTATATTTTCGCTTCTCTCTAGGAATCTGTCCAATTATACTATTGAAAAGATGATATATAGACTTATATTCGGAAGCTCCTAAAGTTACAATATCCGCAACTTCACTATCCTGATAAATGTGTAAAGAGAAATTTTCCGCTCTATAAGGTCGTTCATCTTTGCTAGTATCAGGGATACTTCGAATAGTTGAATCAGTTACCAAGCTGCCGTACAAAACCTCTTTAAAATCTGCAAAGGTATCCGCAGCCCAATAGGGTTCAACTGCGTCGTTAAACGAAGATAAGAAAGTAGAAAAGTACATATCTTGTTTATTATAACATAAATTTAATAACTGTTGGTAGCTCCATTTAAGATAAATAGGCAAACCATGCACTTCCTTTACAAAAGCATTAAGCTTTAGTGCATCTGTAGCAGCTCTTTTCGCTTTTTTAGTAGTACTTTTCGCTATTCCATCATCTATGACGCGTTTTCCATCTTTCTTCTCAGCAGTTCTCGATTTACGATTAGCTAATGCAATTTCTGTAATTCCAACAGTCCATCCACCGTCCAGCTTACAAGCATTAGGAAGTAAATTTGTGAAGGCCGACAAAGTATTTTCATTGTATATGCCCATAGAATTATTACTTAGAACTTACTACTCATAGCACTACAGAATGCACTGCAGTAAAATGTATCAATTGCAATGATCAGCACAGAGCCACAAACAAATCTTGCCCCAAATACATGAAACAAAAAAATATAATCCGCATTTCCACCATCAACAGAATTCCATATTATAAAGCCACCGAAATACTTAACGCACAAACTTCGTCTCTAAACAATAACGAGTGCACAGAAACACTCAAAGAAGCTCTAGAATTTAAAAATAAACGCAAACCACTACTACAAAAACCAACCACCACTACTCAAAACCAAACCAACCCACAATCAAATACAATCAACACAGAAAAAGTAATAACACCCACTAATGTAACAAACTTACTAATAACTACACCAAACACGACAGAAACTAGTACTCTTGCCCAACTATATCAAAAATTTAACAATACTGAACGACAACAGTCAATAATATTCAAATAACATCACAACAAACAATTACAAGCAAAGCACCAATCGACGCCCATGACAAATCTAATAGAGAAAAACCTTAATACCATGAACAAAATGAAAATCTTGCAATGGAACATAAAAGGCTTTTGCAATAATTACAATTTTCTAGAAATTCTCTGCAAAAATCACGACCCTGACATTATCGCTCTGCAAGAAACACACTGCCCATTCAACTCCAAACCAAAATTTCTAAACACTTACGATTCTGTATTCATAAACAACCCGACCAACACTAGAGCTAAGAATGGAGTTGGCATCTTAATCAAGAAGAGTCTTACATACACTTTCAAAGACCTGCAGTGCAAATTTATTTCACTAGCAGTTGAAGTCTCGTCACCTCTTAAATTTCTACTAATTTGTATAGACATTCATCCGAATGACCACATAACTTTAGAAGACCTAGACAAAATTACCAGACATGAGACCCTACCACTCATAATCGTGGGCGACTTTAACAGCTGGAGCACCCTGTGGGGTTCTACAAAGTCCAATATCAGAGGTAAAGAAATTGAAGATTGGTTACTTGTTTCTAATCTGGTAGTACTTAACGATGGGTCACCGACCCATTTCAGTACACATAACTCCTTTACCAACATTGATTTAGCAATTTGCTCATCACAATTAGCCCCAAAATGCAGCTGGCGTGCCTTGCAAGACCTCTATGGAAGCGATCACTTTCCGGCAATCACCACACTAGAAACTGGCAGAAACAACCCAACAAAACCCATCTCAAGATTTAAAACCAACCTGGCGAAATGGGAAATGTACAAGTCAAAAGTAGACGAGCTCTTAATGAATTCTCCGATAGCAAGCAACATTAACAAAGAAGCTGCAATCATCAAAAAGGCCATAACTTCCAGTGCGAACATGTCAATCCCGCATACCAAGGTACCCTCTAATTTAAGAACAAATAAAAAACAAGTTCCTTGGTGGAATTTGGAACTTGCCAAACTAAACGCACAAAGAAAAGCGGCATGGCGTGAACTTAAAAAATCTCCCTCTACAATCAACATTATCAAATACAAAAAGATCAACGCGAAATTTAAGCGAGAGGCAAAGATTTCGAAGAATGAAGCTTTTAAAAAACCCAGCCCACAATTGATTTGGAACAAGATAAAAATACTCTCCGGAAACCAGAAGCAACACAAAATTAATCATATCCTCTCCAATGATTCCCCTTTCACAGACAATGAGAAGATCGCCAATAGTTTCGGCGAAAAATGGTCACAATACTCCAAATCTAACTTTTCCGCTGAATTTAACGACTGCAGAGAAAGATTCTACAACACAAGACACGCTCTTTCACCCAATAGTAAAGCATTACGCATTGATTCTGAGATTTCTTTCTTTGAGCTCCACTCAACTCTTAAACTGCTGAAAGGCTCCACTCCCGGTTTCGATAAAATAACATATAGTATGCTATCCAATCTATCGACCAACAGCAAAAATCGTCTCTGTTCGCTTTATAACAATATTTTCACCACCGGAACTATACCACAAATTTGGAAAACAGCCACAATTATTCCCATTGCGAAACCGCAGAAACCAAAACATTTGGTTGACTCATATCGCCCCATATCCCTTCTACCCTGCTTAAGCAAGGTGTTAGAAAAAATTATTGCAATACGACTCTCCTGGTTCCTAGAAAATACAAATTCCATATGCAATGAACTAGTTGGTTTCAGGCCAAACCGGGGCTGCCTAGACGCCCATCTCCATATTGACCACTTTATAAGCGAACAGTTATCAAGCTC